>CM074727.1:93339903-94539903 GCA_037306005.1 Rhinophrynus dorsalis | reverse complement strand
TAGCAGCACATTCTGAGTACTGTGCAGAGTTGCAGAATAGGAAGAAATACTGTTAAGTCTTCAAACTAAAATATCAAAGTCACATATTCCATTCAGTGTGCTTCGCCGCAGTTTAGCAGCACATTCTGTGTACTGTGCAGAGTTGCAGAATAGGAAGAAATACTGTTAAGTCTTCAAACTCAAATATCAAAGTCACATATTCCATTCAGTGTGCTTCGCCGCAGTTTAGCAGCACATTCTGTGTACTGTGCAGAGTTGCAGAATAGGAAGAAATACTGTTAAGTCTTCAAACTAAAATATCAAAGTCACATATTCCATTCAGTGTGCTTCGCCGCAGTGTAGCAGCACATTCTGTGTACTGTGCAGAGTTGCAGAATAGGAAGAAATACTGTTAAGTCTTCAAACTCAAATATCAAAGTCACATATTCCATTCAGTGTGCTTCGCCGCAGTTTAGCAGCACATTCTGTGTACTGTGCAGAGTTGCAGAATAGGAAGAAATACTGTTAAGTTTTCAAACTCAAATATTAAAGTCACATATTCCATTCAGTGTGTTTCAACGCCGTTTAACAGCCTATTCTGTGTACTCTGCAGAGTTGCAGAATAGTAAGAAATACTGTTAAGTTTTCAAACTCAAATATTAAAGTCACATATTCCATTCAGTGTCTTTCACCGCCGTTTAACAGCCTATTCTGTGTACTCTGTACAGTTCCAGAATTATAAGAAATACTGTTAAGTTTTCAAACTCAAATATTAAAGTCACATATTCCATTCAGTGTGTTTCAACGCCGTTTAACAGCCTATTCTGTGTACTCTGCAGAGTTGCAGAATAGTAAGAAATACTGTTAATTTTTCAAACTCAAATATTAAAGTCACATATTCCATTCAGTGTCTTTCACCGCCGTTTAACAGCCTATTCTGTGTACTCTGTACAGTTCCAGAATTATAAGAAATACTGTTAAGTTTTCAAACTCAAATATTAAAGTCACATATTCCATTCAGTGTGTTTCAACGCCGTTTAACAGCCTATTCTGTGTACTCTGCAGAGTTGCAGAATAGTAAGAAATACTGTTAAGTTTTCAAACTCAAATATTAAAGTCACATATTCCATTCAGTGTCTTTCACCGCCGTTTAACAGCCTATTCTGTGTACTCTGTACAGTTCCAGAATTATAAGAAATACTGTTAAGTTTTCAAACTCAAATATTAAAGTCACATATTCCATTCAGTGTGTTTCAACGCCGTTTAACAGCCTATTCTGTGTACTCTGCAGAGTTGCAGAATAGTAAGAAATACTGTTAAGTTTTCAAACTCAAATATTAAAGTCACATATTCCATTCAGTGTGTTTCACCGCAGTTTAGCAGCCTATTCTGTGTACTCTGAACAGTTGCAGAATAGTAAGAAATACTGTTAAGTTTTCAAACTCAAATATTAAAGTCACATATTCCATTCAGTGTGTTTCACCGCCGTTTAGCAGCCTATTCTGTGTACTCTGCAGAGTTGCAGAATAGTAAGAAATACTGTTAATTTTTCAAACTCAAATATTAAAGTCACTTATTCCATTCAGTGTGTGTCACCGCAGTTTAGCAGCCTATTCTGTGTACTCTGCAGAGTTGCAGAATAGTAAGAAATACTGTTAATTTTTCAAACTCAAATATTAAAGTCACTTATTCCATTCAGTGTGTGTCACCGCAGTTTAGCAGCCTATTCTGTGTACTCTGCAGAGTTGCAGAATAGTAAGAAATACTGTTAATTTTTCAAACTCAAATATTAAAGTCACTTATTCCATTCAGTGTGTGTCACCGCAGTTTAGCAGCCTATTCTGTGTACTCTGCAGAGTTGCAGAATAGTAAGAAATACTGTTAAGTTTTCAAACTCATATATATTAAAGTCATATATATCGTGTAAGATGAAGAAGGCGGGTAAAAAGGGACGGGGAAGTGGACGTGATCCTGAAAGTTCAGGGCGCGGGTCAGGACACGGAGAAACTGTGCCTGGTGCCAGAGCACAAGAAAGAAAGACATCCACCATACCTAGCTTCATGTCTGATTTCACAGGGCGTCGCAGGACATCACTCTCGAGGTCCGACCAGTGCGAACAGGTGGTCGGTTGGATGACAGCTGATACTGCTTCCAGTCGGTTAAGCACCACCCTGTCTTCCACCAAGTCCACTCTCAGTAGCCAAGAGTCTGGTCAACATAATCCTCACTCTGATCATCCTTCCTCCCACCATACACGGTCTGGTCAAAGAAGTGATCCCACACTGGGATATAGTGATGAGCTCGTCTCATCACCAATCCTTCATTTGACCCTCTCTCCAAGCACGCTTGCAGAGGAACATGACATCTTGTGCCCTGATTCACAACCTCTAGAGGCTACCCAATCACAAGAAGATGACAGATGTGAACGGCATTTAAGGTCAAAGGAAGTAGTGGATGATGATGATGATGATGAGACACAGTTGCCATTAAATCAACCACTATTTCCTTCTCAAGACCTTGTTGAGGAGAATGTTATACAGTTGTCAATGACCGAGTATGTGGTGGGATCAAGACTTGAGGAGGATGATCAGAGTGAGGAAGTGGAGGAGGACTTGGTGGACGATGAGGTGACTGACCCCACCTGGGAAGGTGTAGAGCCGAGCGATGACAGCAGTCCTGAGGGTGAGCCATCTGCAGCACCGCAACAGGCTGGAAGAGGCAGTGGTGTGGCTACAGAAAGAAGGCGGACCGCACCAAACCGGCCCGCAAATGTTCCACGGAGCACCCCCTTGCGTAAATCTACCTTGCCAAGGGGTAGGTGTTCCGCGGTATGGCGTTTTTTTAAGGAAAGTGCGGACGACAAAAGATTTGTAGTTTGCAACCTGTGCCACACCAGAATGAGCCGAGGCATGAACACTAGAAACCTCACCACCACCAGCATGATCCGACACATGGCATCCAAGCACCGTAGTAAGTGGGAGGAACGCCTGGATCGCCCATCTGTGTCTGCAGGCCACACCACTGCCTCCTCTTCCCCTGTTTTCGGTGCCGGCCAATCGCCTGTCGAAGGCGCAGGCCCGCATACCTCCCGCCCTGCACCTGTAGCATCTGAAGCACCATCAGCGACCACATCCACTTCCCTGTCCCAGCACAGCGTCCAAATGTCGTTACCCCAGGCATTTGAGCGCAAGAGAAAATACCCAGCCACCCACCCACAGGCCATAGCACTAACCTCACACCTTTCAAAATTACTGGCCATCGAAATGCTGCCATTTAGGCTTGTGGACACTGAGTCCTTCCGCAGCCTGATGGCAGCAGCTGTCCCTCGGTACGCGGTCCCCAGCCGCCACTACTTTTCCCGGTGTGCCATCCCCGCATTACACCACCATGTGTCCCGTAACATCACCCGTGCCCTGACCAACGCAGTTACTGGGAAGGTCCACTTAACGACTGACACATGGACAAGTGCTTGTGGCCAGGGACGCTACATTTCCCTGACGGCACACTGGGTGAATGTCGTGGAGGCTGGGAGCGACTCGGACCCTGGGATGGCACGGGTGCTACCCACGCCGAGGATTGCGGGCCCTACCTCCATCAGGGTTTCCACCAGCACCTACGTTATTGGCTCCTCCTCCTCCGTTTCCACCTCCGAATTCTCTACACACACCGCCACTCCCCCATCAGCCAGTAGCTGGAAGCAGTGTAGCACTGCAGTGGGGAAGCGTCAACAGGCCGTGCTGAAGCTGATCTGCCTTGGGGACAAACAGCACACGGCCTCAGAGCTGTTGCAGGGGATTAGTCACCAGACCGAGCAGTGGCTCTCGCCACTCAACCTGCAAGCAGGCATGGTTGTGTGTGATAATGGGCGTAACTTGGTGGCGGCTTTGGAGCTCGGCAAGCTCACACACGTACCATGCCTAGCGCATGTATTTAATTTAGTGGTGCAGCGATTTCTAAAAACCTACCCCAATGTGCATGATCTCTTGACCAAGGTGCGCCGCGTGTGTGCACATTTCCGTAAGTCATCTACAGCTTCGGCCGGCCTGTTGAAGCTGCAGCAGCGCTTACAATTGCCAGCTCACCGGCTGCTGTGTGACGTGAGCACGCGCTGGAACTCCACCTTCCACATGTTGGCCCGGCTTTGTGAGCAGCAGAGGGCAGTAGTGGAGTACCAGCTGTTACACGGTCGTCGCCTCTCCGTTCAACTTCCTGTAATCAGAAGTGAGGAGTGGGAATGGATGTCAGACCTCTGCGAGGTTTTACGCAATTTTGAGGAATCGACACAGATGGTGAGCGGCGATAACGCTATTATCAGTGTAACCATCCCACTTCTGTGTCTACTGAAACGCTCGCTGCTCACAATTAAAACCGACGCTTTGCATGTGGAAGAGGTGGAAATGGGGGGAGGAAGAGCTTACACAAGGTGATAGCCAGAGCACCCTCACTTCGTCTTCTCAGCGACAATTGGAGGAGGCGGAGGAGGAGGAGGAGGAGGAGGAGGAGGAGGAAGACACGGTTGCCTCCGCTACAGAGGGTAGCCATGGAACTTTAGTTCCATCTCTTCAGCGTGGGTGGGCAGAAGAGGAGGAAGAGGATGAGGATATTGAGAGTCAGCCTCCTGGTGAGGACAGCGAAATCTTGACTGTTGGTACTCTGGCACACATGGCTGACTTTATGTTAGGCTGCCTTTCCCGTGACCCACGCGTTGTACGCATTTTAGACAACACGGATTACTGGGTGTTCACCCTTCTGGACCCCCGCTACAAAGAGAATTTCTCATCTCTCATTCCTCCGGTGGAGAGGACAAGCAAAATGGTGCAATACCAGAAGGTTCTTGTTGAAAAATTGCTCCAAAATTTTCCATCTGACAACGCTGGCGGCAGAGTACGTGCTACCTTGGGCCAACCGAGAAGGGGAGAAAAGGGGAGCACACAGCAGTTCCGAGAAAGGCAGGGCAACACTCTCCAAGGCGTGGGACACCTTCATGACACCCCCGCCAGCACCCTCACCCTGATGCGCAGCCTAGTGTCACAAGGAGGGAAAAGTTTTGGAAGATGGTGAAGGAGTAGCGTAGCAGACCGTGTCAGCGTCCTCAATGATCCCTCTGTGCCTTACAACTACTGGGGTGTCCAAGCTGGACACGTGGTATGAACTGGCACTCTACGCCTTGGAGGTGCTGGCCTGCCCTGCCGCCAGCGTTCTGTCTGAGCGGGTATTTAGTGCTGCTGGTGGCATCATAACAGATAAGCGTATCCGCCTTTCCACCGACAATGCTGATAGGTTGACACTTATAAAAATGAACAAGGCCTGGATTTCCCCTGACTTCTCCACTCCACTGGAGGAAAGCCCCGGGGGAACATAAACTCACTTTATATATGTTATTTACAATGATGGGAATACTCTGTATTCCCATTCACCCCTTCCACCCCCAAAAACGGGTATATGGTTGACTCTTAATGTTCTCATCCTCCTCCTCCTCTTCCATATGCCCTGGGATATAATTTTTATATAGGGCCAGCTCACCAGCGTTGCCCTGGGATATAATTTTTATATAGGGCCAGCTCACCAGCGGGCCCTGTGATATAATTTTTATATAGGGCCAGCTCACCAGCGGGCCCTGTTTGCCAATTTTTATATAGGTCAGCTCACCAGCGGGCCTTCTCATATAATGTTTTATTGGGTCAGCTCTCTAGCGGGCCCCTCTCATATAATGTTTTATAGCGTCAGCTCACTAGCGGGGCCCTTCGCATATAATGTTTAGGATGGTCAGCTCTGCAGCAGACCCTCACCCATAATGTTTTAGATGGTCAGCTCAGCGCACGTTTCCCTCTTAATCATGGCCTCAGTTCTGAAAATCAAGGAAATTTTTGGGAGAATTTGCCTCTGCGCACGTTTCCCTCTTAATCATGGCCTCAGTTCTGAAAATCAAGGAAATTTTTGGGGATAATTTGCCTCTGCGCACGTTTCCCTCTTAATCATGGCCTCACTTCAGAAAATCGATGAAATTTTTGGGAGAATTTGCAGATGATATACAAGTAAATATACAGCAAATACTGTTTGGTAACAATTTTTCGCCTAAAGTCGTTTTTATTTTCCTTTTTGTGTGTTTTACGGTCAGTCTGTAAAAATGGCGTACTACGGGCGAAAGATCGTTCCCAGCAGCGATGTTGGAGTCCAAGGTGCATCCAGACATCCTCCCTATGCTGTCCCTGAACCATTTCTGTAGTGTTTCCATCTTTTTCTGCCCTTTTTCCTATGGACCAGGCACCCTCCCCTCATCAGAGCAGGGGGTGCCTGGTGTAATGCTCGAGTCCTCCCATTGACTTCAATGGGGCTCGGGTGCTCGGCCCGAGCACTCGAGCCTCAGGGGGTGCTCGGTCAGAGCACCCGAACATCCGAGCATTGGGGTGCTCGCTCATCACTATTACTGAACTGTTAAAATAATAATAATAATAATAATAATAATAATAATCATCTCATTGGAGTTTTGAAAAACACTCCTCACAAGAAAGGAGATGCTTTTTATCACTTTCCTTTGGCTAGAGCAGGCAGGTGAAACTAAGGGGGACAAATAGCTCCCACAATCCCCCTGCCTGATCCCCCATGTGCTTAAGCATCCTCTCCATATCACTGCCACCCCACAGTTAACCATTCTGTTGCCAGATCACATTGATCTCTTTGAAAGGGCAATTGAGAAGTTAATCACCGTTTCATCTTTAAAATAAATAAATATCTGTGCCACTACACCATTCCAAACCACACAAATGCTTATCCCTCCATTGCAGCAATATCACTGCTCTTGCAATGGAGGGCTTAACTAGGGTAACTAGAGTGTGCTCAAAACGGCGCCCCTGTATCCATTCTACTAGAATTTCCACATAGGAGTGTGCTGGGGCTGGGGAGTACTTTCATATCAGCGATACATTACCAGTTTCACTGATGGAAGTGCCACTGGCTGGGTAGTGAATAGCTTGAGGGGCATCAGAAGGGTCCTGATGCCCTGCAACAAAGTCTTATTATCCTGTATAATAATTGACTAAATGTGTGTTTGTCAGAAGCTGTCATGCACAGTAGAGATGGCTGTGAGCGCTGTGCATGCTGCAGTCATGTGCAATACAGACTGTCCACACCGCTGCTGATAACGGAGCAGGGCTCTCTGAATTCAGACCGTAGTCAGTGCGCAGAGAGGACTACTGCCTGAATTCTGAGCTTCCCACTCCGTATCAGCCGCGGCGCGCGGGTAATCTCTACTGTGCATGACTGCACCGCGGCCCGTTGCTGGGTGGCACTGTGGCCCGTGTACATGGGATCTTCAACTAGTATTTAAATAAATAAAGCCCCAACTTCCTAGTTTTATGCACAATTAATATATGAGAATCACTTTGTGTTGTTATCCTTGGTTTGTTGATTTACTTATCTTTCTACATGGGATCCATACCATGGTATGGATATCACAAACAGAAACCCTTTTTCTCTTTCTGGTTCCCCCTGCATAATATGAACACTAGACTGTTCCTTAAAGTGCTAGTAAAAGTTCAATTTAATTTAATTTTATATTGTAGCCATTAAAAGAACAATAAACACGATATAAGTCTTATCTCTCAAACCTTTATGGTTTGAAAGATATTTGCAAGTAAAGTTTCCCCCTTACTGACTGTTTCAGCCAAGTCTGCCATCTAGCTGACAGACTTGGAATCCGGTCCACAGATCAGCCGGCAGCTCTTCAGCAGAGCCGAGATCACGATCTTTAAAAATAACTACTTCATTGGTACTGTCTACAAAGTGTGTCTGGTTTGCAAGCACACTTTGTCGACCGTTCCAATGAAGAAATTCTTTTTAAAGATTGTGATCTCGGCTCTGCTGAAGAGCATTGGGCCGGTCTGCAGACCGGATTCCAAATCTATCAGCTAGAGAGCTAACGTCACTCAGGGGGAAATTTTACTTGTTAATATCTCTCAAACCATAAAGGTTTGAGAGATAAGACATTTCATTTTTAATGTTTTTTTAATGGCTACAATATAAAATAAAGTGTATTTGAAGTATTACTATCACTTTAATTTTCAAGTCAATATAATGGCATGGCTATACATTGTTGTCATTTCATCCTACTTGCTGTGCGATGAATGACCTTGAATAAAAAGTAAATTAAAAAAGTTAATAAAAGGTAAGCCTTTTTTTTAGTTTACTTATGTTTTGTTATGGTTGTTGCACAAGAATTTAGGATTTTATTATTAATTATTCTCAACATATTTAATTGTGGAATAAAACTTATATGAATGAAATCAGTGTTTATTATGCATTTCTAGGCACATATGGTGCTTGCTACAGTTTGTCCTTCTTCAAGGCTTGGTGAGTGGTCTTACAGGGTGCCACCCCCCCCAAACATTTTCTGGTTCAGTTGTATTTTATCTATTTACAAGGAGTGTCACAACACCAGTGTCCTTTTTTAAACTATATGTTTCCAATCTTTGTTTGTTGGTACAAGTCAGGCACACCATTCTATTGCATGTGCACCCAATTTGTTACTTGTTTTGCAACTGAGGTAAAGGCACTTGCCTTTATACTCTTTTGAGTGAGTTTTAAACTATTGTATCATTATTATTATTTCATTTTGTTAACCCGTTAACGTCCGATGACGTGCCAGGACTATCACTGCTGTCCAGGGCTTTAAGGACCAGTGACAGTCCTGACATGTCATGGTAGTTTGTGATTGGAGCCTGGCTAAATGCAGCTCTGTGATCATAGATCATTTCAGTGTTAAAAAAAGGGCCCTGGACCTCCAGAGCACCCCACCACCAGACAGAGCGGTACTTAAGGGGTTAATACATTTTTTAATTGAGATTTTTGGACATCAGATATTGTACTTCAAGCCCTCAAGCAATACAATCTGAAGGAACAGTTGTAATCTAGGCAAATATTTCCAGAGCAGGGTTGGCTCAATTCCTGGACCATGGATGGGCTTTATTATACATGGCTCTCTCCAACAGATGATACACATAAATGTACGTTTCCTATCATTTTTAATTCCAAGTATAGAATATGTATAGTTTGGTAGTGTCCTTATTGCTTCCTGTTGCTGCCACCCAGTAGTTACTGTTCTTTGCTTGGAATATGCATGCAGAAAGCATCTTCTGTAGCTCTGTTGATGGGTATCATGGAGGACATTCCATGAGTATCTGAATCAATTGATCAATATCCTCTAAGACATTGACTAACCTCTCTAAAATCACAGTAATTTGCTGAATGATGCAATTTGCAATGTGTTCCACCACCAGTGATTCAAGTTTAGACTTACTGTTCTTTTCCACTAATAGTTGATGAAAGCTGCTCAGGGATAATTAGTAGTGATGATCGAGCACCCCGATGCTCGGGTGTTCGGGTGCTCTGGCCGAGCGCCCCCGGAGGCTCGAGTGCTCGGCCGAGCACCCGAGCCCCATTGAAGTCAATGGGAGGACTCGAGCATTACACCAGGCACCCCTTGCTCTGATGAGGGGAGGGTGCCTGGTTCATAGGAAAAGGTCAGAAAATGATGGAAACACCACAGAAATGGTTCAGGGACAGCATAGGGAGGATGTCTGGATGCAACTTGGACTCCAACGTCGCTGCTGGGAACGATGTTTCACCCGTAGTACGCCATTTTTACAGACTGACCGTAAAACACACAAAAAGGAAGATGAAAACTAATCTGCGGCTAGGCACACTAAACAATATGTGACGCTAATCTGCGGCTAGGCACACTAAACAATATGTGATGTTAATCTGCGGCTAGGCACACTAAACAATATGTGACGCTAATTTGCGGCTAGGCACACTAAACAATATGTGACGCTAATCTGCGGCTAGGCACACTAAACAATATGTGACGTTAATCTGCGGCTAGGCACACTAAACAATATGTGACGCTAATCTGCGGCTAGGCACATGAAACAGAATGTGACGCTAATCTGCGGCTAGGCACACGAAACAGAATGTGACGCTAATCTGCGGCTAGGCACAGTGAACGGAATATGTGACGTTAATTTGTGAATTTGCACACTAAACAGAATGTGACAATAATCTATGGCTAGGCACACGTTTAAAATGGCCCTTTTTGTCGCTGCATTGTAAAATCATTGGCCCTGTGCACCTAACAGAATATGTCAGCTTGTCACTGCACTGTGAAATATTTGTCCCTGTGCACCTAGTACAATGTCACCTTAGAACATGTCCCCCCTCACAAAAAAATGAAATTCTGCCACCCCCAAAAAAAATTAAATGCTGCCCCCACACACAACAGTCCTAAAAAGGACTTTTGGGTCTTGAAAGAGTTTCAACAATTTTATTCTCCCTACACTGACTTCCTGTGCATCTAGTATTATATGTCACCTTATAAATATCCCCCCCCACACAAAAAAAAGGAAATTGTGCCCCCCCAAACAAAATATAAATGCTGCCCCCACACACAACAGTCCTAAAAAGGACTTTTGGGTCTTGAAAGAGTTTCAACAATTTTAGTCTCCCTACACTGACTTTCCCTGCCTAAGCGCATCTCTCCCTGGCTAAGAATGAGCCGAACTCGCGCGTCGGGTGCTATACAGCACCCGATCACGGGTTCTGGCCAGCCAATCAGTGTAATGCCAGCAGCCAACATGGCTGCTGGCATTACACTGATGTCAGAGCCTCCCCGCACGTTTATTGGCTGCGCAGCAGCCGCGAAACGTGCGGGGAGGAGACCCGAACATGGCGGGCGAGCACATGCGGTACTCGTACGAGTACCGCCATGTGCCGAGCAGAGCGATGCTCGAGCCGAACCGAGCTTCAGCCGAGCATGCTCGCTCATCACTAATAATTAGTATTAGCCAAGACACCCCCAGGGCCGGTGCTAGCATAAGGCTCCTTAGGGTGCCTCAGCGGAGGGGTGCTGAAAAGGGGGAAGCTGCTACTATAAAACTGGCAATTGAAAAGCTGATATTTGTGTCATGTTTGCTTCCGGGGAGCTCTGTCTCCTCCTGACCTGCAGGGGCGCTGCACTAAGAAGTGGTTAGGAGATAGGGAAAAGCAACTGTGGCAAGAAGAGACCTCTTTCCCTTTGTAGCTGACTGTCCACCTCCTGTTGCTCCTCCTCGTGGGTCTAGCCTCCAACTGAAAACAGAAGCAGCTGCAGCAGGTAGGAGACCTCCAGGGCACGACATGGAGTGTGTTTTTGTGTGTGTTATGTTAATATGCAAGGTGATATAGGAATCAGGAACCAGGGGGTAAAGACTAGAAAGGTGTCCAGCTGCTGCAGGGATATAGAAACATAGGGACAGATTAAGTGAGAAACAGGGCACAGGAAAGAATTAAATAATGGGACTGAGACGGCATAAGGTGGTTTTACATGTTAGACAGAACACAGGGTGCTGTATTTCTGATGATGTAGGGCACAAGGTGATATTGGATGATAGTTGGGCACAAAGTAGAATTATGTATTAGGAGAGAGGGCACGGGGTGGTATTTGATGTATGAAGGATAACACCAGGGTGCTGTTTAGTAGATGATGGAACACAAACCATAGAGTGGTATTGGATGGTGATAGAGAGGACACAAGGTGGTATTGGATGATGGGATAAAGGGCACAGAATGATATTGTATGGTGGGAGAGAGGGCACAGGGTGTTAGATGATGGGAGTGAGAGGGCATAGATTGGTATTAAATATTGGGAGAGAGGGCAAATGGTGGCATTAGATGATGGCATAGTAAACGATGATAAAGGCAGAGAGGGCACTGGGTGGTAAAGATGATAGACTAGAGGACACAAGATATTGGATGAAGGGAGAATGGGCACAGGTTGTTATTAGATGATGAGTGTTGGAGACCACATATGGGAATTAGAAATTGAGAGAGAAGGTACTGTGTGGTATTCAGTTATAGAAGTGAGAAGGCACTGGGTGGCATATATTTAGAGGGCATGGTGTGGTAGATGATTAGGGTCAGAGGGCAAAGAGGGGTATTAGATATTGGGAGAGAGGGCACTGGGTGGTATTCAATGATGAGACTGAGAGGGCATTGGCTGGTATTAGATGATGGTAGTGAGCGGTATTCGATATTGGGAGAGAGGTCACAAGGTGACATTAGATGATGAGATAGAGGGCACACAATAATATTGGATAAGGGCAAAGCGGGCACAATGGGGTATTGGATGATGACCGGGGGGAGGCATCAAAATGCACCTTCGCCTGTGTAGACAACAATCCTTGCACCGTCCCTGGACACCCCTTACCCATTTAGTGATAGTTCAGATCACTTTATCAAAGATCGGACTGTTCCTTGATTAAGTGATTAAAATTTTCATGAAATGGTATCTGGGGTGGATTCTTGTCTAATAATAATCTCCCATTAAAGCCTTCCTCAATTACTGAAATGGACAAGGAGAATAACTAATGAGATGAAGTTAAGGCACAAGGGCTTGTCACTCCAGCAACAGAGAAGTTATTCAGTGGTTCTGTTAAGAAGTTAACAGAGAAAAGAATGGTGGGGGCAGTATTTTATTGAACCCTATGTTAGCTAGCACCCCCCCCCCCATTCATTGCAGGTGCAATTGTATGTTCAATGCATTCCAATAAACTAATCAAAGGAAAGAACACATTTTCTACACATAAAACATGTAAGTATGAGAAAGGTATTTTAGGGAAGGGTGGTCACCGTAAGATCCGACAAGGGGGGCCTAGGAGGGCTGTTGCCTTCCCCATACCCAGTTACCCCCTCCTGATCCAAGAACAGTGGAAAAATGTATGATCTGCCTGCTTTCTTTGAGTCTATTCACTAACGCAGGGTTGGTTGCACCTGCAGCAGGTAAGTCCAGCCAGACTTGCACCTACAAATCTGCTTACATACCAGGCTCCAAAAGAACTTTCGTACAGATGTAGCAGTACTCATCATTGTCGATGATTTTCCTCTCTTATCTCTTAAGCAAATAAAGTTCCCTATACAAATCAATGGAAGTTGCTTATCAGCTCATGGAGACAACTCAGAAAGACGGTAGTTAAAGGAGCAGTAAAGTTTTTTTATGAAAATATATATATATTGTAGAGCGTTTCCTGTTGAGTAAAATAAGTTTACTCCCACTGCTGATAGATCATATTTCCAGAGTTATTACTGTATAAACCTGTGTTTTTTTACATTAGCAACGTGCCTCTAGTGGTCATATTCCAATTAGTTATTCTTTTACATTCTAAAGAAGAAGAAAGTCAGTGACTTACTGTTCTCCATAGAATGTAATAGAAACTGCCGAGTCACTTCCTGTCAGTTAGAACAATCAGGACATAAACACAGTAAATTCAGTTCCTTATTATTTGAACTGCTATAAAGTTTTAATAAAATAGTTGACAGCGGTGGGAGTACCCTTTTTTTACTCAGCAGGAAAAGATCTATAACATATAGGGTTTCATAAAAAATATGTATAGATCCTTTAAGGACATCTACATCTAATGTAGTAAAGTGCAGTTTAGAAGCAACAAGTGGATGGATGCATTTAACCCCTTAAGGACCCTTCACGGTCCTGGTACGTCATGGCTGGATTTGTTGAAGGACCGATGATGTACCAGGACCGTTCAGGGAGTCCGGAATCAGAATAATAAAAAAAAATGCTCTGTGGTCCTTAAGTGACCGCCGCGTGCGTGCGCGGATGGCCCTTAAGAGGTTAATCTTGGTCAGCCCAATCTTGGTACATGAGCCTTATTGAGTTGGCTGGAACCCAGTCAGACATAGTGTGAAGCTGAAGTGTATTCTGCTGTTTTGAAATGCTTTTCTCTTACTATTGAAGTGTCTTTTTGTCTCCTAAAATTAAACATTCCCACATAAATTGAAAGGATAATGAGGAAGACCACACTTTAACATTGTCATTTTTGGGTTGATGTAAATGAATTGTAACATGGAGATTACTATTTTTCTTGTGCTTAAATGCAGTGTGCTGCATCTTCACTGTAATTAGATTGTAAGCTCCTTGGGGCAGGGTCTTTTTCCCAGTCTATGATTCCCTTGCTGCACTTTACCCGCACTTAAACTTAATGCTCTTAACCCAGTTCTGTAGATTTGTATTATTTTATTTCAAATTTTGTTAAGCGCTGTGTACATGTATGGCGCTATATAAATAAAGATACCTACAAAAGAACGCAGGAAAAGTGCAGCAGAGTTGATCTGCATATCAGAGATGCTGTAGAGATCTTCACATGGGAAACTGTATCATTGTGGTGCTCATCACAAGGATCTGATGATCATGGATCATGGGTATCAGCCAATGATGTTTAGCTGATGACCACATGGCCTGCCCATCAGTCACATCTCCGGAGGTGAGACTAATGGGCAAGACATGTGGACATACAGTTTGGCTTTGCTGAATCTTCACTGCTTTCTGGTGGGAGCAATCAAAAGATGCAGCACGTTGCACTGGGGCTCTGACACACACATAGCAATAGTCAACAGTGTGAACAGTACTATCAGCAGCAAGCTGCTCTAGATTTGGGGACCCAGCCTATGGAGGACTTTTATCTGAAGTGATTGATTAACTATTTCCATACATGAAGGATAGCAATGTTTCTTTTGGAAAAAAAAAAAAATATATATATGTAAGGGAAAACAAGTGGTTTCTCACTGCAGAGAGGTGCTTCATTTAAAAATTATTATAGCCGTCACTTATTTATTTAACACAAATATTTTTCCTTTTAATGTCTATGGAGAACTGAGATTGGGCTCGGGTTAGGGACACACAGCCCTCTATAGACTGCACTTGAAAAAAGGAGATAGGATCCTCAGGCTTCAGCTCAAAATAACAATAATAATACAATAAGTCCTGAATTTCCATCTCAGGCATTGTTGGACAAGTTATCTTAGGTGCCTCTAGTCAGGCCAGTGGCCGTACCCCACTCATTACATGACCCTTTCTCCTACCTTTAGCCTATCACATAAAACACAAATTCTTAAAGGGATAGTAATACTTCATTTTAACTTTATTTTATTTTGTAGGCATTAAAAAAACATGAAGAATGATATAAGTCTTATCTCTGAAACCTTTATGGTTTAAGAGATATTCACAAACAAAGTATCCCCCCCCTGTTCAACCAGATCAGAAGGGAGATGCCCAGGTAGACTGCAGAGAGGGACAATCTTCAATTAAGATAATGGAAAAAGCTGAAAAACTTGTCAAGGGGGGGAAGGGCTTTCATTGTTTTCATACAAAGAAAATTGTCCCCTTCTGTTATCTGTACTGTCATACAACCAGACTCACATCTGAGAAGAGATGGCTTACACTAGGTAAAAGGGGCGGGGAGGGGAACTTTGCTTGTGAATATCTCATAAACCATAAAGGTTTGAGAGATAAGACTTATATCATTCTTCATGTTTTTTTAATGCCTACAAAATAAAATAAAGTTAAAACGAAGTGTTACTATCCCTTTAAGCACACTGCTTCTCAGATAGAAGAAACAAAGACCAGAAGCTAGCTAAATGTGCTCTTAGGGCATGCTATTTATTCAACTGATTATATACTAAGGTGCATAGCCAAAACTAATGATACATGTAAGAGACAAAATCAGGTTTTTCTGCCAACATCTGTTTTGTGTGGCCTACCCAAACTTTGTAAAGACTCAAATAAAAACCATGGACTTTGGCAAGGTATTTAGATTGCACAAAACAGCTGTCAGCAGAAGAACCTGATTTTGTCTCCTACACTGTCACTGGGATTTTCCTGTCTGCCTTGGTGTGTAACTAATTAAATAAACAGCATATCCCAAGAACAAGTCTGATGAGTATCTGAACCTTTTTTCTTCTATCAGTGGAATACTTTGCATATGTGAACAGTCTACTATAAGGTTTTATTGCACTTGGAGTTCAGCATATGTAATACATTAGTTTAATGGGTTAGTAATGTTTTAAATGAAGTGAAGCTACGATCCATCCTTATACTATGTACTACAGACTGTTACATTCCTAATGCCGACATTGCTATATAGTCTTAGAAATTATATAATAAATTGTCCCCCTCACTTCCCTTTTACTTAAATCACATATTCTTTGTCAGAACTGATGTAGGATTGGGACGAGGGACAATCTTAATTCAGTATTAGGAAAAACCTGCCCTTCTTGGTCAAGGAGGGCAGGATTTTCCTTATACTGAACAAAAGAAAATTGTCCCATGTTGTGATCGGTCTGGTCAAGTGACCAGACTTCTGATCTGTGGGGAGGTGACTTACCCACCTGAAAAGGGGCATGAGGTCAATTAAAATATAAATTCTAAGAATATATAATGTAACAGAGCAGTAGTACATAGTATAAGGATGGATCCTAGCTTCTCTTGATTTCAAGTACTACTATCCCTTTGTCACGGTTTTCTAAGAACACTCAGACAGTTAGGTAAGGTTAAAAGCTTTATTGAAAATAAAGACCAATCACCCCACTCAGGTCCAGATGAGGTCGGTACCACGTACTTCCCAGATCTGACTCGGGTCAGGATGAGGAATAACACAGTAGCAATAATAAGAGATCAATATGAAGATCTTGGACTTTGCAGGCAGAATCCGTAGACAGGTTCAGGAACAAGAATATCCTCAACAGCCCCACATCGCAAAAATCGCAAGGTCAGCAATGGAATTGGATCACAAGAGCGTCAGGAACTAAACGTAGTCAGGCGAGCCGGGTCATACACGGAAACAGGAAAAAGTAAGTCTAATCGCTGGTTACGGGTACACCACGAAAGAGCACCAGTAGAATGACAGGAGGGTGTATATAAAGGCAAACCCTAGGAGGAGTCATCAACACAGAGCCAATAAGAATAAGGTCAGGGTAAACACAGAAGTAACAATGTCACTCAGTTACAGAAATCACAGGCACAGTGATACCCTTTAAAGGGATAGTAATACTTCGTTTTATCTTTATTTTACTTTGTAGGCATTAAAAAAACACGAAGAACGATATAAGTCTTATCTCTCAAACCTTTATGGTTTGAGAGATATTCACAAGCAAAGTTTCCCCTCACTGACCAAAACAGTCAAGTCTGCCATCTAGCTGTCAGATTTGGAATCTGGTCCGCAGATCAACTGGTGGCTGTTCAGCAGAGCCAAGATCGCAAGATATAAAAATAACTATTTCATTGGAAGGGTCTAAAAAGTATGCTTGCAAACCAGGCACACTTTGTAGACTATTCTAATGAAGTAGTTCGTCTTATGTCTCGCGATCTCTGCTCTGCTGTAGAGCCACGGCCGGTCCATGGACCGGATTCCAAATCTGACAGCTAGATGGCAGACTTGACCATTTTGGTCAGTGAGGGGAAACTTTGCTTGTGAATATCTCTCAGACCATAAAGGTTTGAGTGATAAGACCTATATCATTCTTCATGTATTTTTAATGCCTACAAAATAAAATAAAGATAAAAGAAGTATTACTATCCCTTTAAGTTTGATTTACTGGGGAAGAGTGAGCATCCTACAGCTGCAGATTTCAATTCTCTTGTACACCTATGTCCAGGTAAAACCAGGGGTATCTCCAAGGGATTTAAATTAGCTAATCATATGAGTGGTGTATTAATAATAATCTCAGCAGGCCAACTCAGCCCTTCATCCTTCCGAGGTCGATAAATGAGTATTATTGATTGGGTAATAATAACTTATATTATTCAGCTGCCGATTCGGTTATAACACCAATGTATTATACATATGCATACATGGAACATTAAATAGTACTGAACAACAAAACATGCAATGAAACAGAAAAGGATAGGGCCTCTGGGCAAACTAGGGACAGCTAGCTCTGGGTAAACTGGGGACAGCTAACTCTGGGCAAACTAGTGAGAGCTAGCTCTGGGCAAACTAGGGACAGCTAGCTCTGGGCAAAGGGGTGACAGGGCTTCTGAGAACAGGGACAAATTCAGCTCTGAAACTCCAGGGGTGCATCCAGCTCTGGAAGTCAATGGGTATAGTCGGGTTCTGGAAGTCAAGGGGTAAAGCCGGGCTCTGGAACACAAGGGGTTTAGCCGGGCTCTGGAACACAAGGAGTACATGTTATGGTTGGCAAGCAAAACCAGGAGTCAGATGGTATAGTTAATAGAACCTTTATTATGAGAATAATGACAGTAATGTAATATATAAATATACACACAGTGAGTGATTGAAACGGTGAGCACTGTATCAGGAATAGCAGTCTCCCAATCTCTGCACCATACTGTCCGAGACTAGGCCTCAGCCCACTGGAGTCTCATGGAAAGGTAACGCCCAAGAGATACTGACTCAGCCTGCAGTCAGTAGCTAGGAGTCTGCTACAGCCCCAGGTCAGTACTAGGAAGGATGTCTGAATAACGGAACCAACAAACTGAGCGAACAGACAAAGCCTTCTAGTAAGTACCAGATAGGATAGTCAGACAAGCCAAAGTCATACACGGAGTGGGTAGTCAGCCAGAGCCACAGCTTTGCACCAGAAAGGATATCCATTGAAGCGATGGAATGCTGGATGCGCAGTGGATAGAGCCCCAGGTCAACACCAGAGTGGGTAGTCAGACAAGCCTAGGTCATATACGGAGTGGGTAGTCAGCCAGAGCCACAGGTTTGCACCAGATAGGATACCTACTGGAGAATATGTATGCTGGATGCGCAGTGGATAGAGTCCCAGGTCAACACTAGAGGGGGTAGTCAGACAAGCCTAGGTCATACTCGGAGCGGGTAGTCAGCCAGAGCCACAGGTTTGCACCACAAAGGATATCTGAGCCAAATCGGAATACCAAGGAGAATAGTCAAACAGAGCCACAGGTCAACACCAGAATGGATGGACAGACAAGCCGGATCATACACAGGAATCAGGAATACTAGAAAATGAACTGCTCAGAACAACAACGTAAGGGTGACTGAGTCAGGCCTCAGTCTGCCCTTTAAACCCCTCCACAAGAAGTAGGTAGGAGGAGCAGATAGAGGGATGAAGTAGGTAGGAGGAGACTACAGGAACCAAACACACATAAAACAGAGGCCTACAGCATGCTTGAAGCCTCTTGCCTGCAGATGACGCGTTGAAAGATGCCGAGTGTTGCTGAAGCGGTGGCGCTGGAAACAAAGTACTGTGACAGTACCCTCCCTTCAAAGACCCCTCCTCCAAGGGACCGGACCAGGTTTGTCAGGGAAACGTGCATGGAATCTGCACACCAGGACAGGAGAGTGAACATCAGCAGCAGGGATCCAGGAGCGCTCCTCCGGACCATATCCCTTCCAATAGATAAAATCCTGTAAACGTCCTCTAACCATAAGGGAGTCCAGAATACCTTGAACCTCATATTCCTCGTGATCTGCAACTATCACGGGAGCAGGACTGACAGGAGCGGAAGTATACCGGTTGCAGACCAAAGTCTTTAACAGGGATACATGAAAGACATTATGTATCCACAAATTGGCAGGCAGTTCCAACTTGCAAGCCACCGGGTTGATCTTGCGCAATTATCACAGTGCCTGTGATTCATGTCACTCTTTCCTGTGGCTCGATCTGATTTGTTGAGCCAGTTTGGCCCGCCCCTGGTGACCTTCTTATGCCTGGCCCAGACACCTGTCAGATGCCCTTTCGTGGTGTTTCTGAGCCAGTAGTACTGTTGCTGTGTTCCTGTGTTCTGGATTCCTGTGTACCGAATCGGCTTATCCTGACTTTTCTCCAGTGTTCCTGTTTGACTACCACCCTTGGATCCTGACCCGGTTTGGCTGACGTTCCTGCTTGTGTATGACCTGGCTTGTATGACTACCTCCTACGTGCTCTGACCCGGCCTGGCTGACTTCCTGCTCCGAAGATCGACTTCCAGCTTGTTCCAGTTGTCGCCGCCGCGACATTATTATCTGCTGTTCCAGTCTTTGTGTGACTACCTTGCCTGGTGTTACCCCGATCAGTGCAGTGTATCTACCCGTGCAGAGCTGTGTGTGTGTTTCAGTACGCCTCCCTCATACTGCAGAGCCTTGCTGTTCGCTGAAAGCCTCGAGTAAACCTGCTTTTTAACCCTAACAGTGCTGCCTTGGTCTCACTCTCTCTACTCCAGCACGAGCCTCGTTCTCGGTGATACTCCTGCTGAGTTGGCCGCTTACCGTCGGCAACTCTATACTTACATTGCAGAGTATTCACGTCTGTTGGGCCGGTTGGGCGCCTAAGGCTCTTTCTCGTTGTATTGCTGGGCGGTATCCGTTATACAGAGTGGTGGAGATACAGGCTTCAGCGCTAGCAAATCCGGTAACAACGCCCGTGGGGCTATTGGCTCTTGCACGTCAAATTCCAGTATCCGGTTAAGTCTGAGGAGGCTTAGCAGCTCTTGCATTGCAGGCCGGTTCCAGTTACGCCCGTGGGGGCTATTTTCACTTGCACTAGCAGAAGCAGTTCCAGTAGGTACGCCCGAGGGGGCTAGTTGGATTCCTGTTCTGCTTATTACCGAACACCTTGGCGAGGCAGTCCTGTATCCAGTATATGGTGAACTTTGTCTCCAGCACAGCCTTATAACACCGAGGGCGTGCGAAACATCCGCATATGAGACTGACTGTTATCAAGGACTTAACCCTCTGTGGTTTTATCCCATTCTACTGCTGAGTATTTGTACATGTAATACGTTTGTGCATTTACACTTGTACTTTGTATCAGCCTACACTGCTGATGTATTATCAACTGCCACTAGACGGCGGACCTTTGCATTATCTTACTCTAAATAAATTGTGTTTTTATTTCACATACTGGTCTGAGTGTCTTTAAAACCGTTACAGTACGAAAGGGCCATGACCTCAGACGGTAAGGGTGAAAGTAATACACAGAACATCCACTGGAGAATGGATGTCCATGAGCAGCGCTTGGACCAATTGGCACTGGCTCTACAGACGTTACTCGAACGTACAGTACATTTGAACAAGTCTAGTCCTAATCCGGTGGTCACCCCAGTCCTGACACCAGAGAATCCACCTATAGTCCCCTCAACTAACTCGAGAGGGTTAAAGGCAGCGGCGCCGTTACCGTTAAGATATGATGGCGAACCCTCCCTTTGCAGGGGATTCATTAATCAACTGGAGATATTTTTGGAATTGGCACCCCAGGCATTTCCTAACGACCATAGTAAGGTCGGTTTTATGATATCTCTGTTGACGGGCAAGGCTTTGGCATGGGCGAATCCGTTGTGGGAGAATGCCAGACCCTGCACACTGAACTTTAGAGAATTCGTGATGAAGTTCAGATGAGTGTTTGAGGTTACTGGCAGGGCTGCCTCTGCTGCCAAAAGGCTGATGGAAATTCAGCAGGGCGAACACACACTGGGCAATTACGCTATCGAGTTCCGGACCTTGGCAGCAGAGGTGGGCTGGAACGATGAGGCCTTACTTGCTGCCTTTACCCTGGGTCTCTCCGAACAAATTAAGGATGAGATAGCCGCTCGTGATGTACCCAGCGATCTGGATGAGTACATCGATTATGTCATGCTAATAGACTCCTGCATCCGAGAGAGACGGTTGGCTAAAAGGGCTAAAGCAAAAAACTATGGCCAGACCAGTTTCCTTAACCCACCCACACCACCCGTTCTTCCTGAACGACCAGCCGATAGTTCTGAACCTATGCAGTTAGGGTTCACTAGGCTCTCTAAGGAAGAGAGATTGTATCGTAGGAGGCAAGGCCTATGCCTATATTGTGGCAAACCAGGGCATCTTTTACGCAATTGTCCAGTTAGGCCAGGAAACGAACGCACCTAGGGTACCTTGGGGGACAGGCCCTAGGTGGTGTAGAACAGTCCCTAGATCCTAGCACCACTAAACCCACCATCCAGGTGGTATTCGCTTGGGCGGACAAGGTAATCGAGGTCCTGGCATTGGTGGACTCCGGGGCAGCCGGCTACTTCATGGACCAGTCCTTTGCCGACTTGCAAGGCATTCCTTTATGTAAAAAGGACTCTCCTGTGGCAATTGAGGCAAACGATGGCAGACCCCTGGAGCCTGCATTCATTACGTTTGAGACAATTCCAGTGACAATGACTGTGGAGGCTTGTCACAGGGAGCAGATACGGTTTCAGATTATTCGTTCCCCGCACCATTCAGTTATTTTGGGGTTCCCATGGCTACAGGTACATAATCCTCAATTTGACTGGCAGAGATGTGAGGTTAACTCCTGGTCTGAATACTGTAACAAGAATTGTCTCTCTTTACCTGTCAAGATTATGTGTACCTCTCCGGCTGTGCCAACCGAATATGGGCAATTCAGTGACGTATTTAGCAAAGGAGAGGCCAGCGCATTACCTGAGCATAGGCCATATGATTGCGCCATTGATTTGCCTCCGGGTGCGGTGCCCCCCAGGGGACGCACTTACCCACTGTCTTGTGAGGAGAATAAGGCTATGGAGGACTATATTGCTGATGCCCTTGAGAGGGGTATCATTCGTAAATCTACGTCCCCGGCTGGTGCTGGATTTTTCTTTGTGAAAAAGAAAAGTGGTGAACTCAGGCCATGCATTGACTATCGAGGGCTGAATAAGCTAATGCCTAAGAACGCCTATCCTATTCCACTTATTACAGAATTGTTTGACAGATTAAAGGGCTCTTCGATCTTTACTAAACTTGACTTGCGAGCCGCCTATAATCTGGTCAGAATTAAAGAAGGTGACGAGTGGAAAACGGCGTTTAATACCAGAACAGGGCATTATGAATATCTGGTGATGCCATTCGGCTTATGCAATGCACCTGCAATATTTCAGGAATTTATTAATGATATTTTACGAGACCTGCTCCAGTCCTGTGTGGTCGTATATCTAGATGATATATTAATTCACTCTGCCAACCTCTCCCAACATATTAAGGATGTTTCAGAAGTCTTGCTCCGACTTCGTAAGCACAAGCTATTCTGTAAACTAGAAAAGTGCGAATTCCATACATCTCAAGTACCATTCCTGGGGTTCGTAATCTCCAAAAATGGCATTGCCATGGATCAGGAGAAGTTGGCAGCAGTCTTGCAATGGCCTCGTCCTAAGGGGTTAAAGGCCATCCAACGATTCTTAGGTTTTGCTAACTATTATAGGAAGTTCATCCAGAACTTTTCCACGATTGTAAAACCTTTGTCAGATTTGACTCATAAGGGCGCTTCTCCCTCTCAGTGGTCTGAGGCAGCTGAAAACACGTTTGTTACCCTGAAATCTGCCTTTGCATCTGCTCCAGTGCTGTCCCACCCTAATCCCTCCCTGCCATTTACTTTGGAGGTTGACGCTTCAGAGGTTGGGGTTGGGGCAGTACTCTCCCAACGTCCTGTGGGAGGTGGCACCTTGAGGCCTTGCGGCTTTTTCTCTAAGAAATTGTCTAGTGCTCAGAGCCATTATGAGATTGGCGACAGGGAACTGTTGGCCATTATCCTAGCATTGAAGGAGTGGCGTCACCTTTTGGAAGGTACTCAGACTCCGGTACTAATCCTGACCGACCATAAGAATTTAACTTATCTCTCCGAAGCCAAAAGACTGTCCTCTCGATAAGCTAGGTGGGCACTTTTTTTGTCTAGATTCAATTTCCTAGTGTCTTACCTTCCTGGCTCTAAGAATATTAAGGCTGATGCGTTGTCTCGTCAGTTCGCTTCTGACACTGAGAGGGAGGAGGAACCTGTACCTATCATTCAGCCAGATCGCATTCTGGCCACTATTCGTACCACCATAACCTCGCCTCTGGGGGAGGAGATATTGGCATCATAATCTAGGGCACCCCCTGAGACACCAGTAGGGAAGTGTTTCGTGGAAGAGCCATTCCGTGTCCGTTTGTTGGAAACTTATCATGCTTCTAAAGCAGCTGGGCATATCGGTAGGGACCAACTCGTATGGTCCCTTTCACAATTATTTTGGTGGCCCACACTGAGAGCCGATTGCGCCGCTTTTACAGCAGCCTGTACCACCTGTGCCCGTGCCAAGACCCCTAGGTATCTCCCCGTGGGCTTACTCCAACCAGTGCCCAACGGAGACCGTCCTTGGTCTCACATATCCATCGACTTCTTGGGAGAATTACCTGCCTCTAGGGGTTGTACGTTTATTCTTATGGTGGTCGATAGATTTTCTAAGATAGCACATTTTGTGCCTCTGGCTGGCCTTCCATCGGCCCAGGAATTGGCTGTAGTCTTTGCCAGAGAGGTGTTCCGCCTGCATGGAGTACCCAGAGTGATTGTCTCTGATCGTGGGAGCCAGTTCGTATCTAGGTTTTGGAGGGCATTTTGTGGCCAGATGGGCATCCAATTGTCCTTTTCCTCCGCCTACCATCCCCAGACCAATGGGGCCGCTGAGCGTGCCAATCAGGGACTGGAGCAGTTCCTGCGTTGCTTTGTCACCGATCATCATGATAATTGGGCTGACCTGTTGCCATGGGCAGAGTTTGCCAGAAACTGTGCGGTTAATTCATCATCCAGGAGCTCTCCATTTCTTGTTAATTATGGGTTCCAGCCTTGTCTGCTACCGGACTCATTTCAGGCGCAGCAGATTCCTGCTCTGAACGAGCATTTGGCGCAACTTCGTTCCACTTGGGCACAGGTTCAGAGGTCCCTCAATCAGTCTTTTAGGCGTCATCAGCGGCACGCTAATCGGAGATGTCTCCCAGCGGTCTCCTTTCAAGTTGGGGACAGGGTACGGCTGTCATCCAGAAACCTCAATTTGCAAGTGCCCTCCAACAAACTGGCTCCCCGGTTCATTGGTCCCTTTAAGATTATTCGCAAGATTAATACGGTTTCTTATGCACTGGAACTTCCACCCTCTATGCACATTCACAATGTGTTCCATGTGTCGCTACTGAAACCCTTAGTGTGTAATCGTTATACTACTACGCCAGTGATTCCTGGGCCGGTGGACGTCCAGGGCCAAGAGGAGTATGAAGTCCAGAGTATTATTGACTCTAGGAGATTTAGTGGAAAGCTGCAATATTTGGTCCATTGAAAGGGCTATGGTCCTGAGGAACGTTCTTGGGTTAATCAAGGGGACCTCCATGCACCTAGATTGGTACGCAGCTTTCACTCTAAATATCCTTTGAAACCCAGACCTCCAGCTGGGAGAGGGGGTCTTTGAGAGGGGGGTACTATCACAGTGCCTGTGATTCATGTCACTCTTTCCTGTGGCTCGCTCTGATTTGTTGAGCCAGTTTGGCCCGCCCCTGGTGACCTTCTTATGCCTGGCCCAGACACCTGTCAGATGCCCTTTCGTGGTGTTTCTGAGCCAGTAGTGCTGTTGCTGTGTTCCTATGTTCTGGATTCCTGTGTACCGAATCGGTTTGTCCTGACTATTCTCCAGTGTTCCTGTTTGTGTATGATCTGGCCCATCTGACTACCACCCTTGGATCCTGACCCGGTTTGGCTGACGTTCCTGCTTGTGTATGACCCGGCTTGTATGACTACCTCCTACGTGCTCCGACCCGGCCTGGCTGACTTCCTGCTCCGAAGATCGACTTCCAGCTTGTTCCAGTGACCTGTGTTCCAGTCTTTGTGTGACTACCTTGCCTGGTGTTACCCCGATCAGTGCAGTGTATCTACCCGTGCAGAGCTGTGTGTGTGTTTCAGTACGCCTCCCTCATACTGCAGAGCCTTGCTGTTCGCTGAAAGCCTAGAGTAAACCTGCTTTTTAACCCTAGCAGTGCTGCCTTGGTCTCACTCTCTCTACTCCAGCACGAGCCTCGTTCTCGGTGATACTCCTGCTGAGTTGGCCGCTCACCGTCGGCAACTCTATACTTACATTGCAGAGTATTCACGTCTGTTGGGCCGGTTGGGCGCCTAAGGCTCTTTCTCATTGTATTGCTGGGCGGTATCTGTTATACAGAGTGGTGGCAGGTACAGGCTTCAGCGCTAGCAAATCCGGTAACAACGCCCGTGGGGCTATTGGCTCTTGCACGTCAAATTCCAGTATCCGGTTAAGTCTGAGGAGGCTTAGCAGCTCTTGAATTGCAGGCCGGTTCCAGTTACGCCCGTGGGGGCTATTTTCACTTGCACTAGCAGAAGCAGTTCCAGTAGGTACGCCCGAGGGGGCTAGTTGGATTCCTGTTCTGCTTATTACCGAACACCTTGGCGAGGCAGTCCTGTATCCAGTATATGGTGAACTTTGTCTCCAGCACAGCCTTATAACACCCAGGGCGTGCCAAACATCCACATCTGAGACTGACTGTTATCAAGGACTTAACCCTCTGTGGTTTTATCCCATTCTACTGCTGAGTATTTGTACATGTAATACGTTTGTGCATTTACACTTGTACCTATCAGCCTACACTGCTGATGTATTATCAACCGCCACTAGACGGCGGACCTTTGCATTATCTTACTCTAAATAAATTGTGTTTTTATTTCACATACTGGTCTGAGTGTCTTTAAAACCGTTTCAGCAACACCTTGAAGGGACCAACAAATTGAGGAGCCAGTTTATTGCATGGGACCTGGAGGTGCAAATTACGGGATGACAACCACACTCTATCTCCAACCTGGAAGGTCGGTGCTGGCAGATGTCTACGGTCAGCCTGCCTTTTTTGTCGCTGCACTGAACCATGTAGGGTATGCTGTACCCGAACTCATGAGGAAAGGAGTGCCTGCAAATCCTCATCCAGAGCTGGAATAGCTTGTGCATGGAAGGTTTCAGGAAGAACAGAGGGTTGGAACCCATAGTTGATCAAGAATGGAGAACTCTGAGTGGAAGAGTTCACCGCACAATTTCTGGCAAACTCCACCCAGGGCAACAGGGTAGCCCAATTGTCGTGGTGGTCAAAGACATAGCAGCGGAGAAATTGCTCCAAGGCTTGGTTCGACCTTTCTGCCGCACCATTGGATTACGGATGGTATGCGGAGGAGAATTCCAATTGAATTCCCATTTGCGCACACCTCCAGAAGCGGAACACAAACTGGCTTCCTCTGTCAGACACGATCACCTTCAGGATACCATGGAGTTGGAACACCTCCTTTGCGAATACCACCGCCAATTCCTGCGTGGATGGCAAGCCCTTGAGTGGCACAAAGTGAGCCATCTTTGAGAATTTGTCCACAATCATAAGTATTACAGTAAAACATCTCCCACTAGGAGTCTCTGCTGGGGCAGATGCTTGGGCGGCCAGTATCTCCTCTCCCAGAGGAGAGATAATACAGGTATGAATCGCGGCCATAATGCGATCAGCAGGAATGATTCGGATTCTAGAGATGTTTCCAAGGTGGAGGAGGCATGATTTGGAGATTGACTGGATGTGAGGAATGAAGGATAGGGCAGAGTCAAATATGACCCCCAGGCAGCGAGCTGTAGGGGTCGGTGTGATGGTAGCATTGTTGATGGTGAGGGTAATATCTGGGGTAAGGTTGTAGTGGGAGGGAAGATGATTAGTTCAGATTTGCCAAGGTTAAATTTGAGTGAAGGGAGGACATCCAGGAAGACACAGCAGACAGACAGTCAGATACTCGGGACAAGAGGGAAGAGGAGAGGTCAGGGGAGGAAATTTATATTTGTGTGTCATCAGCATAGAGATGATGGTGAAACCCAAGGGAGTTGATTAGTTTTCCGGGGGGCACGCGGTGTGGATTGAGAAGAGCAAGGGTCCCAGGACTGGTCCTTGAGGCACTCCAACAGACAGTGGGATGGGTGGAGAAGTAGAGCCAGAGTAGGAAACGCTGAAGGTGCGGTTGCAGAGATAAGATGAAAACCAGGAGAGTGCAGTGTCACAGAGATCTAGGGAGTGGAGGGCTTGGAGGAGGAGTGGGTGATCTACTGTCTCAAAGGTGGCTGAAAGGTCCAAGAGAATGAGTATGGAGTAGTGGCCTTTTGACTTGGCGGTGAGCAAGTCATTGGCCACTTTAGTGAGGGCAGTCTCAGTGGAGTGATGAGGGTGGAATACAGATTGCAAGGGATCTAGCAGGGAGTGGGAGCAGAGGAATATAGTGAGCTGATTATTTGCGAGACGCTCAAGGAGCTTGGAGGCAAATGGGAGCAGAGAAATTGGTCGTTAATTTGACAGTGCGTTTGGGTCCAGGGAGGGTTTCTTTAGGATCAGTGTGATTAGTGCATGTTTGAAAGAGGATGGGAAGGTGCCAGTTAAGAAGGAGAGGTTGAATACGTGAGTAAGGATTGGAGTTAGTAGAGGGGAACGTTCTTGAGTGAGCTAAGATGGGATTGGATTTAACCTTTAAAATAAAATATGGTTAATAAAATCAGTGTATCATTAAACTTATTCTACTGCCAGTGGCAGCCACAGAAATAAAGAACAAAAAAAACCCTCCTGCTTGTACCTTTTGGGCCATTACCTGATGCACACTGAGGGAAATTTGAGGGGTAACATGCATGGAAGGGTTCCCATTCTAAATGAGACATTTCAAGTGAAATGCACTTAGATCAGGAATATGTTATGTCTTCATCCTCTCCATTTCTTTCTCTCAAACATCCTGCCACAACTCTTTGCGTCTTGTACCCCATCTGATTAGTAATCATTCAGTGTCCTCGTATATTTCAACCAACTATCCTGCCTCAACTCTATGTCTTTACCCCATCTGATGATTAATCATTCAGTTTCCTGGTATATATTTTAACCAACTATCCTGCCTTAACTCTTTGTGTCTTGTACCCCATCTGATTATTAATCGTTCAGTGTCCTGGTATGTTTTAACCAACCATCCTGTCTAAACCCTTTGTATATTGCACCCCATCTGAATATTAATCATTCAGTGTCTTGGTATGTTTTAACCATCCATCCCGCCTCAACTCTTTATGTCTTGTATACCATCTGATTATTAATCATGCAGGGCCCCTGAATGTTAAATTCTGTTTACTTTTTCCCTCTGCATGCTGCCCTTAGACTGAGGTCTCCATTGGTAATTTCTCATTGTATTTAGGTGTGAAAGATCTTGTTAAGCAACTCTAATCAAACATATGGTCAGGGTTTGATTTGTTAATTAGACAATTTCAAGCTGCCTCATATGAGGAAGATTACTATATAAAGGCCACAGTGTAAGGGTGTCATTTCTTGGTTTGGCGTGAATAATCTACCAGCAATACATTGTGTACCTTACTTTTATAAGTTTTGATGCACATATTGAGATAAGAGCATGTTATCAACAGTATGTTATACTCTTAGGTTAAGTAACATGTGACTATACTGTTGCCACTTATTGATGTTGCGTGCATTAAAGGTGTATTCTGATTACTAATTCTGCAACTGAAGTTATAACCAAATGTGGTCATAGTTGAGGATTTGTTGCATCCCGCTTTGGGCTTATTCATATTGTGGTTACTGGGAACAGATCTGAACATTGAATAATGCTCCTTGGGTCACAGTATGTGCTTGGTGCAAATAGGGTTCAGGGAACGTGTAGATCACTTGTGTTAATGAACGGTAGGAGCACAACCAGTTTTCATTTTATGATTTCCACATTGGATGTAATTTTTTCAACTATTATACTGTATAATTGTAACGGTTTGTTTGACACTCAGACAAAGTGGTTTAGGATAAAACACAGTTTTAATGAAATTACAGTAATAAAATAAACCTCACAGGTCCTGTAGTATATAGGCAGAATAATACAGACACACGACAGGTTACATATACATATGCCCACACAGGTCCAGTATAACCATAAAGTCCACAACAGTCTATACTGACACAGGTCAGGCAGAATATGTTGAATTCCCACGAGTAAGGTACTGCATGGGTTAATGGTCTTCAATGAATGTAAACAGTCCCATGTGCAGAGAGGTCTGTGATGGGGCTCTCTGAATATAGACAGCTTAAGGATTTGTAATGCCCAGGAACAGGTTAGCAGAACAGATGTGAACTGCCAGAGTAATAATAGGAATTGAGCAACACAGAACACTGCCGTAGCAGTAACGGAGACCAGACCACTCGCACTCTGCCGGAGCAGTAACGGAGACTAGGCCAATGGCACACTGCCATAGCAGTAACGGAGGCAGACACTTGCACTCTGCAGAAGCAGTAACGGAGACTAGGCCAATGGGACACTGCTGTAGCAGTAACGGAGACAGACTCTTGCATTCTGTAGAAGCAGTAACGGAGACTAGGCCAATGGCACACTTCCGTAGCAGTAACGGAGGCAGACACTTGCACTCTGCAGAAGCAGTAACGGAGACTAGGCCAATGGCACACTGCCGTAGCAGTAACGGAGACAGACTCTTGCACTCCGCAGGCGCAGTAACGGAGACTAGGCCAAAGGTGCACTGCCGTAGCAGTAACGGAGACAGACACTTGCACTCTGCAGGCGCAGTAACAGAGACTAGGCCCAAAGGCACACTGCCGTAGCAGTAACGGATGCAGACACTTGCACTCTGCAGAAGCAGTAACGTAGACTAGGCCAATGGCACACTGCTGTAGCAGTAACGGAGGCGGACTTTTGCACTCTGCAGAAGCAGTAACGGAGGCAGACACTTGCACTCTGCAGAAGCAGTAACAGAGACTAGGCCACTTGTACTCTGCAGGAACGGACACAGAGACACAGTGCCTGACGGATCAGAATGTCGCCAAGGCGACACAGAGCAGGAACGTCAGCCAAGCCGGGTCGAATCACGGAGCAGGAACATCAGCCAAGCCGGGTCGGTACACAGGAGCAGGAACGTCAGCCAAGCCGGGTCGGTACACAGGAGCAGTTGCAGAATAATAGTCAGGCGATCTGGGTCTGTGCACAGGAGCAGGAGACAAGATGCAGAGTAGTCAGGCAGGCCAAGTCGGTACACTGGGAATCACTGAGCAGAAACAAGCACTGGTACTGGAACACCATGAAAGGGCACCGGAGGGGTGCCAGAGCCCAGTATATAAAGGCCATACTGGGCGGGACAAATACAGAGTAGCCAATGGGAGCAAACCACAGAATAAACTGATAGCAAACAACAAGGGGAGCACGGGCACCATGATAATAATATATTACCATTGAATGTGTTATTAAAGCATCATTTTTGAAAATATTTTCTTGATTCACATTATTATCAGTGCATAAATCAGTCTTTGATCCTGTTTTTTACGCATTAGCGCTCAGAATATGATTTTTGCTTTAAAAATTCTGCCATTACCATCCCTTTAAGCTGCTAAACCTTGTCTCACTTCTGTTCCCTGCCAACCTTATAGTTACCCTGCAGAAAGAGACCAGTAAAATGACAACACTTGCAACAAATACAAATCAATACGGCACGGTACAGTGAGAAGTCTAATCTGAAAGCAAATTGATTCCACTCTATATATTTTTCTTTCAGAAGTGCAAACAAATACAAGACATTTTGTGAATATAAAAGAAAGCTAGAGATCGGACACTTAGGATTTTACTTTTTTTTTTCCTTGGAAAAGCATGTTTCTTGTACATGCAAGCAGTTTAAAATAATGTTTTTAAATTAAAACATTAATATAAAATTAATTCTAAATAAGGAAAACCAGAATAATTGAGGCACAACAGGAAGTGCTCTGTTTCCTGATTTTCTCAATGTGAAAATGAAGTTGCTGTCACCAGTATTGTGTTCACACCTATCACGCTGCTTTTGTCTGCTATCTGCACAAATATTAGGCTGGAAAAAGTCTCAATAAAAGAGCAAATATTCTATAAATGTCAGGTCATTTAAGAGACTATAGTACTGTTTTCCCTTCTTCTGCAGGGTTTGGAGTTGTGTAGTCTAAAGGAAGGTTGCTATGTAACAAACATGGCAAAATAACCATTAGTCACATAATTGTGGTACACTTGCTTCAATAGTAGGTGAAAGGTTCAGTTATATGGAGAAATAGAAGGTGTTATGGGGAGTGGTGATAAGGAACCACGGTAGAAGTTATTGGGAAGGGTTATGCTAGAATTTGAGGGGTAATAAGGAGCAGTTATATAGAGCAAAGGATGAAATATAGGGAGGAGTTTTGTTGAACAATACAATGAGTTATAGGGAGGGGTTATATGGATCATGAAGAGGAGTTATAGGGAGAAGTTATATAGAAAAACTGGAGGAGATATAGGAAGGAGTCATATGGAGCAACAGAAGGCGTTATATGGAATGGTTATATGGGACATTAGGAGGAGTTATAAGATAAAGATAAATTGAGCAATCAGAGGAAATAGAGGGTGGCTTATATGCCACAACAGGAGAATTTATATTGAGTACTTATATGGCACAGTAAGAGGAATTATAGGGATTATCGGCATTGTGGAGTATTAGTAGGAATGATAAGGAAGGGTTATATCAAATGTTATGAGAAATTATAGGGATATATTAAATGGAGCTATAAGAATGTATGTGATTGTGTCATATATGGAAAATAGGAGACATTGTAGAGAGTAGCTTTACTGAACAATTGAAGGCCTTATAGTGAGAGGTCATATGGTACAATAGGAGCAGTTATAAGGAGAGATTAGCTGAGGCAGTAAGAGGAGTTGTGAGAAACCAGTTAAATGAATTAATCAGAGAAGATACAGGAAGGGGTTATATGGAAAAATTGGAGTGATATGAGGAGGTATATAGAACAATAGAATGACATGGGCCAATAGGAGGAATTATAGGGAATATATTAAATGGAGCGATAGGAGGGGGTAGAAGTTTTACAGAGCAACAAGAAGAGTGATAGAGAGTAGATATATGGAACAAAATGAATTATATGGAATAATTAGGGGCATTATAGGGAGAAGTTATATGGCACAGTGGGAATAGTGATAAAGATTAGGTTATTTGCAACAATATGATAGGTTAAATGGAACAACTGGAGGAGTTATAAGTAGGAATAAGTATAGCGACATAGTGTAAGTTGTATGGAAAAGGAAGAAATATAGAGATAGGTTATATGGAGCAATAACAGGGGCTATTAGGAGGAGATTTACATAACATTAAGAGGACCTATATTAACTGATAGTAGAAGGGTTATACTGAACAATGAGTTATAAAGATAGGTTATATGAGTTATTTGGTTGGCCTATGTGGAGCAGTAGAAAGATGGTACGTGAAGAAATAGGAGGAGTACAACAGGGGCTATGTAGAGTAATAGGAGTTGTTCTGAGATGCAATAGGAAATGGCACAGGGAAGGTTTATATACAGCAAAGGAACATTATTTTGAGGGCTTTAATAATGCAATAATGCTATTCTAAATAAATAAATGAATATGTTTATTTATATAGTACCACAAGTGCACGCAGCGCTTTACTATATAAAGGTTTAGACAATACAGGGTTACAGGTGCTTTGCAAAGTGAATCCCTGGAAGTGGGGCACCTGTTTGAAAGCATACAATCTAAATCGGTAATGGAAGACAAACAGAGAATGTAAGGGTCAAGTGTGAATACTGTGCTAGAGTTCTGGTTGAGATAGGGGACACATAAGTGAGTAAATCATAAGAGCGCTGGATGTACAAAGTCAGTGCAGTCTAGCTTGTTGAAGTTTTGTTGTGGAGGTGTAATGTTAAACATGACTTGAAAAAAGCAATAGAAGTGCAGTGGTGCACGGTGTAAGGTAGAGCATTCCACAGCAAAAAGAGAAAAAGGTTTACTACTTGAGAGGGCTGTATACACAAAAGCAGCTGAGAGAAGAATGTTGTTGGCTGATTGTATGTAATGATATGGGGTATAGAGCGTTGTGCTGACTGCAGGGATATCTGGTCTGTCTTTAATCATGCGGCTCTGCGCTAGTGACAAAGAATTATTTCACTGAAACGGTCTTCTACATGTGCTTGCAAACCAAGCAAATGTAGAAGACCGTTTCAGTGAAATAATTCTTCTTCACTAATGAGATCTCGGCTCAGCTGCAGAGCCGCAAGCCTGTCGTATGACAGACTTCCCCTTCAGTCAGCACAACGCTGACTTCAGGGAAGGGGGAGGGAGGGGTGAACTTTGCCTTCGGTTATAGCTAAAACCATAAAGGTTTGAGAGATGAACCTGGGGGCTATTAACTTATTTTGCAAATACCTACAATATGAGGGATAGTAATAATAAAGTATTACTATCCCTTTAAGGTAATTTGTGCTGCAGCATTCTGTATGGATTGAAGTGAATGGAGTTGGGAAGCAGGAAGGTCAGAAAAGAAGGTTACAGTAGTCCATACGGGAAAGGATGAATGCTTGTGTAAGAATTTTGCTTTGGAGGAACAGAGAAAGGGATGGATTTTTGTTATGTCACACAAGAAAAAGAGGCAGGATTTAGTGATGGCATTATCATGAGCAGAAAATGAGAGAACAGTGTCAGTTATCACCCCTAGGCACTGGGCTTCTGACTGATACTGTATTTATGATAGTACCATGTACTGTCACCTGGAAGAGCACAACTGGGCCAGTCCTAGGTGGGAGAAGGATTATCTCTGTTTTAGACATACTGAGCTTGAGGTGCCTTATGAGCCATCCAGTCTGAGATAGCCGAGAGGCAATCTGTGACTTTATATTGAATATCAGAGGTCAGTCATGGTTCAGATAAATAAAGATGAGTGTCATCTTCATAAAGGTAGTAGAGTAAGTGTTATATGGAATGATGATGATACATATTAAAAGGGATAATTACAGGACCAGTACATTTCTATTATAAAAAAAACATTGTTGGGCTTTTCCTGTTGTGTAAAATAAAGGTACTCTCACTGCTAAGATATGATCTATTAAAATGTATGACATTTTACATACTGGAGAACTGCAGTCTGGTGTTCACCTCTCCTATAGAGTGCAAGAGAAAAATTGTCTGGACACTAGATTGCTGTGTTGCTAACACTAAATATAACAAAAACAGTATGTTGATCTGTAATAAAGCTGAAACAATCAGTGACACTGCACTTGTCTTAATCAGCAGGCAAAGCCTTACAATATGTTGGTGTTTTTTGTATAGCACAGATTTGTTGTCCCTTCAAGGATATAGAAGTAAATATAGAGGAAGGATATATAATTATACCTTACATTTTATAGAGATCAGTTATATGACTCAATACAAACATTTATATAATTTTGCTATATAGAAACAGTGGCCATAAATATTTCTAAAGATTCTTGTGAGGTTGCAGAGATTTCTGAGATTAAATGCAGGAAGACTTTATGAGAACCCAGATCCACAGTGAAATAATGAAAGAAGGGATGACAGGAAGAGCAGCTGTTCTGATAACTGGAGAACCATCTGCTACACATAATTGCTCTCTGCAGTAATAGATATATGGGGAAGCAGACACATCACACACACAGCATATTGCACTAGAACAACATGTTACTATTGGTCATTTGTGGGGTACTTACCTCTACCAAAGCTAATGGATTTCTATCCCATTAGGCAGCAAATTCACACTGTGAGATTAATCTTTTCTCTACCAGAATGAACTGGAGGTTTCCCAGAAATGGGCATGCAGTGAAATGTATGTTACTGGCACAGCTGTGATGAGGTTATAGATGTAACCCCTTGAGGACGAGGGTGGTGAGCAACAAATTGCTTTGCAAGTGTTGTACAACCCTTCTGTTCCTTAAGGGGTTAACATAAAAGAATATTTCAATAATTAGGAGCCTAGGTATAAAGTCAAAAGTATAAATTAACCCCTTGAATGCTAAAGAGGTCAATAATGCACTGTGAAGCATGGATTGGGTAGCTTTTTTTAGCATGAAAGCAGTTAAAACTCCAAATTATATAACAGTGAATTTACATTTGTTTCATGTGGTGCAGTTTTGTTGCCCCAGAATTGCTCTACATTAGTCTTTGTACATAATGTTCAAGGACTCCATAACCCACTGTATGCTAAATACATCTCAGGATGCTTTTCTTCAAAATGTACTGGAGAATGGAGATGTCCTTAGCATCCAGGATGTTAAAGGAAAACTAACACCAAAAAATCAAATATCTTGATATCACTTTAAATATCAGGTACCAGCGAAATTCAGAAACATTTCATGTGGGAAATTCATGGAAAAAAACATCAATTTCTCCCATTTCTTGAGACAATTCCTGTCCATAGAAAACACATAAAATATCTACCTTTTCACCACTGCCAAGAAATTTCCTGTGAGAACTTTGCCATTTTTCTGGCGCAGCCATCCTTGAAAAATAATTCTGGCATGGGGTATTCCAGCTAGGGTGCAATACATGACATTAGGGGCTGGGTTCTATTGCAGGTGCTAATTTTATCACTGCTTTTATTTCCAGGTTTCCCCATAGACTTGAAGAAGAAAATATTTGATAAAACAGGTGGTAACATTTATCACCTGCAATAGAATCTAGCCCCAAATCTTTAAAGACTCTGTTTTCAACAAAAGAAAAGGGCAGCATGTCAACAGTTTACTATTCCACAGGTATACTTTTGCATTATTTTTGTGCAGGTTTTGGCTTTCTCAAAGAACTTAGTAAGCATAGGTATCACGGTGCCCGTGATTGCTCTCCTTGTGTGTCTATTACCAGTAGGGGGCTCTCCATTGGCTGGCTGCTTTCAGCCCACCCTGCATTGCCTATTTAAACCTAGCCTGGGCACCCTTTGGTTGCCCTTTCGTGTTGTCTCTATGCTGCTTGAGCCTACACATCGTTCCTGAGCATCCTGGGCCTCTGCTGTGTTCCTGCTACCTATATTTGTCCTGTTCCAGTGTTACCTATCTAATAGTTCCTGCTTCCGTCTGATCCGGTTGTTGTCACAGCTTCCTGCTGCCAGTCGCCGCTGCCGTTCCTGATTCCAGTTGATCGTCTGTATGCTGGTTCCTGCTTCCACCTGCTGGTTCCTGTCCAGTTTGCCTGCAGTCATCTGACGTTCCTGAGTTGCCTTGGCAACATTTCTATCCTTGCCAGTTATTCAGTACGCGGGTACTGGTTTGCTTCACAGCCGCCCGACTGTTTTGTACTATCTATTAGTGTTCCACGTACAGGGTACTGGTTCGCTCCACAAGCCACCCGGCTGTATTGCAGGATCGTTTGTCGTTCCATGTACTGGGTACTGGTTCGCTCCTCAAGCCACCCGGCTGTATTGCAGGATCGTTTAGCGTTCCACGTCCTGGGTACTGGTTCGTTCCACAAGCCACCCGGCTGTATTGCAGGATTGATTAGCTTTCCACGTACTGGGTACTGGTTCGCTCCTCTAGCCACTCGGCTGTATTGCAGGATCGTTTAGCGTTCCAGGTACTGGGTACTGGTTCGCTCCTCTAGCCATCCGGCTGTATTGCAGGATTGATTAGCTTTCCACGTACAGGGTACTGGTTCGCTCCTCTAGCCACTCGGCTGTGTTGCAGGATCATTTAGCTTATGCACCTCCCAGCCAATCAGCTTCCAGTGGGTTTCGTCACATCCCACCCATTTGGAGGCTGGAATTCATTTTGATTTGAGACTGGCCATAAAAAAGACAGTTTCTGTTAAAATTCCCTCACTGGGACTCTGGTAGTGGCCTGGTACATATAGAGGGGTAGGTCTGTGATCATATGCATGCCTGCCATACCAGCGGCAGTGGACATTTCATTACAGTTTGGAAGCTGTTTTTGTCATCACCAAATAAGAATTACTTATTTTTTTTACAAACGGACTGTCAACATATTACTTTGAGAGAGCTACTCCACACTTCTTTTAACTCTTTGAGTGCTGGAGGATTACCCCTGCACTCAAAGGGTTAACTGTGGCATCTCTTGGGGCATTATTTTATTTTCAAATGAACTCTTTTGGGATTTTTTTTTTGAAACAGAGATTTTAGTGAAGAAAGAAGAGAAGATAGAAGATTGAAGAAGAAGATGGACAGTGGAAGACAGGTAAGTGTTACATTTCTGGGTGTTAGGATAGTCTTAGGGGTATTATTGTTTATGTGTTCATGTTAAGGATAGTATAGTTAGTGTATGGGAGGTGGGGGGAGGGTGACTGTGTTTTGAGCTCACTCCCGTTGTTTAACACTGTCAACGAGAGTTGGCTTTTTTCCTTTGATGTTCCCACAATTCACAATATCTAACGTGAACTGTGAGAACAAAAATCAGAAACAAGCATTTGGCCACCATGTGGGCTTTGACCAACAACTCTTGTTGGTCCACAGAACGGTCCAGCTATAGGATAGCTGCGGCACACAAGTGGGTCCCTCGTGCTATTTTTTTTTTCTTTTTACCTTACAGGCTCTTTTACCGGTAGGCATAGGGCTGAGCTCCTAATGTCTTTAATTTTGTCCAGAATAGACTGTGGCAAGCCAGATCCATGACAGGGTAAAGATTTGATAGCACATTTATGATTGGTTTTTAAACTTGCTCCTTTTTAATCTCCTTACAATAAAGGTTAGGTTTTAATTAACGTTTCCCTTGTTTTGCACCATTTTTCTGTTAAAATTTTGGAGGTGACATATCTGATAAGTGCTAATACTGCAGGGATATCAGCTCTTTCTTTGTAAATCTCTCAAAGGGACAGATGGACAACCTCCAGCTGTTGTTGGATTAAATCTCCCATCATCCTGGCCATATGAAGATGATAGGAATTGAATCCCAGTCACAGCTGGAGGTTGCCTAGTCCTGCTTTACCTATTGGGTAACAGTGATTTCTCATATATGTTTTAAACTAATGCCTTCAGCTCCAAACAAATCTGCTTCTTTTGCACTCACATGGAACTGTACACTTACAGATCTTGTGACATAAGCAAGTCTGCTGTTGTCTGAAGGTTAATATGTTCCTCTAAAGATAATCTGGCTTTTTCGCAGCTGACACAGTCAAATTGATTGAGCTATGGATAGCAACATGTGCAGAGCTGGGATAGGATTGCCTTCAAGAAGAAGTAGCACCTAGTAATAATATCCTCCTTACTTACCTTACTATGGCCATAAGGACCAAAGGGGTGTGCATCACATTGGGCAGTGTTAAATACAATTAAAAATAAAATAAAATATGAAACTAGTAAGTGACAGAGACAGGGACTCTCTGATGTAAGCTGCAACTGAGGCAGACTGATAACTGACAGAATAGACTATCTTTTAGAGCATGATTTGTGGGACTTGTTGTTAGAGGCCCAAGCCCAGAGGCAACATTAATTTGTAGAACTTAGGCTTGTTAGAAACAATCACCCCCCCAAAAAAATCTATAAATATATATATATTTTTTGTAGGCCTCTGGTTTTATTTTTATTTCTTTAAAGATCAAGCCCTGAAAAAAAATGCTCTACTAGCCTAGTGCCAGCAGGCCATGTTGTGCTGGCCAGTGGCCATTGTCAAATGCCCCAGTGTAATTGCAGAATTTACGACTGCTGTTCTTGCTGCTGAGTTGTTTAAACAGCAGGATGACTAACAGCTCAAAGGGAATGGGATCAACAACATCAGTAACATGGGTGATGGATGATGAAAGTTCCACTTGACACTACCAGCTCCATTGATGCACCTGAGGCAGTAGCAGCACCATAACTAGCCCCCACCACTTCAGGTATATATGGATAAAAGAAGAAGTTGGCCAATAATGCTTCTCCACCTTCCCCTCCTCCAAAATCATGGGTGTGTTGTTAGAATATAAATGTTTCCCTTGAGAGAAGGAACTGTGCCTCTCATCGGCAACTGCAATGTGCACAGTACGTGTGATAAATAAGGGAAGGACTGAGAACAATGGGCACATCTGGACTCACATGAAACACCTAGCATAACTATAACCAAACATCATGATGTTTAGTGTCCCTAATGTGAAATCATCCCACCAGAAACCAAGTACTGCTGCTGTCACTATGCCCTTTGTCCACTCCCTGCTAAGAAAACATGACAACCTGCAGAAAGTTTAATAATAATAATAATGATGAACCCTCCCTGCCACAAGCTTAGCATATTCTGTGGGATGGAATCTCCTCACATTCCGCTTTATGCCCTGGTTGCAATTATCCTCCACCACACTGGCATGTGTGGTCAGTGCACCGTACAGCGTGCAATGGATTGGCATGAACTGCCACATCCTGACATCTATTGAATGGCTGAATCAATTGATGGAGGAGGTAAAGTTGAACAAGGTGGATCGTCAGAAGATGTAGCTACCCTAGAGCAAGAAGGTGATGGCGAGCCAGGTGTTTCACTCGCCACTGAACCTTCAGGCTCTGCCTAGGTTTCTCTATTCTTCCTCCTCTTTGATTTTCACCTTGCCTCTTGTTACCTTTGGGTAGAGTTAGGGGATACAGCAACAGTTGTGCCCCATTTTATTGGTGAGTGTTTGGCTTTAACATGTTTCACATAAATGTCATGGTGTCTGTGTTTCATGTGTTATATCAGGGCGATTATGCCAAGGTGTGTTTCCTCCTTCCCCTTTTCACAGACTTGTCACAAATTGTGCACAGTGCTGTCGCTGATGACTGCACCGTGCCTGCCCCAAGAGAAAAATAGATCCACGCTCAGAACCTCAAGGAGGAGAGGAAAGTTATAGAAGAACAGCTTCATTCTTCTGCTCCTCCACATTTTCCTTCACTAGCTGGGGCAGAGATGATGTTGCTGCTACTACCTCAGAAGCAGCACTGCAACTAGGAGATGGAGTACTGCAAGTGGAACCTGTCCTAGTCCCGCATAAATGGACCCCACTCTCTCTGCATCCACGGTGATCTGTGGAACACTAGCCAGCTCCTCAGCATCCTGTTGCCCTTGTAACTCAGCAGCAGCAGCAGGAATTAAAACAGTAGCAAACGCCACAAATTTCAAAAGAACACTGCTGGCGGTGATGCCCATCCCCATCCCTGTCTCCCATTCCTTCTCAGTTTGGGATAAAAAGGCGATTAATGTCTCTTCCACCTCAGCTTCTCCACCATCATCATCACCACCATAACCAGTTCCTCCCTGATATCACACTTGCCATTGCTTGTTGACCTGAAGAAAGCAGACTGGCAGCACTAGCAGCAGGCACAGGCAGCTGATCTGTGCCCCTGGTTGTTGAGGTGGCATTATTGCTGTTAGCCACCAGTTTGGGATCATGTTCCATGTGGACACTGCCAAAGGAACTTGGAAAAGGGGACTACCAGGTTCAGGGGAATGTGGAATCCCATGACTGCTAGTCTACCCTCTACATTTTACTTCCCCTACCACTCCCCTACAGCTAGTTACACTATCTGTTTTGCCATCATTATTTCTACTAACACCAACCACATCAATTTCAGTCCCTGAATCGTCCTCCTCAGTAGTACTAGTGGTAGGACAGCTTGGTGATGGCAAGTGTGACTTAGGGTCTCTGGCTGTCACACTTGGCATTATCTCCCCCCCTTGAGAATTACAAGACACACTAGCAGCAGGTGCAGCACTGGCAGCAGGCTCAGGCAGGTGACCTGTCCTGCTCACGTTATGTCATGGACACCCAGGAATGCTCAGAACTCAGTACGGTAATGTAATGCAAAATCTTTATTAGAATAAATCACAGCAATAAATATGTAGTACAACAAGCAAAGGGTTACTAGCTGGCGACACTGCTACCAGAAATAGTAGGCCTCTCGCTAGACCACAATGCTGGAGACTGGGCCGAAGCCCCTGTGAGTCTCAGCAGGAAACAGGAACGCCAGCTCTTGATCCGTCGACTGGAACACTGGAACAGGCGACCACTGTGAACACTGGCTCAGTAATCTTGATCCGATGAACAGGAACACAAGGACTGCTGGACTGGAGAACTGACCCACGCCTGCAATCACCGCTAAGAGACCCTGTGACTCTGCCTGCAGTCACTATATCGAGACCCTGTGACTCACGTCTGCAGTCACCAATCAGACTCTTTGTCCCCAACAGTGGTCTGTCTTAGGCCAATAGCACAAATTGATCACAGTAAGGGATACTCGTGATCACTGGGTCATACACAGAGAGGGTTCTTGTACTTAGCTGGGTTATACACAGTGCGGGTTCTCATAAATAGCCAGGTCATACATAGAGTGGGTTTTCATAGATAGCCAGGTCACACACAGAGCCCAAGTACTTCATCTAAGAACAACAACTCAAGGGCATCTGAGTCAGGCCTCAGTATGCCTTTTAAACCCCTCCACAGGAAGTAGGAGAAGCAGCTCAGAGGGAGGAAGTAGGAAGTAGGTTGGAGGAGACTACAGTAAGCAAACAGATAAAACAGAGGCCTGCAGGCTGCTTGAAGCCTCGTGCCTGAAATCATGCTGAAGTCAAGGTAAACTGTGACACGTTACTACAACTCTCTTCTTCCTCTCTTGAGACAAATTTCCCCAAGATCCCTAGGGGTGATGTAGGGGGACTGGCCATCATTGGGTCTGGTGAACCAGGGCATCCAGACCCTTTCATGTTGGTGGTAGTTGTCACTTCTTCCTCCTCAGACTCACTGGATGCATAATGGTCCTTCCAGCTCCTCCTTTGATTGTTCTTAAACTTGATCATAGTGATAGAAGTCACTACAAGCCTCTCCTGTCTCAGTTTTGCAAACCAACTCACAGCACAACAGTCTAGTACCTCTCTCTCTGTAACTGCTTGTATTGTGTTTCACTATATGGAAAACGGCACGTTTTATAGAGAAAAGGTGGTAAATGTGATTAAAGCGGTAAAAACGTTGTAGCCATTGAAAAAAATAGCAATATTTGTTTGCCAATGACCGAAAACTGCAAAAATGTTAATAGCTTTATATACGATTTTCAAATGAAAAAGCAGACAAACACATGCTTTTCACAGATTTTTTCTCTGAAACTTGACTGGATCATTTGCCCACCCCTACCAGTCACCCCAAATAATTTATCTGCCCTGTCTGAAGACTACATACTGTTGGGCATTCACATTCCTGGCAACAGATCACCCTCTCTACCCTCTTAATAACAGAGTACCCTATCACCCTCACCTGCCTTGGTTTCTGTCTATTCTGCTTCCTGTCTAAACTAAAGAACGACTGTTCCTCTGGCTGCTAGAGGAAGCAGCCCTCTCCAATAATGTCAATTCTGAACAATCCTCACCAACATCTTAACACTATCTTGCAAATCAGCTGATACCCAGATGCTTACCTGCCACTCCTATCTACAACTCCACCCTCCTCACCACTATTGCAATAAACAGCCAGCTCTGTGTGCTCCAAACTCCTTTCCAGGGTTACAATATTAGGTAGTGTTGTAGTATTTCTTTCCAGATCCAGGGGCTTAGATTTCAAAAAGATATGTTCACACTGGCTAAAGCATCATGTCTCTTGGTACAGCTGCTCCATATGTTCAAACGTGTCAAGATATCAACAGCATAATGTTCAACCTGCTACTTACCACTCAAGCTTACAGTTCTACTATTCCATGGGTATTACAATGTCCAACAACTCTGAGCTCAAATATACCAGGTTTAAAGGGATAGTAATGTTTCATAATAAAAGCAGTTCTAATTAATCATCATAGTATTTGGGCCTTGGCGAGTGTTATATTAATTCTGTCAGAGTTGTAGTTCAAGAGTAATTTTACTGATGTAACACTGCTCACCTCAGAACAGAAAAGTGGCGTCCAAATGGCTTGCAGAAAGGGACACTCTTCAATTAGCATAAGGAAAAACCTGAAAAACCTGTCAAGGGGGCAGGGTTTTCCTTATGCTCACAGTAAGAAGATTGTCCCTTGCTGTGAGCTGTCTGGTCTTAAGACCAGATTCCAGATCTGAGGGGAGGTGGCTTACACTAGGTAAAAGGGGTGGGAGGGGGATACTTTATCATTCAATTACTCTTGAACTATAACTCTGACAGTTTTGAAATAACACTTTCCATGGCCCAAATACTATGAAGATTAATTGGAGCTGTTGTTTTTGTGAAATATTACTATCCCTTTAAGTCTGTGGGTTCAGTGAAGCTGCCTTTCTAAAATGTTTAAAACATAGAAACAATTCCCAGCCTGCAATTTAAGCCTTAACCTTATCAATTCAATCCCCTTGAAATTACCTGCAGCACAGAGCTTTATATGAGACTTCAAATTCCTGTTTTAGTTCAAACTCCTAATTCTTTCAAACACCATTTATTTCCAAGCCACTTCACTCCAAGATGGCCAGCTCCCAGATGCTAAATAATTACTAGTATAGCAGAAATGCACACAGCTGCAGCCATTTTACAATCAACCCCTTATCCACAGGAGGGCAAAGAAAAAATATTGCTCTTTAACCCTTTACCTGCCAAACAAGTCACAAGTTCTATATATATATACTTTTTAACTGATTCTTTCAAATGTCTATTAAGGTTAATAGCGACATATATAGATTCTTATTCAAACACACATAAGCAAATAATCTACACATCTGGTTTATGCATCTATTCAGTTGGAGTTAAATAAGTAAAATTTGGGATTATGAATTTCTTAAGGATTATAAAGTATTGTATTTATGATATAGACTTACATGTGAAAGTCTATAATTTTGCTTTGAAACTCATATCCAGTTAATTAGTTATTTAGATATAGCTTAGTAAGAGTCTATATTTAAGGCCTCGATTCAAACAGGTCTGACGGCAAAAAAAAAACCCTCTGGCATTTTTTTCAAGCATGGTAAGCAATTAAATTATCTACGCTATGATAAAATACCGGATTAAAAAAAAGCACATTGAGCACTAAAGTTAGTGTCCATTGAAACCCATTAAAACCAGTCTCCTTTTTCAATTAAATTCAATGCATTAGAATAAAGATATGTTAAAGGGATAGTAATACTTAAAATGTAAAAAAAATATGTTGTAGGGTTTAGCCCCCTGAGTAAAACAAGAGTACTCCCACTGCTGAAAGGTGTTTCATTTAAAAGTTATTAATTTTCAAAGTTGAATTTTTTAGGTGCAGTATCACAGTGACCTGAAATTGTACAGTGGCGCTGTTGCTACACCATCCTATGGAGATTTATGGTCCCGGGACCAGAGCTGTCCATAGGATTGTGTAGCAACAGCGCCACTGTACAATTTCAGGCCACTGTGATATTGCACCTAAAAAATTCAACTTTGAAAATTAATAACTTTTGAATTAAACACCTTTCAGCAGTGGGAGTACCCTTGTTTTGCTCAGGGGTATAAACCCTACAACATATTTTTTTTTACATTTTAAGTATTACTATCCCTTTAAGGGACCCACTCTAATAGAGAAAATCTGCACCCATTTTTTTTGGAGCAGAGTCCCTTATCTGATCTCAAAACAGCCGACGCATCAATTGAAAAAAAAAAAGTAATAAGAAAACAAAGTCCTCAGTGGTGGTATTGATATGGGCCCTAAGCCCCATATCAACATATTCAAAGCACTCTCAAAATGTGTGAGATGTTAATAGAATTAACCATATGAGTGTCAGTGGAATATGCTTCCCCCCCGGCACTCAGAGGGTTAATTCGACTAAGTTAAAAAACAGTCCCTGACAATAATCCTGATGTCCAGCGGAATCTTCAGTACCCTGGTCGTCTACTGTCCATCTTCTTCTGTCATCTTCTATCTTTCTTCATCAGTCTCTCCATCTTCTGTCTTCTTCTCTTCTGTTTTCATATCTTCATTCTTGCTTCAAATAATTATCTGTAATGGAAAAATAATAAACATTAAATATGGCCCAAAAATAACTTGGAAATATGTGCATTGTTTACCCCCTTAATGTCCAATGCCATGCCACGACCGTCACGGCTTTCCAGCACTTAAGGACCAGTGATGGTCCTGGCACGGCATGGAATTCAGGACTCCCAGTGTGGCTACACTCTGCTCAGGGAGCCCTGAATTGGATCCAACAAAAAAAAAAGTGGTCGTTACGTGCCGGCTACGTTTGCGCACACTGGTCCTTAAGGGGATAACCCTTTGAGAGCCAGAGGAGAACGCAATGCATTGCAGAGGAATACGTTGCATACCTCTTTGGCACTCAAAGGTTTAAAGTAATGTATACATTTCAAGCTGAAACACAATTTTCCTGTAGTCAAAAAAATCAGTGTCCCAATCAATTTAGCTGAAGTCAGATTCTTCGTTCCAAAGAGAAAAATCAAGGCTAATGCGAAAATATTGATGGATTGAAATAATCCACCCACCCCTGCAAAACACATGGTACCTGTATATTTCATTAAAGGATGTCACAGCTGGCGGCAGCTCACTTGAGCACCGCAGGGCGTACCTCAATTCTCGTGGCCACATCCGTTGGCAGCAGGCCGGCCGTATCCTTCCTCTTCACGGCTCAGCCGCATTCTGTCTCTCGACTCCAGCCGCTTCACTTAGATGGCCTGACTGTTGCCAGGTAGCGTCATATGGGCGCACGTCCAAGGAGACGGACGTGCGCTCCATTTATAGGGGCAGGCACCCATTTCTGGCTCCTCATCTTCCTGGGAGCAGGCATATATATACAGCCTGGGCACATGGAGCAGTTGCCCTTTCGTTGGTGTCCAGTGCAGTTTCTAGTGTTTGTTCCTGTGTATTACCTGGCTTGTCTGAATAACCATTCTGGTGCTGACCTGTGGCTCTGTCTGACTACCTGCTCTGTGTATGACCCTGGCATAGTCTGACAACCATTCTGGTGTGGACCTGTGGCTCTGACTGACTACCTGCTCCGTGTATGACCCTTGGCTTGTCTGACTATCCATTCTGGTGCTGACCTGTGGCTCTATCTGACTATTCTCAGTATTTCCTCCGTTAGTCAGATAACCATTCTGGTGCGGGCCTGTGGCTCTGGCAGACTAATTTCTGGTTGCCTTCCGAGCATTTGGGGACTTTCAGGTGCGGACTTGAGGCTCAGATATCTTGCTCCGTGTTTCGTTAATCTAGTGCAGGTGCGGACCTGAGGTGGCCTACCATTCCATATCTGAGGTCTACATACACACTGAAGCATTCTCCTATCCTCACTGTGTCGCTTGCTTTGTTGTGCATTGCTCATACTGTATAAATTGTATATTTCCATTTCATTGTCTGTTTTCAATAAAATTATGTTACCTAACAGTACCTGTCCAGATCTCATTTGTACGAACCGCGACAAAGGGATAAGGCAGCAAGGAACCTATTGAGCAAATGACCACAAACTATGTTTCCAACAACACACCTTTAAGAGACAGAGCTTATACATGCTTTGGCCAAATTATGTCACTAAATCCTCATTTTTTTAAATGAATATATACACGAATTTACAATATACATTCCACAGGGTTTTCATTTTGTAGGCATTTTGTATGGATTACAGCAGGAATTATTTTCTTTTTGTTCTTGCTCTGGGTTTTTCCCTGTCTGGGGATTTGGATGATCCCCCTTTTCCTTGCTGATTTTCATATTCCCTTACAAATGAATCACATTTTATTTTTAGCATATCTATAGCATATGTATAGTCATGGACCTAGATGCACTAAAGATCAAAGACGACTATGAATGTCGATGTACTGTCAGAGCAATGTCGTAGGCATATCGACAATATTCACCAAAGTGTCTTCGACATTACATCACCAGCACTCCGACAAAAGATTCCCACATCGACATCAATCCGACAGGTTTACGAATTTTAATTCATCACATCAACAATGGCTTAGATACACATTCATATGCAAGGGGGTGTGTTGATATTTTAATGTGGCACTTCGACACATTCACTGATAGAAGCCTCTACTGTGGGAGTTCACTGTCTCAACTTCACCTGCCTCAGGTTGGTGAAGTTGGGATCTCCCCCTAGTGTCCTATGGAGTAAAAACCGTTAATCAATTTGTAGCATGAAGGGTTGTCCAAGTGCTGGCAATGTGGAAGCACTTAGACTTGGACTCACACATCACTCACAATTAGACACCCTTAAAATTTGAAAAACAAAGAAAATTGAACTAATAAAAACCTAAGAAAACAAAATTTGTAAGAAAAAAATTGTGTGAAATGAATAATATCATAAAAATGTGCAAAATGTAAGGGAAAGTGAAAATATCACCAAAAGAAACTGAACCGCATAATGATCACAGGTAACGATTTGTAGCAGCATGAATTACTATTGGGATGCCAGCACATTGCAAAGCATTGGAGTATGATAAAGTAGAGCAAAGAATAATATTGTATGGCAAAACAACATGGTTGAAACCCAAAAGAAACCAAAAGTAAATGAATAGTAAAGAGCTGTAATGTGCTGGCATCCCAATAGTAATTAATGATGCTACAAATTGGTACCTGTGTTCATTAGTTTCTTTTGGTGATATTTTCACTTTCCCTTACATTTTGCACATTTTTATGATATTATTCATTTCACACAATTTTTTTTCTTAAGAATTTCATTTTCTTAGGTTTGTAGTAGTTACATTTTCAACAGGAACCCAGTTAATAGGCATTATGGGTTAATAGGCAAGGTATGCTGCATCATACCTTGCCTGTATGTGTGTGTCATGGGAGCACTGTAAGTCAAATTGTAAAGGGGTAGGGTTAAAATGTTGAAGGGGGCACATTGTGTAATGTTTGGTGTGCTATATCTGTTTATTTTAACCCTTTTAGTGCCACAGAGGTGAGCAATGCACATTCCTATGGCATTCAATGCTGTCCATGGTGCTCAAAGCCTTCTCTTTATCCCCCTACTGGCTAGGTAGGGAAGAAGAGAGAATGCTGTTCACAATTGTCCTAGTGCTGGTGATGTGTGAGGGGAGGACAACCCTTCCACGCTGATAACACTTCGAAAATGCTGCATGCTAATAGGGACCTTCTCCAACTCTCCCCTTCCATCTGACAATTTTGGTGAATATGTCAATGTGTATGCAGATCAAATTGTCGGAGTGATTCTGGAAAAAACAGAATGGAACGCCTTCAAAATAACATTACAAAAATATACACATATAAATGTATAACCTTTGGAAACAAATACAAAGGAAGTGAATTAAACCCAGTGTGTCTAACCAGTAAAGTAATTCATGAAATAAATAAGAAGAAACAGCATTTAAACTTTATAAAGCTGAGGGATCAGCAGAGGCATTTGCAAAATACAAAGATGCCAACAAAACCTGTATAAAGGTGATTAAATTAGCTATATTGGAGAATGAAAAATAATTGCTAAGGAGAGAAGGAGCAATCCCAAAAAAATATTTTAATACATTAATGGCAAAAAATTTAAGTCTGATAATGTTGGATCTTTGTTATCTGAAATAGGTGAGATGGTCAGTGGGGACAGAGAAAGCAGATATTTTAAATAATTTCTTTTTCTTCTGTTTTTAACCAAGGAAGACCCGATGGAGAAGAACCCACAAACTACATTTACAGAACAGTCACAGAAAGCATGGGATTAGTTGACACAAGAAAAAGTCTTAAAACAATTAAATGTGTTAAGGTAGACAAAGCCTCAGATGGTATACACCCACGGGTACTTAAAGAGCTAGGCCGGGCCTTGGCCAGATGGTTATTTTTTATTTAAGGGATTCTTTTATTTCAGATATGGTGCCCATGGATTGGTGTAAAGCAGATGTGGTGCCCATATTTAAAAAGGGATCAAAATCCCAGCTGGGAAATTACAGACATTTAAGCTTGACATCTTTGGTGGGGTAGGGTTGCTAAGGGAATATATTCAGGAATTCATCTTGAACAGGAAAATCACTAGCAGGAGCCAACATGGCTTTGTGAAAGACAGGCCTTGTCAAACTAACTTGATTGCATTTTATGAAAAAGTGAGTAAAACTATAGATTTGGGTGCTGCAGTTGATGTGATCTATTTAGACTTTGCCAAGGCATTTGATACGGTTCCACACAAAAGGTTACATACATGGGAAGTTCTCCAATTGGACAAATGTGATAAGAGGAGTACCTCAGGGATCTGCCCTGGGACCTCTTCTTTTTAATTAATTTATTAATGATCTCCCAGTGGGCATGGGGAGCCATGTATCAGCATTTGCCAATGACACAAAATAAAGTAGGGTAATAAAGTCTGAACTGGATGTGTCTTCATTACAAGAGGATTTGGACAAATTGGGTAACTGGGCAGGCAAATGGCAAATGAGATTCAATATAGACAAGTGTAAAGTTATGCATTTTGTGTACAATAATAAAAATGCAACATATAGTTTAAATGGTGTTTCTTTGGGGAAATCTACTAATGAAAAGGATTTGGGAGTAATGGTAGACAATAGACTTAGCATTAGCATGCAGTGCCAGCTGGTAGCTGCAAAGGCCAATAAGATATTGGCATGTATTAAAAGGGATATTGCCTCTTTACAAGTCCATGGTAAGACCCCACCTTGAATATGCTGTTCAATTCTGGGGGCCTTTTCTGAAAAGGACATTATGAAACTAGAGAAATTGCAGAGGAGGGCTACAAAACTAATAAGGGGAATGGAAAGTTTTAGTTGTGAAGAAAGGCTAGAAAATTTTACCTTGTACATGCTAGAGAAACAGAGTCTTAGAGTGGAAATGCTAACATTATATAAATATGTTCAGGGCCCATACAAAAGGCTCTCCAAAGACCTGTTCATTAACAGAGCAGTATAAAGCACAAGGGGCCACCTGCTTAGACCTGAGGAAAGGAGATTTCATCTACAACAGCGGAAGGGATTCTTTACTGTAAGGACAATAAAGGTGTGGAATTCACTGCCTGAGGAGGTGGTGCTATCGAATACATTATATTACAGGTGCTAATTTTATCTCTGCGTTTATCTCCAGTTTTGCCCATAGACTTCATTAGGAAAATGTTTGATAAAAGGGTGTTAATATTTAATATTTCCCCCCCATTCAAAGCAGAATTTGAAATTGCTGTATTGAGGGGTTGTTTTTTTTTTGCCTTCTTTTGGATCAATGACAGTAATCAGGAATAGAAAAAGGGTTGAACTTGATGAATGCAGGTCTTTTTTTCACCCTAAACTACTATGTAACAATGTAAGACACAAGAGAAAACAGAAGATGGAGAGATTGATGAAGAAGGAAGATAGAAGTTGACAGAAGAAGACAGATACAGGAGTTTGTTCCTCACACAGTTGTTATTCCTCCTTCACAACTGTTACTGTTTCAGTTAATGATTGTGTTTCAACCTACATATTAAATTGATGATCATTAGCACCTGTTTGGTATATCTTTTTAATCATACACCTGATTATATGATTACAAAATCCCTGACTTTGTGCAAGTATACCTAGAAGAATCAATGCTGTTTTGAAGGTATCAATTTACCTTATGTTCACTCACTGTGTATTTTGTTAATTGATAAACATAAACTATTAACATGTCTATTCTTTAAAGCATTCTTACTTTACAGCATTTTTTTCACACCTGCCTAAGACTGTTGTACAGTATTTTATATACAAACATATATTCCTACATTATATATATATATATATATATATATATATATATATATATATTTATACACTAGTTGAAGAGACCGTGTACATGGGCCACAGTGCCACCCAGCTGTAATGAGCATGACAGCTTCTGACAAACATTTTAGCAAATTATTATAATGGATATATATATATATATATATATATATATACAAAAAAACAACAAGCCAAGCTATAGTGTGATCACGGCGCCCTGTACCCTTTAAGCTACACCTACAATAGACTATAGACAATATTATAGATCGCTTCTATCCTGGCTCCATCATTGGTAAGAGTCCAAAAAATAGAAAACAGAACCAACAATAAGGAGAGGGAAGACTAATATCGTCTAGTAATAACCAAATACATTTATTAAAATGAAGTACTATAAATGCAGTGTATAAATACAATAACACTAATAACAATAAAAAATGCTCCGGAGCAAAAAATATCTAGTATCCACTAAATATCCCTGTGTCCGTAATTTGTTAAAAAAGGTGTCTGCAGATCTTAATGGTGAATTATCATCTTGTAAATAGAACAGTCACTCCTTTTTTCAAGCAGGATAGCTCTTCAATCCAATGTTTCTCAATTGTTCTTAAAGGCAGTGAAATCAAAAGTATATAGTTAACCCTTGAAATACTGGTACCAAGTCCCCGCACATTGTCCAACTCCCGATGTCTCCCCACAATGTCCAACTTCCAATGACCCCCCACATTGTACAACTCCCAATGTCCCCCCACAATGTCCAATCCCAATGTCCAACTCCCAATGTCCCTCCACAATGTCCAATCCCAATGTCCAGCTCCCAATGTCCCTCCACAACATCCAACTTCCAATGTCCCCCCACATTGTACAACACCCAATGTCACCCCACAATGTCCAACTTCCAATGTCCCCCCACAATGTCCAACTCCCAATGTCCCTCCACATTGTACAACTCCCAATGTCCCCCCACAATGTCCAACTCCCAATGTCCCTCCACATTGTACAACTCCCAATGTCTCCCCACAATGTCCAACTTCCAATGTCCCCCCACATTGTACAACTCCCAATGTCCCCCCACAATGTCCAACTCCCAATGTCCCTCCAAACTGTCCAATTCCCAATGTCCCCCCACAACGTCCAACTCCCAATTTCCCTCCACAGTGTCCAAATCCCAATGTCCCCCTACATTGTCCAAGTCCCAATGTCCCTCTACATTGTCCAACTCCAAATTTCCCCACAAAGTGTCCAACTCCCAATGTACCTCCAAATTGTCCAACTCCCAATGTACAACTCATGTCCCCCATAATCTTCAACTCCCAATGTCACTCCACATTGTCAAACTCCCAGTGTCCCTCCACATTGTCAAACTCCCAATGTCTCCCCACAATGCCCGACTCCCAATGTTCCCCAATATTGTCCAACTCCCAGTGTCCACACAATGCCCAATTCCCAATGTCCCGCCACATTGTCCAACTCCCAATGTCCCCACACAGTGTCCAACTCCCCCAGTCCAACTCCCAATGTCCCCCCACAATATTCAACTCCCAATCTCCCCCCACATTGAACAACTCTTAATGTCCATTTCCCAATGTCCCTGCCACATTGTCCAACTCCCAATAACCCTCCACATTTTCCAAAACCCAATGTCCCTTTGCATTGCCCAACTCCCCCTGTCCAACTCCCAATGTTGCCCCACAATTTTCAACTCCCAGTCTCCCCCCATATTGTCCAACTCCCAATGTCCCCCGCATTGTGCCACTCCCAATTTCCCCTGCATTGTCCAACTCCCAATGTCCCCCACAATGTCCAACTCCCAATGTCCCCCAGCAATGTCCAGCTCCCAGTGTCCCCCAACAATGTCCAACTCCCATTGTCCCCACACAATGCCCGACTCCCAATGTCCCCCAATATTGTCCAACTCCCAGTGTACAGACAATGCCCGATTCCCAATGTCCCCACACACTGTCCAACTCCCAATGTCCCCCCACATTGTCCAACTCCCAATGTCCCCACACAGTGTCCAACTCCCCCAGTCCAACTCCCAATGTCCCCCCACAATATTCAACTCCCAATCTCCCCCCACATTGAACAACTCTTAATGTCCATTTACCAATGCCCCCCCCACATTGTCCAACTCCCAATAACCCTCCACATTGTCCAATTCACAATGTCCCTCCACATTGTCCAACTCCCAATAGCCTCACACAATGTTCAAATCCCAATGTCCCCCACATTGTCCAACATCGAATGTCCCTTCACATTGTCCAACTCCCCCTATCCAACTCCCAATGTTGCCCCACAATTTTCAACTCCCAATCTTGCCCCATATTGTCCAACTCACAATGTCCCCCACAATGTCCAACTCCCAATGTCCCCCAACAATGTCCAACTCCCAATGTCCCCCAACAATGTCCAACTCCTAATGTCCCCCAACAATGTCCAACTCCCAGTGTCCCCACACAATGTCCAACTCCTAATGTCCCCCAACAATGTCCAACTCCCAGTGTCCCCACACAATGCCCAACTCCCAATGTCCCACAATACTGTCTAACTCCCAGTATCCCCACACAATGCCCAATTCCCAATGTCCCCACACACTGTCCAACTCCCAATGTCCCCCACAATATCCAACTCCCTGTGTCCCCCCACAATGTCAACTCCAATTGTCCCCCAATATTGTCCAACTCCCAGTGTCCCTACACATTGCCCAACTCCCAATGTCCCCACCACATTGTTCAAATCCCAATGCCCCCCAACATTGTCTAACTCCTAATGTACCTCCACATTGTCCAACTCCCAATGTCGCCCACACTATTTTCAACTCCCAATCTCCCCCCATATTGAACAACTCTTAATGTCCATTTCCCAATGTCCCCCCACATTGTCCAATTCCCAATAACCCCCACAATGTCCAACTACACATGTCCCCCAATATTGTTCAACTCCCAGTGTCCCCGCACATTGTCCAACTCCCAATGTCCCCTCACATTGTCCAACTCCCAGTGTCCCTCCGCATTGTCATACTCCCAGTGTCCCTCCACATTGTCAAACTCCCAGCGTCCCCCCACAATGTAAGACTCCACATGTCCCCCAATATTGTTCAACTCCCAGTGTCCACACACAATACCCAACTCCCAATGTCCCCCCACATTGTCAAAATTCCAATGTTCCCCCCACATTGTCCAACTCCCAGTGTCCCCCCAGAATGTCCAACTACCAATATAGAACCACAATGTCCAACTCCCAATAACCCTCCACAATGTCCAACTTCCAATCTCCCCCCATACTGTCCAACTCCCAATGTCCCCCGCACATTGTCCAACTCCTAATGCTCCCGCACATTGTACAACTCCCCCAGTCCAACTCCCAATGTCCACCAACACTTTCCAACTCCCAATCTCCCCCACATTGCACAAGTCCCTATTTCTCCCGCAATGTCCAACACCCAATGTCCCCCAACAATGTCCAACTCCCAGTGTCACCAGACAATGCCCGACTCCCAATGTCCCCCCAATATTATCCAACTCCCAGTGTCCCCACACAATGCCCAATTCCCAATGTCCCCACACACTGTCCAACTCCCATTGCCCCTCCACAATGTCAAATTCCCAATGTCCCCCCACATTGTCCAACTCCCAATGTCCCCACACAGTGTCAAACTCCCAATGTCCCACCACAATGTCCAACTCCAAATGTCCTCCAATATTGTCCAACTCCCAGTGTCTCCACACAATGCCTAATTCCCAATGTCCCCACACATTGCCCAACTCCCAATGTCGCCCCACAATTTTCAACTCCCAATCTCCCACCATATTGTCCAACTCCCAATGTCCCCCTCCATTCCAACTCCCAATGTCCCCCACATTGTGCAACTCCCAATGTCCCCCCACAACGTCCAACCCCCAATGCCCCCCCACATTGTCCAAATCCCAATGTCCCTCCACATTGTCGAACTCCCCCAGTCCAACACCCAATCTCCCCCCCACAATGTTCCACTCCCAATGTCCCCCCCACATTGTCCAACTCCCAGTGTCCCAACACAATATCCAACTCCCAATGTCCCCCCATACTGTCTAATCCCAATGTCCAACTCCCAATGTCCCTCAACATTTTCAAACTCCCAATGTCCCCACACATTGTCTAACTCTCAATGTCCCCACACATTGTCCAGCTCCCAATGTCCCCACACATTGTTCAACTCCCAATTTTCCCACACACTGTCCAAATCCCAATGTCCCCCCCACATTGTCTAACTCCCAATGTCCCCCCCACATTGTCCAACTCCCAATGTCCCTGCACACTGACCAACTCCCAATGTCCCCCCCACAGTTTTCAACTCCCAATCTCCCCCCATAATGTCCAACTCCCAATGTCCCCCAACAATGTCCATGTCCCAATGTCCCCCAACAATGTCCAACTCAAAGTGTCGCTCAATATTGTCCATCTCCCAGTGTCCCCCCACAACGTCCAACCCCCAATGTCCCCCCACATTGTCCAAATCCCAATGTCCCCCCACATTGTCGAACTCCCCCAGTCCAACACCCAATCTCCCCCCCCCAATGTTCCACTCCCAATGTCCCACTCCCAATGTCCCCCCACACTGTCCAACTCCCAATGTCCCCACACACTGTCGAACCCCCAATGTCACCACCCATTGTCCAGCCCCCAATGTCCCCACACATTGTCCAACTCCCAATGCCCCCACACATTGTCTAAGTCCCAATGTCCCTCCACATTGTCCAACACCCAATGTCCTTCCACATTGTCCATCTCCCAATGTCCCCCCACAGTTTTCAACTCCAAATGTCCCTCCACATTGTCCAACTCCCAATGTCCCCCAACAATGTCCATCTCCCAATGTCCCCCAACAATGTCCATCTCCCAATGTCCCCCAACAATGTCCAACTCCCAGTGTCGCCCAATATTGTCCAACTCCCAGTGTCCCCACACAATGTCCAACTCCAAAATATCCTCCCACAACGTCCAACTCCCAATGTCCCCCCACATTGTCCAACTCCCAATGTCCCTCCACATTATCCAACTCCCAATGTCCCCCCACATTGTCCAACACCTATTGTCCTTCCACCTTGTTCAACCCACCCGTCCAACTCCCAGTGTCGCCCCACAATTTTAAACTCCCAATGTCCCCCACATTGTCCAACTCCCAATGACCCCCCACATTATCTAACTCCCAATGTTCCCCCACATTGTCCAACTCCCAATGTACCTACACACTGCCAGTCCAACTTGCAATGTCCCCCTAAAATTTTAAATTCCCAAACCCCCCCCACAATGTACAACTCCAAATACCTCCCACATTGTCCAACTTCCAGTGTCCACCAATTTTGTCCAACTCCCAGTGCCCCCACACAATGCCCAATTCCCAATGTCCCCACACACTGTCCAACTCCCAATGTCCCCCCACAATCTTCAACTCCCAATGTCCCTCCACATTGCCCAACTCCCAATAGCCCCACAAAATGTCCAACTCCCAATGTCCCTCCACATTGTCCAACTCCCAATAGCCCCAAACAATGTCCAACTCCTAATGTACCCCCACATTGTCCAACACCTAGTGTCCTTCCACCTTGTCCAACTCCCCCTGTCCAACTCCCAATGTCACCCCACAAGTTTAAACTCCCAATATCCCCCACTTTGTCCATTTCCCAATGTCCCCACACACTGTCCAACTCCCAATGTCCCCCCACAATCTTCAGCTCCCAATGTCCCTCCACATTGCCCAACTCCCAATAGCACCACAAAATGTCCAACTCCCAATGTCCCTCCACATTGTCCAACTCCCAATAGCCCCACACAATGTTCAAATCCCAATGTGCCCCCACATTGTCCAACACCTAGTGTCCTTCCACCTTGTCCAACTCCCAATATCCCCCACATTGTCCAACTCCCAATGTCCCCCACACTGTCCAACTCCCAATGTTCCCCTACATTGTCCAGCACCCAATATACCTCTACACTGTCCAACTCACAATGTCCCCCTAAAAATTTCAATTCCCAGTCCCCCCTACAATGTACAACTCCCAATATCCCCTGCATTGTCCAACTTCAAATGTCCCCCACAATGTCCAACTCCCAATATCCAACTCCCAATACCCCGTATATTGTCCATCTCCCAGTGTCCCCACAAAATGCCCAACTGCTAATGTCCCCACACAATGCCCAATTCCCAATGTCCCCACACACTGTCCAACTCCCAATGTCCCCCCACAATCTTCAACTCCCAATGTCCCTCAACATTGGGAGTTGGACAATGTCCCTCCACATTGTCAATGTCCCTCCACATTGTCAATGTCACCCCACAATGTCCAACTCCCAATATTCCCCCACATTGTCCAACTCCCAATGTCCCCCCACAATTTTCAACTCCCAATCTCCCTTCAAAGTGTCCAACTCACAATGTCCCCCAACAATCTCCAACTCCAAGTGTCGCCCAATATTGTCCAACTCCCAGTGTCGCCCAGTATTGTCCAACTCCCAGTGTACCCACACAATGCCCAATTCCCAATGTCCCCAACACACTGTCCAACTCCCAATGTCCCACAACAACATCCAACTCCCAATGTCCCACTCACAATGTCCGACTCCCAATCTCACCACACATTCTCCAACTCCCAATGTCCCAGCACAATATCCATTTCCCAATGTCTCCCCCACATTATCCAACTCCTAATGTCCCCCCACAATGTCCAACTCCCAGTGTCCCTCACATTGTCCAACTCCCAATGTCACCACACAATGTCCAACTCCCAATATCCCACTCCCAATGTCCCTCCACATTATCCAACTTCCAATGTCAAACCACAATGTCCAACTCCCAATGTCCCTCCACACTGTCCAACTCCCAATGTCCAACTCCTGATGTCACCCCACATTGTCCAACATCCAATGTCCCTGCACAGTTCAACTCCCAATGTCCCCACACAATTTCCAACTCACAATGTCCATCTCCCAATGTCCCTCCACATTGTTCAACTACCATTGTCCTATTCCCAATGTCCCTCCACATTGTTCAACTACCATTGTCCTATTCCCAATATCCCCACACAGTGTCCAACTCCCCCAGTCCAACTCCCAATGTCCCCCCACAATATTCAACTCCCAATCTCCCCCCACATTGAACAACTCTTAATGTCCATTTACCAATGCCCCCCCCACATTGTCCAACTCCCAATAACCCTCCACATTGTCCAATTCACAATGTCCCTCCACATTGTCCAACTCCCAATAGCCTCACACAATGTTCAAATCCCAATGTCCCCCACATTGTCCAACATCGAATGTCCCTTCACATTGTCCAACTCCCCCTATCCAACTCCCAATGTTGCCCCACAATTTTCAACTCCCAATCTTGCCCCATATTGTCCAACTCACAATGTCCCCCACAATGTCCAACTCCCAATGTCCCCCAACAATGTCCAACTCCCAATGTCCCCCAACAATGTCCAACTCCTAATGTCCCCCAACAATGTCCAACTCCCAGTGTCCCCACACAATGTCCAACTCCTAATGTCCCCCAACAATGTCCAACTCCCAGTGTCCCCACACAATGCCCAACTCCCAATGTCCCACAATACTGTCTAACTCCCAGTATCCCCACACAATGCCCAATTCCCAATGTCCCCACACACTGTCCAACTCCCAATGTCCCCCACAATATCCAACTCCCTGTGTCCCCCCACAATGTCAACTCCAATTGTCCCCCAATATTGTCCAACTCCCAGTGTCCCTACACATTGCCCAACTCCCAATGTCCCCACCACATTGTTCAAATCCCAATGCCCCCCAACATTGTCTAACTCCTAATGTACCTCCACATTGTCCAACTCCCAATGTCGCCCACACTATTTTCAACTTCCAATCTCCCCCCATATTGAACAACTCTTAATGTCCATTTCCCAATGTCCCCCCACATTGTCCAATTCCCAATAACCCCCACAATGTCCAACTACACATGTCCCCCAATATTGTTCAACTCCCAGTGTCCCCGCACATTGTCCAACTCCCAATGTCCCCTCACATTGTCCAACTCCCAGTGTCCCTCCGCATTGTCATACTCCCAGTGTCCCTCCACATTGTCAAACTCCCAGCGTCCCCCCACAATGTAAGACTCCACATGTCCCCCAATATTGTTCAACTCCCAGTGTCCACACACAATACCCAACTCCCAATGTCCCCCCACATTGTCAAAATTCCAATGTTCCCCCCACATTGTCCAACTCCCAGTGTCCCCCCAGAATGTCCAACTACCAATATAGAACCACAATGTCCAACTCCCAATAACCCTCCACAATGTCCAACTTCCAATCTCCCCCCATACTGTCCAACTCCCAATGTCCCCCGCACATTGTCCAACTCCTAATGCTCCCGCACATTGTACAACTCCCCCAGTCCAACTCCCAATGTCCACCAACACTTTCCAACTCCCAATCTCCCCCACATTGCACAAGTCCCTATTTCTCCCGCAATGTCCAACACCCAATGTCCCCCAACAATGTCCAACTCCCAGTGTCACCAGACAATACCCGACTCCCAATGTCCCCCCAATATTATCCAACTCCCAGTGTCCCCACACAATGCCCAATTCCCAATGTCCCCACACACTGTCCAACTCCCATTGCCCCTCCACAATGTCAAATTCCCAATGTCCCCCCACATTGTCCAACTCCCAATGTCCCCACACAGTGTCAAACTCCCAATGTCCCACCACAATGTCCAACTCCAAATGTCCTCCAATATTGTCCAACTCCCAGTGTCTCCACACAATGCCTAATTCCCAATGTCCCCACACATTGCCCAACTCCCAATGTCGCCCCACAATTTTCAACTCCCAATCTCCCACCATATTGTCCAACTCCCAATGTCCCCCTCCATTCCAACTCCCAATGTCCCCCACATTGTGCAACTCCCAATGTCCCCCCACAACGTCCAACCCCCAATGCCCCCCCACATTGTCCAAATCCCAATGTCCCTCCACATTGTCGAACTCCCCCAGTCCAACACCCAATCTCCCCCCCACAATGTTCCACTCCCAATGTCCCCCCCACATTGTCCAACTCCCAGTGTCCCAACACAATATCCAACTCCCAATGTCCCCCCATACTGTCTAATCCCAATGTCCAACTCCCAATGTCCCTCAACATTTTCAAACTCCCAATGTCCCCACACATTGTCTAACTCTCAATGTCCCCACACATTGTCCAGCTCCCAATGTCCCCACACATTGTTCAACTCCCAATTTTCCCACACACTGTCCAAATCCCAATGTCCCCCCCACATTGTCTAACTCCCAATGTCCCCCCCACATTGTCCAACTCCCAATGTCCCTGCACACTGACCAACTCCCAATGTCCCCCCCACAGTTTTCAACTCCCAATCTCCCCCCATAATGTCCAACTCGCTCAATATTGTCCATCTCCCAGTGTCCCCCCACAACGTCCAACCCCCAATGTCCCCCCACATTGTCCAAATCCCAATGTCCCCCCACATTGTCGAACTCCCCCAGTCCAACACCCAATCTCCCCCCCCCAATGTTCCACTCCCAATGTCCCACTCCCAATGTCCCCCCACACTGTCCAACTCCCAATGTCCCCACACACTGTCGAACCCCCAATGTCACCACCCATTGTCCAGCCCCCAATGTCCCCACACATTGTCCAACTCCCAATGCCCCCACACATTGTCTAAGTCCCAATGTCCCTCCACATTGTCCAACACCCAATGTCCTTCCATATTGTCCATCTCCCAATGTCCCCCCACAGTTTTCAACTCCAAATGTCCCTCCACATTGTCCAACTCCCAATGTCCCCCAACAATGTCCATCTCCCAATGTCCCCCAACAATGTCCATCTCCCAATGTCCCCCAACAATGTCCAACTCCCAGTGTCGCCCAATATTGTCCAACTCCCAGTGTCCCCACACAATGTCCAACTCCAAAATATCCTCCCACAACGTCCAACTCCCAATGTCCCCCCACATTGTCCAACTCCCAATGTCCCTCCACATTATCCAACTCCCAATGTCCCCCCACATTGTCCAACACCTATTGTCCTTCCACCTTGTTCAACCCACCCGTCCAACTCCCAGTGTCGCCCCACAATTTTAAACTCCCAATGTCCCCCACATTGTCCAACTCCCAATGACCCCCCACATTATCTAACTCCCAATGTTCCCCCACATTGTCCAACTCCCAATGTACCTACACACTGCCAGTCCAACTTGCAATGTCCCCCTAAAATTTTAAATTCCCAAACCCCCCCCACAATGTACAACTCCAAATACCTCCCACATTGTCCAACTTCCAGTGTCCACCAATTTTGTCCAACTCCCAGTGCCCCCACACAATGCCCAATTCCCAATGTCCCCACACACTGTCCAACTCCCAATGTCCCCCCACAATCTTCAACTCCCAATGTCCCTCCACATTGCCCAACTCCCAATAGCCCCACAAAATGTCCAACTCCCAATGTCCCTCCACATTGTCCAACTCCCAATAGCCCCAAACAATGTCCAACTCCTAATGTACCCCCACATTGTCCAACACCTAGTGTCCTTCCACCTTGTCCAACTCCCCCTGTCCAACTCCCAATGTCACCCCACAAGTTTAAACTCCCAATATCCCCCACTTTGTCCATTTCCCAATGTCCCCACACACTGTCCAACTCCCAATGTCCCCCCACAATCTTCAGCTCCCAATGTCCCTCCACATTGCCCAACTCCCAATAGCACCACAAAATGTCCAACTCCCAATGTCCCTCCACATTGTCCAACTCCCAATAGCCCCACACAATGTTCAAATCCCAATGTGCCCCCACATTGTCCAACACCTAGTGTCCTTCCACCTTGTCCAACTCCCAATATCCCCCACATTGTCCAACTCCCAATGTCCCCCACACTGTCCAACTCCCAATGTTCCCCTACATTGTCCAGCACCCAATATACCTCTACACTGTCCAAGTCACAATGTCCCCCTAAAAATTTCAATTCCCAGTCCCCCCTACAATGTACAACTCCCAATATCCCCTGCATTGTCCAACTTCAAATGTCCCCCACAATGTCCAACTCCCAATATCCAACTCCCAATACCCCGTATATTGTCCATCTCCCAGTGTCCCCACAAAATGCCCAACTGCTAATGTCCCCACACAATGCCCAATTCCCAATGTCCCCACACACTGTCCAACTCCCAATGTCCCCCCACAATCTTCAACTCCCAATGTCCCTCAACATTGGGAGTTGGACAATGTCCCTCCACATTGTCAATGTCACCCCACAATGTCCAACTCCCAATATTCCCCCACATTGTCCAACTCCCAATGTCCCCCCACAATTTTCAACTCCCAATCTCCCTTCAAAGTGTCCAACTCACAATGTCCCCCAACAATCTCCAACTCCAAGTGTCGCCCAATATTGTCCAACTCCCAGTGTCGCCCAGTATTGTCCAACTCCCAGTGTACCCACACAATGCCCAATTCCCAATGTCCCCAACACACTGTCCAACTCCCAATGTCCCACAACAACATCCAACTCCCAATGTCCCACTCACAATGTCCGACTCCCAATCTCACCACACATTCTCCAACTCCCAATGTCCCAGCACAATATCCATTTCCCAATGTCTCCCCCACATTATCCAACTCCTAATGTCCCCCCACAATGTCCAACTCCCAGTGTCCCTCACATTGTCCAACTCCCAATGTCACCACACAATGTCCAACTCCCAATATCCCACTCCCAATGTCCCTCCACATTATCCAACTTCCAATGTCAAACCACAATGTCCAACTCCCAATGTCCCTCCACACTGTCCAACTCCCAATGTCCAACTCCTGATGTCACCCCACATTGTCCAACATCCAATGTCCCTGCACAGTTCAACTCCCAATGTCCCCACACAATTTCCAACTCACAATGTCCATCTCCCAATGTCCCTCCACATTGTTCAACTACCATTGTCCTATTCCCAATGTCCCTCCACATTGTCCAACTCCTAATGTCCCTCCACATTGTCCAACTCCCAGTGTCACCCCATATTGTCCAACTCCCAGTGTCCGTACACAATGCCCAACTCCCAATGTCCACCCACACTGTTCAACTCTCAATGTCCCTGCACACAGTCCAAATCCCAACCCCCCCCCCCAAAATGTCCCATTCCCAATATCCCACTCCCAATATTCATCTCTCAATGACATCCCACATTATCCAACTCCCACCATGCTGTCCAACTCCCAATGTCCCACCACACTGTGCAACTCCCAATGTCCCTTTCAACGTTCAACTCCCCGTGTCACCCCACAATGTCCAACTCCCAATGTCCCACTCTCAATGTCCAACTCCCAATGTCCCCCCACATTGTCCAACTCCCAATGTCCCACCACATTTTACACTCCCTTGTGCCTTTACTGGCAAGGATCCAGAATTCCCCGCAGGTTAGTGGTATTCAATGTGGTGAAAGGGAATTTAAGTTATCCTGCTTTGCCGACGACATATTGGCAACTTTGACCGATCCTGGTACTTCTCTAGCGGTTCTGTCGTCTATCCTTTCAGCTTATGGCACAAAATGAAGATCAACTTCTCTAAATCAGAAATCTTGCCATTACATATTTCACCGCAACTTAGGGCTGAATTGTCTGGATCATTTCCTCTCACTCCATCCCTGAAGGACTTGGCGGGGGTTAACCTGGCTAAGCTTGAGGAGACGTTGCATTCCGATGTGGCTTCCTGGGGTTCGATTCTTCTATTCTGGACATCTAGGGTTAATTTGTCTAAAATGTTACTTCTCCCCAGGATATTGTATCTGTTTAGATCTCTCCCGATACGTACACCCCAGTCCAACATTAAATCTTTACAAAGTCACAGCCTTCATATGGCAGAATAGGCCGCTGAGACTTCATCTTGGTGTTCTGTCATGGAAAGTGGGAGAAGGTGGTCTAGGTGCCCCTGATGTGCTTCGATATTGGAGAGCAGCCTCGTTAATCACTCTTCTTGACCTCTGCGGTGCCTATGGTAGGAAGGATTGGGCTCTCTTGTAGAGGAGCTTGATACGCCCATTCTCTGTCCACCAGCTGTTATGGGCTTCCTCCAGTATTCAGGTCTCTGTGGTTCAACGTCACCAGGCCTTATCACATCTTTTTCGTATCTGGCTTCAATGCAACCATACCTACTCACTGTCACCTCAACCTTCTCCTCTCTACTCTGTTGTAGCTAATCCTGATTTTACCCCGGGTATAGGGAACTTGGCACTGTTTCGGTGGCGAGAGGCTGGTTTGGAGGATTTAGACCATCTCTTGGCTGAAGGTGGATTGCTCCCTTTCCTGTTTTATGTCAGGATTATGGCTTGCCCCATTTGGAATTTTGGCATTATCTACAGATTAGGCATTTGCTTTCATCTCCCATGATTAGATACTATAAATCTTGTTCTCTCTCGGCTTTTGAAAAATGTTCTATCTCTCCAGTGCCCCTCCATAGAAGATTGTCATGTATGTACACTTTACTGGTGACTTCGCCTTCTGCTCAGTGGTGTAAATTTAGACCCGCATGGGAAAAGGAGTAACAAGGAACAAGGCGCTTGGTCTCTCTCTAAGACATATTCCAAGTATACCGTGTAGGGAGACTAACTACAAACTAATTACTATGTGGTATAGGTATCACGGTGCCCATGATTCGTGCTGCTCTGTGTCTGTCACTTGCTGAGTATCCGTGATTGGCTGTCTGTCATTAGCCCTCCTCACACAGCCTTTTTAAACCCAGGTTGAGCACTTCCAGGTTGCCCTGTTTCTGACTCCACTCTGCCTGATCTGCTTGTCAGATCTCTGGGCCTGTTTCCAGTGTTCCTGTATGCTACGTTCCGGTGTTCCAGTGTTCCAGTACGTTAATGTTCCGGTGCTCCAGCGTTCCAGTGTTCCTGTATGCTAACATTACGGTGTTCCAGTGTTCCTGTGTGCCTGTATTCCGGGGTTCCTGAGCTCCAGCACCGTGCGGGTTAACCTGTACGAGTTCCTGAGTCTCGCGCTCCAGCTGTCGCTTCGGCGACATTGTTCTCCTCGCTATTGCTTACACATTGTTCGTTCCAGTGTGCGGACGCTGGTTTACTCCACTAGACTGGTTGCGAGATACTTGTTGGCTCCAGCGTGCGGACGCTGGTTTGCTCCACTTAACCTGGTTGCGATATACATTGTTGGTTCCAGCGTGCGGACTCTGGTTTGCTCCACTAAACCTGATTGCGATATACATTGTTGGTTCCAGCGTACGGTCGCTGGTTTGCTCCATTAAACCTGGTGGCGCTATTTACCATTAGTCCCAACATGCGGACGTTGGTTTGCTCCTTAACATCCAGTACTGTGGTCAGTCGCTGTCCACTTCCTTGCAGTTGTCTGATTATCCCTGGCAATAGACTTCTGCTGATTTAGACCTCTATACTTATGCTCTCTGCTGTCTTAGTCACCTGACAGCTGGTCTACTTGCTCAGGCTGCCCTGCCCGGTATTGGTGAGGCCGGTAGAACCTTGACGATACCATCCTGTAGGTTGCCTCACCCGGTATTGGCAGGGCCGGTAGAGCCTACTACAGTACTCCTTTGGGCTGCCCTGCCCGGTATTGGTAAGGCCGGTAGAACCTTGTAATTCACCATCTTTAAGGTTGCCTTACCCGGTATTGGCAGGGCCGGTAGAGCCTACATTCAGCATTCCATTGAGCTGCCTTGCCCGGAATTGGTAAGGCCGGTAGAACCGGTATACGTCATCTCACGGTTTCCTTACCCGGTATAGCCAAGGTGGGTAGAGCCTATCATTAAAACTGTCACTTGGGTTGCCTTGCCCGGTATTTAGGCAAGGCTGGTAGAACCTATTGTATGTTCTATTACTGTTGTATTGTTATGTATGTTTACCCTACGGGGACTGCCTTTAACTTTGAATAAAGTTAAATTTTACCAAACCTTAAGTCTGAGAGTCTTCAAAAACCGTGACAATAGGTCTCCTGACGTATTGGCCAAATTTGAAGACGGCGGTCGAGGAGTGTGCTGGACATGTGCTGCTCTGGATTGTTTCCTTCTACAAACCTGGTGGTCGTGTCCTTTGGTTCTGGGATTCTGGAGGTAGGTACATGATCCAAGTGTCCTCCATCACGGGTTTGGCTTTCCCGTTCTCGCCTGAAACACTGTTACTGGGTATACTCCCTGAGGCACTGGTGGGGAAGGATGGATCCTTGCAGGCCATGAGGATTTGGGCGCTTCTTGTTATGACAGCTAGGATGTGTATTCCAATGCGTTTGCGGACTACTGACACACCTACCTTGCAAGACTGGAAGATGAGGGAGATGACTTCTGAATATGGAGCGAATGTATGCATACTCTACAGCAGGCCTTAAAAGTTGAAGTCCTTTGCTACTAGCCAGACCTGAAAAGTTACTCGCCACTGCAAGCCATAACATACCAACCAGGGCTGAATGTCTACTCGCCGGGGCTAAATTTTCACTCACTATTGGCTAGTGGAGAGTAGAAATTTTGAGCCCTGCTCTACAGGATCACTGCTGGCTTTTCAATCCACCTTTGGTTCCTGGTTGGGTCCCCTGGGAGTCGTAGTCATCCAAGTCTCGTGGCACCTGATTGGAACTTAGATATAGGACGTTTGTGACGAAGGATGAGTGAAATACTCCACCGAGATATTGGCCTTTTTTAATAAATGTTTCATTGTTGTATTGCAGTCTTGTCGCGATGACTCCTTTATTCTGCTCCCCTTTCCCTTTCTTTTGAGGGGGATTTAATTAGTGGAAGAATCTTGTTTTTGGATCCTACCCCATGAAGTAGATGCTGTTACTTTTATGCCATTCGGGGTAATGTTATGTTATCAAATTTGTCTAGATGTGTCTTTGATCTGCTTCTTCTGCTTTGTACTGTTCATATGTTTCAATAGAGATAATAATAAAAAAAATTAATAGAGTTAGTTGTTTTACACTAAGGAGTCCTGGTGTCTTTAGTCTTGAGTGGTTTAAAGCGTCCCCTCTGACACCCATTCGAGCAATGTATCCGGTATCGTCGACTGTCTGCTGCCAGCTACCCACAGATCCGAATCTGAGTTGGGACTGCGGGATTCGTAGACTGTAGAATGTGGACTCGGCTGTTTCCTCGAACTGCGAGACCGTTTCGTCGACCCGGACTCGTCGACTGCTATTCGATGACTCTCCGAGTCAACGATTTCCGGTTATCGTCTGACCGGCAGGAGTGACGCTGTGTATCCGCTTTGAGAAGGAGAGACCTGGAACAACGGCTGAGGATGACCCTGTGTCCTTTAGCTCCTGTTACACTGGTGGCAATCGTTGGGATCATCTCCTTCCTCAACATGGGATCCAGACGGGGAAGCATGCTGCCCGACTGGAGCTTTACAGAGGGGGTGCTGGAAACACACTGAACGCTCCTGGTAAGGGGTGAACACTTTGACATGGTTTGCGAGGGAATGGAGAACTTAATGCCATTCCTGGGAGCAGATCCATCTACAGAAATTATATTTTGACTAATGCAAGCAGTGCGAAAGTGTTACCACCGGGCACTTCAGGAACAGTTTTTTGGTGTCCATACCCTGGGGAGTGGAACTGTGGTCCTCCCTGGGGGCAGTGATACTCCTGCTGCCGTGGGTGGGACTAAGGTCCTCACCAGCAACCCCTTTGTTGCCCCTAAACTGGTGAGTGGGAATATGCTCCTCACCAGCCCCTATGATGACCCTGCCCTGGATAGTGGGAATAGTGTACTCTCCAGGGACCCAGTGGCCCCTTTCTCTGCTGCTCCTACTCTGGGGAGTGGGACCTGTGTCCTCCCCAGTGATACTGTTAACCCAGAACTGGTGAGTGGGAATACACTCCTTACCAGCCCCTGTGATAACCCTGCCCCGGAGTGGGAATAGTGTCCTCCCCAGGGACACTGTGGTCCCTTCCTCTGTTCCCCCAGCCCTTGGGAGTGGGACCTGTATCCTCCCCAGTGGCTGTGTTACCCCTGGCCTGAAGAGTGGGAATGAGCTCCTCATCTGCGCAAGCGATGCTCCTACATTAGGGAGTGGGACAGACGTCCTCCCTGATGCGCTTGTTTCCCCTTCCCCTGTTACCCCAGCCTTGGGAGTGGGACCTGTGTCCTCCCCAGTGGCTGTGTTACCCCTGGCCTGATGAGTGGGAATTCGCTCCTCATCAGCTCAAGTGATGCCCCTGCATTAGGGAGTGGGACAGACGTCCTCCCTGATGCACTTGTTTCCCCTTCCCATGTTACCTCAGCCCTGGGGAGTGGGACCTGTGTCCTCCCCAGGGGCTGTTTCACCCCTGGCCTGATGAGTTGGCATTCGCTCCTCATCATCGCAAATGATGACCCTGCAATAGGGAGTGGGACAGACGTCCTTCCTGATGCGCTTGTTGCCCCTTCCCTGTTACCCCAGCCCTGGGGAGTGGGACCTGTGTCCTCCCCAGGGGCTTTGTTATCCCTGGCCTGATGAGTGGGAATTCACTCCTCATCAGTGCAAATGATTCCCCTGCACTAGAGAGTGGGACAGACGTCCTCCCTGGTGATTTTGTTGACCCAGCACTGGGAAATGGCCCTGTGTCCTTCCCAGTGGCTACGATGCCCCTGGACTGGTGAGTGGGAATTCGTTCCTCACTAGCAAAAGCGATACCCCTGGTGATTTTGATACCACAACCCTGGAGAGTGGGAAATGCGTCCTCTCCAGGGGCTCCATTGCTATTGCCCTGGGGAGTGGGACCTACATCCTTCCCAGTGGATCTGTTGCCCCTTTTCCTGTCGCCCCTGCCCTGGAGGGTGGGACCGAGGTCCTCCCCAGTGGCTCAAATATCCCTGCCCTGCAGAGTGAGAAATGTGTTCTCTCCAGGGGCTCTGTTGTTGCTGCCCTGGGGAATGGGGCCTGCATCCTCCCCAGTGGATCTGTACCCTCTAGATTTGTTGTTACTGCCCTGGAGAGTAGAAAATGTGTCCTCTCCAGGTGCTCTGTTGCTACTGCCCTGGGGAGTGGGACCTGCATCTTCCCCAGGGGCTATGATGCCCCAGCACTAGAGAGTGGGACCTCGGTCCTCTCTAGTGCCTCTGTGGCCCAGGCTTTGAGGGTGGGGGGGAGATGGCTCTGTTTACCCCCTGGGTTGCCTCAAATTGGATTCCTGGTGTCCAGAGAGGGGCTCACTGAACCAGCAGCCCCCCAGCCCCTTCCTTACTGTGGAACTCCCTTTGCCTCACAGGACCCCCCCCAGACTGGCCCTGGACCCAGAGCCAATGGCCCAGACCCAGTAAGGCCTGACGCAAGCTCTGCCTGGAGCTCTGGACCCCTGAGTCCCCCCAGCCTTGACCAGCCCAGGACAAGGGGCTACTCTGGTTTTCTTAGCTCAGGATAAAGGGCTACCATTCTTTTCCTGGCCTAGGACAAGGGCCTACTGGTATCCCGTCCAGGTCTTAACTGACTTCCTACGCCAGCGTCCACTAAGTCTACCATTGGCTTGGTACTGAAAAAGGGAAGAAATGTAATGGACTGTAGTCCGTTACTGGTAGTCCTTGCTGGGCATGCTGACTTTCCGCCCATTATTGCAGACTATGGGGAACTTGCAACATTGGTATCAGCAGGCAACTCGGAAAAAGGGACTAACTGCATAGCCTGCCTTGCGTGGGAGTGTCGGCGACTCGCAAAGTAGACACTGGTTCAGCGGGACTGTGTAATACACTACTGAGCTACAATTTAGATAACAACCAGTCGGAGATTCCAGTCTCGGTGTTCGAATCATCGACACCGCGTCAAACACTCAGTGGTAGAGACTGTGGGCAGCCGCATGATTGGTCAAATCCCTGAGCAGGACATTTAAAGGTCTGTCATAGACTTAACATGGAGAAAAGTAGGCGGCTCAAGGATTGGTCGACCAGCGGACCCACTGTAGCACCTGATTGGCCAGGATTTGGAGTTGAATATTCAAACAGGCGTCGACTTCCTGGCCATTGTTATAAGTATGTGTAGTACAGTCCTGCCAAACAATGTCCCATGTCTCATTCCTTTGTTCCAATGTTTATACTCCATTGTCCACCTAAGTTAATCATGTCTGGCCACATTGTGTCATGTCTTCACCACTTGTTGTTTCCCTTTGTGTCCACTGAATTGCATTAGGTTTCCTGCACTGCCCCCAAGTTGAATATGGTTTGCTCTGTATGAAAGAGATGAGAGTGTCTTAATGAAGGGAGTTAGTTGTTTTACACTAAGAATGAGTCCTGGTGTCTTTATTCTTGAGTGGATTAAAGCATCCCCTCTGACACCCATTTGAGCGAAGTATCTGGTATTGTTGACTGTCTGCTGCCAGGTACCTGAGGATCCGAATCCGAGTAGGGACTTCGGGATTCATAGACTGTCAGACTTGTCGACGTGGAACTGTCACGGTTTTGTGAGAACACTCAGACAATTAGGTAAGGTTAAGATCAGCTTTATTGAAAAATAATAAAACAACAAGATCAATCACCCTACTCAGGTTCAGATAAGGTCAGTACCGTGGTACTTCCCAAACCTGACGCAGGTCAGGATGGACAGTAATATAAGCAAGCAATAATATACAGTAGGACTAAGCTGGCTTGATCCGTCGACAGGTCACTGGAACAAAGTAAACCACGACAGTACCACAGCGCAGAAAGGCCCTTCTATAGCTGTGGGAAACTGCAGGGCAAATCCCTAGAAGACTAGGGATAGCGGAGGCAGCACAGAATGGTCACTGGAAAGTGACAGAGTCCCTAGCACGCTAGGGAAAGTGGAGGCAACCCATATAGGACACTGGCAAGTGACCAAGTCCCTAGAATGCTAGGGATAGTGGAGGCAACACAGATAGGACACTGGCAAGTGACGGAGTCCCTAGAACGCTAGGGATAGCGGAGGCAACACAGATAGGACACTAGCAATTGACCGAGTCCCTAGAATGCTAGGGATTGCGGAGGCAGCACATATAGGACACTGGCAAGTGCATGAGTCCCTAGAACCCTAGGGATAGCAGAGGCAACACAGATAGGACACTGGCAAATGACAGAGTCCCTAGAACGCTAGGTATAGCGGAGGCAGCACAAAGGATACTGGCAAGTGACCGGAGCTACTCACACAGTCTCCCAGGTGACCTCAGGAGTGACAGGCCAAGCAGGCTCTGTAGTGGTATTTACTGAAAGCGAGAGTAGGCCTAACGGAGCACAGGGCATGCACCCTGGTGGGTCAGAAGCCAGAACTGCCAAATCGGTACACACAGAGGTAGTAGCCAGTTCTAGTCAGCAACGGAATCGGATACTCAGCCAAAGCCACGTCAGTACACACGGAAGTAGTCAGCAACGGAATCGGATACTCAGCCAAAGCCTGGCCGGTACACACGGAGGTAGTCAGCCAGTCCTAGTCAGAAACGGAATCGGATACTCAGCCAAAGCCAGGTCGGTACACACAGAGGTAGTCAGCCAGTCCTAGTCAGCAATGGAGCGGGTTCTCAACCAAAGCTAGACTGGTACACACGGAGGTAGTCAGCCAGTCCTAGCCAGCAACAGAAAAAGCGAAACACAGGCGTGACAGGAGCGAAGTCAGGCGAGCCGGGTCATACATGGAGCAGGAACAAGCAGCAACTCAAACGCTAGGTACAGGTACACCACAAAAGGGCGCTGAAAAGATGACAGGAGAGAGTTTAAAAAGGCTAGCCCTAGGAGGAACCAGAGCCCAATAACCAATAAGAACGGTGCAAGGGGAAACCCGGAAGTAACAGTGTCGTCCTGCCACTAGAATCACGGGCACTGTGATAGTACTCTGCTGTTTCCTTGGACTGTAATACTGTTTCGTTGACCCAGACTCATTTACTGCTATTCGATGACTCTGTGAGTCAATGACTACTCCAGTTATCGTCCAACTGGCAGGAGTGACACTGTCTAGCCGCCCACGAGAAGACCCAGAATGACAGCTGAGGATGATCCAGTGTCCTTTAGCTCCCATTACAGGGGACATTGAGAGTTGGACAATATGAGGGGACATTGGGAGTTGGACAATGTGGAGGGATATTGGGAGTTGGAAACCCACATTACAGAATTACTGTCTGAACCTGGTCAAACACCCAACTGTAAGGTTACTCCTTTAGTCTTCAGTTGTTTCAAACCATGGGTGCTAGAACCATTAATGATAAGATACATTTATTATAGCAGAACGTATTAAATTTGTATTATATTTGTAAAATTGCAGTGGTGTGGAGTCATATCCCTTTTTCTTGGTTATCTATGGACATAAGTGGAGACCACCACTGTTGACTTTGGGACGGTATAATTTATTAGTTTGTTTTGATGTAAAGGGGTGGTGAGTTTGCTCCCTTTATATCTTGCATTAATGATAATAATTCCAAAATATCTGCTGTAATTCTGAAGAGTCTGAATCACCACACAACTAAGGCAGATGCCTATAAACAGTCTATACCTGAAGCTAAAAGAGAAATTGTTCCATCTTGATGGTAAAAATCACATGGAGACATCATTCATGCAATTGCCTGATGACAGTATTTTTGCTGCTGCTTACTAAATAAGTCACTTTTCTCTAGTATCTGTGATGCCACAGGTACTATGAGGTGGTTCACTTTTGAAGGGTCCCATGCGAAACAGAGTGCGATCTTTTAACTAATTCACCACTTTGCCATGATCAAAATGGCAACATGACAATCTCGCAGTGCATGACAGCGCGAGATTGTCATGTCGCCTACTTAAGTGTCGCATACACGCGCACAGTTACAAAGGAGCTATGATAAAACACTGGGAGCTGGGATAAACACTGAGGGCTAGATCCTATTACAGGTGCTAATTTTATCACTGCTTTTATCTCCAGTTTTCCCCATAGACTTCAAAAGGAAAATATTTGATAAAACGGTTGTTAACATTTAGCACCTGCAATAGAATCTGACCCTGAATGAGCACACACTATATTGAAGTATAAAGGAGGTGGCATCTTCCTATTATACCATCATCCCTGTGCCATAAAAGATTTTTAACAGCTGGAGCGCCTCCATGTCCTACATACATAATACCTTTGATCACGCTCCTATCACGGTGCCCGTGATTCCGCTTGAACGACACTCTTACTTCCGGGTTTACCTTGGCTGCATTCTTATTGGCTCTGGGTTGATAACTCCTCCCAGGGTCTGCCTTTATATACGCCCTCCTGTCACTATACTGGTGCCCTTTCGTGGTGTTCCTGACCAGACATTTGTTGCTGAGTATCCTGTTCAATGTATGATCTAGTTTTGTCTGATCTTGCTCCTGTCTTCGCTGCCCATTTCGTTTACAACCTGGTTTGCCTGACTACGATTCCTGTGACAGATTCCGTTTGACTCTGCTCGCTGTGTACCGATCCAGGCTTTGGCTGACTCCACTCTCTGTGTACCGGTCACGGCTTTGGCTGACTCCCACTCTCTGTGTACCGATTCTGCATTGGCTACTCTCCTAGGATTAGCTATTCCGCTAGTGTCTCTGTTGTCTCCGGTCTTGTGTCCTATAGCCATTGCTTTACTGTTGCCCCGGTTGCTCTCTATATAGCCTGTGCCTTTGCGGTTACTTCTGGTTGCACTACCTTTCAGCCTGTGCCTTACTGTTGCCTCCGGTTGCGCTACTATACAGCATGTGCTGTACAATTACCTCCGGTTGTGCTACTGCACTATCAGTACCTTACTGTTGCCTCCGGTTGCACTACTATACAGCCTGTGCTGTACGATTACCTCCGGTTGTGCTACTACACTACCGGTACCTTACTGTTGCCTCAGATTGCGCTGCTATACAGCCTGTGCCTTACGATTGCCTCCGGTTGCTCTACTACTCAGCCTGTCATTACGGTTGCCTCCGGTTGCACTGATCTACAACCTGTGCTTTACGATTGCCTCCGGCTGCACTACTATACAGCCTGTGCCTGTTCCGGTTGTCTCCTGGCATAACCTCTGAGTACGTGTTCTGTGTCCATCACGTGGGCTGCCTATTCCGTACAGTATTATCTGGGCCTGCTATGGTTGCCTCTGGGCATACCTCCATGTACCTGTGTCTGTGCCTGTCACTCAGGCTGCCTATACCTGGTTTTCTGAGCAAGTCTGGTGGCCTCATCTGTTTCCCTATTCCATTGGGGATTTTGCCCTGCAGTACTTATCTCACCTAGGGCACCTCCTTGCTGGTACTGCTGAGGTTTTGTTCCAGTTCTACACTCTGCATTACAGCTATTGCACATACCTGTTTTTGTTTGTACCCTGACCTGTGTCAGATCCAGAAGAGCTTATCCTCTGTCTGGGTCTGGACCTGTTGAAGGGCATCTATGTTCTTTATTATTTATCTAATAAAGCTGCATTTTTTACCTTAACCAAATTGTCTGAGTGTTCATTAAAACCGTGACAGCTCCTTATTATGTATGCAGCACACAGAGGCGCTCCAGCTGTTAAAAATCTTTTGTAGCACAAGGATGATGGTATAATAGGAAGATGCCACCTCCTCTATACTTGTATATAGTGTGTGCTCATTCAGTGTTTTATCCCAGGTCCCAGTTTTGTTATCACAGCTCCTTTGTAACTGTGCTAGTGTATGCGACCATTAAGTAGGTGACATGACAATTTAGCGCTGTCATGCAGTGCGAGATTGTCATGTCGCCATTTTAATCATGGCGACCTGTTGAATTAGTTAAAATGTTGCACGCCCTTAAGCGTGCAATATTTCAAAAGGATTCACTATGAGGTAGACTCTTCTGCTAGGAGGCAGGATACTCAAACTGAAACTCCTACTACATCTCACTCCATACAACCCTCCACCTCTCAGCAAGATAATTTTCTGATTGACCTCTAGAGTGTGAGGGCAATATCTGGGAAACGTCTTACTTTTCATTCATCATGATAACCAGAGGCATTGTTGCAGGGTATCTTTTATGGAACAGGGACTTTCCATCTTGATTCGATCATTTACTTGTTACACCTATATCCTGTCCCCATGCCTACCACAGTCCCATGAGGACTGAGGGGCTGGGTACCTATTGCCTTCAGCTACAATGAACCTATATATAGCGGTACATCATGTGGGAACAAGGTCACAGCGAGCTTCATTTTTATTTAACTGTCCCTGCTATTTCTCTGCTTCCTCATGGAGGAGCATATGACACGTGACAGCTCTCTTCCAGTTTTTCTTTCAGACAGCATCGATTCAATTAGGTCTGATGGCAAAAAAAAACAAAAAAACAGGCAACGGCATGTTTTCAAACACGGTAACAGATTCAATTACCTGTGCTATGAAAAAATACTGGTAAAAAAAACCACTTTGGGCAATAAGTGTAGCAGCATTTTCTCCCATTGAAAATAAAAAAACCCCTGCAAGATACAATTCAGTTGAATGCGATAGCTCTAAGATCCACTAAGAGACCGACTTTGAGAGAAAATCTGCACCCAGATTTTTTTGGAGCAGAGTCCCATAACGTATTTCAAAATAGTGGACGCATGAATTGAAAGTAAAAAAGAAGTTTTAAAAAACCTCCTAAGTCTTCAGTGAATGTGTTGATATGGGACCCTATGCCCCATATCAATGCATCCAAAGCACTGAAAAAATGTGTCCATTGTTCATAGAATTAATCCTATGAGTGCCAGTGGGGTATAGTTACAAAGCAAAAGCCCCTGAAGACAAACACTTACCAGTAATCCTGATGTCCACTGGAGTCTTCTCTCTTCCTTTTTCTTTTTTTCTTCTTTAAACAATGCACAGATGTTAGAGTTATTTTTGGTGCACATATTTAATATGTCTGTTTTCTTTATTTCACAGGGATGATGGAACAGAAGAAGAAGATGGAGAGAAAGAAGAAGGAAGGGAGAAGACAGAAGTGAGTTAGCTATATAGAGTACAATAATTGCCCCATTAACCCGAAGAGAATGAAAAAATGCACAACCAAATAAAAGTCAACTTCAGTGCTCAAACAATATTGAAATTAACATGTCCCTATGGTATTATCCGTCACTGTTGGTGGCAGAGAATTGAAGTGAGCAGACCTCCCCCTTAGTACCTGATGGGCCAAAGCCTGTTTGAGTGTGAGGGAATTTTGAATAGAGATGAGAGAGAGAGAGAAAGAGACCTTATATAACATTCTACTTTTTTTCTTGGTGGAGGACAGAGAGGGACTGGGGTAGATGAACAGGGACAGAAAATGAAGGTCAGGAATGGAAAAGGAAGGGGGTAGAGAGGCTGTCATACAATGACACACTAGCCTCATTCTATTGGTAGTCACAGAACCACATAGATATACTGTCTGACCCCTCAGTCTTGTTCCACTGTTGATTGGTAGTCACAGAACCACACATACACTGTTTGACACCCCAGTCTTGTTCCACTGTCCATTGGTAGTCACAGTACCACACATACACTCTCTGACGCCCCAGTCTGGTTCCAATGTCAATTGCTGGTCACAGAACTACACATACACAATCTGATACTTTATGGCTTGCATTTAAATGACTTGCAGACAAGTGGAGCTGGAAACAATCTGGTAAAAAGTACTTGTGAGCGTGTGTGGGGGTTTTGTTAAGGGGTATAAAGGTACATTATTTTTATTGATTGTGTGTGGGTATATAAAGGGTTAACAAGCAAATTATTGTTATTTATTGCTTTTTTTCTCTCTCCTCAGTGTTTAAGGGTTGATTGCAAAGGGTATCCACCTGGTTATAGGCAAACTTCAAAGACAAGCATTGAGCTCATTTGAGCCTGCTCTTTGTGGCTTGCATTTAAGTGTCTTGCAGACAAGTGGAGTTGGAAAGAATCAGGAGTTCGAACAGAAGTAGGAGCTCTGTGGTGAAGTAATTTCAAGAGATTTATTACACCCCATTTATATTTGGTATTCTTCACCTTAAGGTGGGCATAAGAGGACAGTGTAATACTAGTTGAGCTGTAAAACCAAGAATGAGTGATAGCAGGTTAGGCAATCTCACACAGTGCCAGTGACATAACTATAGGGGTCGCATCTGCGACCAGGCCCGTCACTCCAGGGGCCCGGCCGCACCCTGTGACCCCTCCGCCTGGCACCCGCAATCTCCCTCCGGCACTCTAGTAATGTAGAGTGCTCTGCATTACTAAGAGCACTGCGTGGGAGCTCCAGGTAGGTAAGAGATGGGGGCATTGTGAAGATTGAGGGGCATTGTGGAGGGGGTCAATGTGGTTGAGGGGGGCCAATGTGGTGGGGGGACCCGTGGCACTTCTTGCACCAGGGCCCGGAGGCTTCTAGTTACGCCTCTGCACGGTGCACATCTTGTCATATGTTTGAACACTTGGAGCAATCATTCCTGGGGTAATACCGCTGTGCCAAGTGTGAGCATATTTTCTTTTTAGAATCTAAGATATTGGATCTGGAAAGAAATCTTGCAAAATGGGTGACACTGGAAACCTAGAAAGGAGCTTAAAACTCACAGAGCAGGTAGTATCTGGGTTTAGTGGTGAAGAGGGTGGAATTGTAGATAAGGTGCAGCATGTAGGCAGCTGGTTATCAGTAAGGAGGGGAGGTAGTGGGCCGAGGAAGAGAGAGGCCCATTCTGAGTTAACTAGTCCAAAAGATTTGCAAGACTGTGCGAAGATGTTGATGAGGATAGTTCAGAATTGACTATAATGGAGAAGGCTGATTCCCCTAGCAGCATTGGGAACAGTCGTCCTCCAGTTTAGATGGGATGCATAGTAGGCAGAAACAAAGGCAGGTGGTGGTAATACAGGGCTCTATTAGGAGGGTGGATAGGGTAATCTGCTGTCAGGAATGTGAGAGTCAAACAGTATGTTGTCTCCCAGGTGCTTGGGTTCCGCAGATTGCAGACTGGACAGAAAGATTATTGTGAAGGGCTGGAAATGATCTGGCTGTGTTGGTACATATTGGAACTATGAGGAAGATGAAGGTCCCCAAAAATGTTTTCAGGGATTTAGGGTATATGCCCAAGGCAAGGACCTCTAGGTTAGTGTTTTCTGAAATACTATCTATGCCATGCGCCATTGCAGGTAAGCAGAAGGAGCCCAATGCATGATTTAAGTATTGGTGTAGGAGGGAGGGGTTTGGGGTTTTCAGAGCACTGGGCTGACTTTGCTCTTGGTTGCAATCTATATGGAAGTGATGGATTGCACCTAAATGCTACAAACCACCAAATATTGATGGGAATGTTCAGCCCCAACGGTTACTGCAAATGAAGAAAGCTGCACATCTTGGGCAACTATAATATGGGAGATTTTACCTTTCTGGCTATCAACTGGAAACATGAGACGTGTCAGAATGCTAAGGGAAGCAGGTTTGTGAGCTGATGTTCGGTAATTGATCATATAATCATTGGTGGGTTATCCTGACAAAAATATATATATATATATGAGCAGGAGTGAACCAATGTGTTAGTATTGAACAAAAAGAGGTATTAATAATCAATACTGATTGGTATGTAACATCTTATTATTGAAAGCATAATTATTTACTATATGTATACTCTGCTTAGATATTGAATTATGTAACTTATGTTATTCCAGCCTTAACGTGATATATCTGCAACTGATATTCTTCCAGAAAGGAAGAGGAGCATTCTAAGATCAATTTATTCCATGATGGAAAACATGGGAAAATTTGGTTTCTTGGAAATGTAGTAATTTCTCTTTAAAATGGTGATGTGGCTCTCCAGACATTTAAAAATTGCATCTTGCGGTAACTGTAGGGGGTCTCAAGGGAGTCACTAGATAGTGCATATTATAAGGTGCACAATAAGCCCACCTTCCTAGTAGCAAGAGAAAGCAAGATACGACCCACAGAAGAGTTGTATATTAAAACCAAAATGGCCATTGCTCGGGCACCCAGTTTTAAAAGGTCATCAAATTTTCACAAACATTAATTTCATGTTGCTTGCCTAGTCTTAGAAATCTGCTTTGCATTTCTCTATGTATTTTTCTACATGTTTCTGTTTATGCTGCCTTGTAATTAGGTGAGCGCTTTGTTATTATATATATTTCGTATATATATTTTTTTCTCTTTATATTGATTAACTCACCTGTGCTCTTAAAAGGAAATTCTCAAATCCTGGCCTGTTAGTAGCCACTGAGGGCACGGGTTGAGAACCAGTAGTCTATGACTAGCATAAGCATTGGTTGAGCAATACAATTTCTTACCAGGGTACTTCAACAGGATTAGTTTCTAAACAGAGTGCCTATTTTAGGATAAAGTTTGGATGTTAATTTATCAATATGAAGAACAAAAATAAGGTTGGGGGTCAAGCCACATACAAAGATATTTGTAAGTGGACTGGAGCCAAGGTATGAATAGACTTTGTTACGATGGTTAAATGGGTATTGCGGAGTTGTGGTTTGAACCAAACACCATTGTGACCATTCAGTATTCACAATTGTTTTTAGCTATCCATTTTTTCAACTTCAGAGAAATCATCCTATAACACTGCCTCAAGTTGTGAAACGTTTGGATTTTTAATGTAGATTATAGTGTCATCTGCATGGACTGGCACAGAAAATGCTTTGCAAACCATGGGTAGATCATTTATAAATATGAAAAATATGAGGAATGACTAGACAAACTTGGTTTATTTACTCTAGAGAAAAGACGACTAAGAGGATCTTATCACATTGTACAAGTATTTGAGAGGTCAATACAAGGATCTCTGTGGTGAGCTATTCATTTCAAGGCCTGATCAGGCGATCATGGGACACCACTTGAGATTAGAGGAAAGGAGGTTTAGACTTCAGCAGAGGAAGGTTTTTCTTTACAGTACGGTGTTAAATTGTGGAATTCCTTGCCCAAGGAGGGGGTTATGGCAAATACATTTAAGAGAAGATTAGATACATTTCTTGCAAAAGGGAACACATAGGGTTATACTGAATATTAGTAGGCAAATCAGGAAGGTAAATGACTAACTTATTTTATCATGATTCTCATGTCACTAGGGTATAAGGCAAAGGTTGAACTTGATGGACTTGTGTCTTATTCAACCTAATTTAGTATGTAGGAGGGCCAAAAATGGAGCCTTGGGGAATTCCACTTGTTACTCTGAGGGAAAGGAAAGTATTGTCAACAACAGACATTACGTTCTGTCTGATAACTAGGATTAGAACCAGTTTAGAGAATCCTAAACCAATCTTGAACTTCTGAGTTTACTAATCATATTATTAGATAATTATGGTCTACTATATCAAAGACCTTTGCAAAAAATATATCAAGGAAAATGGCTCCAGTAAGTGTACCATTTAACATGCCAGTCTGGATATCATAACATACTTTTAAGAGGACCGTGACTATTGAGAAAGATGGACAAAAGCCTGATTAAAGCTGGGTTTAAAAAACTCTGGAGAGACTCTAACACTTATAGAGTGTTGCAAAGATCTTTAGTTAATGTGGGGAGTAAGGAGATTTATGTCACATACTCACATAGTGCACATAGAGATGTCCTGGTGAGACCTCTCAAATGGGAGCTGAAATGATCAGCTCCCATTAAATAAAAGGGTGCCATGCTGTCATTTTCAGCATGGCCTCCTTCCATGACAGATGAACAAGAGTGTACTGTCACAGCTGACAGCATTAGCATAAGGTCACCCACATGAACCTCTGGAGCACAATGGGTTAGTTTAAAGAAAAGTGCAGAGAGCTGATCAATGTCTCTGTACTTGCAGAGTCCTGGTGTGTCATGTGGCAGCCCTGTTCAGTCTCCTGGGGGGAGATGCACTAAAGATTAATGCTATGGCAATGTGTGTGTGTGTGTGGGGAGGATAATTTATTCAGTATGATGCAGGGCTGTTATAATGCTGCCAGTGTGTAAGGAATGCCCTTCTTTACTCATCGCCAGCATTGCGACAACCCTGAAATATGCACTCTACTCCCCCACTTACTCCCTTAACTCTTTGAGACATTTAGGTATGTGAATTGCACAAACATGTGCCACTTAAAGGGTTAATTGTCTCTCACTACACAAACATCACTATACTGAGCTCTGTCCTTGTGCAATAGAGAGTACCCAATGATTACAGAATTTCAGTATTTATATCCCTTTATATAGATTGCTTCTCCCAGTACAGTGAAACCCCTGCTCCCAGCATTCAGATCCCTGCACATAACTGCTAATTCCTTCTACAGTGCATAGCCCCCTTCTGAATTCTGTTCTCTCACCATTCTGGATTCTCCAGGTGAAGCCTCCTAGCAAGGGATCCTCGGGGAATCACCCAGAATCTGGGTGGAACCAAGAGAATCCAGTATGGGGAGGGTGTAACTAAATGATTATATACACAAAGTAGACTTATAATACATTGTCATATATACTAATCTGGTAAGTTATGCTTTGATTGATGCACATGCTTTTAGTTGAATATTTCCAAACATAAACTATCTTGGTTTATTCTAGTACTATGATGAATATGTATTTGGATATATATTTGATCTTGGGGCATAAATGCCAAACAGTTTTGAATATTAAAGAAGCCTTTTCTGAAGACTTGTTGGTATTCCTTTCCAATCTTATATTATTTGGAGCTCGGGTAATTAAATCCTATTGTTATTCACTTTGTGTGTATTTAGTAGTACAGAAAAATTAAATTGAGGGTCACCAGGGGAATGCAGTATGGTGAGAGCACAGGACAGCACTGCAGAGGCAGAAGGGGTGTGTGCACAATACGAGGAAACAGCACTTGTGTACAGGGATACGGTGCCAGAACCCAAAAATGTCCCACAAAGGTATATGTTTCTGAAAAGTAGACAACATAAGGTAAATAACCAGTAGAATTTTGGAGTTTTTTATGCAGCTATTTTTCCAGAAATATGTTCCAAATTTGTGGTAATATTTAGTTTTTTGGCAGTTTTCACACTTACATTTCAATGTTACTGTTGATATCAAGCACAGAATAGGTGAAGATTTTTACAGATGCATTGTTTAGTGTTCAGCTCTTTCTTCTGAGTACGGCAATATCCCATATGCATAGGTTTCTCAAGGTTTGGGGGAGCTACGGGGCCCAAATTGGAACAGTTTCACACTTTGAATTTTCACAGCTTGCGTCACTGGTGCCATGTCTCATTTGGGGCTGTGTATCAGTGCTCTACTTTAAAATTTCCCCCCCAAAGTGTATATTTTTGGAAAGTAGACACCCCAGACTTTCATTTTATGCATGTTTTCAATTTTTTTACGCAGCCATTTTACAGCGAATTCTTTGTAAACCTTGATGTAAGTAAAAAATTCAGCGTTTTTCACACTTACGTTTCAATGTTGATGTGATTTTCAAGCACAGGATAGGTGAAGATTTTTAAAAATGCATTGTTTAGTGTTCAGCTCCTTCTTCTGAGTACGGCAATACCACATATGCTGCATAGGTTTCTCAAGGTTTGGGGGAACTACAGGCCAACTTTTGAACAAACATCGAATTTTCACAGTTTGCTTAACTGGTGCAATGTCTCATTTGGGGCTGTGTAACAGTGCTCCATTTTAAGACTTCCCCCCAAAATTGTATATTTTTGGAAAGTAGACAACCCAGGCTTTCATTTTAGGCATGTTTTCAAATTTTTTACGCAGCCATTTTACCACCAATCCCTTATAAACGTGATGTAATTAACAAATTCAGCGTTTTTCACACTTGGGTTTCAATGTTGATGTAAATTTCTAGCACAGGACAGGTGAAGATTTTTAAAAATGCATTGTTTAGTGTTAAGATCCTTCTGAGTACGGCAATACCATATATGCTGCACAGATTTCTCAAGGTTTAGGGGAGCTACAGGCCAACGTTTGAACAAACATCGAATTTTCACAGTTTGCTTAACTGGTGCCATGTCTCATTTGGAGCTGTGTAACAGTGCTCCATTTTAAGACTTCCCCACAAAAGTGTATATTTTTGGAAAGTAGACACCACAGGCGTTTATTATAGGCATGTTTTCAATTTTTTTACGCAGCCATTTTACCACCAATCCCTCATAAATGTGATGTAATTAACATAATCAGTGTTTTTCACACGCATGTTTCAATGTTGATTTGAATTTCAAGCACAGGATAGATGAAGATTTTTAAAAATGCATTGCTTAGTGTTCAGATCCTTCTTCTGAGCATGGCAATACCCCATATGCATAGGTTTCTCAAGGTTTGGGGGAGCTACGGGGCCCAAATTGGAACATGCGCGTTTCCAGTTTCACACGTTGAATTTTCACAGCTTGTGTCACTGGTGCCATGTCTCATTTGGGGCTGTGTAACAGTACCCCATTTTAAGATTTCCCCCCAGAAGTGTATAGTTTTGAAAAGTAGATAATCCAGGCTTTCATTTTAGACATGTTTTCAAAATTTTCTCTCAGACATTTTACCACCAATCACTTGTAAAATGTAATTTAAATTAAAAAATCAACGTTTTTCGCAGATAGATTTCAATTTTGATGTGGATTTCAAGAACAGGATAGGTGAAATTTTAAAAAAATGCATTGATTAATGTTGATTAATGTTCAGTTGCTTTTTCTGAGTACAGCAATACCCCATATGCATAGGTTTGTCAGGGTTTGGGGAATCTACTGGGCCCAGTTGGGAACATGCGCGTTCCATTTTCAGATGTGGCATTTTTACAGCTCGCTTAACTGGTGCCTTTGTCTTGGGGTGTTTAGCAATGTTGCAATTAATATTTTACCCCCAAAATATATATTTTTTAGAAAGGAATACAATCCTAGGTTTTAGTCTAGTTGCATTCTGGCAATTTTTCAGTAATTTTATCACCAATCCCTCCCAAAACCTGCAGTAAGAAACAAAACCCTGTATTTTCACAGTTATATTTCGGTGTTGCTGTGGATTTCAAGTACAGGATATTTGGAGATTCATAAAAATGTATTGTCCACAATTCAACTACATGTTCTGTATGGCAATGCCCCATATGCATAGGTTTGTTGGGGTTTGGGGGATTTACTGGTTCAGTTGAGAACATGTACGTTTCCATTTTCAGACATGGAAAAAACAGGGTTGTTCCCATTATATTTTCATAGTGTTAGATCTAAGAAGGGATGTGTTGTGGCAACAAAAAAAACAAAACAGGATATTTCAGGGGGAAAGTGTTGCCAAATAATTAAATTGCAGAATTAGTGCATTGGATGTACGTGATACTGCTTGACGCAGTCACCAAGGCAGAGCCCAGGTTTTGTAGGGCAATCAGAACAGTAGAAGGTGGTTTCTGTCCGTTTGCTATTGGCGTAGCACACCCTGCAGCTTTTCTGTGGCTTACTATTTTGGGGGTTTGGGGAATTTTAAATGCAAAGTGTCTTAACCGGGTCTCTGCCGTAAAACTGCTGTTGCCCCTTCAAACAAAAAACGGGAAATGACATGCATTTGGAACTGCAAAATCTGATTTTTGAGTGGGGTTTGCCAATTTAAAAAATATATACGAATTATAAATGTCAGTCCGCATCATGAAAATGGCAACCTTCTTATACCAGGCCGTAGATTTTCTTATGCTGCGGTAAGGCTGCATGAGTTGATCACAAAGATCAACACCCCCCATGTGTTTATTGTAGTCTCTGATGCAGACTGGTTTCCTGAGGACCGTGCCACGGACAGAGACTGGAACAGTTTCCTCGTCATGCATAGTTGTCAGCAAGTACACGTCCTTTTTGTCTCTAAACTTGACTTCCAGCAGCTCCTCTTGGCAAAGCTAAGGACGTTAATCTTTCGTAGCTTGCAGTTTATCATTTGTTTGGGCATCTCTTTACAATTTCTTCTAACAGTGCCACAGGCCACAGTGTCAAAATTGTGATTTAAATGATTTAAATAAAAGGGGGCTTGTGTAGTAGTTATCTACATATAACTGGTATACTTTATTTAATAGGGGGGAAATGAGATCCCAAACAATTTTGTCGTTGGTTCCCAGATATTCAGGGCAACCAGCAGAATCAAGCTGGCTGTCCTTGCCCTCATAAATGCGAAAAGCATAGGTTTATCCTGTGGCTCTTTCGCACAACTTATACAATTTTACTCCAAACTTGGAGTGCTTGGAGGGGATATATTGCTTAAAACCCAACCTTCCCTTATATTTTATTTAGGACTCATCAACAGATATTTGTTTTGGGGGGCTATAGTTTTCTGAAAATTTTTTTCGCAAATGAGTTATAACGGGGCGAATTTTATACAGCCTGTCATACTGAGGGTGATCTTTGGGGAGGCACAGGGTGTTATCGTTGAAATGCATGAGGCGCAAAAACACTTCATAGCGTCTCCTGCTCATTGTTTGGCTGAAAATGGGGGTAACACATACAGGATTTTTGCTCCAGTATGACCTGATGCTTGGCTTTTTAATAATCCCCATAGCCAATAGTTAGGGCCCAAAATTTCCTGAATTCATTAACATCTGTGGGGTACCATGATTGCTCCTTTGAAATATAGAGTGTGGGATCGGCTGCAGTGTACTGGGCTGCATAAATATTTGTTTGTGCTACAATCTCCCCCAAAATGTCATCCCCCAAATATAAATTAAAACACTGTTCCTGGTTAAAACCAGCCACATCTACATTTATTCCTGGGATGCCTATGAAATTGGGTATTTCTGGACTTAATTCTACTGATGGTACCCATTCCCTAGGTTCTGGATGAGGGGCAGGCCTTGTGGCAGGTCTTTGAGCATGTCTTGGGGCAGCTCTTGGGCTAGCTCTTGGGGTATGCATTGGGCCTGCTTCTGGGGTATGTATTGGGGCTGCTTCTGGGGCAGTTCTTGGGGTATGTCTTGGGCCTGCTTCTGGGGCATGTCTTGGGGCAGCTCTTGGGGTATGTCTTGGGGCTGCTTGTGGGGCAGCTCTTGGAGCAGTACGCCTCTTCTTAGGAGATGGCCCAGCATGATCCACTGGAGCTATCACTGTCGCTCTCTGTGAACTAGGATATGTCAAAATCAGGGGCATTATCTGTGGCTTCTGAATCTGAAGACAAAAAGGCATACGCCTCTTCTGCAGAATACATCCGCTGCATCTTTTAACTTAACATACCCTAATTTTTTCTGAATAACTTCTAACTTAACCTACCTACCCTAATTTTTTTTTTGTTCTGTGCCTAACTATCATGGTGCCCGTGATTCCAGCTGCCGAGCGACATTGTTACTTCCGGTTTTACCATTGCCTTATTGTTATTGGCTTTGGGACTGTGGCTCCTCCCAGGGTTTGCCTTTATATCCTCCCTCCTGTCATCTTTACGGTGCCCTTTCGTGGTGTATCCGTACCTAGCGTTTATGACTGCTTGTTCCTGTTTCCGTGTATGACCCCGGCTCACCTGACTACGCTCCTGATTCCTGACGCTCCTGTGATACGATTCCTTTACTGACTTAGGACCGGCTGACTGACTCCATGTGTACCGACCTGGCTGGGCTGAGTATCTGATTCCGTCACTGATTAGGACTGGCTGACTACTCCGTGTGTGCCGACCTGGCTGTTTATCCGGTTCCGTTTCTGACTGGACTGGCTGACTACCTCTGTGTGTACAGACTGGGGAAACGCTGGCTTCTGATCTGTCAGGGTATGCACCCTGTATCTCATTCCACCTACTCCCACTCGCTCTATTACACAGTGCCTGTGTGGCCTGTCTACCCCCCGTAGTCTCCAGGGGTCTGTGGGAGTCCGGTCACTTGCCAGTGTCTGTGTTGCTTCCGGTAACCCTAGCGTTCTAGGGTCAGGTCACTGCCAGAGTCCTGTCTGTGTTGCCTCCGTTAACCCTAGCGTTCTAGGGTCAGGTCACTGCCAGAGTCCTGTCTGTGTTGCCTCTGTGAACCCTAGTGTTCTAGGCTCAGACCACTGCCAGAGTCCTGTCTGTGTTGCCTCCAGTAACCCTAGCGTTCTAGGGTCAGGTCACTGCCAGAGTCCTGTCTGTGTTGCCTCCGTTAACCCTAGCGTTCTAGGGTCAGATCACTGCCAGAGTCCTGTCTGTGTTGCCTCCGTGAACCCTAGTGTTCTAGGCTCAGACCACTGCCAGAGTCCTGTCTGTGTTGCCTCCAGTAACCCTAGAGTTCTAGGGTCAGGTCACTGCCAGAGTCCTGTCTGTGTTGCCTCCGTTAACCCTAGCGTTCTAAGGTCAGGTCACTGCCAGTGTCCTGTCTGTGTTGCCTCCGTTAACCCAGCGTTCGAGGGTCAGACCACTGCCAGAGTCCTGTCTGTGTTGCCTCTGTTAACCCTAGCGTTCTAGGGTCAGACCACTGCCAGAGTCCTGTCTGTGTGGCCTCCGTTAATCCTAGCGTTCTAGGGTCAGGTCACTGCCAGAGTCCTGTCTATGTTGCTTCGATTAACCCTAGCGTTCTAGGGTCAGGTCACTGCCAGAATCCTGCCTGTGTTGCCTCCACTATCCCTAGCCTCCTAGGGAATTGCCCTGCAGTCACCCATCACCCTATCTCACTTAGTTGCGGTGTGGGGATGTTGTGGTTCTACTTGTTCCTGAACCTGTCCACAGATCAAGCCTACAGAGTCCTAGTATATATTGCCAATGTGATATTCATACATCCTGACCTGAGTCAGATTTGGGAAGTACTTGGTACGGACCTCATCTGGACCTGAGTAGGGTGATTGTTCTATTTATTTTCAATAAGCTTTTTAACCTTACCTAACTGTCTGAGTGAAACCGTGACACTAACTTTAACCCAAAACTTTAGCCTACCTCACGTCAACCCTAATCCTACCTAACTTAACCCAAATACTCACTATTCCTACAATAAAACTATATATTTTTGTTTTGTTTTTTCTGTGCCTAGCTCTAACCTTAAACCATACCCAAACCTTACCCTAACCCACGTCAACCCTAATTCTATCTAACCTAACCCAAATATTCACTAGTCCTACAATAAAACTATATATTTTTTTGCTCTTTTTTCTGTGCCTAGATCTAACCCTAAACCTTACCCTAAACTTTGCCCTAACCCACGTCAACCCTAATCCTACCTAACTAAACCCAAATACTCACTATTCCTACAATACAACTATATATTTTTTTTTATTTTTCTGTGCCTAGATCTAACCCCAAACCTTACCCTAACCCACGTCAACCCTAATCCTACCTAACTTAACCCAAATACTCACTATTCCTACAATACAACTATATATAGTTGTATACAGAAGCTGATCTGCGGCACTTGATCACTAAAATGAGTGAACAAGGGGGAAATCAATTGATCACTGCATTACAGTGATCAGATGAAAAAAAAAAAAGTTTTTTTTTTCTTTTTTTTTTTTAAAATAAAAGTTGCAGGGGTGATAGTAAACCACTACTTGAATAAGAGTGAGTTGAATTTTTTGTCACTTCTCCTAGCACCTTTATCTCCAGCAACTGTCTCTCCAGGGTCTCACGGGCATAGAACCCCCAGAACATCGTATGGGGGCGTTGCTAATATAAACGTGGATCTACCGTAAAATCTCAGGTATAATACGCACCTGTGTATAATACGCAGGTGCAAATTATACCCAAGATTTTGGCTAAACGTGTAGTTCCTATGTAGAATACGCACCCCCATCTGGAGGCAGCGGGCGGCATCCCTGGCTCACCGCCAAAAGTTCCAGGTATTACTTGAATGAACATTGCGAAGTTACACACAGGAGAACCTACGGGATGTGTGTTGATACTATATTTTTCGATCATTAAAGATTCGACGGCCCCATACCGGAGCACGCCTTTCGATTCAGTCTGCTTTCATAAGCTGTGCAATGCACAGGAGACCTCAGATGTCCGTGAATCGCAGCAAGGACGCGCACACCCGGTATCACGGGTCGGGCAAGGCAGCCAGTGCTGTGATTATTCACGGAGCTTTCTCCTAGCATCTGCTGACCCGGTATTTTGGACACATTAGTAAAAGTTGTTCCTTGATAACTAAGTGCAACAAATAACCACTTAACAAATATAGTTATATGGATTTTCATTTCACCACCTCACTTCAGTACACCTGATTTCTCTGTGACGAATGGGAGACGTCCACTCGAAGCACCATCCTATGGGCAACTTCTAAGTGATGACGTCACCATCTGCATGAGCAACGCCAGGGTACATCGAAGGTATAAGAGGGAGGTTAGTTCCCACATTGGTTGTCTTGAGAAAGGTCAGTTTTTGACCGAAACGTTGACCTGACCTGTAGATTGTCATTTCGCTAATAAATATCTTTTTAGAGAAGTCCCACTGGTGCTGCCCCATTCTTTGAACTTTCTATTATCTATTGGGATTGTGCACCTGGGCCTGAAGGTGGAGGAGTGAGTGCTTTCCACCATTTTGATTATATATATATATATATATATATATATATATATATATATATATATATTTTAACAAAACCCTAATCTTTAAACCTAAGTTCAATACTAAACCTTACCCTAACCCACGTATACAATAAGCCTACCTATCCCTGTCTAAACTACCTAAAAAGCCTATTTTAATCAATTCTATTTTTATTTAAAAAATGTATTCCCTAAACCTAAATCTGACCTAAATTCAACACTAAACTTACCCTAACCCACATACCCTCTAAACCTACCTAGCCCCACTAAAATTACCTAACTAAAACTATTAAACTACCTAAAAATTAATTAAAAAAAAAAAAAAAAAAAAAAAAAAGGGATTTCAATGGGGGGGGGGGGTACAAAAATACCACAGATCAGCAGAAGCTGATCTACAGCACTTGATCACTAAAATGAGTGATCAAGGGGGAATCAATTGATCACTGCATTACAGTGATCAGATGGAAAAAAAAAAAGCTTTTTTTTTTTTTTTTTTTTTTTTTTAAATAAAAGTTGCAACTCTGCAACTCTAGATGGAACACAGGACACACTGTAATGATCTCTGTCTCGCTTCTCCTCAGACTTGTGTCTGAGGAGGAGGTTGACAGAGAGATGTGACAGAAGCAGTTTTTTGAAAACACTGCTTCTGTCATATGCATTCTATACATGTGATTCGCTATTTTAGCGAATCACATGTATAAACAATGCGGGCATTGGCTGAAACTAGATGCTCTGATATCGGAGCACCTAGTAACAGCATGCCCGCATGTTTCCCATCGCCGAAAGTTAACCCTTGACATGCCAGGACCGTCACTGGTCCTTAAGTGCAGGATCAGTGTGACGGTCCGGGTACGTCTTCGGATGCGAAGGGGTTAAAGAGGTAGTGTCAAATTAATGCAAAAACAAACAAAAAATACAAAAGAGAAATGTTTTTTTAAAGATTGCTACGTTTGTTACCTACAAGCTTGCAAAAAGTTGATTGGTTATAGACCTACCAGTGTAGTTTCAAATGTATTTGTCTCCCTCTAGTGGGCTCAATGGATTATAGCATTAACATCTTTCTCTACAGCAGGGTTTATCTGTAGGGATGTCAGAGGAGGTCTCCTGCATTTCTGTTGGAGTTAAAGGGATAGTAATACTTCGTTTTAACTTTATTTTATTTTGTAGGCATTAAAAAAACATGAAGAATGATATAAGTCTTATCTCTCAAACCTTTATGGTTTATGAGATATTCACAAGCAAAGTTCCCCTCCCCACCCCTTTTACCTAGTGTAAGCTATCTCTTCTCAGATGTGAGTCTGGTTGTATGACAGTACAGATAACAGAAGGGGACAATTTTCTTTGTATGAAAACAATGAAAGCCCTTCCCCCCTTGACAAGTTTTTCAGCTTTTTCCATTATCTTAATTGAAGATTGTCCCTCTCTGCAGTCTACCTGGGCATCTCCCTTCTGATCTGGTTGAACAGGGGGGGATACTTTGTTTGTTAATATCTCTTAAACCATAAAGGTTTCAGAGATAAGACTTATATCATTCTTTATGTTTTTTTAATGCCTACAAAATAAAATAAAGTTAAAATGAAGTATTACTATCCCTTTAATATAGTATCAATTTCAGCATGCATCTGAATAGTTAGTGATGTTGACAAAGTTAACCTGCCACAGATAATGAACTTTATTCAGATAAACAGTACTAATAAAATTAGAACATATGTTAATGCCATTTTAAACAAGCATGTTCTTTCTTACTATTATGTGAACTCTGCATAGCCCTTTAGAATAAGTATGGCACACACGTGCACTTTGCTCTCACAAAACAAAAAAACAAAAAAAAAAAACAACAGTTGTATACTATTGATCAGATCACAGTCAGGGGTTGCAATCAAGGAAATGTGTGCTGACAATGCTAATATCATTGCAGCAGCACTCAGAACAAAACTATGCAAGGAGGAACATGACTGGCAATTTACACAGGGACACTGGAGAGTTAACAGGTCTACTTTAAAGAGGAACCTTCACCACCGTTAAACTTTATCAGGAGTAGATTTACTTAAAGTACCTCAGTTATTTAGTGAGTATGTGTAATTAATATATCTATCTATCTATCTATCTATCTATTTTTGTTTTTTTACCCATATGGTTTTAGAGAGAGGTTATTGAAAATGGATCTGGTGATATTTGGTGCACTACAGGCTGTACAGCACCACTCTAAGGAACTGCCCTGTGTCAAAATTTCACCACCCGTCCCAGCTATCTGCATGCTCCTTGTCAATGATGTGTTATTCACTTGCCTCGAAGTGAAGGGGCAGGCTTTAGGGGCAAGATTAGCAGCTACTCGAGTGGGAGAATGGCTCCATCTTCATGACGTTCCCATTGATTGGCAGCTACTAGAGATGGAGAGCACTGCCAATCTTGCTCCCAAAGCCTGCCTCTTCACTTAGAGGCAGGTGAATAACACAGATAACAATGAGCGCTATTGGACAACAATTTTTTTTTTTTAATTTAAAGGTAAGTTGTTTAAAATAATTAATATGCTTTTTTGAATATTTTAAATCTACAAAATGAAATGGACTGGGGAGGTAAAAGCACTAAAGTTCCTGCTTTAAAGCTCTCATTACATAAGAGATACTATGTTGCCACCCACACATGACATGTTACACCAATCTTGTGGTTCACATGGGCAACTACCATCTTGCATTAATGATGTCCATTGGAGCTTTCTACAAGCAAGTTGCAGCACAGGAACTTTGCATAGCAGCTTATGGGGCCATAGCGAAAAGCGATAATGCAATTCTCCTAACAACCACCAGTGAGTGGGAAACCAAAGTAAGCATCAGCCATTTATTTGTGGCTGACACTACCATGGCCTAGCTATCCGTCAACTAGACCCCAAGGCAATGAGCTCCATTGATAGTAAACACAAGTTGCTTGAACTGCACTACATCTAAGTACATTATAGCTTCTAGTGATTAATACAGATACATGGATAAAATTGTTAACTGATCATAAATCCCTTGCTGGCTCTTTAATCCTGCAATGAGAAATCCCGCTATAACTGCTGTTCACCTTAAAAAGTATGCTTTTGTACTTGGGAGCTTTTAAGTACACAATCAAATACCGTCTATATAAGAAAACATGCCAACGCAGTTGTCACAGCTTACCTTTGTTCCAGCACGCCGCTTCAGGCGACGCTCAAAATGACGCTTCAGCATCAGCAGCCATCCATGCCACATGGATTGACGCAGGATTATGGCAGAGGTTGGACGCATCAGAGCAAGATGCGTCATCTGCAGGCGCGAAGCTTCTGAATGAAGCAGGCCTCTGTTTTATGTGTTTGCTTCCTGTAGTCTCCTCCTACCTACTTCCTCACTCTGAGCTGCTCCTCCTACCAACTTCCTGAGGAGGGGTTTAAAGGGCAGACTGGGTCCTGATTCAGTTGCCCTTGTGTTGTTGTTGTGGCTCTGTCTGACTACTATTTTGCCTGCTCCCATTGTGAAGTGGACACCCAATCTGGCATGGACCTGTGGCTCTGGCTGACTACCTGAACTGTGTATGATCCGGCTTGTCTGACTCTCCAATCAGGTGCTCACCTATGGCTCTGTCTGACTATTCTATTGATTGTTCCCTTTATTTAGCGTTGGCATGGGCTAACCCATTGTGGGAGACTGACAAATTGTGTATAACTTTAAGGAGTTTGTGGACTCCTTCAGGAAAGTATTCAATAGGCCAGGTCTCAGGGTCTCAGCTTCTAAAAACCTTATGACCATTAATCAGGGAGCACGTACTGTGGTGGACTACTCTATTGAATTTCACACCCTGCTGCGGAAGTAGGCTGGAATAATGAGGCCTTAGTGATACCTTGAAAGATGAAATCTGGCCATAGAAGCCATAGATGGGCTACCTTTACAACCCTCACACATTACGCATGAAACCACTCTGTTAACCCTGAGGGTGGGAGCCCTCCACACCGAAACCGAGATTTCAGGTGATTAACTCTCTGCATTATGCCATCGTTCTGGGGTTTCCTTGGGTACAGAAATATAACCCCAGGATGGATTGGCACACATGTGACATTGTGGCCTGGTCTCCTCAATGTACTAAGTCTTGCCTGTCATGTCCTATCAGACTCACTCATGCTATTGCTCCACTCTTCCCAGAGGAGTATGACACATTTAAAGATGTCTTTAGCGAAAGTAAGGCCGGATCCTTACCACCACATAGGCCTTATGACTGCTCCTTAGAATTGCTGCCTGGTACTACGTCTCCAAGTGGTCGTATCTACCCCTTATCTGTTGAGGAAAATAAGGTTATGGAGGAGTATGTTTCTGATGCGCTGGCAAGAGGAATCATTCGTAAATCCACATCCCCCCGCTGGTGCTGGATTTTTCTTTGTTAAGAAAAAGGATGGAGAGCTATGTCTGTGCATTGACTTTCGTGGTCTAAACAAACTGTTGGTCAAGAATGCATATCCCATACCTTTGATTACTGAACTCTCCGACTGGGTTAAAGGGTCTAAGGTATTCACAAAACTTGATCTGAGAGCTGCTTACAATTTGTTGCAAATAATAGAAGGGCACGAATGAAAGACAGCTTTTAATACTCGGAGTGGGCACTATGCATACTTGGTCATTCCCTTTGGTTTATGCAATGCCCCGGCTGTCTTCCAGGAGTTTATCAACGATGTCTTAAGAGAACTCTTACAAAGTTGCGTGGTTGTTTATTTGGATGACATCCTCATTCACTCTCCTACGTTGGAGATCCATTACTCTGATGTACCCAAAGTTTTGAGCCTTTTACGTGAGAACAACTTGTTTTGCAAGTTGGAAAAGTGCGAATTTCATAAGCCCCAAGTAACGTTTCTGGGGTATATCATTTCTGCTTCCGGGTTCACCATGGACCCTCAAAAGTTGTCTGCAATAGTGGAGTGGCCTCGTCCTATGTGACTCAAAGCGATCCAAAGATTTTTGGGGTTAGCTAATTACTACAGAAAATTTATAAAAAAAAAACCTTCTCCTCTATTGTCAAACCACTTACCGACATGACTTGCAAAGGGGCTAAGACCTGTGGCTACGAAATGTCCCTTATGGTCAATTTTGTAGAATAGCTAGAAACTGCTCAAGACTAATAGATTTTGATGATCAGTCTAAGATTTTAATCAGACGTTTCCTAGAAAAGAACTACCCCAGAGCTATTATTATGGATGCTAGGGATAGGGCTAGAGAGAGGTGGTTCATGGGGGATAAGCAAAGAGCTGGAGTGGGAAAAGTAGATATTGAGAGGATTGGTAAGAAGAAAGTAAATAGGTTAGATATTGGGAGTGAATTTCCCCCTTTTGTTACTCAATTTAATAATAGAGGAATAGACATCAGGAATATACTTAATAGACATTGGAGGATTCTGTGTAAGGATCCTCTACTTGCACCTATAATACCAAAAGGCCCTAAAATCATTTACCGAAGGGCACCTACGCTTAAAAATAGATTGGCTCCCACTAGGAGATTGGAGACAAGAGTGAATAAGGGATTATTCAGTTCTAGGCCTTTAATAGGGTCTTTTAGATGCGGCAAATCTAGATGTTTGACCTGCGCATATATGAGTCACAGGATTGATACGATCACATCATGGGTGACGAAAGAGAGTTTTAGGATTAAGTCATTCATGAATTGCGAGACTGATCATGTAATTTATGTGATAACTTGCCCCTGTGGTCTTCAATATGTGGGACGGACCACTCAAAAATTAAGGACAAGACAAGGTCAACATAGGCGGAACATCATGTCTGGTTTTACTATGCATAGTGTTTCACGCCATTTTTTGGATTGCCATGGGAAAGACCCTAAGGGTTTAATAGTGACACCTATTGAGTTTATACCATCTGGGAGACTAAATAGGGTACAATACCTGTCCAGTAGGGAGGCCTTTTGGATTTTTAGGTTGCAGACCCTTTATCCACAGGGTCTGAATGAGATGGTGGAACATCAATGGTGATCAGACGAGTAGATTAGGGCAGAAGCAATTCAGTAGTTTCTTCCCCCATATAGACATATTTATATACATGTTAGGGTGTTGTCACTTCCCCATATTGAGGAGGTTTAGTGGAGGGTACTATGATTGTGTGTAGTTTTTATGTTCATGTTTCGAGGGGATCTGGTAGTACACCCTATAGTGCGGGTGTGTGACGGGACATAGAGATGTGCTCCGTTCTTTCCCCCCCGCACGAGTGGTGTGTTAGCGCTTGCATTGGATAAGTATTACTGTTAGGTTCTATGTATGCATTGAGACACAATGTTTGTGAGAGTAATAGCCTAGGATTTTAGGATTTTTTGCGTATTACTATAGTATTACATTACTAAAGAAATCGCTGTGGCTTTATTGTCACAGCGGTTTAGATCGTTGTTAGAGGTGAATTGTTATATTGTCTATACTTGTCAACATATGATGAAGGGAATTGTATTGGGAGGTGGACAATATGGTAATTCTTGATGACACATGACGTATGGTCCAATGGTGAGTTGGACGGGAAGTTTTAAATAGCCGCTCCGTTTATATCATAATGATTGTACCTATATAGCTTGATGAAGTAACGATATGTTGTTACGAAACGCGTAGCTTTTATGGGAATTTATATTGAGTTTTAATAAACTTTTTATTGAAGAAAGTTGTTGGAGCGGCTTCTCTTCTTGTTCTTTTTCCGTCCACCCATGTTGATCGAGCGGATCCACGCCGAGGTCTGAAAACAACGATTGAAGATCGCTGGCCTGAGGGAGACGTGAGCATACCTACCGAGCAGGGACGGTTTAATACCCTGAATGTTTGTTTTGCTGTAATTATATATATATATAAATACAGCCATTTGCTGATGTGAGTGTATTGGCATATTTCTTTTGAATTGATTATATCAGCCAATGATAAGGCACTATTGGCGCCCTTTGTGTGTTTTTTTCTTTTTTTGCATTATATGTTTTAACCCTTCGTGTGGAGGAGAGATTAAGAGGGGCAGCAGATAGAAAAGAAGCCTTTGAAGGGACGGCTATTAGATCCCTGAGTTCATTAGTCGGACTACACATAAGTGGGAGTCTGACACTTACTTTTGTGAGTACGTTTATATTGGTGGTGGTGTGGTGATACAGTACATCGGCAATATCACACGAGGAAGCGCCTCTTTTTTCTGTTTTTGTTTCTTTGTATCTGTAGTTCGTCTGGGACTTCCCCAGTTGGAGAGCGGCTTCCTTTGAAGATCTTCTTGGACAGTTCTATGTTTGGGACTTTATAGGAGGATTATATACACACACACTTGTATTTTGTATTTCACATATGTTATTGTTTTGAGATTTCCCTCTTGGATTGGCTGTATCTCTGAGGGAGATTTCTCTTTTTCTTTGTATTGTATATTAATATTGTTTTTATTATCTACAGATTGTATTTTTTGTTTTGTGGTTAGATCTTCATTTGAATTGAGTTTTCTCTTCATAATGTTTGGATATCAGGATAGATTGCGTCATCGAAATCAACTTAGTGAAGAATTTTTTAAAAATGTGAGCAATAGTGAGAGGACTAAGACAGATAGGACAAGTACCAATTCGAAAGATCTGAGTAAAAACTTTTTCGAAATGGAGTCTCTATTGAAAGAGGAATGTAAACAATGGTGGGATATATTGTTACTTAAAAAATATCTTTTTGAAGAAATGATCCCTAGAGGGTTAAGGATTGGGTTGATTCCCACCTTTGCCGATGAAAGTTTTGCAAAGAATTGGTACAAATGTCTAGATGCCTGTTCTCTCAGTTTGATTCAGCTTTTGATTACATTTAGAGAAGAGAAACTTAAGGAAATAGAACTAAAGATTGAACGACAAAATCAGGATCTTACTAGTTCTTCGGGCAATCAAGATGTGTCCAAATTAGAGGAGAGAACTACTAGAAATGTAGGGATTTTCCAAAAGGAAATAGTTGAACGGAAAAAGAAAAAGTTTGAAAGAGATGAGCAAGATTATAGACTAAAACAAATCAGAACACATCAAAGAAAAGGAGAAGGAAATAATTATTATAATTTGAGTGGAAATAGATATAAATCACAGGGTAAGTCACAGTATTATGGAGTTGATTCAATAGGAAGAATACAACCATCCCAAAGGAATGAAGGGAGGAATAAGAATAGTGTGACTAATACAGGGAATTCAGATTTGGTCCAAAAGATTGAGAAAGAAGTTTCTGCAGGAGGGAAGATTGGTGACAAAGGGGGGAAATTACTTAGAAATAATAAGAACAATAAGAATGAAGGGAACATAGTGGATTCACAGGTGAAGAGGTTGGTTATTGATGAAGAGGACCCGGATGAGGGTCCCTCCAATAGGGTAGAGGATGAAGGGAGGCAGAAGGGGGCCATACAGATTTCTTCCTCCAGCCCAGATACTATCTGTCCTTCCCTGGTTTTTTTGGGGGCAGCACAGACAGAAATACCATGGTGGCGAAATCACAACCGCTACCTACCTCTACAGGGGGACCAAAATGGAAAAAGAGGAGGCCGAGAGGTCATAGAGGAAGGGGATCAAACAAATATCAACAAGAAAAGCAGGATAGACTAGAGTTGGAAAATACTACAGTGAAAATATTTAATCTTTCAAAGAGTTCCCTCCATAAAGACGAAGAGGCGGTATTGGGAAAGGGTCTTTCATTCTGTCCTACAACGGGACCGGATTTATTTGGTCTTTTTGTGGATTTGAACGAATTTATTAGGAAACTTTCCCTCAAAAGATATTTTTCTCATAAGATTATTAAGAAGGTAGATTTAGAAGGTGAGTTGAGTCCCATAGTGGTACATGCCCCTATGTTTAATGAGAGTGGACATGAGATAATACCTACACTTGATATAACAACGAAATTCATCTTGGAAGGTCCAGTTCCTACCCCCTTGAAACCTAAGTCAAAATTTTTCCCTACACATTGTAAGGGACAAAATGTTAGTCTGTTTAATACCCTTGTATTGGAAGATTTCAAGAAATTGGTGGATAAAGGTAATGATATTTATAGTAATTTGACGATGAGAGAAAAATTGGCTCTAAAAAATCTACAGAGCCGTACAGATATAATGATAAAGCCAGCGGATAAGGGAGGGGCGGTAGTGATTCAAGATTCTTTAGATTATAAGAAAGAGGCCCTCAGAATTCTCTCAGATACAGATTACTATGTTAAGTTAACATCTGATCCCAGCGAAGAATATAAGAGAGAAATGTTTGGGATGGTTGAAGAGGCTTATATGTTGGGTCTTCTTGGACGGTCCGAAAGGGATTTTATATGTATACCCGAGCCACAGTTAGCCCGCTATTACCATCTTCCTAAGATACATAAGACCCTTTCGGACCCTCCGGGAAGACCCATCATATCAGGGATTAATTCCCTTACGTGTAATTTGTCAGCCTATGTTGATTTTCATTTACAGAAACTGGTAACAGCATTACCCTCATATATTAGAGATACATCACATGTCATTGACCTCCTAAAGGATACAATTTGGGATGATAATTTTTGTTGGGTTACACTAGATGTGGTGGGGCTTTACTCTAATATCCCCCATGAGGGGGGTTTAGAGGCCTGTAGAGAGTTTCTATATGAGGATCTTTTGATGCCTTCTAATCAAATAGAATTCATAGTGAATGCAATTAAATTCACATTGATGCATAATCACTTTGAATATGACGGGGACATCTATCTCCAGATAAAGGGGACAGCTATGGGCACCAAGTTCGCGCCCAGCTACGCCAATCTCTTTATGGGATATTTAGAGAAAGTTTTGGTCTATGGATCGAAGTGGCTGGACGCGAACTTGGTGTCCTATAAACGCTATATTGATGACATTTTGATCATCTGGAGGGGGGAGAAGGACGAGATTGAGAGATTTGTGGAGTACCTTAATGCAAACAAATGGGGTCTTAAATTTACTAGTACAGTGAGAGATAGTACTATTGAATTTTTAGATTTGATCTTGTGGGGTGGCGGTGGTTTGAATATTCAAACCAAAACATTTTTTAAGGAAGTGGATGTCAATAGCTATTTGAGGTTTGATAGTTGCCACTATAAGAAATGGCTACGAAATGTCCCTTATGGTCAATTTTGTAGAATAGCTAGAAACTGCTCAAGACTAATAGATTTTGATGATCAGTCTAAGATTTTAATCAGACGTTTCCTAGAAAAGAACTACCCCAGAGCTATTATTATGGATGCTAGGGATAGGGCTAGAGAGAGGTGGTTCATGGGGGATAAGCAAAGAGCTGGAGTGGGAAAAGTAGATATTGAGAGGATTGGTAAGAAGAAAGTAAATAGGTTAGATATTGGGAGTGAATTTCCCCCTTTTGTTACTCAATTTAATAATAGAGGAATAGACATCAGGAATATACTTAATAGACATTGGAGGATTCTGTGTAAGGATCCTCTACTTGCACCTATAATACCAAAAGGCCCTAAAATCATTTACCGAAGGGCACCTACGCTTAAAAATAGATTGGCTCCCACTAGGAGATTGGAGACAAGAGTGAATAAGGGATTATTCAGTTCTAGGCCTTTAATAGGGTCTTTTAGATGCGGCAAATCTAGATGTTTGACCTGCGCATATATGAGTCACAGGATTGATACGATCACATCATGGGTGACGAAAGAGAGTTTTAGGATTAAGTCATTCATGAATTGCGAGACTGATCATGTAATTTATGTGATAACTTGCCCCTGTGGTCTTCAATATGTGGGACGGACCACTCAAAAATTAAGGACAAGACAAGGTCAACATAGGCGGAACATCATGTCTGGTTTTACTATGCATAGTGTTTCACGCCATTTTTTGGATTGCCATGGGAAAGACCCTAAGGGTTTAATAGTGACACCTATTGAGTTTATACCATCTGGGAGACTAAATAGGGTACAATACCTGTCCAGTAGGGAGGCCTTTTGGATTTTTAGGTTGCAGACCCTTTATCCACAGGGTCTGAATGAGATGGTGGAACATCAATGGTGATCAGACGAGTAGATTAGGGCAGAAGCAATTCAGTAGTTTCTTCCCCCATATAGACATATTTATATACATGTTAGGGTGTTGTCACTTCCCCATATTGAGGAGGTTTAGTGGAGGGTACTATGATTGTGTGTAGTTTTTATGTTCATGTTTCGAGGGGATCTGGTAGTACACCCTATAGTGCGGGTGTGTGACGGGACATAGAGATGTGCTCCGTTCTTTCCCCCCCGCACGAGTGGTGTGTTAGCGCTTGCATTGGATAAGTATTACTGTTAGGTTCTATGTATGCATTGAGACACAATGTTTGTGAGAGTAATAGCCTAGGATTTTAGGATTTTTTGCGTATTACTATAGTATTACATTACTAAAGAAATCGCTGTGGCTTTATTGTCACAGCGGTTTAGATCGTTGTTAGAGGTGAATTGTTATATTGTCTATACTTGTCAACATATGATGAAGGGAATTGTATTGGGAGGTGGACAATATGGTAATTCTTGATGACACATGACGTATGGTCCAATGGTGAGTTGGACGGGAAGTTTTAAATAGCCGCTCCGTTTATATCATAATGATTGTACCTATATAGCTTGATGAAGTAACGATATGTTGTTACGAAACGCGTAGCTTTTATGGGAATTTATATTGAGTTTTAATAAACTTTTTATTGAAGAAAGTTGTTGGAGCGGCTTCTCTTCTTGTTCTTTTTCCGTCCACCCATGTTGATCGAGCGGATCCACGCCGAGGTCTGAAAACAACGATTGAAGATCGCTGGCCTGAGGGAGACGTGAGCATACCTACCGAGCAGGGACGGTTTAATACCCTGAATGTTTGTTTTGCTGTAATTATATATATATATAAATACAGCCATTTGCTGATGTGAGTGTATTGGCATATTTCTTTTGAATTGATTATATCAGCCAATGATAAGGCACTATTGGCGCCCTTTGTGTGTTTTTTTCTTTTTTTGCATTATAAGACCTCTGAATGGTCCCAAACAGCTATCTTGGCTTTTGAAAAACTGAAGGCAGCTTTTGCAGCAGCCCAGATATTGGTGCATCCCAATCCCATCCTGCCCTTTACCCTGGAGGCTGATGCATCCGAGATTGGAGTGGGTGCCCTGTTATCACAACGTTCAGCTCCTGGGGAGGCTTTGCGACCCTTGTGGATATTTCTCCACAAAACCATCCACAGCAGAGCTGGTATATCAAATTGAGGACAGAGAGTTACTGGCAATTATCCTGGCTCTGAAAGAATGGAGACACCTCTTGGAGGGCACTAAATCTCCTATTTTAATTTTGACTGACCACAACCTTGTTTACCTTTCTGAGGCCAAGCGCTTGTCTTCCAGGCAAGCCAGATGGGAGTTGTTCCATTCCCGTTTAATTTTGTGGTCTCATACCTTCCTGGCTCGAAAAATGTTAAGGCAGACGCATTGTCTCACCAGTTTTGCTTGCCTTCCAGGGAGGAGGTTCCACTGTCCCTGATCATTCTGGCTGATCATATCCTTGCTACTATACAAACCTGTATCACTTCTCCTCTGGGAGAAGAGATTTTGGCTGCTTAAGCTTCAGCACCTGCTGACAAACCTGATGGCTGTTGCTTTGTTCCGGCGCAGTTGCTCATTAAGCTGTTGGAGACCTATCATGCCTCAAAAATTGCTGGCCACATTGGTCTGGTGGCCTAGTCTCCAGTACGATTGTGCTGCCTTCACTGCTGCCTGCATAACAACATGTGCTCAAAATAAGTCACCTAGTATCACGGTGCCCGTGCTTTCTGTCAGTCTCTGTGTGATGCGCTCCTATTGGCTGAGCTATGTTTGGCCCGCCCAGTATGGCCTTTTTATACTGGGCTCTGGCACCTGTCTGGTGCCCTTTCATGGTGTTCCTGTACCAGTGCTGACTTGAGTTGCTGTGTTCCCGTGTACCGACTTGGCCCATTAGACTACTCTGCTTCTGGTTCCTGCTCCGTGATTCGACCCGGCCTGGCTGACGTTCCTGCTCCGTGATCTGACCCGGCTTGTCTGACGTTCCTGCTCCGTGATTCGACCCGGCCTGGCTGACGTTCTGCTCCGTCACCTGACCCTGCTTGTCTGACGTTCCTGCGCCGTGATCCGACCCAGCTCCCCTGTTCCTGCTTTGTTGAGTCGCTTGGGCGACATTCTGTCTTCCGCTGTGACTAGGCCTACCTGGCAGAGTATTCTGTGTTGCGTCTGTTACTGCTACAGCAGTGTACATATTGCTGAGCCTCCGTTAACTCCTGCAGAGCTTACTGTTGCCTCCGTTACTGCTACGGCAGTGTGCCATTGGCTGGGCCTCCCGTTAACTCTTGCAGAGCTTACTGTTGCCTCCGTTAACGCTACAGCTGTGTGCCATTGGCTGGGCTGTCTGTTAACTCTCACAGAGCTTCGCTGTTGCCTCCGTTACTGTTGTGGCAGTGTGCCATTGGCTGAGCCTTCCATTAACCCTTGCAGTACTCCTTGTTGCCTCCGTTACTGCTGCGACAGTGCGCCATTGGCTGTGTTTCCATTCAGCTCTTGCAGAGTACCTTGTTGCCTCCGTTACTGCTACGGCAGTGTGCCATTGGCTGTGTTCTGTTCAGCTCTTACAGAGTACTGTTGCCTCCGGTTCTGCTACGGCAGGGTGCCATTGGCTGTATTCTGTTCAGCTCTTGCAGAGTATTATTGTTGCCTCTGTTTACTACTATGGCAGTGGGTATAGCCTCAGCTCTGCTCCGGCAGATTACCAGTGCTCTGTCTCCATTCTAGCACTACAGTCTCCTACTCGCTGTTATTCTATCATACTGGGCGTTACTAGAGAACTCACCACAGACTTCTCTACAACAGAGACTGATTATACCTATTGGGACTTTAACTCATGTTGTGCTGCTACTCTAGGTATTCACCCTTTCATGCCTGACCTGTGTCAGTATATGAACTCTCTTGCATCCTATTATACTGGGTCTGTGTAGGCATATGTATCAAAGTCCTGTATTACACCTGTATAATTCTGTTAAGATACGTTATAGCCCGTGAAGGGTATTATCATTGTGTTTTCAATAAAACTGTGTTTTATCCTAAACCACTGTGTCTGAGCTCCAGCCACTGGCCAACGGGAAACGTCCCTGGTCACATCTATCTATCGATTTTATGGGTGAACTTCCAAGTTCCATGGGTTGTACAGTCATACTGATGATTTTGGACAAATTTTCAAAGATGGCTCACTTCGTGCCACTTAAGGGCTTACCATCCGCGTAGGAATTGGCTATGGTTTTTGCTAGGGATGTTTTCCGACTCCATGGCATATCCAAGGCAATTGTGTCCAACAGAGGAAGCCAATTTGTGTCCTGCTTCTGGAGATGTTTCTGTGCTTAGATGGAAATTCAATTGGCATTCTCCTCCGCGTACCACCCGCAATCTAACAGCGCAGCAGAAAGGTCAAACCAAGCCTTAGAACAGTTCCTACGCTGCTATATATCTGACCACCATGATAATTGGGTTATCCTGTTACAGTGGGAGGTGTTTGCCAGAAATTGTGCTGTTAACTCGTCTACTCAGAGTTCCCCATTCTTGGTCAACTATGGGTTCCAACCCTCGGTTCTTCCTGAGACCAAGTACAAGTGATCCCACCTCTTGACGAGCATTTGAGGGCACTCCGTTCCTCTTGGGTTTGGGTACAGCATACCCTATGTGGTTATGTGCAGCGACAAAATAGGCAGGCTGGCAGTAGGTGACTGCCAGCACCTACCTTCCAAGTAGGAGACAGAGTGTGGTTGTCTTCCCCTAACTTGCACCTCCAGGTTCCTTGTAACAAATTGGCTCCTTGATTAATTGGCCCTTTCCGTGTGTTACACAAAATTAACCAGGTGGCTTATGCATTGGAGCTCCCTGCCAATATGCGCATTCATAATGTCTTCCACGTTTCCCTGTTAAAGCCCTTGGTCTGCAACGGGTATACCTCCACTCCTGTTTGTCCTGCTTCCGTGTGAGTTGCAGATCACAAGGAATATGAAGTAGAAAATATTCTGGACTCCCGTTTGGTTTGAGGGCGCCTACAGTACTTTATTCATTGGAAGGGATATGGTCCAGAGGAGCACTCCTGGGTTCCTGCTATTGATGTTCACGCTCCTGTCTTGGTACGCAGATTTAATGCGCACTTTCCTGACAAACCCTGGCCGGCTCCACAGAGAGGGGGCCTTTGAGGTGGGGGTACTGTCACAGCTTACCTTGGTTCCAGCACGGCACTTCAAGCGACGCTCAAAATGACGCTTCGGCATCAGCGGCCGTCCAAGCCGCATGGATTGACGCAGGATTGTGGCAGCGGTTGGGCGCATCAGAGCAAGATGTGCCATCTGCAGGCACAATGCTTCTGAATGAACCAGGCCTCTGTTTTATGTGTTTGCTTCCTGTAGTCTCCTCCTACCTACTTCCTCCCTCTGAGATTCTCCTCCTACCTACTTCCTGAGGAGGGGTTTAAAGGGCAGACTGAGTCCTGACTCAGTTGGCCTTGCGTTGTTGTACAAAGCAGTTCTGTGTACTTGGGCTCTGTGTATGACCTGGCTTGCCTGACTATCCAACCTGGTGTTGACCTGTGGCTCTGTCTGACTATTCTTCCACCTGATCCCTTATAGTGGACAATCAATCTGGTGCAGACCTGTGGCTCTGGCTGACTACCTGAACTGTGTATGACCTGGCTTGTCCGACTACCCTCTCTGGTGCTGACCTGTGTCTCTGACTATTCTATTGATTGTTCCCATTATTTAGCAGACACCTAATCTGGTGCGGACCTGGGGCTCTGGTGGACTAGCTATACTGACTGCAGGCGTAAGTCAGGTATCCACATTCACTATACTGACTGCAGGAGTGAGTCAAGTACCTGCTTTTCCCTATACTACCTGCAGGCATGAGTCAGGAGTGTTCCTCACTCATCGGATCAAGATTTTGTGTTCCGGTTCCTGCTCCTGTTCCCTTCTTGTTCCAGCTCCTGGTTCCACCTGAGACTACCAGTGGCTTCAGCCTAGTCTCCAGCAGTGTAGTGAATCTTGGCAGTCTACTATTCCTGATAGTAGCGCTTGCTAGCTGTGACCATCTGCTTGTGCCTGTCTTATTACCATTGTATGTTCTCTTTATTATTATTATTTAATAAACTGCATTTTACTATACCGTACTGACTCTTGAACATCTCTGGGGAACCATGACAGCAGTCGCCATGTCGACTCTACCACTGGATTGTCTTCTAGACAATTCATTGCCATCAAATCAGTTCTCTCAGGCTTCCTCCTTTGAACCTGCTTTAGCATGCTCTATAGATCAGAAACTCTGGCAGTAGTTACACAGTCCATCCCAATCTTATTCAAAGTCTTGGAATATGTCTAACAGGGGTGGCCAACCTCCAGGTCTCCATCTTTGGCCCCATATGCTTGCATGAAATGAGAAAGCAACACTTGGGAACTATTTGTTCTGGGGCACATGGGTGGTGATCCCTCCTCCTGAGGTCTACACTGAAAATCCTTCATGAGGAACAATCAGGCAATGTAAAAATGAAGCAACAAGTTCAAGTTGCTGTCTGCTGGCCATCACTAGATGAGGACATCTACCAGAATGAAAAAACTTTAAGTGGGTTTACAGGATAAAGACTGTAGTTTGGCCACAGGCCAGACAGACCACTGGAAACAGGAAAGCTGTCTAAAGACTCAAGAACTAAAGGGAAACAGAAGACAGACTGTCAAAATTAACCCTCTTCCATGCACTCCCAAGTTCAAGTCCCACTGAGAAGTGGGATGCTGAAAGATTGGGTAGGCAAGACACACCACTAGCACATCTGGCAATAAGGAGATTAACCTCTGAAAAAGCTGAAATCTATACCTTAAAATAATTTAGACTAAGTCCTTTGGAAGATTGAAGGGGCACATCTGCGACTCCTGGTCTTCACACCGTTTCTAAAACAAGGACCATACACAGTGATCATCGAGGTAGGGAGGCCATTCGGATAAGGAGCAATATAAATCCCCAGGACAACAAATGTGGGCATCCTAGGCTGCCATGACCTTTCTGAAAACTAGCTGCACAGATGCCAGCCCAAAAGGGAGGGTGGTGAACTGAAAATGTCGGTCTTAGAAGGAAAATTGAAGGAAGCCTTGATGATCTGTATGAATGGGAATATTCAGATAAGCATAATTTAAGTCTACAGGAACTAAAAAATCCCCTGGACAAACAGAAGCAATTATGGCATGCAAACATCCTGAACCAGGGAGAATTAACAAAATGGTGGAGATACTTTAAATCCAGGACAGGACAGCAGCAGCAGTCCTTTTTGGGTAATATGAAAAGGTTGGAATATAATACCAGGATTCTTTCCTGAGAATTAATTATCTGAAATGTATAGGATTACCTTCAGAAACACAAACTGATTCGCACCTGAGAAAGTCGAAGAAAAGTGAAAGATGTAAACAGCCAATTACTTGGGATGGACCTGACCCCTGGGAATCATGCAGAGATAGACTTGTTAGCTAGGGGCTTTTGGGTACACTTCGTGCCTGTCCAAGCCTGTTTGGGTTTCAGGGAAGGGTGTGCCTGGGTTGCTGAGGGAGTACTGGCTGGGGTATGGAAATCAATACATTTTCTGTGGAAAGAAAGAATGTTTGGGGATAACCCAAGACAGCAGAGCACTTTTGCCCCTAAAAGAGGTAAACAACCTTCTCCAGTTCTGGCAAAAACACATTCTTGGGCACAAATTGGAGAGAGATCAAGGACTTCTCGGAGGTCTGGTCTATCAACCATATTTGTAGCCAAAGAGAATGCTGCACAGTCCCAGAGTGATAAGGATTTCCTAATGTGCTTAGAAGACTCAAATGCAGCTTCAGTAAGATATATTTTAGTCTCAAAGGTCTTAGAAATAGCAAGAGCAATATCCTCTTTAGGTGTGCTCACATGGTCTGCTCCTAAAAACTGTTCCTCCCCAAATAGCCATGGTCATAGTAACCCAAGCAATAGCAAAGGTTAGGGATATAATATCTCCAGAGGCTGTAAAATTTGTCTTAAGAATGGAATCTCAGTGCAGCGGCTTGTGCAAGGGGAATGATGCAAGCTTTGGAAGGAGAGAAATTGTAGGGTGAACTGTTGGGTGGGATGGTAGATTATTGCCATAGGGCAGTAAGAGAGAAGAGATATAAGAGAAAATCACCTAGCGTCTTATCTGGTAATTTCCATTCCTCCAGAACCACCTGATCCAAGAACAATGAGAGAGAATAGTATAGTACCCTCTTGCACTTCAAATATATCTGGGAATGAAATACTCAATTCAGAAGCCTCAGAGAGCTTATGGGTGACCCAGAGTTGTCCTCAAATTAATCCCCAGGTCTAAATGAGGACTCAGAATCATTCATCAGTTTCTCTTTCCTCACCAGAAAAAAAAACCAAAAAAACAAACCCTCTTCCAGGGAAACCCCCATACAAAACTACATGATTTTTATTTATTTATTTATTTTTTTTTTTTTGGGGGGGGGGTTGGGGAGAAGAATAGGGCAGTCCTACTTCCAGCCCTCTAGGACCCACATAAGAGTAGAAATAAGAGTTTTAACCCATTCAGGCTCCTGATTAGAAGAGTGCATGGAAGTTGTCTGGCTGTAGGGCCATAAAACAAGATTGACACATGAACCTCTATGAGTCTCTAAGAAGACCAGACTGACATAAGAAGCAAAGGGTTTATGAGGAAACTTCTGAAGCCCTGGTGGTCTTAGACTTGCTCATGTCTTCCTGGTGCTCTGATAAAGGCAGGAGACCACCAAAGAGAATAAAGGGCAAAAAATAAGGAAAAATACTTATTTGCCTAGAAGGAGTTAAAAACAGGATGCCAGGAGAGAGATTAAAACCCCTCCCCTCAAAGATACTAAAAAGCAGCTGCCTCTTGGATTTCCTGTTGCAGAGAAAAATAGGATTTTAGTCTTACCTGTTAAATCCTTTTTTTCTTAGTCCATTCAGGTTATTGTTAACTTTGGGTATGCGATCAGCCCCTTTAATAGGCAGGAACAATTCTGAGAAGTGACTGCTGGGTGAAGCCTACCTCCTCTCCTTAGCTTGTAGCTAGCCAATCTCCAACCAGTAAGATTTGAAGACTAACTATTGACTAGGTAGTAAGAGGTAGCAAGAAGGTAAAGGAAGACTCCTGTGAGTATGAACCCGAAAGGACTCCCACATTCTGCCACAGGAGAGCCAAGTAAGGTCCCATGACAGGGTGGGAGACCAGTAACCTGTATGGACTAAGAGAAAATGATTTAACACGTAAGACTAAAATCCTGTTTTCTCTGTCATCCAATACAGGTTACTGGTAACTTTGAGATGTCCAACCATTAAGTTCCCCAGGGTGGGAAGAAAGGCAAGGACCAGGCACAGGCCCCCAAAGTCACCATAGCACCAATGAACCTACAGATCATAAATAGCTCAACTGACACTGAACAGGGGTAAAAACAAACCCCATGAACTGTTGCACAGCACACTGAACTAGAGCCAACAGGGCACAAAAGTGAAAGAGTACTGAGAGACTAAAGGCTGCCTCCAGGATCTCCCTCCCAAAACTGGCATCAGCCGATCCCAGCACATCCACACAATAGTATTTAGAAAAAGTGTGCACAGATGACCAAGTGGCCACCTTGCACAACTGATCAGCTGAGAATTGGTTCTTGTAGGCCCAAGAAGCCCCAATAGACCTCGCAGAATGAGCTGTGACCCTGAAGGGAACAGGCTTCTTCCGAAGTTCGTAAGCCTTACGAATCGTGGACTTGATCCAAGAAGCAATGGTAACCTTGGAAGCAGGCTTCCCTGCACTAGGACCCTCAGGAAAGACAGAGCATCAGACTGCATCAAGGACTCAGTGCTATGCACATAGAACTTGAGACAATGCACAACATCCAACAGATGAAGATCCCTCTTTGTTAGAAGTAGGGTTAGGACAGAAGGAAGGGACCACAGTCTCCAGATCAATGTGGAACTCGGACACCACCTTTGGGAGAAACTCTTGTGAGGTGCGAAGCACTGCCTTGTCCTTGTGAAAGACCAAAAAGGGTGGTCTACAAGACAGGGCATGCAGCTCCGCAACTCGGCGAACAGAAACAATCACCAGGAGAAAGGCCATCTTCCATGTCAGCATACATAGAAGAATGGTAGCCAAGGACTCAAAAGGAGGACGCTGGAAGGACTCAAAAGGAGAAAGCTGGAGTATTCCCAAGACCAGGTAAAGATCCAACTGAGAAGCAGGGGACTTAATCACCGGACAGTTTGAGCAACATCCTGGAAGAAAACCTTGACACCAGAAATGGTAGCAAGACACCTCTGAAAGAAGACAGAGAGCGCAGAAGTCTGAACCTTAAGAAAACTCAGACTGAGACCCTTATCCACACCATCCTGGAGGAAGGAAAGAACTGTAGGAAAGTCAAAATCCTGAGACAGGTCTTTGTCAGCACACCAAGACAGAAAAGTAGACCAGCCTTGATGGGAGGCCTTAGAGGAAACAGGCTTATGGGCACTAAGCATAGTAGCCACAACACCAGAAGAAAATCCTTTCTTCTTCAAAATTGAGGATTCAATATCCATGCCATCAAAGCCAGATGATGAACGTCTTCCTTCCAGAGGTAACTCTGTACAAGAAGGTCCAGATGGGGGAGAAGTCGAAGAGGTTCTGCCACTGAGAGGTCCAGAAGCTCCGGGAACCAAGTCTGTCGGGGCCAGTAAGGAGCAATCAGTCGATGCAAGGAAGACCCCACTGCTGGATGATGAGGTTGAACACCTCTAGATGTAGCTCCCACTCTCCACTGTCCACCGTGTGCTGACTGAGGAAGTCTGTCAGAACATTGTCTACACCAGGAATATGAACTGCGGAAATGGCAGGGACATGCTCCTCTGCCCATGATAAAATAGCCTTGACTTCTAGCCAAGCTGCGAGACTTCTTGTGCCGCCTTGCTTGTTGATGTAGGCTACCGCTGTGGTGCTGTCCGACTGTACCCTGACTGGGCAATCCTCCAGTTGCCGTGTCCAGTGATGTAGGGCATGAAATATCGCCCGAAGCTCCAAGACATTGATGGGAAAGAGAGATTCCTCCTGAGACCACAGGCCCTGAACACTCAAGTGCCTCAGCACACCCCCCATCTGGAGAGGCTGTCATCCGTCATGACTGTTGTCCAGAAGGGCACCAGGAAGAGGTTGCCTTTCAGGAGATTATTCAGGTTGAGCCACCACTAGAGGCTCTGCTCTACTTGAAGAGGGAGAGGTAGGGATCTTTCCAGAAGATCTGGATAGCACCTGCATGCCAGGATTAGAAATCTCTGAAGTTCCCTGGTGTGAGCCATGGCAAACGGGACTGCTTCTATGGTGGAAATGAACTTCCCCACCAAGGAGCACAACTTCTTGGATGGAACTGGATCCTGAGATAGGATAGCCTGGACCTTCAGTGCTATCTGATGAGCCACTTCGTCCATGAGAAACATCATCCCCCTCTGAGTGTCGAAGTGGAGGCCCAGAAAGACCATCCTCTGGGAAGTAATAAGGTCTGACTTGTCCAAGCTGATGATCCACCCGTGATGGGAGAGAGCATGAATGCAGTCCTGCACCTGCTGGTGAAGGAGTTCTGGAGAAGAGGCCTTCAGAAGGAGGTTGTCCATGTATGGAGTCACCCTGATGCCGTTCCGATGTAGGACAGAGATCACTGCTCCCAGGACTCTGTTGAAGACATGAAGAGCCATGGTCAGGCCAAAGGGGGGGGGCAGAAAACTGGAAATGCCCTCGGTCGCAGGCAAAGTGATCAATGGTGATGTGCAGATAGGCATCTTTAAGATCCAGAGAGGCCAAAAATTCCCCAGGAGACATGGCTGCTATCACTGTGCGCAGAGACTCCTGGTGGTATTGGGACCTGACCAAAACGGAGTTGAGATCCTCCAGATTCAAAATGGGACGACAGCCCCCATCCTTCTTGGAAACCACAAAGAGGATGGAGTAGAATCCCAAGCCCCTGTCCTGAGGGGGAACTGGCTCTAGGACCGCCTTGTCCAGAAGGGCCTGTATAGCTTCCTCTAAAAGGCGGCGCTTTTCTACTCCCATGAGAGAACAAGAAACAAAGGTCCTGGGAGGAGGAAGAGAGGTGAAGGGAATTCTGCATCCCAAGGCCACCACTTGTAAAACCCAGGGGTCTACCACAGTGGCCTGCCAAGCTGAAAGATAATGGCGTAGGTGGCCACCTACCTGCGGGTGGGGACCCGGGTTCGGTGAGTCATGCAGAGGAAGGTTTGAAAGCCTTGTGCTTCGTGGAGGACTTGGATCTCCATTGCTGCTTAGGCTTGGATGAGGAGCGCAGAGCCTGAGGGACCGTCTGAGTCACTTGGCGCGGGTCTGGCTGAAAGGGGTGAAAAAGCTGATTCCTTTTCACAGGCACCTTCTTCCTCAGGACCACTAGTAGGTGAGTACATTTCCCTCCAGTGGCCTTGTTGATGAGATCCTTGAGCTCAGGCCCAAACAGGGAGGATGCCCAAAAAGGCAAAGACAGGAGAGCCTTCTTGGAGGCCGTGTCAACAGATCAGATCTTGAGTCAAAGAGCCCATCTGGCTACCACAGACATGGTAGATGCCCTGGCTACCATACGCACAGCATCAAAGAGGGCAGCAGAGACATAATGCTGAGCCTCAGCAATGTTAGCGAGACGTCACAACATGTCAGAAGAAGGGGCCCCCTGATGGACAGCGGAATTGAGCTGGTCAGTCCAAACAGCCACAGCCCTATTTACCCATGCAGCAGCAAAGGTAGTGCAAAGGGCAGAGCTCGCCATCGCAAAAATAGTCTTGAGAGAAGTCTCAAGCTTCTTATCAGTCCAGTCTTTGAGAGCAGAGGTGTCAGCCACAGGCAAAGCAGTGGACTTAGAAAGCCTGGAAACTGGGGCATCCACTTTGGGGGGATGAATCCACTGCGTGAGGGCCATTTCAGAAAACAGGTAAAGTTTACAAACTTCCTAGACACAGAAGGTTTCTTGTCTGGAAATTTCCACTCCTCTGACACCAAGCGGTCAAGGGTGGGGTTAGGTGGAAAGCAAGCACGGGGCCTAACAGGCTACTGGAAAGCATCAGTGGGGTTAGAAGATGTCTCCTGCACCAGGGGAATGTTCAGGGTGGACAACACAGCCCTGATCAGGCCCTCAGCCAAGGGGATGGGGTCCGCCTCAAAGGGGTCCCCAAAAAACTGAGATGAAGGAACAGCTGAACAGTCATCATCATCAGAGTCCACCAATAATTCCTCCTCAGACACATCAGGTACACCCGGCGGTTTAGGCAGTGAAGATCTGATAGGGGCGGCGGTCTTCCACGAGTGGAAGACCCCCTGTAAAGTGGATGGAAGGAGCTGTAAGGTGGACTGGAGGTCCCTGGTAGTAGCCTTAAACTCTTGCATCCATACTGGCTCTAGTGCATGGTTGGAGGCCCCTGCAGGGGATTCAGGGGCAGCAGCACATACTGGGCAAACATGGCCTGAGTATTCTCTAGGTAACCCTGAGTGACATGAGGAGCAATGAGCAATGGGGGACACAGACACCCCAGTATCCTTAGTCTTAATTTTAGCCCCAGAGTCTAACAGAGTAGACATTCTCACAGAATGAAGCAGCCAAAGTATCAAAACACCCACAAAACAGTGTGTATGATAAATAAATGCACCCCAGAAATGTTAAATAAGACTTATCTGGTAGACGAAGGGTTAAACTGCGGAGGAGCGAAGGCGAGTCCAAGCTCTGCGTAGGATACTAGATCTGCGAATACACAAAATGCCTGCCGCGAAGGGAGCCAATTGGAAACAAGTGCGCGAAGTGGGCGCTCATGGTAAACGTAGTTTCACTGACAGAGTACCCCAACAGTGCCCGAAGCCCCCTAAAGCCTCCAACATCCCCAGAACATTGACCAGATGAGAGAGCAAGGGGAAACCCACAAAATGAGCCATCTCTGACCACGCTACGTGGAGCGGTTGCAGAGTTATGTCCCATAGAAGTGAATGGAGCAATGGCATCTATGCGGTAAATGGAACATAAAGTTAACAAGCTGAATTCCAAAACACAAAACCACTCAAAAGCCCACTAGCGTTAAACAGTAGACCCAATAAACACTGGTCCCAGTAGGGAAAGTGTCCAAAGCCCCCTGAAAACATGCTAACCAGCAACAAAAGGGTTAAGTTACCACAGAAACTTGCTCCAAACACCTCACAGACCTACAGAATAAACCCAATGAGAGCATGAGTATGTAATAGGAACTCCAAATGAGACCCCTGTGCAGAGGGGAAGCATGGGACGTGTGGGCCTCAGCACTCAAAGGGTGCTCACCTTTTTTAGCAGATCTTCTGTCTTCAGATTACCAAATATATAGAAGAAGCCTCAGTGGCAACTCCTGTGGAAAGAACTTGCAGCCAAGATTTTCCCCCCAGGGCTTAGGTCCACAAAAGTACCTGGTAAACTGAGCTATCCACATTTGGGTGATGGGAATTATCAGTGATGGTAATCTGCCTAATGGTGGTATTCCTTATCTAACAGAAAAATAAGAAAAAGCTAAAACTATAGCAGAACTGTTCTCTTGCTTGTGTCTTGACCAAGGAACAAATCTTACTTGTTGGGGATTGGCTAGCTACAAGCTAAGGAGAGGAGGTAAGCTCCACCCAGCAGTCACTTCTCAGAATTGTTCCTGCCTATTAAAGGGGCTGATCGCCTATTCAAAGTTACCAAGAACCTGTATTGGACGACAGAGAGAAAGGATTTTAGTCTTACCTGTTAAATCATTGTCTTTTAGACCATATAACTCACAGGTACTATGGGGAGGCAACAGCTCCTCCCTGTAGGCTGGAACAATTGTGTAGTGTAGGTGGAGCCTCCCCTTCCTCCCATCATGCACTCTCACAAGCCCTACGCGAGACCAAGCTTGGCTCCCTTCACTGGGTGGAAGACCTGTCATCCAATGTAACTCACAGGTACCATGAGTATGTACCAACATTGAGTTCCCAGGATGGGATGAAAAGGAAAGGACCAAGCGCCTGTCCCCATGATACCAGAGTTCCCATGGACTATCCAGGACACGGAACAGCCTAAACTAACTGTCAATGGACACTGAATAACTGATAACACATCACACAAGAGCCAACAGGGCTCAAACAGTTAAAGTGCAATAAGGCACAGGAATGAAAGTCCTAGACAGGCACAACTGGCTTCAGCCGAATCCAGAACATCATCACGGTACTGTTTGGCAAACATGTGCACAGAAGACCAAGTGGCCACCTTGCACAGCTGTTCAGTAGAGGTTTGATTCTTGTAGGCCCAGGAGGCCCCAACACACCTTAATCCAAGATGCTATAGACACACTGGACTCAGCCATACCAGCCCTGGTATGACTCTGTACAGCTCACACAAAACTTAAGGCAGCGTACCACATCTAACAAGTGGAGATCCATCTCTTTGTCAGATTTACGGTCAGGACAAAAGGAAGGCACAACAATCTCCTGATGTGGAACTCAGAGACTACCTTAGGAAGAAATTCCTGAGAGGTACAGAGAACAGCCTTATCCTTGTGAAACACCCGGAAAGGCGGTTTGCAGGACAAGGCCTGCATTTCAGCAACTCTGCTGACAGAGACCATAGCTGAAAGAAAGGCCATCTTCCACATTAAAAGATATAGAGGAATGGTAGCCAAAGACTCAAAGGGAGGCTGCTGAAGGAGTCCCAGAAGCAAGTTAAGGTCCCACTGGGGAGTGGGAGCTTTAAAGGCAGGGAAAGCATGAGTGACTCCATGAAAGAATACTTTGACATCTGGCAACGAGACACTGGTAGAAAACCAAGAAAGCCCTTCTTGAGGGTGTCTATTTACACCCACATTCTCTGAGGGCTACTATAGTGGTTTTGCCGAAGGAGGGTAAGGATAGAGAACAATGTTCGAGTTACCGCCGCATCTCGCTTCTGAACGCAGACGTGAAGCTGCTGGAGAAAATGGTGGTGCTGTATATCTCGCCACATGTGCCTGGCCTTGTACACCCTGACCAGTCTGGTTTTGTTATGGGTCGTGAGGCAAAAGATAATACGGCAAAAATTTTGAGCCTGTTGAGCTATTCGAAGACTGCTAAGATTGAACTCCTTCTCCTGTCCACGGATGCCGAGAAGGCATTCAACAGGGTGGACTGGTCTTTCATGCTCAGAGTTTTGTGGGGTGTTGGGATGGGGCCTAACATGCGGACGTGGATTACCGCATTGTACTCCGGACCCTCAGCCTGTGTCCAGGTCAACGGCATCCTTTCTAGTCCATTTGACATTAAGAACGGGACTCGTCAGGGTTGCCCTTTGTCCCCACTTTTATTTGTACTATCCCTGGAACCCTTTCTAAATGCTGTTCATCTTAATGCTTCCATACGTGGGGTAGAGGCCAGTAGGGAACTTTACAAGGTGGCAGCAATTGCCGATGATATGCTATTTGTGATCACTCAGCTGTGGATCTCCTTGCCTTCCCTACAACAAGAGTTATGCTTGTATGGGGCGCTCTCCAATCTAAAGATTAATCTCGGGAAGTCGGAGGTTTTGAATATATCTACACCCTCTGAAGATGCTGTCCTCCTGCAGGACTCTTTTCCATATCGATAGTGTACCGGTCAACTTAAATATCTGGGGGTATGGCTCATCCCTAATTTAGATGCCCTATATCAGGCTAATTTCCAACCCCTGTTGTCCTGGGTCCGATCTGACTTGGCGTTGTGGTCTTTTCCTCATGGACCGGCCGGGTGAATGTTGAAAAAATGAATCTGCAACCAACATTTTTTATCTTTTTCAAACCCTCCCCATCTTGCTTCCGCGCTTGTTCTTTTCCTCTCTTAGGACGGCAATTGTACACTATGTGTGGCATGGAGGGAAGCCGAGGCAATGGTATGCACAAGCAACCCTGCCCAAGCGGAAGGGGGGCTTGGCTCTTCCAGACTTTAAACTTTACTATCAGGCATTGTCATGGTTTGTAAGAACACTCAGACAAGTTAGTGAGGTAAAATCAGCTTTATCAAGAATAATAAAGTGCACAAGGTCACCCTTCACAGGTCCAGATCCAGACAGTACCGTGGCACTTCCCAAATCTGACACAGGTCAGGGTACAGGAAAATAGCAAAACAGCAACAGAAATATACATATAGGCTGGATCAGAAGACAGGAACCAGGAACAAAACCTCAGCAGTACCAAACCTAGGCAGCAGTGCCAACTAGCAGATGGTAGGTGACTGCAGGGCAGAATCCCTAGAAGGCTAGGGATAGAGTAGCGGCTAGCTGGGACACTGAGAAGTGACCTGGCCTAGAAAACAAGGGTGACCGGGGCAACGCTGACAGGCAATGGCAAGGCACTAGTCCCAGGAGACTAGGGTAAATGGAGGCAACACTGACAGGCTGGCAAGGTACTAGTAACAGGAGACTAGGGTAATCGGAGGACACACTGACAAGCACAGACAAGGCACTAGTCTCAGAGGACTACGGGAACTGAAGGCAACGCTGACAAGCACTGGCAAGGCACTAGTCTCAGGAGACTAGGGGAACGAAAGGCAACACTGACACACAGTGGCTAGGCACTAGTCTCAGGAGACTAGGGTAATCACAGGCAACACTGACAAGCACTGGCTAGGCACTAGTCTCAGGAGACTAGGATAACCGGAGGCAACAAATCGGATAGTCAGCCACAGCCAGGGTTGGTACACAGAGCGGTAGTCAGGATTTGTACACCGAGCGGTAGTCAGTTACAGCCAGGATCGGTACCCAGAGCATCAGTCAGCCACAGCCAGGATCGGTACACAGAGCAGTAGTCAGCCACAGCCAGGATCGGTACACAGAGCGTTAGTCAGCCACAGCCAGGATCTGTACACAGAGCATTAGTCAGCCACAGCCAGGATCAGTACACAGAGCGGTAGTCAGTCACAGCAAGGATCGGTACTCGGAGCGAAGTCAGCCACAGCCAGGATCGGTACACAAAACGTCAGTCAGCCACAGCCAGGATTGGTACACAGGCCGGAGTCAGCCAGTCTGGGTCAGCAACGGAATCACAGGCAGCGAAGACAGGAGCAAGGTCAGGCAAAACTGGGTCATACACGGAGCAGGAATCAACAGCAAAACAAACGCCAGATACAGGAACACCACGAAAGGGTGCCAAAGTAATGACAGGACTGAGTTTAAAAAGGCTAACACTGGGCGGGGCAGAACCAAGGGGCCAATAAGAACCCAACAGGACTAGAGCAGGAAGTAGCAATGTCTCTTAGCACAGAAGATCACGAGCACCGTGATAGTACCCCCCTCTCAAAGCCCCCCTCCCTGCAGAGGAGGTCCAGGCTTCTGAGGAAACTTGGCATGGAACCTGCGCAGCAGAAGTGGAGCATGGATGTCCACATGGTTCACCCACGAACGTTCCTCTGGACCATATCCCTCCCAGTGCACCAAGTATCAGATCTGCCCACGGAATCTACATGAATCCAAAATACTCTGCACTTCATACTCGACATGATCTTGTATGCGAACTGGACCTGGGACTGAAAGGGTGGTGGTATAGCAGTTACACCCCAAAGGTTAGAGAAGGGATACATGGAATACATTATGTATCCTCATGGATGCCGGTAATTCCAAGGCATAGGAAATAGGTTTGACTCTACAGAGTACCCGGAACGGGCCCACAAATCGGGGAGCCAATTTATTGCATGGAACTTGCAAATTGAGATTCCTGGAGGACAACCACACCCGATCCCCCACCTGGAATACGGGGGCCGGCAACTGTTATTGGCATGCCGCTGATATCATTGAAAATAGTCACGTAGGGCATTCTGGACTTGTGCCCAAGTGGAGCAAATTTGCCTGATATGCTCATCCAGCGCTGGAATCTGCTGTGCTTGGAAGGTGTCCGGGAGCAAGCATGGTTGGAACCCATAGTTGAAATGGAAGGGTGAGCTCCCCGAGTAAGTGCACACAGCGTAGTTCCTGGCGAACTCTGCCCATGGCAACCAGTCGGCCCAGTTATCGTGATGGTTGGAGATGAAACAACGTAGAAACTGCTCCAATCCCTAATTGGAACTCTCAGCGGCCCCATTCATCTGGGGATGGTATGTGGATGAAAATGACAACCGGATACCCTTCTGGTCACAGAATGCCCTCCAGAACCTCGACACAAATTGACTCCCACGATCAGAAAACAGAACCTTGGGAACCCCGTGGAGTCGAAATACCTCCCTGGCAAATACTGTGGCCAATACCTTAGCTGAAGGCAAGCCAGGGAGTGGCACAAAGTGGGCCATTTTCGAAAATCTGTATATGCATGAGTATAACTGTGTAGCCATTGGAAACCGGCAATTCCCCCATGAAATCGATGAACACGTGTGACCATGGATGGTCACCATTGGGAACTGCTTGCAATAACCCCACAGAAAGGTGTCTAGTGGTCTTGGAATGAGCACAGGTGGCACAGGCAGCTGTAAATGCTGCACATTGTCTATCAGTCCAGGCCACCAGAACATCTGGGACAGAGACCAGATCAGTTGATTCTTGCCCACATGACTGTTATGATATGTCTCCATTAACCTGGCCCGGAGGTGCATTGGCCTGCGATGCCAAAATCTCTTCACCTAGAGGGGATGTGATACTGGTGCGCAGAGTGGCAAGTATACGATCCGGAGGTATAATCGGAACTGGTGCACTGTCGGACTCTGGATCGAGACCAAACTGTCTGGATAGTGTGTCAGCCCTCACATTCTTGGTACCAGGTAGGTAAGAGACAATAAAGTTGAAACGTGACAAAAATAAAGCCCATCTGGCTTGTCTCGGGGACAATCTTTTAGCCTCTGAGAGGTAAGTAAGATTTTTATGATCCTTCATTCATGTAATGCCAAAATGAACGCCAATAGTTCGCGATCACCAATGTCATAGACACTTTGGGCCTTAGTCATCTTTTTCGAGAAAAATCTGCATGGTCTTAACGTCTTGCCAGGCCTCGGTCTTTGGGCCAGCACTGCCCCTACACCTGTCTCTGAGATGTCAACCTCCAACGTGAATGGCTAACCAGGGATGGGATGATACAGTGGAGAATGCGGACTTCAGGGTTTTGAACTCCCTTTCCGCCTCCGGAGACCACAGAGAAGCGTTAGCAACTTTATGGGTCATGTCTGTGAACGGTTTCACAATCATGGAATAATCGCAAATGAATTTCCTATAGTAATTTGCAAACCCCAAGAACCGTTGTAGGGGTTTGAGGCCCGTGGGGCGTGGCCAATGTAATAATGCAGAGAGTTTGTCCTTACCCATAGCAAAGCCCTCATTCGAAATGACATAGCTGAGGAATGACACCCTGGACTACGTGGAAAATTTTGTCTTGGGGGACTCACTGTGATGAATCATGTCTTTCTCTTTCCATCAGACTGGCTTGTGCCGAGTCTTATGGCCTACTGGAGGCCTATTCACAGTTTACTGATGTATTTAACAAGGTCCAGGCTGGAGCATTACCTCCTCATAGGCCGTATGATTGTACGATAGAATTACTTCCTGGTACCCTGGTACTACCCCTCCTCGGGGCCATACATACCCTCTGCCTGTGGAGTAGAACAAGGTCATGGAGGAATATGTTGCCGATACCCTGGAGAGGGGCATCATTTGAAAATCCTCATCCCCTGCTGGTGCGGGATTTTTTTTTGTCAAAAAGAAAGACGGAGAGTTGCGCCCATGTATCGATTTCCGTGGCTTGAATAAGCTGATGGTAAAAACGCTTATCCTATACCACTGATTACAGAACTGTTTGACCATCTCAAAGGTTCTAAGATATTCAATAAGCTGGAATTGAGGGTAGCTTACAATCTGGTTAGGATAAAGGAAGTTCACGAATGGAAGACAGCTTTTAACACCCAGAGCGGGTATTATGAATACCTGGTCATGCCCTTTGGCCTGTGCAATGCTCCTGCTGATGTCCAGGAATTTATAAATGACATTCTGAGAGATCTATTGCAAAGCTGAGTTGTGGTATACCTGGATGACATCCTTATTCATTCTCCTATGGTGGAGACTCATTGCTTGGATGTATCCAAGGTCCTTACGCTATTGAGAGAGAACAACTTGTTTTGCATGTTGGAGAAATGCGAGTTTCATAAACCTCAAGTTACCTTTCTGGGGTATATAATATCCTCATCAGGGTTGGCCAAGGACCCCAAAAAAAACTATCTGCAGTGGTACAGTGGCCTCGTCTGGAGGGACTGAAAGCGATTCAAAGATTCCTGGGTTTCACTAAGTATTACCGAAAATGAATAAAAAATGTTTTGACAATTGTCAAACCAGTCACTGATATGACCCGTAAAGGAGCCAAAGTTTTGGAATGGTCTTCCAGTGAATTACTAGCCTTGGTATGACCTGGCCTGTCTGACTATCCCTAGCTGGTGCTGACTAGGGGCTCTGTTTGTTTCCTGTGTGTGTTGGCTACCGCTCCACAGACATCCATCCTAGTGCAGACCTGGGGCTCTATCAGACTCCTATCTGCAAGCGTGAGTCAGTAGTCTCCTTGGTTGCGTTCATTATTGGAGACATCTCTCCTAGACTGACTGCAGGCTGAGTCAGAGCTAGTCCGTTGGGCATTTCTCCATATACAGAGACTACAGTGGGCTGGGACCTAGTCTCTAGCAGTAGTGGTGGATCTTTTGGCAGACTCCTATTTCTTATAGAGTCGTAGCCTCTTTGGTCATCCTCTGCCTGTTATTTATCTTTTTGCATTACTGTTATTATTCTAATAAAGGTGATCTTAACTATACCGTCTGACTCCTTGTCTTGCTTGCCAACCGTAACATTTGTGTGCAGGGGCTAAGGTCCACTCCAGGGCCCGGGACACCAGAAGCACGATCTGTTGGAGGGAATCCTCAGTCAAGAAGACTTTCCCTAGGAAAATATCAACCAGAGCCCAAGGAAAACTATGACCTGAGAAGGGGCTCCATATTCAGAATCCACCCATGGCGGAGAAGAATCTGAGCACAAGCCTTGACATGATGGTCCAGGGTTTCCTTGGACGGATCCTTCAAGAGGAGGATGTCCCAGTAGGGAGTCACCTGTATCCCCCGGGTATGCAGGAGAGCAATAAGTGCCTCAGCATGCTGGCGAACACCTGAGCAGCAGAGGTAAGCCCAAAGGGCAAGGCGGTGAACTGCAAGTGCCCCAGGTCGCAGACGAATCCAAAGAACTTCTAGCTGTCTGGAAGAAATGGACATGCACGTATGTATCCTGCAGATCCAGAGGGGCCAGGAATTCCCCTTGACACATAGCTGCAATGACAGAGTGCAAAGACGCCATCTGGAAGAGAACAGTCACCACAAAGGAAGTGAGGTACTTGAGGTCCAAGATAGGACGAAAGCCGCCTTCCCTCTTGACCAGTGCAAAGAGGTTTGCATAAAAACCTAAAGCTCACTCTTGAGGAGGAACTGGAGACAGGACTCCCTGTGTAAGAGATCCTGAACGGCCCCGTTGTAAAGAAGCAGCTTGTCTGCACCAAGAAGTGTTCTGAACTGGAAGGAAGAAAACTGAAGGGAATGCTGTACCCTTCTGAGATCACCTGCCAAAAACCGCAATAGAGGCTGCCCAAGCATCTGAAAAGATTGATACAGGTGACCACCCTACAGGGAGCTGCAGACCAGGATTCTGTGTGTCATGCAGAGGCAGATGTACCAAACTTGGGTATTATGATGGCAAGCCTAGAGTGACACTGCTGTTTGGGTTAGGTGATCAGAAGCGGAGTGCTGGGCCAAAAACATGCACGGATTCGGCCTTGCGCGTCATTTGGGTAGGGACGAAAAAGACACTGTTTCCTCGCCAAGTTGGAGAGTTACTGGGAAACTATTCCAGTTTAGGCCCAGAAAGAGACCATCCCTGAAAAGGCAGAGAAATCAGCAACTCCTTAGATGAGAGGTCTGCAGACCAGGGGCGTTTCTAGGTTCCAAAAACATCTGGGACTAGAGCCCATTGCAAAATTTAACAGTGCGTCAGCCACCCGCTTCCCGCAGCATTGACGATAACCACGTGAACACAACCACACTTACATTTATGTAGTACACATATCTACTACAAATGTTATAAATATTTTTAACTGACATTGTTTTAACAAATCACAATACTTTAATATAGGGCTAGCCAAAGATTGACACTCAAGCAATTAGAGAACTACAACCACTGTGATTTATGATTATTCTGCAGTACCCACGGCCAATGGGAACTAGCACACATACCACTCAATCCAACATGATTTGGATGTAACTATAGTACAAGTTTCTGAGGACCAACCTGTTCCAGGGTGAATATAAATTTAGCTATCTCTATGCACAAGGTTCAGCAAATAAAATGGTAGCATTTTACCCAGCAATCCCTATAGTTCATGTTGCCTGGCCTGGGTTTAAGTTACCTTGCCTAGATTAAGGCTGTCTCCATTTAGTTGCGCGCGCGTGTGTGTGTGTGTGTGTGTGTGTGTGTGTAACTATCAGGTTACTACACTACAGTCTGCAACAGATACTGAGGCAGATAAAGGGCTAAATCACATGCTGGTAAACAGGCCAGTGGCCCAGAAAAACACTGACAGAAAACCTAAGTGACTAAAACAGACTTAGCAGACATGTTGCAGAGGCCATCAAGACCCCAGCAGGTACTAGGACTGTCATTGTTTGACTACCAAGGCAAGAAGGACACAGCTTCACAGAGAAAGGCCAGAGCATCAAGCAGCACAGAAGAGCCATTTAGAAGCAAAGATAACCTCTGCAACCTCTATTGTCAAGTGGGGCATGGGGTGTTCTATATCAACTTAATTCCAAGGAAGGAACAATGAGCTATCCAAGGGGAAGAAGAAGAGCTCAGGCAGGGGAAGTCAAAAAAGCCTTAAATATTTTTCAGATATTACTTTAAATGAAAAATGATATGTGATTGTACTCATAATGTAATGGATTGAGGAAAGCTATGGAAAACTGCATATGAATAAAAAGATAAATGACATTTATTTATCTTTCAATACTGTTGATTCAAATTTAATATTGGCGTAGATAACTGTACTAAAGAATAGTAACAAATTTACTCTTGAGGCATTGAACAGCAGCTTCCACGATCCTCAACATGCGTTTGGACAACTCAAATACTTGCAATTTCTGAAGATAATGGAACTGTAGTTCAGCAATAGCGGAATAGCCAGCTGTTGACCATGCCTTGCAAAGACATATGAAGTATTAATGTACAAAAAGAATGATTGTAGGAAAAACTGATTTTCGTACTCAGAAATAAAATCAAACCAGAGAATTAGTATTCCAGTTCCACATATATTTTATTTAGTGTATGACTGCAACCATGTTAAATAATAAAATAACAGAAATTTTGTATGAACCAAAAATTTAATTGTCAAGAATTTAGTTGTTTTTTTTTGTAACAAATGAAATTCAGTTAAAAAAATGCAGAAGTTTTTTGTAACAATTGAACAACTAAAATATTTATTAAGACATGTAAACAAGGTCACTCATATTAGACTCCATTTTTCATTAAATCAGGTAGTAAAGGTTTGCAGCTGTGTATCTCACTTTAGAGGGTAAGGCCCATGTTACACATAGAACACTTTGGCCTAGATTCACTAAAATTTGAAGAGGGCTGAAAATGTTGATGTCCTGTTAGAGCAGTGTCGAAGGCACATCAATAGTATTCACTAAAGTGTCTACGACATTACATTACCAGCACTCCGATAAAAATATACCAACAGTGACATCAATCCTACAGGTTTACGAATTTTCATTCATCACATCATCAATGGCCTATTGCCATATGGAAATGAGGCATAATGAGACAGTTTTGCATGCAAGAGGGTGTGTTGAGATGTTAATGTGACACTTCGACACATTCACTAACCTCCAATAGCAGACTCTGCTGTCAGAGTTCACAATGTCAACCTCACCTACCTGAAGTTGTCAAAGTTGGGATCTCCCTGTACTTTCATTTGGAGTAACAGCCCTCAAGCAATCACATGTAGGGAGGGTTGTGAACTGTTGTTGATGTGGAAGGGATGCTTTGTGAATAGCAGTGGGCAAAGGGAAAATACTGGAGAGGATCAGACAGTGAAAATGGGGATCTGTGGTTGTCAGTGGTCAAGGGAACAAGTGTGGGGGCCAAGCAGTATATATGGGGTTCTATTGCTACCACTGGGCAAGAGAAAAGGCTGGGGGGCAAATGGTAGCCACAAATCCCCATATATTCTGCGTAACCCCCAGTCCTTTTCCCCTGTGAGTGCACAACATGTATAATATATAATATATAGCTAAGGGGATAATTGTGTAGTGCTTGGTGTAATTTTTTTTTTTAACTCTGAGTGCCACAGGGGTGAGCAGTGCACATCCCTATGGCACTCAATGCTGTCTATGGTGCTGAAACTGTTATCTCCAATCCCCTACTGGCCAAGTGGGGAAGCAGAGAGAGAATGCTGTTCAACTTCAGACTTGTCGTAGTGTTGGAGGTGTGTGAGGGGAGGACATCCATTCCACATCAACAGCACTTCAAAAATCCTGTATGGTAATAGGGACCTTCTCCACCCCTCCCCTTGCATCCGACAATTTTAGTGAATTTGTTGACTTATGTGTACATCAAAATGTTCAAGTATTTCGATCACATTGACAAGATTGTATCGCCACAGCATCGACCTTTAGTGAATCTAGGCTTTATATGTAGACTAGCATTGGCCCTTTTCAACATCACCTAAATCTGTGACCTCATGAAATGAAGTCACATCCAGAGAACTATCACTTGAACTTTCTGTGACTCTTGCAGGGCTTCTTCTTGAGCCTTCTTCATCATGTAGGGAATCATCAACTGTGACAACACTCTCAGATTCTTCTTGCTGCTGCGGAGACTCAATTGGTTCTGCTGATGATGATGGTGCATCCTTGGTGGCAAAAATTTTCTAATATTAATTTCATTTAAAAATTAACATTAAATATTTTCTATAAGTATATTGTACCCCATTATATATTATAGACATAATGGTATAGTCCTCACACTTTGAAAATGGAATCTAATTAGTATTGTTATAAATGTCATTAGTTATGTCCATTTTGATGCTATCAGTTCTCATCAACAAAGAAAGGGGTCAGAGGGTTCATGCTTAATGCTCACATTCAGTGCTTTAGCATTTAACCATAAATTTCCCAGATTTTGTTTGGAAAGCTGCAAATCTTCACATTGGCTTTAACCCTTTCTATGACAGAGAAGAGTCCGATGCCTTGCTTTGAAATGCGTTGGACATGTCTAGCGTTCAAAGGGTTAACATTAATAGATTTTTTTTTTTAATGTAATTTTTATTTATAAATAGCTGACATGTCACAATTTCATACAAAAAGCTATGAAGAAGACCTTGTTTGTGAGAACTTACAAGTATCCCTTTGTGTGCCAGAAGGGTATGCAACACATTGCTTTGCAATGCGTTGCGGATCCCTCTGGCAATCAAGGGGTTAACAGAACATGTGAGCACAAAAAGGGTCAAAGTTTGATAAACCACAAAATCAGTCCTTCATTGAAATTTTTGTAGGAAGGTTTCTTAGAACCAGGGCTGGTGCAAGGATTTTTGCCACCCTAGGCAAAACCTAATTTTGCTGCCCATTTGGCTCCGCCCCTTGTGCCCCACCCCTTTATATCCCGCCTACTTATACCCCACCTCATTTCATGATTGTCCTCTCTCTGCCCCTGGTCTGGAGATGCCTGTAAGAGATGCCCCCACCGGCTCCATTTTGCCCCCATCAGCTCTAACTTGCCCCACCAGCTCCAACTTTCCCCCATCAGCTCGACTTTGCCCACCATCCACTGCAACTTGCCCCCACCAGCTCCACTATGCCCCTATCAGCTCCAACTTGCCCCCCATCAGCTCCAACTTGCCATCAGCTCTAGCTTGCCCCCCACCAGCTCCAACTTGCCCCTATCAGCTCCAATTTGCCCCCACCAGCTCCACTATGCTCCCATCAGCCCCAACTTGCTCCCATCAGCTCCAACTTGCCTCCACCAGCTCCACTTTGGCCCCCATCAGCTCCACTTTGGCCCCCATCAGCTCCACTTTGGCCCCCATCAGCTCCACTTTGGCCCCCATCAACTCCACTTTGCCCCCCACCAGCTCCAACTTTGCCACCCATCAGCTCCACTTTGCCACCCATCAGCTCCAACTTGCCCCCCATCACATACCTGGAGCTCCGCGCAGTCTTCTTTTCAGTAATGCAGAGCGAGCCGGGAGATCATGACTCCCAGCTCGCTCTGCATTACTAAAGAGTTGACGGCGATGAGGGAGCGCAGTAGAGACACAGATCTAACTGTGTTGCGTTCCCGGTGTGGTCCGTGCGGGCAGCGGGCGCAGCTCTTCTCCGCTGCATGCCCACACCCCCAGTACACGTGCGCCCTAGGCCGGCGCCTACCTCGCCTATAGGTGGCGCCGGTCCTGCTTAGAACAAGTAAAAGTATGAGGGAATGTTTTAGTTTTACAAAAAGTTGAAGCACAGTACATCAAATTTTGGATTATCACATTAATGGAAAGTTTTTAAACATAACCCTATGGATCTGTAACTATATTATGGTACACATATTGTTCTCAAAGCATTACATAATAAGTGGAATAAAGTCTTTGCCCAGATTAAACAAATTCTCTAGATTGCAGTATTAATCAAATTGATAAGAGCAGATATGGGTATGTGCCCTTTTTATTTGGATTGCTAATCTGGGATTTAAAAGGACAGCATAATGCAATACGATAAAAATATATGCATTTCTGGGTTCATGCTGAGTTAAACAAGAGCACTACCACCACTGCTGAGAGATGTTTTATTCAAAAAGTATTGTAACTGGAACTGTTTGGGTGCGAGACTTCCATGGCTTGAAATGTTAGAGTGAAACTGCTTCTACAGCTGTCTTTGTATATATACTTTGAGTGGCAATAACCTATCATAGGCTGCTGTAGCACCACAGTTATATTTCAAGCCATGTGAGTACTGTAAACTACATCCATAATATGCAAGTCAGAGCTGCAATACTGTTACGTGTTACATATGCCAGGGGTACCCACGGCTGCAACCCCAATTATTAACCTATCCTGGAACTATACATTCCCTGTTAAAGGAGTGACATTCACCAGCCCAGCACCTGCAAACAGGACTATACTGAGCCGCCAGGGTTTTGAACATTGGCTGGCTCCTGATTGGCCCGTCAGAGTTAAAGAGCCTGCATTGACTTTGCATGGGGAAAGTAGGATCCTCTTGGACTGGCCAGTTATCGGACCGCCCAGCTGTTCTGATAGGCCAAGACTGTTAGGGAACTGTTGATCAGGATTGGTCAGCCGATTCTGGACTCCTGATTGGCCAGGGGTTGAAGCGGAATATTCAAAGATGCTTCAACCCCCTGGCCATTGTGTAAAACCTGCATTCCAGTCCCTCAGCTTTTGTCTCAGTGTTTACCCTACATCAGTCCCCTTTGTCCAGATAATGTGATCAGGTCTGGACCATTGTATTATGTGTACACCAAATGTTTATTCCATTGTATGTTTTGTCCAGCCCATACTATTACCAGCCCATAAAACAGCCGAGTTCACTCACAATAAACAGTTCCTGTTTTACCCTCAATACTGGTCCTGTCTAGTTACTGTGGGAACCAGCGATACCAGAGATGAAGTTTGGGAGATAGGTGCACTGCGACAGCTAACGTGACGGTGGTACTGACCTGCTGTACCAGGACTCATGTCACAAATACCATTTTATTAACATCTCAGCAGTACCCTTGTTTTACTCAGTAGGATAGACCCTGCAATATATATTTATCAATAATTATACAATTCTTTTAAATGTAATCACAAATAGGTTTTGTACTAGCTGGATGTCATCTTAAACCTTTAAGGACAAGCAAGGTGAACTCCCTTTGCTCCTTAAAGGGTTAAAATCCTCCCTTGCTTAATTTTTTAGCTGTTAGCCTAAGATGGTGTTGTAAATATGTGTGACAAGATACCCTCACATTGTTTGAATGTAACACACACACACAACTTGTTTAGAGTGAGACTAAAGGCTATTCATCATTGCCTAGTGTACGTTTGCCTTCAGCATGAAGAGAAGAAAACAATAAAAATGCAACATGAACAAACTGGAACAGCATCACTTACAGTTATAAATTAGCTGGTCCTCTTTTCACAGCTTCTACCTCCTGGCTTTCTATTTCAATAGGCTGGAAGCTGGCGACACCAACAACAGGAAAATGTCAGAAGAAAATAACTTGAGCTGATGTCCATTTACATAAAAAGCCTTAAAACAAACTTCAACACCATCTGGGGAAATGTCGCCTAATTGCCTTAAAGGGATAGTAATACATAATAATTACTAATCCCTATATTAAAGTCATATGAAAAAGAAATGTATTGTCCCCAATGTCATCTCTCAAACCTTTATGGTTTGAGAGATAATCGCTCCTAAAGTTCCCCCTCCCTCCCCCTTCCCCGAAGTCAGCCATTGCACTTCAATGAAAGCAAGCTCTAGCATCAGCCAAGTAGTGTCTCCACTGCATCTTACTTTATGTCATGACTTATGGACAAGAGTTTAATATTGGTAAGATTGGAGTGTTTGATGCATGACAGTCAGATATTATCCCAAGCATAGACATTAAGGGATACCATAACAACATGGGCATTAGGCATTATGTAACTAGTGCTATTTACCCTATCTTTAGAGATGAAGCAGAAGGAATACCACACTAACATTTTAAGTGTGTAGGACTTGTGTATCACTAAGTGGGACAGGATTCCAATAACTGGGGAACTTGGGGAAGAAATATTGGATGGACTCTGCAGTTATAAGCCGAGTTGATTTTGACATAATCCGTTGGCTGCTGGGAGGATCCAGAGTGGCAATTTCAGCTGTTTGCAATAACAAGGCCAATGTCAGCAATATAGTACGTGTGATCTAGTCTCCAAAGTTTTTTTTATCAGACAACCTATAATAGTAGGTGGCCATGTCGCCATTTTAATCCCTGTGACATGGCCACCTACTATTATAGGTGTCAGATAGTAAATAATTCAGGTGTTGTCTGATAAAAAAAAAAACAAAAAAACTCTGGAGACTAGATCACATGTACTATAGTGCTGACATGGCTGCCACCTTGTTATTACAAACAGCTGAAAGTGCCAGTCTGTATCCTTCCAGCAGGCAGCAGCCATTATTACAGGTGTCAAATAGTAAATAATTCAGGTGCCAACAGTTTTTAACAGTGTCCCACTCCCCATTCACTCACTTTTAAGCTCCTGCAGTGAGTGACACTCATTGCTGGCTGTCGCTGATGTTTGACTTTGATGGCGGCTGTTGCTGGCGTCTGACTGAGTCCTGGCTTGCTCTAGTTCACCATGCATGCGGATGCACTGCTCAACTCCAGGCATCTGCTCCAGACCCTGAACAACAGCGCCATGCCGCATCACACACACACACACAACCAATGAGAGAGGAGTATCAAAGCACTCCTCTCTCATTGGCTGCAGTGTGACATGATAGTTGCTAGGGAGAGAAAGGTACTGGACGGTGGGGCATGTAAAATAAAAATGGCATGATTGGCAATCGGCAGCATGGCATCCATTGCCAAAACATGTTAAAATGAAAATTAATGAATACATTCTGATTCGGAGCTACACACTAGGCCAGAATATTCGGGGCTGACCAAGACTACACTCGGGGCTTCAGCCCCCTTAGCCCCCCCCCAGCGATGCCCCTGCCGCAGACCAAATCTTAAGCCGCAATATACGTCTAGCAGAAGCCAGAAGCCTTAGCAGCGAGTTTGACAGCATCAAAAAAAGAGCATCAGTGACATATGTCTGAGTCCCAGACAAGTTGGCCAAGAGGGCTGAAAGGTCCTCTGTAGGCGTACTTTTTCAGATAGCTTCAGTAAGTAGTTTGCCTCAAATGGCAAGAGCTCAAGTAACGCAAATGGAAGCCAAGGTAGGCCTCAAGGCAGCACCTATGGCAGTGTAGTTAAACTTCAGGATAGCCTCCAGCTTCCTATGAGTCATATCCTTCAACGCCGTGGCGTCCACCAAGGGTTGAGCAGTAGAATTAGAAAACCTAGAACCTGATGAGGTGTAGCCCAATAAATCAAAGCTGCCACACAGAAGGGGTACAGCTTGGAAAGTCTCTTGGAAAGAGAAAGGGGGCCTGTCAGGTGTTTTCCACACATCCAGGATAACCAGGTTGTAACAGACAGTAGGCCATTACTTGGAGGCCTTTTCAGGCCTAAGGAACTGTTGTTAAAAAAAAAAAAAAAAAAAAAAGACTGAAAATCACGGAAACTGGAAAAGTAGTTAGCTCACAGATTGGCTGCCATTGCCCATATGACAGGTTTAAAGGGCCTCAATAGACTTTACATGGAAAAAGTAGGCGGCCACCTGATTGGTTGCCGTCTGTCCATCTAGTGTGTAGCTCTGGTTCCTATTGGTTGAGGAACCGGAATAGCATAATTGTGTTATTCAACCATTTGTCAGACCCGGCTAATTCCATCTCCTATGGAGAACAATGGCCTGTGTCCCAATTGGTCAAATGGACTCTGTCACTCCAATTCCTATTGGCTAGGGATTGGAGCAGTAGAATTGAATTACGTAAATTAGGTTTTTGACTGTGTACTGTCCCTTTGTTCACATATCCATTGTTCATTTGTGTATTGTGCCGCGGCTCCATTGTTCTTCATTGTCTCCTGTTGCATCCAGCCCATGGTTTATTGTACTAACTGTATAAAAGAGTTTCACCGGTAAAGGGCATTAGTCGTTTTGCACTAAGAAGGATCCCGTGTCATTATTCTGAATGGTAGAAAGGGGCCCCTTTCCCCCCATTCAGGAATCCTCTGATCCAATATTTCCAGTGGATGCTTCAGCTGCAGATTTCCAGCTTATTTGATCCGGTATTTCCCCCTTGCTTTCGTCAGCCATGCTCCAGTGGTTCCAGCTCTTATGGTGAAATTACCAGGACCAGCTACCCATCTTGTAGCTGACATCAGGAGAGCTATGTTCCAGTAATCAAGCCTGTTTCAGCCATCCATCCTGAGTCACCGGAGCCGCTACCCTTCTGCAGCCACTTGTAGAAAAGAGGACCCCAGCCCGACGGCCCCAGTCAGGACGAGGACTTGGGTTCCCATTATACAGGTTCAGAGCGGGAGGAAAAAAAACGTGAGGGATTTCTGACACCATTGAAGGATGTCAGAAGAAGTTAGGCCACCAGCAGTGGTACTAGTGACCTGTAAGGTCGTTAAAACCAACTTAACGAGGCCCTCAGAGGAGGACGCAGGATCAGCCTCAAAGGGGTCTGCATAAGCGTATGAAGAAGTCCCTTCCTTACACTCCCCTACCTCCATATCAACCTCAAAGGAATCGTCCTTGGAGGTTTCTGTGAGATCAGAAATGCCAGGAGCCTTAGGGGCCACAAACCTGAAAGAAGTGGGGGATTCCAAGAATGTAGGACCCCCTGGAGGGAAGGAGGAAACTGTGCCATTGAGGACTTTAAGTCCTTGACCCAGAGTGGCTTTTGTGCAAGGCTGGAGGGTCCGGTGGAGTAGTAGGAAACACAGAGCATCAGGGACATAAGTGTCCTAAGTATACTCCAGGGAACCTCGTTTGGCATGAGGAACAGTATGCAATGGACCCCTGAGTCCTTATGTCTAGCCCCATGACACTATGGATTCTACATTCTAACAGGATAAGTGTCAAAACACTATAGGAACTCCCAAATACTGTGCCCCAGATCAATAATTCACCTCAGAAAGCCAAAGAAAGTACTTATCTTGCAGACAAAGGGTTAATCTGAGAAGGAGAGCAAGGAGATACAAGCTTATGCTGTCACAGCTTACCTTGGTTCCAGCACCACCGCTTCAGCGATGCTCGGAGTCATTCCACGTCATCTGCAGGAGCGAGGCTTTAGGAGTGAAGCAGGCCTCTGTTTTATGCCATGCTTCCTGTAGTCTCTTCTGAGCATGCCCCTCCTACCTACTTCCTGAGGAGGGGTTTAAAGGGCAGTCTGAATCCTGACTCAGTCGCCCTTGCATTGTTGTACAAACAGTTCTGTTTAGTTTGGGCTCTGTGTATGACCTGACTTGTCTGATCATCTGATCTGGTGCTGACCTGTGGCTCTCTCTGACTACTCTTTTGCCTGCTCCCACTGTGTAATGGACACCTAATGTGGTGCAGACCTGTGGCTCTGGCTGACTACCTGAACTGTGTATGACCCGGCTTGTCTTACTATCCAATCTAGTGCTGACCTATGGCTCTGTCTGACTATTCTCCTGCCAGCTCCTTGTGTATAGTAGACACCCAATCTGGTGCAGACCTGTGGCTCTGGTTGACTACCCGATTTGTGCATTACCCGGCTTGTCTGACTATCCGATCTGGTGGTGACTTGGAGCTCTGTCTGACTATTCTCCTTCTTTCTCCCATTGTGTAATAGACACCCAATCTGGTGCAGACCTGCGGCTCTGGTTAAGACCTTACTCCCTGACTGCAGACGCGAGTCAGGATCGGTCTGGTGCCTCTGAGAAAGGAGAAGGCCGTCTCCTTACTGACTGCAGGCTTGAGTCAGTACTTCTCCCTTACCGTATCATCATTAGGGAGATCCCTAGATCTACCTGCTGACTGTAGGCGTGAGTCAGTTAGTCTCTTCTTGGGATTCCTGTTGGGCCTTCATTATATAGAGAATCCAGAGGCTTCTGCCAGTCTCTTTAAAGGGATAGTAATATTTCATAATAAAAGCAGCTCTAATTAATCTTCATAGTATTTGGGCTTTGGAGAGTGTTATTTCAATTCTGTCAGAGTTGTAGTTCAAGAGTAATTGAATGATAAAATATTCCCCTCCCACCCCTTCCACTGCTGTAACACTGCTCTGCTTAGAGCAGCAGGGTGTGCCCAGGTAGATTGCAGAGAGGGACAATCTTCAATTAAGATGAGGGAAAAAGCTGAAAAACCTGTCAAGGGGGGCCGGGTTTTCATTATTCTCACAATAAGAATACTGACTCTTAATGTGAGCTGTCTGGTCTATGGACTGGATTCCACATCTGAGGAGTGGGGGCTCACACTAGGTAAAAGGGGCGGGAGGGAGGAACTTTATTGTTCAATTACTCTTGAACTACAGTGCTCACAGCATTGAAATAACACTCTCTTTGGCTCAAATACTATGAAGATTAATTGGAGCTGATGTTTTTGTGAAACATTACTATCACTTTAAGAGCATTCCAACTTTAGGCAGACTCCTATTTCTGATAGAGTCATTGGCCACTAGAAGGACCTCTACTCATTGTTCAGTGATTTACTTACTCATTGTTCTGTGATTTACTGTACTTATATTTATTCAATAAAGATTGTTTTACTATACCGTACTGACTCCTGGTTTGTTCCTGGGAAACCTTGATACGATAAGTATTGAGCCTTACCCAGAAAAAATTGAGCTAGGAAGCTGTAAATTGCAGGGTGTACTGGACAATTTGTCTATATTCAATGGTGCAAAAATCAACTACCTATGATTTTAACTTACCTTTACTTATAAGGTCCAAAGTGAACATGGCAGCACCTCCAGAAAAGTTAATTGTGGAAGAGCATAGGACCATAATCAAGTTCCTGTTTCTCCAAGGGAAAGGTGCAAAGCAGATCCATGAATAAATGTCACAAACTTTGGGTGACAGGGGCCTTCATATGCAACAGTTAAACGTTGGGTTGTCAATTTCAAAATTGGCCATTTCTGTGTTGAAAGTGAGAAACCCAGTGGTTTTTGTCTCTGTGCCTGCAAATGTGAAAGCCATCCATGACATGATCATGGAGGACCGTCGAATATCAGCCAAACATATTGCTACATATCTGAGAATATCACGTGAGAGAGTTGGTGCCATTATCCATAACTTGGAAATGAGAAAGCTTGCAGCAAAGTGGATCCCAAAACTTTTGACAACCGAACAAAAGAGGAGACGTGTGGAGACGTTGGTGGCTGTTTTGGAACATTTTGCAAGAAATGAGTCAGATTTCCTGGACAAACTGGTAACTGGTGATGGATCTACTGTTATGATCCGGAGACAAAGGAACAGTCTAAGGAATCGAGGCACAGTGGTTCCCTCAGGCCAAAGAAGTTCTGTGTGCAAAGGTCAGTGCAGAAGCAAATGGCAACAGTTTTTTGGGATAAGAAGGGAGTTCTGCTGGTGGACTACCTCCAAAAGGGTTCAACCATCAATGCATCATATTACTGTGCTTTATTGGCGAAGTTGAGGCAAAACTTCAAGGAAAAACATAGAGGAAAGCTCTCCAAAGGTGTCATCCTGTTGCATGACAATGCCTCATCACACACTGCAGGTAACACAATGGCAAAACTGACCTCTTTAGGCTTTCAGGTGTTGCTCCATCCACCCTATTCGCCCGACCTTGCTCCTTCTGACTATCATCTGTTCCCCAATCTCAAAAAACACCTAAAGGGACAACAATTTGGGAGTGTTCCAGAGGCAACTAATGCTGCAAATGAGTGGTTACACCAGCAGTCGAAAAATTTTATTTGCAGGGACTTAAGAAGCTGCAGAACAGATGTTTCAAGTGCATTGACTTCCTGGGGGAATATGTAGAATAGTGTGGCAGTTACAGCTTCCTAGATCAATTTTTTCTATGCATAAAATACAGCAGTAAGGAAAAGAAATGGTGTCTGAAAACCATCAATCAGAGGAAATCCCGGGAAAGGGGCATTCTGGGAGATGTAGTATTTCCTTAACGTGGTACCCTAGCAATGTTTGAACCTGAACTCACTGGGCTCCAGGGGCCCCCAAGACACTGCGGATGTTAACCTGCACATAGGGCAAGAGGAGACAAGAATAATGAGCCCTCTCTCAACTCTAAGTCAAATGGTTGCAGAAATATGTCCCAAAGCAGTTTGTCCCATTGAAGTATATGGAGCAAGTGAAGCCACGCGTGTAGGGATGAATAAAAATGGATGATCCTTAACCCTTTGAGTGCCAGAGGGGTACGCAATGCATTGCAAAGCAAATCGTTGCATACCCCTCTGGCACTCAAAGGGTTAAGGGAAAACCCAAAAAATAAGCCCATAACCCAATGAAACCAGCAGGGAAGAAGTTAATTTACACAACTGCAGACATCAAAGCTCCTAAAACCCTGTGATCAAACCAAATAAGATACCAAACATGACTGCAGGAGTTCTTAACTCCATGAAAGCCCCTGTAAGGAGGGGAAGAGTGGGACAAGAGGACCATGGCACTCAAAGGGTTACTCATGTTTTACTTGACTTCTTTATTCAGATTACCAATGAAATGGAAAGAGCCTCAGACAGACCCCCTTCAAGGGAGAGAAACATGGGTTGCATGATTCTCCCTCCACAGGTCTGCAAGGGTCCACAAGAACGCCAGTCAGCTGGACAATCCTCCAGGGGAAGCCAGGAATTGTAATCAGCCTAATGGGGGAATTTGGATACCCCATATCTAAAAAGTAAAACAATAAAAGAAACTAAAAACTAAGTAGAATGGTTCTCAGCCTGTGCACAGGACAGTGGAACAAATCTATCTGGGCAGGGCTTGTAAGTATGAATGAGGGGAGGAAGGGGAAGCTCCACCCACACTTCTTTGCAGAACTGTTCCAACCTACAGGGAGATGTCACCTCCCCATGGTACCTGTGAATTATATTGGATGACAGAGAAAAAGGAAATGGAGAGTGTAAGCATTCCGCTTACCTGCTGAGATGGCCACCGGGCATCTGTGGGTCGTCGGTCTCTTTTGTGCTGTCTTGAGGCTCTTTGCTGCGTCTGTTCCCCGGTAGTTGGCTACTCTTGTTTCCTGGCGGACAGCCAGCTTCCTGCTTCCGGTGTTCTGCCAGCAGTCTGCGGGCATGCATCAAGGGAATCCCCTGTAACGTCATGACCCAGCCCTTAAAGGCATAGTACCCTATTGCTCCACCTTCCAGAGGTGGAGCAGTTGGTACTTAAACTGCCTGGACACCACATCAGTTGCCCTTTCATAGTGTTCCAGGGCAGTTGTGTTTCCTGAGCACTGTGTATTACTTGGTTTGTCTGACTACCTGATCTGGTGCTGACCTGTGGCTCTGTCAGACTACCCGCTCTGTGTATGACCCTAGGCTTGTCCGACAACCAATCTGGTGCAGACCTGCAGCTCTGGCTGACTACCTGTTCCGTGTATGACCCCTGGCTTGTCTGACTGCCCGTTCTGGTGCTGACCTGTGGCTCTGTCCGACTTCCCGCTCTGTGTATGACCCTAGGCTTGTCAGACATCCAATCTCGTGCAGACCTGTGGCTCTGGTTGACTATCCGTTCCTTGTTCACTTTTGGTTTGCCTGGTGATCCTCTAGGCGCATACTTAGGCTCAGACATTTCTTACTACTGATGCCTATCAATTACATCTGGTTTCCCCACAGGTGCAAACCTGGGGTTCAGACAGTTATCATTCCTGATTGCTTTTCCATGTAGTCTGTACCCTCCTGGTGCGGACCTGTGGCTCTGCAGACTATGTATTAATTTCAGCTTCTGTGCCAGACTGACAGTGCCTCTTCCAATAAGTGTCGTTAGCTCCGTTGTTTACAAATGCCACTGTTTACAGTTTATTGCTGATACGTGCTGTAACGGAAGCTGCGAAGGGACCGCGTCGCCTTCCGCCGTCGTTCCTGGGTCTCTCCTTCTCAACGCCAGATAAGCGCCGTCAGGTGCACCGGTTGGAGTATGAACAGTCACTGGAAACAGCCACAGGATCGCTGGAAGCAGGGAAGCAGGGAAGAGTCCACGTCGCCGCCTGACAGTCCACGAAGTTAGGTCGCAGGAAACTGGCAGCAGGCGGTCGGCGATTCAGGATACTTGGCGCAGATGGGTATCAGAGTGGATACTTTAGACCATAAGCAATACAAGACTCCAGGACTCCTTGTTCACTCCAAAACAGAACTCATTTTATTACAACAAACCACAGCATATTTATACAGTTTCAAACCACACTAACTTGGAGCACAGTACAGGAGACTTAATTCAATCACAGTTCATCAATAGGACACAGCAAATGGTAGGGCAGAATACAATGGGGATAATTCAGTCACCACAAAGGGTCAAAGAACCAACAACAAATGATTCAGGGAAACATAATAGGGCAGACATGATTGGATTAATCACACAGCGGGGGGTCACAGGACAGTGCTCAATACAATGACTTGAGTAATTAAGCCAAAAGGCTTGGGGGACTACAATACATATTGAAAGTAAATATGTTCAAACTCAAATGATTAACCCTTTGCAGGTCAGAAGAGTTTGCAGCACTCAAGCCTTGAATTGTTCTTTCCTCTGGTACAGCTGCCTATCCACCTAAGGCTAGCCAAAGTCTCTTAGTCCAGGATAAGGGCTTGAGAGATTGTACGCCAGGGCACAAAGGAGTGTCCAATATCCATAATCCTTGGGCCCAGGGGTGAATAAATGCCATGCCCAGACAAGAGCTCCCAGTAACGGGTAGGATCCGTTACACGTGCTTTACCGATTTATTATTTGTGCTTAATAAAGTGACTGTTACCTATAAGTACCTGTCCTGTATTCCTTTGTACAAACACTTACAGAGAGGCATACTGCCTCCCTTTCCTTCAGTGTGGATGGGGGACATTCAGAATTCATGGGAAAAAGTGTTTCCTTCCAAATTGCCCAAACAGCCTGGTGACTCTCCAACCATCACTTCCATTCTCCACCCGGCAGTGAAGGGTCTCCCTGATATTAGTTTAAATACAGATGAATTAGCCCCGTAACACGAGCTCACCCGTTGCCTCAGCAAACTGAACATACACAGCTGATGCCCCCATCCAATACAGCCATTATGAGAGTCCATGTCTTAAAAGGTGCAGCGATCCAATAAAGATATAAAATAGAAAACATAAACCAAAATGAGAGAAATCACCCCAACAGGTGTGGGGACGGCTGCAGGTAACGAGATGAAATAATGAGGAATCAGAGTACTAAACTAGCCAAGTCACCACATACTTCAGAATCTTGCTGCTAGACAGACAAAGGGTAATGCTCAGACCGCCTGTGCACTCTGAGAATGGAAATCCTCTTCAGTCTTCTACATGATGAAAGAGGAAAATATCTAAGTGAAAGCAGTCTAGGAGACCCAGTCTGTTACCTGGTTTATTTCTATCAAAGAGGCAAAGTTATAAGTGCCTGCGTAATATGCGATTGACCAGACAGAGACAAGATAGATAGATAGATAGATAGATAGAGGTGGAGAAAGAAAAAAAAAAAAAAGAGACAAGATAGAGGTGGAGAAAGAAAAAAAAAAAAAGAGACAAGATAGAGGGGTAGAAAGAAAAATAAAAGACAAGATAGAGGTGGAGAAAGAAAAAAGAGAGACAAGATAGAGATGAAAAAGCGAGAGATAAGACAGAGATAGAGGTAAAAAAGAGAGATAAAAAAGGAGCTAGAGATAAGAAAGAACTAGAGATAAAAAAGGAGCTAGAGATAAAAAAGGAGCTAGAGATAAGAAAGAACTAGAGATAAGAAAGAACTAGAGATAAGAAAGAACTAGAGATAAGAAAGAACTAGAGATAAGAAAGAGCTAGAGATAAAGAAAAAAAGAGATGCGATAGAGATGAGAAAGCGATAGAGATGAGAAAGCGATAGAGATGAGAAAGCGATAGAGAAGAGAAAGCGATAGAGAAGAGAAAGCGATAGAGAAGAGAAAGCGATAGAGATGAGAAAGCGATAGAGATGAGAAAGCGATAGAGATGAGAAAGCGATAGAGATGAGAAAGCGATAGAGAAGAGAAAGCGATAGAGAAGAGAAAGCGATAGAGAAGAGAAAGCGATAGAGATGAGAAAGCGATAGAGATAAGAAAGCGATAGAGATGAGAAAGCGATAGAGATGAGAAAGATATAAGAAAGAAAAGAAAAAAATAGAGATAAGAAAGATGAAAAACTGATAGAGATGAGAAACTGAGAGATGAGAAAGAGAAAGATAAGAAAGAGATAGAGGTAAAAAAGAGAAAAAAAGAGATTAGCTCTTTCTTATCTCTTATCTCCATCTCTTTCTTATCTTTCTTATCGCTTTCTCACCTCTATCTCTATCTCACCTCTATCTCTTTCTCATCTCTTTCTTATCGCTCTCTCTTTCTTTTCTTTCTGATCTCTATCGCTTTCTCATCTTTCTTATCTTTTTTTCTCTTATCTCTAGCTCTTTCTTATCTCTAGCGCTTATCTTGTTTTTACCCTTTTTATCTTTATCTCTAGCTCTTTCTTGAGATAAAGATAAAAAAGATAAAAAAAAGATAAGAGCTAGAGATAAGAAAGAAAAAAGATAAAGATGAGAAAGCGATAGAGATCAGAAAGATAAGAAAGAGAGAGGGATAAGAAAGAGATGAGAAGGAGATAGAGGTGAGAAAGAGATAGAGGTGAGAAAGAGATAGAGTTGAGAAAGAGATAGAGGTGAGAAAGAGATAGAGGTGAGAAAGATAGCGATAAGAAAGATAAGAAAAAAGATAGAGATAAGAAAGAGATAGAGATAAGAAAGATGAAGATAAAGATAAGAAAGAGATGGAGATAAGAAAGATGGAGATAAGAAAGAGATGGAGATAAGAAAGACAAGAAAAAGATAGCGATAAGAGAGATGAAGGTAAGAAAGATAGAGATAAGAAAGATATAGATAAGAAAGATAAGAAAAAGATAGATGAGAGAGATGAAGATAAGAAAGACAGAGATAAAATAGATATAGATAAGAAAGAGATATAGATAAGAAAGATAAGAAAAAGATAGAGATGAGAGATAGAGATGAGCGATAGAGATAAGATAGATAAGAGATAGAGACAAGAAAGATGAGAGAGATAGAGATAAGAAAGAGAAGAGAGAGATAGAGATAAGAAAGAAAAGAGAGATAGAGATAAGAAAGAGCTAAGAAAGATAGAGATAAGAAAGAGATAGAGATAAGAAAGAGATGAAGATAAGAAAGAGCTAGAGATAAGAAAGAGATGAAGATAAGAAAGAGCTAGAGATAAGAAAGAGATAAAGAAAGAGATAAGAAAGATAAGAAACAGATAGAGAAAAGAGATAGAGAAAAGAGATAGAGAGATAGAGATGAGAGAGATAGAGATAAGAAAGAGAGAGAGAGATAAGAAAGAGAGAGAGAGATAAGAAAGATAGAGATAAGAAAGAGAGAGAGATAAGAAAGATAGAGATAAGAGAGAGAGAGAGAGATAAGAAAGATAGAGATAAGAAAGAGAGAGAGAGATAAGAAAGAGAGAGAGAGATAAGAAAGAGAGAGAGATAAGAAAGAGAGAGATAAGATAGAGATAGAGATAAGAAAGATAAGAAACAGAGAAAAGAGATAGAGAGATAGAGATGAGAGAGATGAAGATAAGAAAGAGATAGAGATAAGAAAGAGATAGAGATAAGAAAGATAAGAAAGATAGAGATAAGAAAGAGATAGAGATAAGAAAGATAAGAAAAAGATAGAGATAAGAGAGATAGAGATGAGCGATAGAGATAAGAAAGATGAGAGATAGAGATGAGAGATAGAGATAAGCGATAGAGATAAGAAAGATGAGAGATAGAGATGAGAGATAGAGATAAGATAAAGAAAGAGATAGAGATAAGAAAGATAAGAAAAAAGATAGAGATAAGAGAGATAGCGATAAGAGAGATAGCGATAAGAAAGAGACAGAGATAAGAAAGAGATCGAGATAAGCAAGGTATGAAGATAAGAGATAGAGAGATAGAGATAAGAAAGAGATGAGAGAGATAGAGATAAGAAAGAGCTAAGAGAGATAGAGATAAGAAAGAGCTAAGAGAGATAGAGATAAGAAAGAGCTAAGAGAGATAGAGATAAGAAAGAGCTAAGAAAGATAGAGATAAGAAAGAGTTAAGAAAGAGATAGAGATAAGAAAGAGATGAAGATAAGAAAGAACTAGAGATAAGAAAGATGAAGATAAGAAAGAGATGGAGATAAGAAAGAGATAGAGATAAGAAAGATAAGAAACAGATAGAGAAAAGAGATAGAGAGATAGAGCTGAGAGAGATGAAGATAAGAAAGATAGTGATAAGAAAGAGATAGAGATAAGAAAGATAAGAAACAGATAGAGAAAAGAGCGATAGAGATAAGAAAGATAAGAAAAAGATAGAGATGAGAGAAGATAAGAAAGATAGAGATAAGAAAGATATAGATAAGAAAGAGATATAGATAAGTTAGATAAGAAAAAGATAGAGATAAGAGAGATAGAGATGAGCGATAGAGATAAGAAAGAGATGAAGATAAGAGAGATAAGAAAAAGATAGAGATAAGACAGATAAAGATAAGAAAGATAAAGAAAGATAGAGATAAGAAAGATAAGAAAAAGATAAGAAAGATCAGAAAAAGAGAGAGATACGAGAGATGAGAGATAGAGATAAGAAAGAGATAGAGATAAGATAGATAAGAAAAAGATAGAGATAAGAGAGATGAGACATAGAGATTAGAAAGAGTTATAGATAAGATAGATAAGAAAAAGATAGAGATAAGAGAGATAGAGATGAGCGATAGAGATAAGATAGATAAGAAAGCTAGAGATAAGAAAGATAAGAAACAGATAGAGAAAAGAGATAGAGAGATAGAGATGAGAGAGATGAAGATAAGAAAGAGATAGAGATAAGAAAGAGAGAGAGAGATAAGAAAGAGAGAGAGATAAGAAAGAGAGAGATAAGAAAGAGAGAGATAAGAAAGAGAGATAAGAAAGAGAGAGATAAAGAGAGAGAGATAAGAAAGAGAGAGAGATAAGAAAGAGAGAGATAGAGATAAGAAAGATAAGAAACAGAGAAAAGAGATAGAGATGAGAGAGATGAAGATAAGAAAGATAGTGATAAGAAAGAGATAGAGATAAGAAAGATAAGAAACAGATAGAGGAAAGAGCGATAGAGATAAGAAAGATAAGAAAAAGATAGAGATGAGAGATGAAGATAAGAAAGATAGAGATAAGAAAGATATAGATAAGAAAGAGATATAGATAAGTTAGATAAGAAAAAGATAGAGATAAGAGAGATAGAGATGAGTGATAGAGATAAGAAAGAGATAAAGATAAGAGAGATAAGAAAAAGATAGAGATAAGACAGATAAAGATAAGACAGATAAAGAAAGATAGAGATAAGAAAGATAAGAAAAAGATAAGAAAGATCAGAAAAAGATAGAGATACGAGAGATAGAGATAAGAAAGAGATAGAGATAAGATAGATAAGAAAAAGATAGAGATAAGAGAGATGAGACATAGAGATTAGAAAGAGTTATAGATAAGATAGATAAGAAAAAGATAGAGATAAGAGAGATAGAGATGAGCGATAGAGATAAGAAAGAGATAAGATAGATAAGAAAGCTAGAGATAAGAAAGATAAGAAAAAGATAGAGATAAGAGAGATAAGAAAAAGATAGAGATAGAAGAGATGAGAGATAGAGATAAGAAAGAGTCATAGATAAGATAGATAAGAAAAAGATAGTAGAGGAAGTTTTAATTTTAAGACAAGAAACCATTATTCAAGCTAATCACTATATGAACTTAATTATGAATCAAACTTGCATAGGGGTTATAGTTCCCCTTTAAAGTTGAGAGTGGAGTACCTCATGGTTCAGTACTTGGGCCTCTGTTTTTTTAACATGTTTATAAATGCCCTGAAAATAGCTATAGAACGTAAAATATCAACAATTGCAGATGACACTAAATTATGCAGGGTCATAAATTCAGAACAGGATATTTGTTCTATACAGAGTTATGTATATAAAATGGCAAATTGTGCAAACAAATGTAATATTAAAACAAAGAAAAATGACACAGTGCCAAAAGAAATTACAATACTCAAGATAAAAATTAGAAACTATGGATAGATGGAATTATAACTAAAGAAAATTACAACTCCTTTCCATACAAGGAGAAAATATCCAAAAGTCTAGGGGTCAAATATTGAGAATAAATGGAGTGACAGTACTAGTCACGATAATGGAATCTAATGAATTCCCACGAACAGATCGTGAAAAAAAGGAAAATGTAATATAACTGTCCCTAGATAGTTCGTTTTATTCCATAGATTCTCTGCTGCTTGTCTTCAGAATTGATGTGGCCAACCCGAATTTCGTGGAGTGTTCACATGTAAAACAATGTAGGAGTGGGGGAGAGACAGCGCAAATGGATCTAAGTGTAGTAAATAATGACTGATGTTTATTATAAAACAGTAAGAATAATTCTAGCTAAACTCTTGGTAACAAAGTGAAAACAAGTATCAACTTATAAAATGTACAAAAAATAGTAACAACATGATAAAATGTATCAATAATCCCTTCTGGTGGAGAAAGATTCAATAGGTTCAATAATGATATATAGTATGCAATATATTTAATTCCTTGAAAGGAGAATGGAGCGGACTACATAAGAACGGACAAAATAATAGAATATATAATCATATAATTAAACCAATGTTGCGACAAACAAATAAGTCAATAAGTAAGCGGTAATGGCCCCTTACTAGAGAGCACCTAAACGGAGCCCGCTACAATACTCCATGGTAGAGCTCGGCTCCCGGTGCTCAATCTGTATGGGCGGCCTCTTACTTTCGATTTGCGGTGTGTCTGAGCCTGTAAGTAAGTGGTGTGTATCCTGTCCGTCTATTCCGATCTCCGGTTTCTCTGAAGCCTCCGGTGTCTCCTCAGATCAACTGGGGCAGGGATATCTGCAAGCACCCGACAGGGCTTCTTGAACCAACTGAAGTCGGCGTTCTCCAGTGCACGAGACCAGGCTGACGCGTTTCGGCACTATTCTGTGCGCCTTTCTCAAAGCAAAGTCTGATTGGTTATCTCGACTGTCCCTCATTTATTGCCGGTTGGACCAATCAACTGGCGTTGATGTTATTTAATTTGATAATGTTAAAAGAATCTTTTAATCAAAATAAAATTGAGAGTAAATCCAATAAAATTTTAACTTTAATTAAAATGTAATTGACTCTTGGAATATAATACTGATGTAAAGTTAGATAAAATAAACTAAATGGGTAAATGTTGTAAAAATAATAATATTATATGGCTATAAAAATAAAAGTGTGTGTATATTTATATATAAAATAATCATGTGGTATGAGTTCAAAGCCATTCTATGTGTACATGGTGTGTATGGATTCTAAAATGGAATCCTATTGCGCTTAATGTTCACCTAGATGAATATACATTAGACAGATACTATGAAAAAAAGGGGGGGGATTTAAAGGTACCACGAATCAAATTCTTCGTTTAATGAAATCCTATTAGACTTGATATTCACCTAAGTAAATATATTTTGGACCAATACTCTGATTTAAAAGGGATTTATTTATGTAAAATATCTAAAAGCACCATAAATCAAGTGGAATCTTTTAAGAGGACTTGTTGCTAGATTAAGACATGGGAATCCTTGTAAACTACAACATGGAAACAGTGACCAGTGTTAAGTAGCAGTAGCAAAAGTAAACAAAGTCCTCTCTTGGATAAAAAGGGGTATTTGAAGCAAGGATGGATAACATTTTGCCACTGTACAAATCATTGGTAAGTCCTCACCTAGAATATGCAGTGCAGTTTTGGGCATCATTTCTGAAAAAGAATATTCTAGAACTGGAGAGAGTAACAAAACAAATTAAGGGAATGGAAGACTTGACATATGAGGAATGTGTAGTCAAACTTGTTTTATTTACTCTAGAGACAGAGGAGATCTTATCACAATGTGCAAGTATATGAGAGGTCAATACAAGGATCTGTGTGGTGAGCTATTCATTCACAGGCCTGATCAAATACCCTACACAGGGGAGATTCAACTTCAGCAGAGGGGTTTTTTTTTTCCATACACAGTAAGGTCTGTTAAATTGTGGAATTCCATGCCAAAGTAGAGATGCACCGATACCAATTTTTTTAAGACCGAGTACTGATATTTTTTTCCATTACTCACCGATTTGGTCATTTGCCAGTTTTCCAAGTACCTATATGTTTTAGGTACTTGGAAAAAAGGGCGAATGACCACAAAAAAAGTATCTGTAATTGGTATCTGTGAGTACTTGAACACACACACACACACACACACACACACACACACACACACACACACACACACACACACACACACACACACACACACACACACACACACACACACACACACACACACACACACCTCTCTTGATTCTCCCCTTTTGCTTCATTCTCCCCCTCTTGAGCCCCCTTCTTTTGATTTGGCTTTTTCTCTCCCTTTTGATCCCCCTTTCTCCCCCTCCTTCTCCTTGACTCTTGATCCCACCCTTTTCTTGTCCCCCCTCCTTTTATCTCCTGATCCTTCCTCCTTTTGCCTCTTTCTCCCTCTTGACCCCACTCTCTGCCTCTTTCACCACCCCCTGCCCAATCTTGCCTCCCTTACCCTCCTCTGCCAGGTGCTCGCTGTTCTCTCGCGAGCCCTGGCAGAGGTCAGCGTTGGAGCGTTGCCACGGTAACCCGCGGAAACTCTCCGACGCTGCAGGAGGGAGAAAGGTGACCGGGGAGCATTGTGAGCAGCTCCCCGGGCTCCTCTCTGCAGCACCGACACTGACACAGGCTATCGGTGCTGGCATCGGGCGCACTTGTGCGAGTACAAGTACTCGCACAAATGCTGGTATCGGCACAAATACCGATACCAGTATTGGTATCGGTGCAACCCTAATTTAAAGGGATAGTAATACTTAAAATGTAAATGTATAAACAAAAAATGTAAATGTAAAAAACAAAAAAGCAAACATATATTGTAAGTGTTTTCACCCTGAGTAAAACAGTACTCCCACTGCTGAAATAGGTTTTATGCAAAGTTATTGCAGCTCAAACTTGAATTTTATAGCTGCAGTATCACAGTGGCCTGAAATTGTACAGTGGCAATGTTGCTACACCATCCTATGGACAGATCCCAGCAGCTGACAATAAATCTCCATAGGATGATGCATCAACAGCGCCACTGCACAGTGGGAGTTCCCTTGTGAGATAAACCCTACAACAAGTTTTTTTACATTTTAAAGTATTACTATCCCTTTAAGAGATAGAGATGAGAAAGATAAGACAGATGAGAGAGAAGAGAGATAAGAAAGAGAGGAGAGAGAGATAAGAAAGAGATGAGAGATAAGAAAGAGATAAGAGAGATAAGAAAGAGATAGAGATACGAAAGGGATAAAAAAGAGATGAGATAGAGATGAGAGATAAGACAGATAGAGATAAGGAAGATAAGAAAGAGATAAGACAAAAGAGAGAGAGAGAGAGATAAGAAAGATAAGAGATAAGAAAGAGAGAGATAAGAAAGAGAGAGAGAGATAAGAAAGAGAGAGAGAGATAAGAGAGAGAGAGAGATAAGAAAGAGAGAGAGAGATAAGAAAGAGAGAGAGAGATAAGAAAGAGAGATAAGAAAGAGAGAGAGATAAGAAAGAGAGAGAGAGAGAGATAAGAAAGAGAGAGAGAGAGATAAGAAAGAGAGAGATAAGAAAGAGAGATAAGAAAGAGAGATAAGAAAGAGAGAGAGAGAGAGATAAGAGAGAGAAAGATAAGAGAGCTAGAGATAAGAAAGAGAAGAAATGAGATGAGAATGAGCTAAGAAAGATGAGAACGAGCTAAGAAAGAGATAAGAACGAGCTAAGAAAGAGATAAGAACGAGCTAAGAAAGAGAGAGAGAGATAAGAAAGACAGAGATAAGAAAGAGAGAGAGATAAGAGAGCTAGAGATAAGAGAGAGAAGAAATGAGATGAGAATGAGCTAAGAAAGATGAGGATGAGCTAAGAAAGATGAGAACGAGCTAAGAAAGATGAGAACGAGCTAAGAAAGATGAGAACGAGCTAAGATAGATAAGAACGAGCTAAGAAAGAGAGAGAGATGAGAGATAAGAGAGAGATAAGAAAGATAGAGCTAAGAAAGATAGAGATAAGAGATATAAGAAAGAGAAAAAGAGAGATGAGAGAAAAAGATAGCGATAAGAAAGAGAAAAAGATAGAGATAAGAAAAAGAAAAAGATAGAGATAAGAAAGAGATAGAGATAAGAAAGATAAGAAAAAGACAGAAATAAGAAAGAGGTAAGAAAGAGATAAGAGAAAGACAGAGATAAGAAAGAGGAGAAAAAGAGAGATGAGAAAGAGATAAGACAGAGATAAGACAGACAGAGATAATAAAGAGATAGAGATCAAAGATAGAGATAAGAAAGATATAGGAAAGAGAAAGATAAGAGATAAGAAAAAGATACGAGAGCGATAAGAGAGATAAGAAAGAGAAGAAATGAGATGAGAATGAGCTAAGAAAGATGAGGATGAGCTAAGAAAGATGAGAACGAGCTAAGAAAGATGAGAACGAGCTAAGAAAGATGAGAACGAGCTAAGATAGATAAGAACGAGCTAAGAAAGAGAGAGAGATGAGATGAGAGAGATAAGAAAGATAGAGCTAAGAAAGATATAAGAAAGAGAAAAAGAGAGATAAGAGAGAAAAAGATAGCGATAAGAAAGAGAAAAAGATAGAGATAAGAAAGAGATAGAGATAAGAAAGATAAGAAAAAGATAGAAATAAGAAAGAGGTAAGAAAGAGATAAGAGAAAGACAGAGATAAGAAAGAGAGGAGAAAAAGAGAGATGAGAAAGAGATAAGACAGAGATAAGACAGACAGAGATAATAAAGAGATAGAGATCAAAGATAGAGATAAGAAAGATATAGGAAAGAGAAAGATAAGAGATAAGAAAAAGATACGAGAGCGATAAGAGAGATAAGAAAGAAAGAGATAAGAAAGAAAGAGAAAAAAGAAAGAAGAAAGAAAGAGATAAGAAAGATAGATAAGAGATAAGAAAGGTAGCTAGGAGCATTTGTGCCCTGAACATCTCTTGAGATCAATTTTAAAGTGATAGTAATCTTTAATTTTAACAATCTTTAATATTGTAGGTATTAAAAAAAAAAAAAAAAAAAAAAAGAATCCCATTGATGTAAGTCCTGACTCTCAAACCTTTATAGTTTGAGAGCTATTACCGACTAAAGTTCCCTACTGCAGGCTGTTTCACAGAAGTTTACAAAAATCAAAAATGGTAAATAAATACAGCGTATTGCAGGTCTAGAGTTAAACATATAACCTCAAGAAAAGAAAGACGATAGAACAGATGTGGGTAAATTTCCCACCTTAGAAAAGACCAGTTCAATACTATATCGAAAAAGGGGTCACTCCCTAGAAAAGACACACTAATGACGCCATAAAATAAGTATTTATTAGTAGTATATAATATAAAAGAAATATTAAAACGTACGAGATCTTATCAACCTTATTGACAAGATCCCTAAAAGAACACTCTCCGTGTTACTATGAGACCGTCACTGTCTACGTTGCCTGTTTAACCAGTACATATAACGTTTCCGATGCTTTCACCAGAGCTTATGGCAGCTAGATAACTTGCCCTATAAATGATTCTATAACTGAGGCATATAAAGCATTTCACAATCATACCCAAATATGGGAACTCTTGTGAAGCGCTGCTTCAGTGTGGACAGAAAATCGGGTGAACAGCGGTCTCGTGCCAACTGCCACCATTAGTCCAACTCTATATGACTGTAACTCAGTTAGATTACACAGTATCTAAAAGATCACGTGTTCTGATGGTCAATATCCAATTTGTATAGTCACTTTGCCGTGGTCCACCAGATAGGAACCATATACGAAGTATGACCACCAGATGATCAATAGATCAGGAAACAGCGGTCTCATGCCACCTGTTTACCTAGATTATACTGTGAGCAAGTGTCGTCGCTGCTATACATTGCCTAATATAAATAGACTATTAAATGTATGCTGTCTATCTATCTATATTGCGGCTCTATTCGGCTGGATTGAGTAAATATAAACTCACATCAAGGCGGAGCCGTTAAAAATCTCTTTTTTATATATATAGACAACTGTGTCGCCTGGACTATATGTCTCAAGAACTAGCAGATAGCCCAACGCGTTTCGTCGGACAAAACCGACTTCATCAGGGGCAAATAGGATTTTAGTCTTACCTGTTAAATCCTTTTCACTTAGTCCATACAGGTCACTGGTACTCTGGGAGGCGATCTGCCCCTTTAATAGGCAGGAACAATTATGCAAATGATTGCAGGGGGCGGAGCCTCCCCTCCTACTTAAGCTTCCTTCAGGCCAGAGCCACTAGATTGATTTGAGACACTAAAACTGACCATAGGTAAGCAAGAAGGAAGACTCCTGTGAGCATGCCCCGAAGGTCTCCCACTGAATGCCACAGGAGAGCCAAGCATAGTCCCTTGACAGGGTGGGAGACCAGTGACCTGTATGGACTAAGTGAAAAGGATTTAACAGGTAAGACTAAAATCCTATTTTCACTGTCGTCCAATACAGGTCACTGGTACTCTGGGATGTACAAACATTGAGCTGACCCAGAGGCAGGAAGTAAGGCAAGGACCAGGCGCAAGGCCCAAGTCACTCAGAACTGCTATGAACCAGTTAATTACATAGCCCAAAATGTAAGTGTCAACGGACTCCAACCAGGGGAAAACAACCCCAGAACTAACACAGCACACAGAACTAGAGCTAACCGGGCTCAACAGTAAAGAAGCACTAAGAACCACAGAGTAGAAGGCCTAGACAGGCAAAACTGCCTCCAGGACCTTCCTCCCAAAACTGGCATCAGCCGAAGCCAGTACATCAACTCGGTAGTGCTTTGAAAATGTGTGCACAGAGGACCAAGTGGCCGCTCTGCACAGTTGATCAGCAGATGCCTGATTCTTGTAGGCCCAAGAGGCCCCAATAGATCTGGTGGAATGGGCAGTCACCCGGAAGGGAACATGCTTATTCCGCAACTTATAGGCTTCACGAATAGTAGCCTTAATCCAAGAGGCAATGGTAACTTTGGAAGCCGGTCTCCCTGCCCTAGGCCCCTCAGGAATGACGAATAGAGCGTCAGACTTCCTGATAGACTCGGTGCGATGAACATAAAACTTGAGGCAACGCGCCACATCCAACAAATGGAGATCTCGTTCCTTGTCAGATGAAGGGTTAGGGCCGAAAGAGGGAACCACAATCTCCTGATTGATGTGAAACTCAGACACAACCTTGGGTAAGAATTCCTTGGTAGTGCGAAGCACAGCCTTATCCTTGTGGAACACCAGGTAAGGAGGTTTACAAGACAGAGTTTGTAACTCTGCTACCCGGCGAACTGAAACAATAGCCACGAGAAAGGCCATTTTCCAAGTCAAGACGTAAAGGAATAGAAGCCAAGGATTCAAACGGGGGTCGCTGTAGAACTCCCAGCACCAAATTGAGGTCCCACTGAGGAGTAGGACTCTTGAAGGCAGGCCGAACATGAGTCACACCTTGGAAGAAAACTTTGACATCAGGAAGGATAGCAATCCTTTCCTGGAAAAACACAGACAAAGCAGAAGTCTGGACTTTGAGGGAACTCAGACTGAGCCCTTTCTCAACACCATCCTGCAAAAAGGCCAGGACAGTGGGAAGATGAAATTCTAGGGACATCTTCCGATCAGTACACCAAGCCACAAAGGTGGATGACAGGACAACGCTCCTGCTTCAACTTCTGGATGACTCTGATCAATAGAGGAAGAGGAGGGAAGATGTAAGCCAGAGGAAAATCCCAAGGGATCGACAAGGCATCCACTGCTAGAGCAAGGGAGTCCCTCAACCGGGAGCAAAACACCAATACCTTCCTGTTGTGTCTGGTAGCCATCAGGTCCACTGCAGGTACCATCCACCTCTGGGTGAGTAGGTGAAACACCTCTGGATGAAGAGCCCATTCTCCGCTGTCGACTGTGTGACGACTGAGAAAGTCTGCCATGACGTTGTCTACGCCTGGAATGTGAACTGCAGAAATGACAGGCACGTGATCTTCTGCCCAAGATAAAATATCCTTGACCTCTAACCAGGCGGTGCAACTTCTTGTGCCGCCTTGCCTGTTGATGTAGGCCACTGCGGTGGCGTTGTCGGACTCCACTCTGACTGGGCAACCTTCCAGTTGAGATTCCCAGTGCCTCAGGGCAAGCCGGATGGCACGCAGTTCCAGAACATTGATGGAGAGAAGAGATTCCTCCAGTCCCCATTTCCCCTGAGCACTGAAACGACCCAACACAGCACCCCATCCCCGGAGGCTGGCATCCGTTGTGAGCGTGGTCCAATAAGGAACTTTAAAGGATCTCCCTTGCAGGAGATGAGAGATCCAACCACCAGTGCAGACTCGATTTGACATGAGGAGGTAGAGAGACTGACAGATGCTGATGATCTGGATGATTCTTGCACGTCTGGATCACAAACCTCTGAAGTTCCCTGGAGTGGGCCATGGCAAATGGTACCGCTTCTATCGTGGAAATGAACTTCCCCACCAGAGACGTCAACTTCGGTACTGGAACTCTGTCCAGCTCCAGGATCCCAGCTACTCGGATGGCTATCTGATGAGCCACTTCCTCTGGCAGAAACACCATGCATTGGCGAGTGTCGAACAGGAGACCCAGGAAGAATAGCCTCTGAGATGGGACAAGTCTGACTTGTCCAGATTCAGGATCCAGCCGTGACGGTTCAGAGTGTGTATACACAGCTGCAGTTGTTGGTGGAGAAGCTCCGCAGAGGAGGCTTTCAGTAGGAGATCGTCCATGTAGGGGGTCACCCTGACACCTTCTTGATGAAGTACAGCTATCAAGGAACCCAACACCTTCTGAAAGACCAGAGGGGCCGAAGTCAGTCCAAAGGGAAGAGCTGAAAACTGAAAATGACCCCTGTGACAGGCAATCCTGAGATACCGCCTGCTCTCTGGATGAATAGGGATGTGAAGATATGCATCCTGAAGGTCCAGGGAAGCAAGAAACTCCCCTGGAGACATTGAGGCAATCACAGAGCGCAGGGATTCCTGGCGGAAGTGGGAACTCACAACATAGGAATGGAGATCCAAAATGGGACGAGCACCTCTGTCCTTTTTGGCCACCACGAACAGGTTGGAATAAAATCCTGAACCTGTGTCCTCTGGAGGAACCAATTCCAGGACCTCTTTGTCCAAGAGATCCTGAATAGCGTCAAACAGACGTCTTTTTGTAGGTTCCTGAGAAGGACGAGTAAAATGGAACCGAAAAGGAGGAAGGGAAGAGAAAGGGATCCTGTATCCCTCTGACACTACCTGAATAACCCATGGGTCCGTCACTGACTCCTCCCAAGTCCGGCGAAAGATGCGGAGACGTCCACCTACTGCCGGATGCGGACCCGGGTTCGGTGAGTCATGCCGAAGCAGTCTTGGAGGTCTTGGCCTTGGGGCAACTTTGAGCTTCCAGGACTGCTTGGGCTTGGAGGAGGAGCGCGCAGAGGACGGACCCGTCTGGGACGTGGAGCGTGTCTCAGTCTGAAAGGAACGAAAGGACCGGTTGCGTTTAGCTGGAAACTTTTTCTTGAAGACTGAAGGTAGAAGAGTACTTTTACCGCCAGTAGCCTCACTGATCATCTCTTTGAGTTCAGAACCAAATAGCAAGTTCCCCTGAAAGGGCAAGGAAAGCAAGGCTTTCTTAGAGGCTGTATCAGCAGACCAAATTTTCAGCCAAAGGGCACGTCTAGCCACCACAGAAGAAGTGGAGGCCCTCGCCATCATGCGCACAGCATCAAAGGCAGCATCAGCAACATAATTCTGTGCCTCAGTAATATTAGCAAGGAGCTGCAATTGCTCAGATACCGGTGCATCCTGGCGGACTGTCTCAGTCAGTCGTTCAGTCCAGGCCGCAATAGCTCTATTAACCCACGCCACTGCAAAGGTTGGACGCATGGCAGTGCCAATGGAGGCAAAAATAGACTTAAGAGAAAGTTCTAGCTTTTTGTCCGTCCAATCCTGCAGGGCAGAGGCATCAGAGACAGCTAAAGCAGTAGATTTGGATAACCTGGAAACAGGAGCATCCACTTTGGGGGGATAAACCCACTTTGCCAGTTCAGTCTCAGCAAAGGGGTAAAGTTTAGCAAACTTTTTGGACACTGAGGAGGATTTGTCAGGATTCCTCCACGCCTCAGAGACTAAACGGGCAAGGGTAGGGTTAGTTGGAAAACATACAACAGCCTTAGATGGTTTTTGGAAAACGTCAGTTGGATCATGAGTAGATTCTTGAGTCAGAGGAAGGTTGAGCGTAGTTAACACAGCTCTAATCAAACCCTCAGCGGAAACCTCAGGGTCACATTCATAAGGGTCCCCAATGGACCTGTTAGATTCAATAACAGTGCCTTTCTCAGCATCAGAATCCTGTAGTAGTTCTTCTTCAGAAGAATCAGACACATCAGGAGCCCCCTGTGGCTTAGGCAGGGAAGTCATGATTGTAGAGGGGGTCTGCCAAACCTAGAGAGCCCCCTGTACCTGAGAGGGAAAGAGTTGGAGAGTGGATCTGAGATCCCTAGTGGCAGCTTTAAACTCTTTCACCCAAGTTGGCTCAATAGCATGGCTGGGAAGCCCAGGGTTACTATCATGACAATCAGTGCATAAATCACCAGAACAATCTCTAGGCAGCCCAGAGTGACAAGAGGAGCAAAGCGCAATGGGGGGAACAGACACCCCAGCCTCCTTAGTCTTGGGTCTAGCCCCTGGCTCCAGTGGAGTAGACATGCTCACAGCGTCAATATACACCACTTAACAAATATCACCCAGTAAAAGTGTGAAAGATTAAAGTTTCACCCCAGAAACACCTAAAATCGGACTTATCTGGCCAGCGAAGGGTTAATCTGCTGAGAGGAGAGAAGGCTCAGTCCCTGCGTAGTATACTCGCTGAGAAATAACACCACAAAATGGCGGCCGCCAGGTTAGCCAATCAGAAACGAGCGCGAACCGGGCGCTCATGGGAAATGTAGTTTTCTCTCAGAAGTACCCCAAACAGTGCCCGAAGCCGCCCTGAACTCCCCACACCCTGAAAACATACACCGGATGATAGAGCAGGAGCATAGAAGTAAAATGAGCCATCTCTGAAGTTGCTGTGACAAGCGGTTCCAGAGATATGTCCCACACTGTGAAATCCCATAGAGAGTAAAGGAGCAATGGCGTCTAAGCGGGAAAAGGCGCGCTTAAAGGCGCGGAACACTAAATTTTAATAAAGTCCCACTGAACTTTAAAAAGTGCTAAACAGTTACCCAATACATGAGAAACATAAGTAAAACTATACCCAAAGCTCCAAAACCCAGAGAATACCACAGAAATTGCATAAACATGATAAATGCAAATAAAAACACCCTATGAGTGCTGGAGTGCAATGCAAACTCCCAAATACAAGCCCATCAAAGGGACACTGTGGGGACAAGTGGACCTTCAGCACTCAAGGGGTGGCTCACCTTTCTGCAGGACTTCTGTCTTCAGGTGACCATGATGAAGTAGGAATAGACCAGAGGTAAATTCCCCAGCAGGGAAGCTGCTTGACTCAAGCTGTTCCCTCTTCAGGGCATAAGGTCCACAGAAAATCCCTGGAAGCTGCACTAGCCACTTTAAAGAGGGCAATTCACAGCCATGGTCACCCTCCTAATGGTGGTATTCCATATTTGAATAAAAATAACAAAATACTAAGTTGAATGCATAGATGTTCTCCACCTGGTGTGCACAGCACACAGGAACAAATTAATCTAGTGGCTCTGGCCTGAAGGCAGCTTAAGTAGGAGGGGAGGCTCCGCCCCCTGCAATCATTTGCATAATTGTTCCTGCCTATTAAAGGGGCGGATCGCCTCCCAGAGTACCAGTGACCTGTATTGGACGACAGTGAAAAAGGGGTATTTGAAGCAAGAGTGGATAACATTTCGCCACTGTACAAATCATTGTTAAGTCCTCACCTAGAATATGCAGTGCAGTTTTGGGCATCATTTCTGAAAAAGAATATTCTAGAACTGGAGAGAGTAACAAAACAAATTAAGGGAATGGAAGACTTGACATATGAGGAATGTGTAGTCAAACTTGGTTTATTTACTCTAGAGAAAGAGGAGATCTTATCACAATGTGCAAGTATATGAGAGGTCAATACAAGGATCTGTGTAGTGAGCTATTCATTCAAAGGCCTGATCAAATACCCTAACACAGGGGAGATTCAACTTCAGCAGAGGGTTTTTTTCATACACAGCAAGGTCTGTTAAATTGTGGAATTCCATGCCCAAGGATATGGTAATGGCAGATACAATTGATACATTTAAAGGGATAGTAATACTTAAAATGTGAAAAAACAAAAACGCAAACATATATTGTAAGGTTTTTCACCCTGAGTAAAACAAGAGTACTCCCAATGCTGAAATAGGTTTTATGCAAAAGTTATTGCAGCTCAAACTTGAATTTTATAGCTGCAGTATCACAGTGGCCTGAAATTGTACAGTGGCGATGTTGCTACACCATCCTATGGACAGATCCCAGCAGCTGACAATAAACCTCCATAGGATGATGTAGCAACAGTGCCACTGTACAGTTTCAGGCCACTGTGATACTGCACCTAAAACACTCGGGCTTGAGCTGTAATAACTTGAATAAATCCTTTCAGCAGTGGGAGTTCCCTTGTGCGATAAACCCTACAACAAGTTTTTTTACATTTTAAAGTATTACTATCCCTTTAAGAGAAGATTAGCTAATTTCTTTCAAGAGGGAACATACAGGTTTATACTGTGTAACAGTAGGCAAACTGATAACTGATTGTGTCCTTAATAAGGATACATAGCGAGCCGCAGGTCTTAATATGTATATATAGCTCTTTGTCAAGAAGAAAAGATAGATATGGATATTCTATACATGACAGATTTATTAGGGAAGTAATTTATTTTGGTTTCTTACATCACAATTGACCGTATGTTTGCTATGAGCACCTACTTAGAACAGTAGTCTTCAGATTTAGAGATTTCTTAACATCAGGGCCATATAGCCATTCCCTTAACTCTAAAAAGGGACCGCGATCGTACAGCTGGATACGTAACTCATCAGACTCTATTGATTTATGGTATGATAAGCTGAAAGTTTTTTTTTTTGTTTGTTTTAATAGCTATTCATATGTATCCCACAAGTTTAAACAGCACTGAACTGGTCTCCTCTCTCATAGGTCACTTAGGGGTGGTAGAGGTAGTGTAGTGTAAGAGAAACACTGCTCCTTTAAAATAAGTCACCAATATCTTTCTATCCATCTTTTCTCTTTCACAGAGAGCGATAACAGTAGGCAAAACAGGAAGTTCAGATAAAACCCAACTTATATGGAAGCAGGAAAGGTTATATAATACTCCTTTCGTGGGTTATGAGACAAAAGTTGAAATGTAAGGACTTGTGTCTTTTTTTCCATTCTAATTTACTATGTTACTATGATCAGAGCCGGTAACAATTCTTTACTACCCCAAAGGGTCATGCAGAGGTTGCCAATAACACAAGGTGTAATACATATTACAGTAGATAAAGTAGGTGCAATAGGACAACACTCATTTGTGCATGTCATGTAAACAGGATATATCTAAAATTCTATGGGTCACCTGTAAGAGGAACCTCCATAGTATCTCACCATACAGGTGTCAAAACACTACTTCTGATGGAATTCAAAAGAATCTCCTAAGAAAGGTGTGCAAGGATAAAGAGAAAAATAAAAGGATAAACAATCCATACAGGATCATATAGTAAAACTCATTGGTAACGTTAGCCTGCTGTATCATAATTCTAACTAGACCACAGGAAAAAAAATCTTAGCTTATAGGTTGATTGTAAGACTTTGTTCTTATAAAGCTACAATAGTGTTATCACAGACCTTACAAATGAAAAGGAGCTACACTAGTGATAGCTAAAAGCTTACAACTGAAATGGAGATACACAAAAGAAACACAGCCTACAAGTATTTTCTACACACGTAATGGGACAGGCATTAAGGTGCATGCTGACAATGTACTGACAATAGCGTGTGTCCTCCGATATGTACTACAGACATCATACATTGCAGCATATACCCTGGTAGATTGTACATTTATCTCCAATGAGACTCATTTACCAAGACCATCTGAAGCACTTCTCAAGCAAACCACTATACCATAGAGGGAAAATATGAATCCACAACTTTCCCTTTAAAGGGATAGTAATGTTTCACAAAAACAGCAGCTCCAATTAATGTCCACAGTATTTGGGCCATGGAGAGTGTTTGTTCAATACTGTCAGAGTTGTAGTTCAAGAGTAACTGAATGATAAACTATCCCCCTCCTACCGTTTTTACTAATGTAACACTGTTCACATCAGAACAGAAATGTGGTGTCCACATGGCTTGCAGATAATTGAAGATTGTCCCTAACATAAGGGAAAAACCTGTAAAGCGGGAAGGGTTTTCACTCAGGGGAGGTGACTGACACTAGGTAAAAGGGACAGGAAGGGGATACTTTATCATTCAATTACTTTTGAACTACAGTTCTGACAGTACTGAAATAACAGTCTGCATGGTCCAAATACTATGAAGATTAATTGGAGCTGCTTTTATTTTGAAACATTACTATCCCTTTAAATAATACATTGCATACCTCTGGCATTCAAATGGTTAACTTAAATAGGTTTTTTTAACCCCTGGATACTAGCAAGGTCTCCATTGTCGTGTGAATTAATACATCATGGAGATGTCTCCAGTGTATTTGTTTCTTGTGGTGCAGTTCGGTTGCTCCACCTCTTATATATCAGCCTCTGTGTGTATAGTGTTATTACATGAAGAATGAGAAAGAAGGCAACACCACTGTATACTTGTTTCTGAAAAGACTTCCTTTATCGTACCGTTATAAAAGTGGAGGCCAGATCCTCAGATGGACAAACATAAATGGATAATGAGCAAAAATCATTACTAAAGAAACAAAGATCTCTCTGACCAAATAATCAGGAAATATCTTAATATGTTGGAGACAAGATTTAATAGAAAATTTTGCATATATTTACGGATTTGACAGAGTACAGAAGGACAGGTACAGCAGTAGTTGGGTTAGAATGCACATGGAGCAAATGGAGGATGATAATGGAAAATGAAGTCCAACCACAGCTGCAGGATCCCCACCCCTGTGCTAAAACAGAACTCTCTGAAGATGAAAGTTTGCAAAGGGATAAACAAAATGAATAAAAAGTGAGAAATCATGGAACTGAAGAATGCTGCAGGTAGCTGTGGCAAATACCATAACAGACAGCTGCCTATATAGAGAGTCGGAAAGCACAAGACTCAAGAAAACCTTTTGGCCTTACAGAAAATAGAAAACCTGCAAATGGGAGTTGTCCAAGAACTCAATGTCATAAGAGGACTGTTACAATGATACTGCCAGAGATATCATATAGTTGCTCTTTATACCAAGATTACTTTCAGTAAAAACAGTTTGACAGAAGTTTGGGATTTTATTCTGAAAGTAGTGTAAAGAGTCCCAGAACACACAAGTTTCTTTTCTTGCACACGGACACATACAATGCAGAGTACAAATAGAACTGCATCTCAGAGCATGTTCAAGGTATACCATCTTCAGAGGTGTGGACTTTGTCCTCAGGATGTACATACTCATACAGGCTGCAACATTTGAAGACCAGACTCTCTCTCCTACTGTAAGCTGCAAATGGATCTAGTTCAATCAGGCAGTTTGACAAGTCCAAAAAAAGTTCATTAAAAGAACTTCACTCCCCTACTGTCACTGAGTGTAATTATTTCAGCTTTGTGTTCTAGTTGCAATGCCTCCAGTGATCTCAAAAGCATGGCCTCGTCCAGCCCATGGAATTCTGGGGACAAAACAAAGGCTGGTGTTGACACTTGAACACGTATTGTGATTTAAAACTCAAACATCTCATTACTAAGCATACATGATACATCATAGAACATAAATTGGTAAAATAAAAAATATGTACTTGTACCAACTATTGTCAAAGACTGCAAACTTAATGGCAGTTAAATTAGCTTGTATGGAACCATAAGGCTTAGGATTATAGCAAATCACTAGGAAACAGCAATATAAAAAGAAAGAAATAATAATAATATATATATATATATATATATATATATATATATATATATATATATATATATATATATATATATATATATATATACATACACACACGTATATATGAGGATTTTAGTCTTACCTGCTAAATCAATCATTTTCTCTTAGTACATACAGCTTACAGGTAATACAGGGGAAGGTGACAGCCCCTTTAAGTAGGCAGGAACAATTCAGGGAAAGAATGCAGGGTGGAGCCTTCCTCTCCTCCTTAGCTGGTTGCTAGCTAGCCTCCTCCCAATTAGATTTGAGACACTAACGTATCTAGCTAGAGAGCAAAAAGGAAAAGAGAAAAGACTCCTGTGAGCAATGAACCCGAAAGGACTCCCACGTCCAGCCACAGGAGAACAAAGCATGGTCCCTTGATAGGGTGGGAGACATGTATATATGGACTAAGAAAAGGATTTAACAGGCAAGACTAAAATCCTCTTTTCTCTGCCATCCAATTTAGCTTACAGGTAATTCTGGGATGTACCAACACGGAGTTCCCAGAGGTGGGAAAGAAGGCAAGGACCAGGCGCCAGTCCCCATGATACCAGAGCTACATGGACTAATCAGGACATAGAATATCCCAACAGATGATCACTGAACCATAAGACAGCACACCAGTAACTGTAAACACAGCACACTGGACAAGAGCCAACAGGGCTCAACAGGTAATGATCTCCATGACACAGGAAACAAAGTCCTAGACAGGCAGAGCTGCCTCCAGGACTATCCTGCCAAAGCTGGCCTCAGCCTAAGCCAGAACAGCTGATCAGCAGAAGCTTGATTCATCTAGGTACAGGAAGCCCCTATAGACCTGGTAGAATGAACTGTAACACGAAAAGGAACAGGTTTCTTCCTGAGTTCATAGGCTTTGTGAATGGTTGACGTGATCCAGGACACAATAGTCACCTTGTATGCCGCCTTTCCAGCCCTGGGACCCTCAGGGATGACAAAAAGTGCATCAGTCTGACGAACAGATTCAGTGCAGTGCACACAGAACTTAAGGTAGAGCACCACATCCAACAAGTGGTGAGCCCTCTGCTTTTCAGATTTGGGGTCAGGACAAAAAAAAGGCACTACAATCTCCTGATTCATGTGGAACTCAGAAACCATCTTAGGAAGAAATTCCTGGAAGGTACGAAGAACCACCTTGCCCTTGTGACACATCAGGAAACCCAGTTCAGCGACTCTGCGAACAGAGACAATTGCCTAGAGGAAAGCCATCTTCCAAGTCAGGAGACAGAGGAATGGTGGCCAAGAACTCAAAAGGAGGTCGCTGCAAGACTCCCAGAACCAGATTAAGGTCCCACTGAGGAGCGGGATACTTAAAGGAAGAGAAGGCATGAACAACGCCCTGACAGAAGACCTTGACATCTGGAATAACAGCAATGTGCCTCTGAAAAAAGAGAGAGCTGAAGTCTGGACCTTCAAGGAACTCCGGCTAAGGCCCTTGTTCACTCCATCCTGTGAAAAAGACAGGACAGTCGGCAGATCAAACTCCTGTGAGAACAGATCCCTGTCCACACACCAAGAGTGGAAAATAGACCAAATCCTGGGGTAAGCCTTTGATGAAACGGCTTCTGAGCCTGGATCACAGTGGCTACCACCTCAGGAGAAAAACCTTTCCTCCTCAAAATAGAGGAATCAAATCGCCAAGCCGTCAAACTCAGACGCTCCACGTTCTCCTTCCACAGGTAACCCTGCAGGAGAAGGTCCGGTCTGAGTGGAAGCCGAAACGGTTCACATACATACAGATAGGTCCAGTAGCTCCTGAAACCAAGTTTGCCGAGGCCAGTGAGGAGCCACTAGGATGACCGGAGTGTTCTCAATCCATAGCTTCCTCAGCACCCTGGGAAGCAGGGGAAGAGGAGGGAAAATGTAAGCTAGGGGAAACTGCCAAGGAATCAAAAGAGCATCCACTTCTACCACCAGAGGATCTGACCAGCGGGAGCAATACATCGGAACCTTCCTGTTGTGTCTGGTGGCAATCAGGTTGATCCATGGAAGTCCCCATCTCTGAACTATGACGCTGAACATCTCCTGGTGAAGCTCCATTTCTCCACAGTGTGTTGACTCAAGAAGTCAGCCAAGACGTTGTCTACGCCTGGAATATGAATAGGTCCGGGTTAAAGTAGCCTTGACCTCCAACCAAGCTGCAAGACTTCTGGTGCCTCCTTGCTTAAGCCACAGCCGTAGGGTTGTCAGACTGGACAAGAACTGGACAACCCTTGAGATGAGACTACCAGTACCTCAGAGCGTAGAATATAACCTGAAGTTCCAGAATGCTGATTGGCAGGAGAGACTACTCCGCTAACCAAGGACCCTGGAAGTTCAGGTGACCCAGGACCACTCCCCAGCTGGATAGGCTGGCATCCGTCATGACTGTGTTCCGGAACAGGATCACAATCGGTCTCCCATTCCACAGGTTGGAGAGATTCAGCCACCAAGGAAGACTCAGTTCCATATTCAAGGGATGAGAGGCCGACGGTTTCAAGAGATCTGGGTTCCCCTTGCAAACTTGAATCACAAACCTCTGCAGTTCCTTCGCATTAGCCACAGCAAATGGTACCGCCTCTATGGTGGAAATCAACTTCCCCACCAGAGAGGTCAGTTTATTGTCCTGAATGGACTCAAGCCAGAACCGAGGAAACCTTGTTGAACAACATCCTCTGTCAGAAAGACCATGCCTTTCATGGTGTCGAATAGAAGACCCAGAAAGTCCAATCTCTGAGATGGAATCGGGTCCGACTTGTCCATGTTCAGAACACAACCATGATGGGTGAGTCCTGCACCTGTTGCTGGAGAAGTTCCCCGGATGGGGCCTTCAAGAGCAAGTCATCCATGTATGGAGCTACCCAAAGTCCCCTCTCGTGCATGACAGAGATCAAGGCACCCAAGATGAGAATAAACAACTGTGGGGCTGTGGTCAGACCAAAGTTGAGAGCCAAGAACTGGCAGTGCCCTTTATGGCAGGTGAATCAGAGGTACCGCCATCTCTCCGGATGAATAGCGATGTGCAGGTAGGCATCCTGCAGATCCAAAGAGGCCAGATATTCCCCTGGACACATCGCCGCAATGACTGACCTTAAGGACTCCTTTTGGTATGTAGTCTTGACCACAAATGTATTGAGATCCTTGAGGTCCAGAATAGGACGGCAGCTGCCATCCTTCTTGGAGGCCACAAATAGGTTGGAATAGAAGCTCAAGCCTATTTCTGGTTCGGGAACTGGTTCCAGAACATCTTTGTCCAAGAGAATCTGGATAGCCTCGTTGAAAAGACAAAGCTTTTCCGGCTTCTGAGGGGAGTGAGAAAGGAAGAACCTGAAGGGAGGAAAAGATGGGAAGGGAATCCTGTACCCTTTGGAAAACACCTGTAAAACCCACGGATCCGCAACTGTGTCTGTCCAAACACTGATAAAGTGCTGCAGAAGTTTGGCCTTGGAGGTGAAGTGCAGGGCCTGAGGAACCACCAGATCACTCCACGCACCTTGCCCTGGCAGGGACGAAAAAGACGTTGCCTGAGAAGTTGAGGCTTTTTCTTGAGGATCAAAGGCAACAAGGTGCTCTTGCCCCCAGTGGCCTCACTGGTGAGATTCTTCAACTCAGAAGACCATAGGTGAAGCACCAATTAAACTGCTCGTATCTGCAGAATGTTGATTGGAAGAAGACTCTCCTCCAAGGTCAAGTGGCCTTGCGCCATTGGCTAAGCCAGGGTGACTCCCCATCCCATCAGGCTGGTATCTGTGGTGACTACCAACCATTCTGGTATGATAAAAGGAACATCCCAGCATTAGGAGAGGATGGTGAAGCCACCAGGAAAGGTCCTCCTTTGCTTGTGGAGACAGGGACAAGGCATGAGATGGGCAAGAGCTTAGTCTTGACCAGTTCCTGAGAATGTCCAGCTGCAACTCCCTCATGTGGAATTAAGCAGAGAGGACAACTTCCAGATGGGTGACCAAGCGACCCAAGACTCGTGCAATCCTTACCATCGCCAATAACCAGGACATTGTTTGAATTACACGAAGAAGACAGAGCCTGGATCTGGTCTTCTGGTAGAAAGAACCTCCCATTGAGTGTACTGGATCTCATGTCCAAGAAATACATAATCTGAGAAGGTACCAAAGAGGATTTCTTTAGACTGAGCACCCAACTGTGATGCTTCAGGATGAGGACACAGCAGGAGCACGGACTAGAAGGTTGTCAAAGTAAGGAGTCAAAGATTTCTCTTGAACACGGATGTGGGCTGCCAAAAGTAGCCATGATCTACTTAAAGATTCTTGGAGCAAATGCCACAGTGTGGAACTGGTAATGACTGCTGTCGGAAGCAAACAGTAAAAATCGCTGACGGCCTGGATGAAAATCAGAATGTGAATACAGGAATCCTGGAAATCCACAAAGGCAAGAAATAAACCCAGACACATGGCAGTGATAATAAATCACAGGGATTCTTGAAGTGCGCGCTAGCATAATACATTTTTTTGGAACCATACATCTGGTGAAGCATTCTTCAGCTGAAACAGGGACCAGCACCCGTTTTTCACAACAGGGATGATAATGCATCTTTAGAAATACATGCCCGAACTGGATCTTGAGAAACCCCAGACGAAAACAAACTGCCAGGTGAAAGGGATTTGAGATCTATGCAGTGTCTTCCCAATATAACCTGCAAAACCCACTGGTCCGCCACAGAAGACTCCCACGTATCTTTAAAAAAAAAAAGCAAAGTCAGCCACCTAAGGGTAAACATGGACCAGGTTTCTGACAAATCATCAGGAGGTGGGCTTGTCAGCCATAGGTTTCTGCCAAGCCTGTCTTAGGGCTTTGGGGTGGGCCTAAGGAGTTAGAACACTAGATACCCCCCCCCACACACACACACAAACTGGTGGGGGTAATGAAAACCATGTGTCTTCTTTAGGAAATGCACATTTAGGTGCAATCTGAGGTAAGAGCATGCTTCTGTCTCCAGTAGCATCACTAAAGACCTTGCCTATGTGAGGTTCAAAAAGCTGTTTTTCTGCAAACTGAAGAAACGCAAAATACTTTTTGGGAGGATTGGTCAGCTGAGCAAATCTTGAACCACAAGAGCTGAAGCCTTTCCAGAAAACCAAGCGGCATCGAAGGCCACCTCAGTAAGATACGCACTGGCCTCCATGATTTGGCTAGCATAACTAGCCATAATGGCATCCGACAGTTAACCTCAGAGAGCCATGGCTCTAGTGTTCAAAGTCGTAGCAAAAAAATAGGTTGCTGGGTGGCACCAATGGCCTCAATATTTACCTTTAGGAAGGAATCTAAGTGCTTAACAGCCTAATCTTAAGGGCTGCGACACCTGACAAATGCAGTGGTGTGTTTTTAGCAAGGCAAAAAAAGATGGCAGTGGAGTTTAAATAAATGGGAGTTGGGGAACTCAACTGGGACAAGGTCTCATATGAGAAAGGATACTCTTCCTTAATAAACCAATTCCCAACTTCATCCTATCAGGCTTTTTCCATTCATTCTGGATAACCTGATCCAGTGAATGATGCGGAGGAAAAAAATGGGTGATTACAGAAAGATTTATGAGTACTGGTAGACTATAGACATCAGTGTCCAGAGTCACTCAGCTGTTGCAAGAGCAAAATAGGGTACTATCCTGCATAAAAAGGTATAGAAGAACAGGATGCAAATATTCTACCTCTATATAAATCCCTTAGGCCTCATCTAGAATATAGATGTGCAACAAAACTGATAAAGGGATTGGAGGATCTGTGCTATAAAGAAACTAGCCAAACTGGGTTTGTTTAGATTAGAGAAGAGACATCTAAAGGTTGAGATGATTACCATTTACAAATATATTCAAGGTCAATGCAAATAACTCTCCAATGAATTATTTACATGAACAGCTGAGCTTAGAATGAGAAGTCATCCATTAAGACTAGGGAAAGATGCATTTGACTCAAACAAAGGCAGAGATTTTTTTTTTTATACAGTAAGGGCGGTAAAGCTATGGAATTCTTTTCCTTGGGATGCTGTGCTTGCAGATACCGTAACTGCTTTCAAAAAAAGTAATGAATACCCATCTAACACTGCTTTCAAAAAAGTAATGAATAACCATCTAACACAGAACAATACTGAGAATTATGACGCAGACTGGTTACTGATTCAGGGACCCATTTGACTGACATATCCAGGAGGAATTTTTTTACCCACTTGGGGCTTAACTGAAAATTGCTTCAGCTGTTTTTTTTTTGTTTGTTTGTTTGTTTTTTTGCCATCCTCTGTATCAGCAAGGGTAATTTGGCATGGGCTAGATTTGATGGATGCATGTCTGTTTTCAGCCTCAACCGTTTTACTATGCCATGCACTTCTTTAAAGCAAAGGAGATCACTGCACAGGCTCCCATTCTTAAAGGAGCCATGCTCTAAAAACACAAAAATGAAATAGGAACAGAAGACAAAATACACATATATTGAAAGATACATTACGAATAGAATAAGGTTAAAAAGCAAAGAGCCTGTAAACAGAGGTTTATTGTAACGCAGTACAGAAAGGGTTAAAAATCAATACGTACTAAGGCAGCTACATTTGGAAGCACAGTATGCATGAGTTGATGTTACAGCATATTATGCACTTGCAGAATATGTAAAGTAAAAATGAGATTACCGTCACTTGTGGTATATCCCCTTAACAACACAGGAAGTACATGTACGTCATGGGTGGATGTCCCTAAAGCATCCATGACGTACATGTACGTCATTGATTTCAGAGCTCCCCTTGCGGCTACATGACGTTCGGAGAGACCTGAATCGGATTTTAAAAAAAAATGGTCCTTAAGTGATGGCCGCATGCACGATTGGCCACCCAGAAGGTGTTAAACAAATTTTAATTATAGTATATAGTCTACATCTCATTTGGTGACTGTTTTACTATAAGCCTTATCGTTCCACACCGGCCAAGTGTCTGAATGCAATTTTGGGTTTTTACATTTAGTCCTTTTTTGCCAACAGGCGGTGGCAGGTACATAATTATACTTCAGCATTTAGGATGCCTCTAATTAGGTAAGGTGACAGATAGAAATTGTATTAATGTGCTTTTTTAAATACCATCTTCTATATAAAAGATTTTTCTTCATTAACCCCTTAACGACCTGACATCACCGGTGTCCGTTCCTTAAGGACTGGTGACAGTCATGGCACGTCATATGTTTTGTGTTCACAATACTCCTGCAGGAGCACCGTGACCTCTACGGGAGTCTGAAACGGACTGCTCCAAGATCGGACAGGTCCGTTTCAGACTCTCGTACAGTGATCAGTGCTACATATGCATCCAATTAAATGAGAAGCACTGCAATGTAAAGAATGAAAGGGATAAAAATGTATTGTCAGGCAGTGGCCAAGTAAAAGGAAAGGGCAAGAAACCATTCTGGATTAATAATTCTGGGTCAAGGGAACATAAGGTTTATGAATGGGAAATAGCTATGGCAAAATTAGATTTGGTTACATAAAGATTAGTTGTTAAATCTTAAAGGGATAGTAACACTTCGTTTTAACTTTATTTTATTTTGTAGGCATTAAAAAAACATGAAGAATGATATAAGTCTTATCTCTCAAACCTTTATGGTTTATGAGATATTCACAAGCAAAGTTCCCCTCCCCACCCCTTTTACCTAGAGTAAGCCATCTCTTCTCAGATGTGAGTCTGGTTGTATGACAGTACAGATAACAGAAGGGGACAATTTTCTTTGTATGAAAACAATGAAAGCCCTTCCCCCCTTGACAAGGTTTTCAGCTTTTTCCATTATCTTAATTGAAGATTGTCCCTCTCTGCAGTCTATCTGGGCATCTCCCTTCTTATCTGGTTGAACAGGGGGGGGGGGGGAAACTTTGTTTGTGAATATCTCTTAAACCATAAAGGTTTCAGAGATAAGACTTATATCATTCTTCATGTTTTTTTAATGCCTACAAAATAAAATAAAGTTAAAATGAAGTATTACTATCCCTTTAAGAACAGTATTTTCTTGTTGCGTACTGGAAGTATAAACAGCCTTGCATGCAGAATCAATCCATGAAGCTTGCAATCAAAATGTAATGGTATAACAGGGATACAATGTTTAAGCCAAATCCTTTACCTTCTCCCTCTGTGTCATCACCACTAATTAGCTCATAAAGAGTAAACACAGAATTGGTCATTCCATTCTTTGAAACCTAGGAAAGAAAAAGTTTGTAAATTGGAGGTAGCTTCTTTGTATACAAATAGGAGGGGAAGACAGTGTGCATTATTTTGGCAAAATAAAACTGGATTTTTGTGCACTTGCAGATAAACCATTTTCTCTTAATGCATGTAAAACACAGGAACCATGGGGGGGAGGGAGGAAGTCCAACAGTGGAGGGTGGGGGTACTTGCTTTAAAAAGGACATCAGGGAGTGGAGACTACCTCCCTGCTTCAGGTTACTACAACCAGATTAGTTCATTAACGTACAGCAAAATCAAAGAAAAATATAAGTGAAGCAAGAAAGGGAGTCCATTGAACTAGAGAACCCAAGAGGAACCCCGTTCAGGACTCAAACAGCCAATTTTTTTTTATGTGGGAGGGAGGTCCTGTGTTCCACATGAACTAAGTAAAAAGGATTAATTGACAAGCACACAAAAATACTCTTTTACATCCTATGGGGAACACAGGAACAGTGGGTATATACCAAAGCATTCATCAAAATTCCGTGGAGGGAAAGAGAAAAAAACACTCCACTCAAAGATCAGTGTCAGCTGAGACAAACTGGAACAACATAACCCTCAGGTGTCAATGGACCCAAACAGAACTGCCTGAATGACCTTCCGACCCAAAGGTGTCTTCAGCCAAAGCCAGCACATTTACACAGCAGAGATTGACAAATGTACCAAGAAACTACCATGTTGCCACCTTACACAGCTGTTCAGCAGAGACCTGGTTCTTGTAGACCCAAGAAGCTTTCACCAATCTGGTGTAATGTGCCGTGACCTGAAAGGGCACAGGCTTCTTTCTGAGAACATTTGCCTGGCAAATGGTCGTCTTGATTCAAGAAGCCACTGCCACCTAAGACAGATCCTGGCCTGCATGAGGGGTCCACAAGAATGACAAAAAGCAAAATGATGAAAAAGCTACAAGCGATGAACATAATACTTTAAGCATCTGACAACATCCAAAAGATAAAGCTCCTGCTCGTCTGTGAGGCAGTGCAGGAAAGAGAGAAGAAAGCATAATGTCTTTGTTAAAGACTGAAGTTCAGCCATCTGCTGAACAGAACATAGCAGATGAGATGTTTTGAGCATCCAGAAACTGATGAGAGGCTTGAAAGGATCCTTCTGATGCACTGCCAGAACCAAGTTCAAGTCCCATGGTGGAGTGGGATCACTGAAGACTGGGGAGGTACAAGACACACCTTGCACAGCAGTTTTCAAATCTGGCAAAAAGGGGATCCACCTTTGAAAAGGCACCAATTGGAGTTGAAATCTGGATTTTAATTGAACCAAGACCAAGCACTTTTTGAAAACCATACTGAAGAACATCCAAGATGACCAGAAGACAAAGGTTGTGGCCGTGACTCCCAGTCTTCACACCCCTTATAAAAAACAATGACCACATCCTGTGGTACTCTTTTGGAGCAAACAGACTTATGAGCCTTCAACATAATGAGAATGAGAGAGTCAGAGAAACCTGTCTTCCCCAGAATGCTGGCTTCATGTGGTTAAAGATAAGTTCTCCATGTAACAGTGGATCCAGAGTCAAGAGGTCTGTAAGCATAGGAAGCTGAAAAGTCTCTGTCACTGATAGATTGAAAGGTACAGAAAAAAATGTCCAACAGGGCCAGAAAGGGGAGATGAGAATAACATGAACCCACTTCATCCTGATTTTCCTAAACACTCTGGGAATCTGGGGAAATAGGAGGAAAATTCTACTGTATGACCATTGAGTCCACTACAAGAGGGTTCCGGGACCTGGCACAGCAAAGAAGAACCTTGCGGTTCATCCAAGGCCATTAGATCCACAGTTGGAGAACCCCCATAGAAAAACTATAAAGCTGAATACAGTCTGGTTGATTTCTCAATTCCCAGGATCCAGAAGTTAGCAACAGAGTCTGCCACTACGTTGTCTACCTCGGTATATGAATGGCAGAGAGCCGGCATGTGATCCTTTGCACACGTGAAGATCAACCGAACCTCAGACCACTGGCTGTTGATATAGGACAACATCAACGCATTGTCAGGCTGGATTCAAACAGGGGATCCTTGGAGGGACTGTGTTCAGTACTGCAGAGATAGGCAAAAATTGCACAAAGCTACAGGACACTGATGAACAGAGGACTCACTGCTCCAGTCCGAAAACTCGGAGCTGCCTGGTGGTCCAAGATGGCACCCCACCCTGTCAGGCTGGCAAATACTGTTACTATCACCCAATGAGGAGTTACTAATGGCCATCCTAGTGACAGATAAGACTGCTACAGCTACCAAAAAAGTCCACCTTCACCCTGTCAGACATGAACATGACACAGAAGAGATGACACGGATGCCTGGACCAAACTCCTGAAGATTTCCAGCTGCAGCTCCCATGTATGGAATTGTGCAAATGGGACTGCCTCCAGTGCAAAATCCAGATAACCCATCATCATCATGTACTCTTGCATAGTCATGGATGGGCAAAGCACAGCCTTTGAACCTAGTGAACCTATAACAGAATTTTGTTTTCTGGTAAAAACATCTTCCCAAAAGTGTTGAATCTCATCCCATAAAAGTGAAGGACCTGGGGCGGAACAAGAAGAGGTCTTTTAATTGAGATCTCAACCATGTTGTTCCAGAACAGATATGCAAGTCTGAATCTGAAGGTGCAAAGTCTTCTCAGAAGTAGCTTTTAGCAAAGGCTAATCCAGATACGAAACAAAGGAAATTCCCCAAGAGTGTATTTGAGCAGCCAGAGCTGTCATGCCCCTTTGTAAAGCCCAAAGGGAAGGAAGATAAAATAAAAATGTCTGAGGCAGACAAGACCCCTGCAAGTCATCAGGAGATGGACTTGTCAGTCTTCTGTTTCTCTGTGAGATGTTTGCCTGTCCAGGCCTGGTGGAGTTGAGGAAGAGTGCACTTGGGCCACTGTAGGGATAGGTACCCTGGGCACTTACCCTTGCTGGCAGGGGCAACAAAAACCATGCATGTTCCATGGGAAAAATAAAAGTAGCTTAGGAATAACCTCAGACAATAAGGCAGTCACGCTCCCTAGGGGCATGACTAATAACCTTCTCCACCTCTGAGCCAAACAATTACTTGCCCATGAATAGAAGGGACACTAAAGACTTAGACTGCTCAGCTGATCAGATCTTGAACCACAGAATATGATATGAAGTGCATCTGCAGAGTACGCTTTTCAGTAAGACTTTAAAGGGATAGTAATACTTAAAATGTAAAAAAATATATGTTGTAGAGTTTATCTCCCTGAGTAAAACAAGAGAACTCCCACTGCTGAAAGGTGTTTCATTCAAAAGTTATTAATTTTCAAAGTTGAATTTTTCAGGTGCAATAGCACAGTGGCCTGAAATTGTACAGTGGCGCTGTTGCTACACCATCCTATGGAGATTTATGGTCAACTGACCAGAGCTGTCCATAGGATCGTGTAGCAACAGCACCACTGTACAATTTCAGGCCACTGTGATATTGCACCTAAAAAACTCAACTTTGAAAATTAATAACTTTTGAATGAAACACCTTTCAGCAGTGAGAGTACACTTGTTTTACTCAGGGGGATAAACCCTACAACATATTTTTTTTACATTTTAAGTATTACTATCCCTTTAAAAAAAAAAAAAAAAAAAAAAAAAAAAGGCTTCTTATGCAAAATATGCATAAGCCTAGAGGATCTTAGAGATAGCTATAAATATCCTCCTTAGGTGCATCCGCATGGACAGCCTCCAAAACCTGCCCCCTTCCATCTTAGTCATAGTCACCAAAGCAAAGCCACAAAGCCAAATAAAAAACTTTGTCCTGATCCAACTCCTTTGAAAGCCACTTATAAAACCAAGCTAGACTGGTAGTGGCAAAGTGAAGCAAGGAGTCTCCCCCCTCTGAGAGCCTTTTAAGAGAAGTGCCCTGCATGCCTTCAGGAGAATACTTTAACCCATGGCTCTGTGTTCCACACTGGACAAAGAGAAATATGTACATAGACTGTATATGTAGGCAATCACCAGCAACATCTGTGGATACAGAGTGCAGCATCTTCAATGCAACCCAAAAATATTAAAAAGGTATCCATTATAAATGTTGCCCTCTATTGGACGTGCAACAAAACGTTGCATTAAAAATTTAGTGGTGTTTAAAATAGCGCTATGAGAAAGCTGCAGGCATCAGAATGTCATTCTCCCGATACCATATGGAATCATTTTGCTTTTAGCTCACATCAAAGCAATTAATCTTTAACTTTCTGGTTCGCATTATTCTCAAGATTCACCACTCTAAGTTGATCATAAGTACCCACTTAATGCATAAAGTATTTAAATAAAGCTTTTTATGTAGTAAAATAAGGGCAAAAAAAATGTATTTATGAAGTTTGCAATGTGTTGTGTACCCCTCTGGAACTCAAAGGGTTAACTACTTTGTTCTGATAGGCTTGAGTATGTATATATGTATGTGTGTGTGTTTGGATGTATAACTGTGCCCCCTGGCAGGCATCGGTAGACTGACTGGGCTATTAGTAACAGCTCTCCATCTCTTGACAGTGATGCAGTTGGCGCCTTACAATTTTGCTTAAAAGTTAACCTATGGTGATCCATGGGAACACCAAGGAAGGAGCTGTCAGATTTTGGCTACAGGCTGTATCAGACACATGTACCCCTCATTAAAATAAATGTTTTAAAACCGTGAAATAAATACATATAAAAAAGAGCAATGTAATAAAGCGGTGGTGAATTCAAGCATGGTGCTGAGTTGTATAGCTAGGGCATTTTTAGCAGGAAAAAAAGGAAGTGGTTATGTCACTCTCTACAGATCTCTAGTTAGATCTCACCTAGAGTATTGTGTACAGTACTGGAAACCACATCTCCAGAAGGATACTGATACTCTAGAGAAAATTCAGAGAAGGGCTTCTAAAATGGTGACTGGTTTACTGGAAAAGAAATATCAGGATAGACTAAGCGATCTGAACATGTATAACTTGGAGAAGAGAAGAGAGAGGGGATATGATTGAAACATTCAAATACATGAAGGGATTCAAGTGCAGGATGGAACTATATTTCAAAGGAGTAAAATGGTTAGGACAAGAGGCCATAGTCTAAAACTAGTGGGACACAGGTCTAGATGTAATGTAAGAAAGTTTTACTTCACTGAGAGGGTAGTAGATAAGTGGAATAGCCTACCAGCAGAAGTCGTAGACGTTAATACAGTGAAAGAATTTAAGCATGCAAGGGATAGGCATAAGACTGTCCTTAACATAAGAAAAGACCAAGGCCCAAAAAAGGTTTGAGGTTTTTACAGAAGGAAAATGGGCAGACTAGATGGGCCGAATGGTTCTTATCTGCCCTCAAATTCTCTGTTTGTTTCTATGAGTAATGAAAACTAATCTGTGCCATGTTTATTTAACCCTATATTTGCAAAACTATTATATATGTAAAAATAGCAGATATATATCTAAATGCTGTACTGAAAGAAAAACGGTCTAGCCTGCAAAACCAGTATATAGTTTGCATGGGTACAAACCTATTAAACGTCTTTCAACCCCTTGAGGACAAGCGGGTAAACCAAGAAATGAGCTAAGCAGCCTTCTGGTCCTTAACTCTATGAGTGCCAGAGGGGTTCGTAAAACATTGCTTACCCTTCTGGAACTCAAAGGGTTAAGTGGTTAATAAACATAAGGCAAGAAATGTGAAATTGTACTTGGCTTTAAGGTGTAAAGTAGTCTGGATCCCGATGGAGTTAACATTGCAGTGCTTTATTGATTTGCTGTAGGTAAAAGTGCAACAATATTTCATAGATCAGGTGAAACTAGATTTCTTAATCATATATGTCTGCAAATACAGAACTTTGCCTCTTTCTTGTATGCATTTCATAGGCTATTAGTACAGCATGATAACAGATGATAACGTATTACACTGAAAATAATCTATTGGAAAGGGGGATCAGGTGTACAAGAAAAGTATAAAATAACGACATTCTGATGCCTGCGTAATTCTCATAGCGATGTTCTCAGCACAACATTTTTGGACACCCAATAGAAGGCAACATTTTCAAAGTGAACCAGATATTAATGGAAGATGGCTACAGTGGTGCATGTGGAATCCCAGAGTAGACAAACACAAAGTTGGCTTCCTGAAACCTCAGCCAATCAAACCTTGCAAGCCCCCATCCAGTTAACACACTCCTCTGCCAAGCATGGCATGTTGTAGCTTACTCATAAATCCTCCAAGGATGAAACAACTGGGTCATAATGTTGGCCATGAACACTGGAGCGGTTACATTTAGGCCTTTTGATGTAGCCTCAACGTTGTAGTAGCTCCTGTGTTTATGAAATGTAAACTCCATAGACAGCAATGTAGGCATTTTTTTTTTTTACTAATAATTGTCAGTTGAAGTAAAGTTGCAGCACACTGTGTAAAACGATTTCTGCTAGAAGAACTAGAGCTATACTATTAATTGGTAACATGGCTGTAAAGAGGACAGTATTCTTAATAAGGAGATATATATATTCACTTACTGGGGATATAACATGGAGACAGAATAGCAGAGTTAAGAGAATGTGGGAGACATGCAACAAGCAGAATAGTCACTGCAACCTCCCAAAAGTTATCTATAGACTGCTTGATCTTACCCACTGGTATATGACTTTGCCCCATTCGTCTGGTCTCCTCCACATAATCAGGAACCTGGATTTGTTTTTATCCAACCACTCCAAGTTACCTGAGTGAACATTAAAACGACCCATAAATAATATCAAATAAATAGCACATCTATGTATAAAAGAAAAAAAAAAAAAAAAAAAGACAGAGTGCTAAAAATAAAAAACTAAAACAAATAATAACAATTTGTATTCAAAATATTTAATCTATTAGAGAAGATAAGGAACTAAAATTCTCCTCTACACCCACAAACACACGCACCGCCAGATAGCGTATGCAAGAGTCAGTCCACTCAACAGAAATCTCCCTGTGGGTTAAATAATCCTGCAAATGCAAGATCAAGGGAAATGAGGCAGACAACCGAAATGTAAATTAAAAAACGATATAAATGTATTATCTATAGTTAAACATCCATAAAATATTCAATGTATACATTGACATAAAAACCTTATCTATAATAATAGATCCTGGGTTCACATCCTATATAATAATTAGATAATGTATGTTTGTCAGAAGATGTCATGTGCAGTACAGATAACACAGACATATTGACTTTGAAGACAGGATTTGCAAACCTCTAGTTTATAAATATATTGGGTGCCGGTATTATTTGTATGATAGTTCCACTTTAATATCTGTTGATGTTCCTCTGGAGATCTAGTATCCTAATGATCACTCCGATGCTCTTCGTACTAGCAGCACTTGCTCAAGGAGTATAACATTAGTATACTTTGGTGTATTTAGTAACTTCTTGTAGCGAGACGGAAGTGGAGCTGTTAAAACACCTGAAGGTTTCAACATAGTGAGTAAGAACCGGACCGCCATACTGAAAGCTTATACATGTTGATTCAATACATCCAAGAGATGCTATTATTAATAAACAGACACAACCTCTAAGCACCCAGCCCAAGAGGAGGTCAACAGGTTCCCCTCAACAACCTGTGCATCTCTATTACAGTGGGGGTGAGTTTAAGACTTTCTGTGGATTACAGCAGTTAAAATATGGTTAAAATGTTTAGCACCTTCTGTTCTATTCAGAAAGGTTGGTACCTTATCACTGATATCCTATAAAGACGGCCATTGTAATGGGTGGCCAGGGGGTGCAACAAATGGGGCCCCCAAAAGCACATAAGTAGATGTTAGGCCTTGAAACAAAGTTACAAGAGATGTCATATCAAAGTTACCCATTTTTTATTTAAAATTAAAATTTATTTGTTAGCTTATTAAGTTTGACAGCACTGATCTGTGCAAAAGTGTGCCAATACCATCAATCCACACTGCTCTCCCTCCCACCTACTACTCCCTCAATGCTCTAGCACACAAAGCATTAAAAATAAGCTTAGTCATATTGTTTTTGATTTTAGAGAGGTTTTGTGAACCTATTTTCTCTGGTTTCTCAAATTAATAAGAGGGATGATGGAAAAGCGTAAGGTAGTAGCAGGTGGGAGGAATAGCAGTGTTAAATGTTCGTATCTGGCACATGACAAGGCCAGCCAGGCTAGATAATATGGATAGAGAGGAGAAGACCTGCTCCCAAAATCGGCAGACCTCAGGACATTACCACACAAGGTTTAGAAATGTACCAGTTGTAGTAGAACATCTGCTGCACATGTCCTTAGTACCCATCTTATATAGTCTTACAGAGGTGAAGTATGCCCTGTGAAGAATCTTCAGCTGGATGAGCTGATAATGGGCATGTAAAAATGCCCCATGTGGACTATTATTAGCTGTGGACCATTCACACTCCTCCAACAGCCCCAGGTCCTCCTCCCATCTCTGCCTCAAGGGGAGATCACCATGAGGCATGCGAGCATCAAGCCATTTGGAAATAAAGGATACAAGTGTGTCTGGCCATCGCAGAGAGGATTAAGAGGAACCACTAAATAACAGGGTCTCAAACCCTCCCCCAACTGCTTCCAAAGTGCATTGCGCAATTGGAGAGGAGTAGAAAAAACTATGGGAGATACCAAACTCCCTACGAAGTTGCTCAAATGGTTTTAAAAAAATTGTCTTCATTATGGAGAGATACACACATTGGAGGTTATGCACTAAGGTTTGATAAAGAGGAGATGACTTCTCCAGTGATATCACTTCTCCAGTTCCCATGTTATTCTACGGAGCCAATGAACTACGATGTTCAAAGTTGGAGAAATCTTAGTTCATTGGCTCCACAGAATAACAGAGGAACTGGAGAAGTGATATCACTTGAGAAGCCATTTCCACTTTATCACGCCTTAATGCATCTCCCCTACAATCTGCATTTACATCATGCAAAATATTAGCTATTTCCATGACAGCAAATAACATAATTGTCCAGTATTGCTTTTAATCCCTTGCCTGCCATTGTCAGGGTAAAAGGCATTAATTAGACCATCACTCCACAGCAGTTGCACAGAACGATAACATGGGATATCCCCACTTGATTGCTGAGACAGACATCTAAAAACATAGGGTTCAGTTGCACAAACATTGCTGTATACATGAGGTGCCAAATGCAGAAAAAGAAAGGGAAGTGTTTCTGGGGCAACAAAAATGCACCATAGGGAACAAATTGCAACTGAATTTAAGTAGGGCTTTTAACACTTGGACGCTAGAAATATCTCCAACATACTGGAGATCTCTCTAGCATTCAAAAACCCCATCTAACTCAATAGGAATATATTTTTTGTCCCTGTATTGTGCAATTGGTTTGCTCCATAATTTAGCTACTTGAATATGGGCCCCTGTGTTCTCTTATCCTCACCTTTCTTCCTGAGTTCCTCTAAAACCACTTGTACAGATTCCAAAGACAGCCTTCCTGTACAAGGTTAAGGAGTTCAATTCAACTGCATTTATTAATATAATTATTGATTTATATAGCACCAACTTACTCTGCAGTGCAGTACAATAGGGAATAAACATACAGAGATATTAAATATTGCAAACTGACTACGGAAAGCAAAAAGGATCAGAGGACCCTGCATGTGAGCGCTTACAGTCTAGAGCAGTGGTTCCCAACCCGTGGCCACTAACACACCAGGATTTGAGGATTTCCTTGTGAAAGCACAGGTGAGTTAATCGGTGTGAATGAGCCTCTGATCAACACACTTGTGCTCTAGCAGGGGAATCCCTAAGTCCTGGCCTGTTAGTAGCCACTGGGGGCACGGGTTGAGAACCACTGGTCTAGAGGAAGGTAGGTTGGACACAGAAGTAGTGCAAGTGCCTCCTGCCACATGAACTACCGGTCAGCGGGTGGGAGCAAGAAGTGCTATTGAAGAGGTGAGTTTTCAGGGAGCATCTGAAGATCTGAAGGCTGGGGGAAAGCCTGATGGGATTGGATCTTTACATGCAGGAAACAATAAAAATGCAGTAACCAGTTAGGGAATTGCTCCTACTTTATTCTGCGCATAAGGTCCTGCGTCACTCACCTACACAACACTTGCCTGCATAGCACCCATACAATACTGGTATACCGGTCATCAGACTACACAATACCCAAATATCACCCATATAGCATAAAAAGATCATATGCGTTATGACAAACTGGCATGTGGTGGGTTGAGACTTTACAAAATACAGGCATTAATCAGATTGTAGCACTTATAAAATGAGCAGATTGCAATATCCCATTTGGGTTAATTGCACGTCTTTCAGCAATTCTGCCTTCTGACAACCACTTATGAAATATTTTACAACAATACAATTCTAAGGAGGCCTCACTGGAAAGACAATGAGATTCCCCCCCCTTCCCATTCTCCATGAATTGCAATGTTTCATACAACAGTAGTGGAACTGCACTGTTCATACCGGTTAACCAATTGAGTGGAGTATGGCACAAACAGCCACACTGTTGCAAGGGTACAGATGGTAAATGAAAAAGCAGAACCAATTTCCCTAAATTACAAAGTGCTTATAGGTGGTCTGGTGGAAACAGTGTGCATCAGCCACAGCTGGCATGGGCTGAAGATGGGTTGTACAGATCAGGTGAGAGGCACGTAATGGACACCTACACCGACAACAAGCAAGCTATTGTACCAGGGGGCAGTAGATGAGCACTGAGTTAAGTAGGTCTTCAGTAAGACAGTCACTAAGCTGCACTGTAGCATATTGTTAATGTTACAGTGAGTAAGATACTTCATGAAACATCTAGTTATTTTATAAAGTAATTGAATGTTTTAGTTAATAAAGTATCAAATAAAAAGAAAAGTGTTACTTCATAAAACAAGCAAGAAAAGCACTGCTATGCCCATTTGCCCCCCCCACAGCCTCTCTCTCTGTACCTGTCTATCTCCTCCACATCTACCACTGCTTCCAGTGTCTCCCTTGCTCTGTTTCTCTACGTGCGCCATTCATCTCCCCACCCCTTCACTCCTCCTCCCAGTGTCTCACCTTCCCTAAGCATCTTCTTGTGCATTCAGGTAATGAAACAGCCAGGAGAGCTTATGGAGGCTCCAGAAGTACAGTCAGCGCAACCTGAGAAAAGCAGGATGTGAGAACTGTAGTATTAGGGCCTCTATAAGCTGCCCCTCCTTTGTTTCATTCTCTGGGTTCACATCCTGTAGCAAACAGTGAGCAACAGGGTCCCTGCAGTGACTTTTTTGTGTAAGTGTGTGTGTGTGTAGGTGCGTGCGTGTGTAGGTGTAGGTGCAGGTGCAGGTGCGTGTGTGTAGGTGCGTGTGTGTAGGTGTGTAATCACTGCCCTCAGCCATAGGGCAGTTATCAGTATGGAAGAATTTACACAACTCCTCAGCACTGCCGGTGGTATCGTGGAGTCGTGGCTGTGGTGTGAAACAGCTTTGAAGAAAAAAAAAAAAAAAAAAAAAGTATTAAAAATCTTAGCTAGTCAGTTTATAGAAAAACTAAGTTTTCATTCCCAACTAAGGCGTTGAATTTTCCCTCATTAAAAACTTAATTTTGCCTTCTGTTAATCAATTAAATAACTCGCTGTTTCATGAAATAATAGATTTCACACTTTAACTATAATACTTACACATGCACAAACAATAAAAACATGGCTATAATAAGTCAATCAGTACGTCTTACCGATTGGTTTGTGGTTATGTCATATTCCTACTTACAATTCGCACTGTGCTTCCCAGCCAATAAGAGCACTGAGTGGAAATGTAGAGAAGAAGAAAAAAAATCTAATTGTCCAGTTTCAACTATGTGCCACTGTGACCTGGTTCAAAAGCGTATCAATATATAACCAATCTGACTTTCTGGTGAGCTTTCAAATATATAAAAAGGATACGCTGAATCTTCTTGTTGTTAAATAAAGGGCTCTCTTGGATTTCCATTACGTTCAGAGTGTACAGCTTGTTGTGCCGGCAGTAAGACAAGACTAAGGAGCTCCATGCTGAGAGTTGCTTTTGTCTTGTATCAACATTTGGTTGTAACCTGGACAATATTTAAAACAAAAAATAAAACATGTTACACATTGGATTCTTGTGCAGCAGAAACATGTTACTGATGTCTGTGTATTAGAGAGAAGAGGGGTAGATGAAGTTGATGTGTATTAGTGGGGAGGAGAGAGGTATGCGTAATTTATCTCATTTAATTAGAAGAGTAAGGGGTATGTGTGGGACCCTCACTCTGTGGTCTGTCTCTTTCACTCTGGGGCAATCCCTTCTTCCTAGACCATATCTGGTCACCACTGTACTAGGGACAGAGCAGGTGCAGGACACAAGAATAAGGAAAAGTGTAAAGGAACATGCGGTTCCTACAATATAAGCCCCTATTTTCCCTTCCCTGAGGAGACACTGGTGTTTCTGAGAGTATACATTTTTCCATAAGGTGGACTTCATATAGTTCAAACAGCATTTAGAAAACATAACCACAACCCTACTCCCTATGACAGAAAAGTTCTCCACGTAGATGTTCCTCTGTGAGCTCATCGTGCCTAATCCATCTAGTTAATAAGATTCTGGAGCAAATTAACTGCATCAGAAGGATGAAATTAAAATTTAAAAAAATCATATTGTCTTAAAAGGCTCTTTTAGACACTTGAGTCTAGAAGTCTCCAACCCATTTTGCATTGTGCAGTAATGCATTGAAGACCTCACTAGCATTCAATGGGGTTAAAAGACCTATGTATATCAATGAGCATTCTCATCCCCCTTGGATGATATTTGTTTGCTCCACAACTATATCTCTTTAGCTTGATTAATATGGCCCACATTGCAAAGACATAAGGTATGGCTTCTTTGGGGACCAAAGCATGAGTGAACTGCCTAAACCTACTTCCTCCCAGCAATGTAACTCAACAAAGCTGCCTTGAGGCCAAGGTAAGGAGAAGAATGTCCGTTCCTGCTTCCTTCCGGCCCTAAAATGCAGGACCATCCACCTTATAGTAGGGAGAGGAGGGGCTGCATCTGTTCCTGTCAATGTCTAAAATGCAGGACAGCTGCTTTGTGGGACAGTGGAGGAAAAGAACTGGCTGGTCCTGCTACCGCCAAGCACTAGGAGGCAGGTAACTTATTTATAACAAAAAGCAGATGTGGGCAGCTGTGGCTCCAGAGCTTTTCTGGACTACAGATTCAACAGGAGGGCTATGGGAATTGTGATCAAGCAGCTGGGGAACCATACCATTTGATATGGGGAGGAGTTACTGTAATAGAAGGGACTTGTCTTCTTTTATAATGCAAAGCAACTAATTAGCACATTGTGTGGACTGACATCAAGCTTCTAAATACAAAACAAAGCATAAAAAGACAGTACAATATATAAGCAATCTCAGATCGTTTGATTTAAGTACAAGTTTATGAAAAATACACATCGACTGCAAAGGGATTGTAAAGTATAATTATGAAAATATTTATTGTAGCACTTTTCCAGATGTCACTGCTGAAAGAAACTTCAACCAAGTTATACTGTGCAAATTGGCATTCTAGAGCAGAGGTTCTCAGCCCGTGCCCTCAGTGGCCACTAACAGGCCAGGACTTAGGAATTTCCCTGCTGGAACACAAGTGTGTTGATCAGAGACTCAGTCGTATTGATTACCTCACCTGTGCTCTTAAAAGGAAATTCTCAAATCCTGGCCTGTCAGTAGCCACCGACGGCACGGGTTGAGAACCACTGGTCTAGAAAGTAATTTTAACAGTATGCTGTGTGGTGGAACCATTTGTATTGTGATAATCGGCAGGTAATGGCCAACAACATCCACCTTCTTGGAGTAATCACTTGTGGTGCCCTTGGCTGAAATTCCACCAACTCCCAAACTGCGATACACAAAGAGCTGTAAAAGCACACACAAACTGTATTTCTTTAATTTGCCATCATGCAAGAAATAAAAGTGAGCGGTTTACTATTGAAATGTCGCCCTCAATGTGCCGACCATCAAAACGCTGCATTAAAAAATGTCACCTGAATCAAAAGAGCAACATTCTGATGTTGCACAATTAACCCTTTGAGTGCCAGAGGGGTACGCAATGCATTGCAAAGCAATGCATTGCGTACCCCTCTGGCACTCAAAGGGTTAAAGGTCGCCAAATAGAGGGCGACATTTCAGTAATAAATCACAGCCCCTGCAACGGTCTTACGGACTTTAATTAGTTCTCCCCTCCATATCAATACATGTCCGTTCACTGTGCAATACCAATATTTGTCTCCATCTGTACCTTAACCCTTTGTGTGCCAGAGAGGTCTGCAACGCATTGTAAAGCAATGCGCTGCGGACCCCTCTGGCACTCAAAATTTTAATGTAAAGTTGTACCTCTTTTGTATCCCCTTATGTCAAATATCATGCCTGAAGTATTAAAAAGAAAAAGTAATAAAAGATTATAATAAAACATTTGTAATAATAAGTGTGTTCTAAATTATATAACCCAGAGTGGAGCTACAGTATATGAAACTGATCCATCTGCATCTGATACTTAGGAGTAGCTGATGACATATCTTATCGACCTTGTCTCAGCAGGTGTGCAAGTGTGTGTAATGTGATTTGTGATAAGGTTCTATGAGAATTTATGTGTAAATGTATGGATGCGAGTGCCTGTATACAAGAATGTGAACACGTACTGTAAGAAGCTTTGGTTTCTGTGATGTATATGTAAGCATGTCATAATAAGTTACCATTAACCCCTTAAGGACACGGCTATTAAGAACCATGGGGCATTTTTTTTTTTTTTTTTTGGCATTCGATTCGCGGCTCCCCCAAATGGACTGCAGCCGCTCAGGCAGCCCTGAATTCCATGATGTGCCCAGACAGTCACTGGTCCTTAAAGCGGAACTTTCATGTTAATAAAATTGCGCCCAAATATATTACTAACCTAGCGATATGCAAAGTTATACTATCCTTAAAGTGTTAGTAATGTCTGAAAAAAACTTTTTTGCATTTAGAAGAGTTTAAAAAGATCTAAATGCAAAAAAACGTATCTCTCAAACCGCTATGGTTTAAGAGATACGGGTGTTTAAAGTTTGATTTCTCCTACTGACAGCTGTAAAGCTGTCAGCAGGAGATCCGTGTCGGTCGACACGCTGGCGCTTGAGAAGTGCCGGGACCTCGTTACTTACACGGAATCCCTTCATTGGAATGGTCTAAAACATGTGGGCACATGAGGGTATCTGAATATACGAGCATGTGAACGTCAAGTACTGGTTTATTTTAATATATTACCAATAAATATATTATATATGTTTTATTTTTACGGATTAGTGTAATGTTTAGTGCTATGGACTTTTTTGTTTTTTAGGGTTTTCATTGTTCTCACAGTAAGAATATTGACCCTTGATGTGAGCTGTCTGGTCTATGGACTGGATTCCACATCTGAGGAGTGGGGGCTTACACTAGGTAAAAGGGGCGGGAGGGGGAAACTTTATCATTCAATTATTCTTGAACTACAACACTCAAAGTAATGAAATAACACTCTCTATGGCTAAAATAATATGAAGATTAATTGGAGTTGCTGTTTTTGTGAAACATTACTATCACTTTAAGGATAATATAACTTTGCATATCGCTATGTTAGTAATATTCGGGTGCAATTTTATTAACATGAAAGTTCCTCTTTAAGTCTAGGACAGCACTAAATTGGTCCTTAAGGGATTAACTCATTGATATTTGAAAAGTGATGCATTGAAAATGTATCTAGCATAGAAGAAGTTAAAGGGATAGTAATATCAGAAAAAAAGTATTAACTGTATGGTAGATATCATTAAAAGAGTACTTGCATTTAACAGTTTGAGAGATACGAATATGGTTTGATAGATATAGGAAAATAAAGTTCTCCGCTCCCTCCCCTTTCTGCTTGACGAGCTGTAAAGCTGTCAGAAGCAGATTCTGGTTCCTGGATCAGACGGCGGCTCTTCAGCAGCGGCGACACAACGATATCTAAAGATAAATACTTAATCGGAACAGTCTACAACGTGTGCTTGGTTTGCAAGCACATGTTGTAGACCATTCTGATGAAGTATTTATCTTCAGATATTGTTATATTGGCGCTGCTGAAAAGCTGCATCTGGTCAAACGACCAGAATATGTTTCTGACAGCTTTACAGCTCGTCAAGCAGAAAGGGGAGGGAGCGGAGAACTTTATTTTCCTATATCTCTCAAACCATAATGGTTTGTGAGATACAAAGAAGTGCAAGTACTCTCTTTTAATTGTATCTAGCCTATAGTTAATACTCTTTTTCTGACATTACTATCCCTTTAACTGCAGTGATGGCCACTTAACCCTTTAAGGACCAGAGGAGTGTCAAATGCATTGCTTCACAATGTGTTTGAACCTCATCTAGTCCTTAGATGGTTAAAGGCTTAGTAAACCGTTTTAATGATGAAGTTTTTTAGTAAATAGAGACAGATAAATAAATAGACAAGGACAGATGGGGAGAAAGGGATTTTAGCCTGTCATTAGGTTTCATTTTTTCTAATATAATTTGTTACTCATATCTGTGGTGCCTATATTGAATAGTCATTGCATTCCCTGTAGCAGTTATTCTTATGCACAGTGAGCCATTTCCACTGGGATGCTCTTGAATCCCTGCCCTTATGCAATACTGTACACTACAATTATGGAGGAACAGATTTGTTCTAGCTATATGCCACATCACAGTGACGCTTAATCCCTTCAGAGACAGAGGCTTGGGCCATTTCCTGTACCCTGCAGGCCAGACAGCTCAATTCGTTCTGAAAAACTCTCGTGGTAACTTACACAAATAGAATTTTGCATTGTAAAAAGCAGCGATGTCATAATGACAAAAAAGTGAAAGTGTACTCATTTTGCTAAAATCACATACTATGTATCAGAAACATTTAAATTGATTGCGAAAGTTTCAATTATTTGAAAAAGCCCCGAGTCCACCGAGTAAAAGAATACCAAATTTGTATAGTTTTACCTACGTCCATGGCTAGAGCAGAGCGCTAATCACCAGGTGCGCAAAATGGCATTTTCAACTTTATGAACTAATATGCGCATTCTAGGGTTTTTGTGGTAAAGCTACCCTAAAACAGTGGAATAACTATATAAAACTATATAGTTCTGAAAAGTAGACAACCTGCTGCATCTAATGAGGGGTGAATTGCCTTCTTACCACAAGCCGGTTGTGCCCAAATGCTTCCAGAAGTTGGAACTATAGGAAAAAAAATGGCATTTTCTTACATTTCTGCCCCTTCAAATGTACTGAAATATGTGAAAACCATGGCATTTCCAACTGTATTCATTAGCTAGTGCTCTTAGGAGAAAAATAACACCCCATTGGTATGAGTTCACCTACCTTAGAGGGCGCTATAAGTACAAAACTACCCCTATTGCAACCTCTAATTTTTCTAACATTTTCTCAAACATTACTTGTCGATACAAAAATGGTTATAACAACTACAGAAGAAGTGAAGAAAGGCTACACAAACTATACCACTTTGGAAAAAAGACAACCTGCTGCATCTAATGAGGGGTGAATTGCCTTCTTACCCCAAGCCTGGTGTGCACAAATGCCTCCAGAATGTGGCACTAATTAAAAAAAGGCATTTTCTTACATTTCTGCCCCTTCAACTGTACTGAAATCAATGAAAACCAAGGAATTTCAAACTGTATTCATTAGCTAGTGCTCTTAGGAGACAAATGACACCCCACTGGAATGAGTCAACCTACCTTAGGGGTGCCAGAAGCATATAACTACCCCTACTTGTTTGCTTCCTTGAAAATGGTTGCTTGTACTAAAATGTTCACAACTGTTAGAGACATGAAGGAAAGGTATAAATGGTATACCATTTTGGAAAGCAGACATTCTCCCGCATCAAGTGAGGGGTCACTTGCCTTTCTATCCCTGGGCTGAAATTTACAAATATTTCCAAAATGTGGCGCTATAGGAATAAATACATGCTTTTTTTTTTACATTTCCATGCACTGCATTCATTAGCTAGTGCTCTTAGGAGTCAAACACCCCCCCACTGGTATGAGTTGACCTACCTAAGAGGGTGCTAGAAGTAGAAAACTACACCTACTACAAACCTCTGATGTTGCTAACATTTTCTTTGACTTGCCTGTACGAAAACGGCTATAACACTTTCAGAAGTGAAGAAAAGGTAGATAAACAATACCATTTTGGAAAGAAGATAACCTGCCGCATTGAAGGAGGGGTCACTTGCCTTTTTACCCTTAAGTTAGTGTGCACAACTATTTCCAGAATGTGGTGCTACAGGAAAAAAACAAACTTTTTTTTTTTTTTTTTTTTATACACATCAGTCACTTCAAAGATATTAAAATGGTTCAGTGGCATGGGATTTCCTAGGAGGACTTCTTGCCAGCCTAAGAAAAATGGTACCCCACTGCTGTGGGTTGACATACCAATTTGGGTGGCAGGAGCGTAGCTACCAGTGAAACAGGGATGGGAAAGCAAACAGTGTATGTGTGATTTTATGGCTAACAGATGAAAGAAGCTAGGGCATCAGCCAGTGTACGTGCGGACCTGTGACTACCAGTGTAACAAAGTGTGTGGGAGAGCGAGGGATTAGGCAGTGTGTCTGAGTATGAGCAGAGGAGCAAGGATGGTGGTGATGGTGGGGCAGTGTCTGATAGTGTATATGGGGGATCTGTGACTACCAGTGTGCACTGTATATCCTGCTCATACAAAGTTTGATTCCCAGCCTGAATCTAGTGCATACTGGTACTTTAAGTCTACCAGTAGGCAGTGGAAACAGGCTGGGGAATGACACTGCCAGTTGGCTGTGGAGCCGGGCAGGGGGATACAGTACGTGAGGGGGGGGGATTGGTGGCATTTTGTGTGCATGCCACAGGGGTGCCCAATGCACTGCAAAGCAATGCGTTGGACCCCCTGTTGCAGACAAAGGTTTTTTTTTTGTTTTTTTATTATTTTGTATTCATACCTCGTTGGGGAGGCGGTATCAGGAACATTCCTGATGTCCCCCATCAAGGTCTAAAAACAGAATAATGGGAAAAAAAAGGTGTGTGTCACAGGGGGTCCAACGCATTGCAAAGCACTGCATTGGACCCCACCCTGTGACATGTGCATTTTTTGGGGCTTCCCCCCCCCCAATATATTTGTGTTGACCTCGTTGGGGTATCTGAACACATACAATGAGGTCTGAATAAAAAATAAAAGGAGGAAAAAAAAATAATCCTTTGTGTGCCACAGGAGTGTCCAGTGGATTGCAAAGCAATGCATTGGGCCCCTGTGGCACACAAAGGGTTAATTTTTGTAATCGTTACTTTGTATTCAGATGGCCACCAAACAAGCTTTGATTACAAAGTTATGATAAAGAGTGCTGTGTGTGCCACAGGAAGGGGGTGTGCATTGAACCCCCCCTCCCAGTGGCACACACAGTATTTCATTTATTTTTTAATTATAGACCTCATTGAGGGGCATCAGGACCCCCCTGTCTCCCCCATGAGGTCTTAGTAAAAAAAAAAAAAAAAAAAAAAAAAAAAAAAAAAATTATATATATCCACAAAAGAAGTGTCCCTGTGAGTGCCACAGGGGTCTCCAGGGCATAGCAAAGCAATGCATTGGATCCTTGTGGCACTCAGAGGGTTCTTTTTTTTTATTATTACTTTGTAATCAGAGCTTGTTGGGGGACCATCAGGACCAATCCTGATGGCCCCCCAACAATTTCTGATAACAAAGTAATGATAAAAGCCCTGTGTGTGCCACAGGAAGGGGGGTGCATTGGACCCCCTGTGTCACACACAGGGTTACATTTTTTTTTTTTTTTTTTTTAAATAATAGACCTCATTGAGGAGCATCAGGACCCCCCCGATCCCCCTAATAAGGTCTTGCAAAAAATAGAAAAAGAAAAAAAAAAATGTACCCAAAAGAAGTGACCCTGTGAGTGCCACAGGGGTCTCCAGCACACTGCTTTGCAATGTGCTGGGGACCCCTGCGGCTCTCACAGGGTTACTTTTATTATTTATTTATTATTTTTTTTAATCTTCAGACCTCGTGGGGGACATCAGGATCCCTCAGTTATTGATCTCCCAGCCGATCGGCTGGGAGATCAATAGCTCTCCTGCCCTTCTCTCCTACCACCAGTAGGAGTGAATGGGACTGGGTAAACTTCCCTAACGTCATCGGTGATCATGTCACCGATGACGTTGGGAGGCTTCCCCTGGTCCCGTCCACCCCTACCCGGAAGTTCGGGTAGGAGAGAGGGGAAAGGAGAAACTCAGTTTCTCTTTTGTGTTTATTGATCTCCCAGCACGATCGGCTGGGAGATAAATAACTGGGGAGGCATAAGGAGTGATCCTCATGCCTCCCCAAGAGTGCCAGGCTGCATGTCAGCTGAAATGCGGCCACTGCAAGCCGGTTATACCGGCTTATGTAGTGACCGCATTTTAGCTGTACAATGTATGAGCGTGGCACAGCAGGTACAGCTGTGTCCGCTCGTACATTGTACCTACCTGGCACTCTAGGGGTTACGTTTTGCAAATCTGCCTAGTAAGAGGTGGACACTTAAGCGTACTGTGATGCGGGAGTCATTCTGATGCAGCCTTCTGAGTGTTCAAGAGGCAAAACCAAGAGGTTCAAAAGAGGTATAACCTTACATTTAACTTTTGAGTGCCAGAGGGGTCCCCATCATATTGATTTGCAAAGCATTGCTGACCTCTCTGGCACTCAAAGGGTTAAGGCACAGATTCAGATGTATATTGATATTAAACAGTGAATGGACATATACTGATATAGAGGGGAGAACTCAAAGTCTGTAAGTGCATTCCAGGGGCTGTAGTTTATTACTGAAATGTTGCCCTCTATTTGGCGACCTTTAAAGGGATAGTAATGTTTCATAATAAAAGCAGCTCCAATTAATCATCATAGTATTTGGACTTTGGAAAGTGTTATTTCATTTCTGTCAGAGTTGCAGTTCAAGAGTAATTCAATGACAAAGTATCCCCCTCCCACCCATTTTACTGATGTAACACTGCTCAGCCAGATCAGAAGGAGGTGCCCAGGTAGATTGCAGAGAGGAACAATCTTCAATTAAGATAAGGGAAAAACCTGAAAAAGTTGTCAAGGGGGCAGGGCTTTCACTGTTCTCATAGGAAGAAGATTGTCCCCTGCTGTTATCTGTCTGGTCTATGGACTGCATTCCACATGTGTGAAGAGATGGCTTACACTAGGTAAAAGGGTCAGGAGGGGAAACTTTGCTTGTGAATATCTCTCAAACCATAAAGGTTTGAGAGATAAGACTTATATCGTTCATGTTTTTTTTAATGCCTACAAAAAGATAAAATAAAGTATTACTATCCCTTTAAAATAGTCTGGGCTGCAGCCACTTCAATATAGACTGTAGCCCAGCGCTCTGCCTCTGCTCTCCTCCTTCCTCCGATGATGGAGGCTTCTGTCTGTAAGCTGGAGTGGTCTATTGGCTAGATATAGATCTCTGCCAATGAGACCGCTCCAGTTTACTGACAGACGCCTTTGTCATTGGAGGAGGGAAGGGAGCAGAGGCAGCGCTCTGTAACTGCGGAGAACCGCACAGAACTGCAGTCACCCGGAAGTGGCTCCAGCAGATACTTTGGTAAGTTACATTTAAACCAAACGGAGGCTAAAAAAAAATAATAAGGTTTTAATGCTATTGGATGTGTCACCTAACTATTTAGGGGATGTTGTGCATAGGTGATACATCCACTTTACGAGTGCAACATCAGAATGTCGCCCTTTTGATTCAGGCAACATTTTTAATGTGGGGTTTTAGGATAGACAAATAGAGGGAAACATTTCAATAGGATACCTTTCATAGCAGCCCTTTATATCCACAGTGATGGCAAAATAAAAAAAAGCAATCAATGTTTTGTGACAATTCTTTCTATCATAGACAACTCTCCATACACGTCAACACCACCACAAAGTTCCTTTTTTTGGCTTGTCCGTGCTTTGAGAAAGCAGCTCTATTGCTGCGAAATACGTTGGCGTTCAAGCCCGTTCTTTTATTCATTGTTTTTAATATATGTGGATTATCCATTAAATGTTACTATTGAACCAGCCTTATGTATGAGAGTTTGGAGTGGAATGTTGCTGATTGCCAGTCCTCTCTCCACAAGTGTTTCTGTCAGATTGACTGGTACCAGCTCTCTGACCACATTTACACGAGAGTTCATTTCATTTTTACTTATTTATTGATTTGTGTACTGTATTACACTATTGGGCGCTTTTTCTTTTTTCTTTTATATTATCTTTGGGACCCTCAAAAACAGTTTCTCAACCTTTACGCTAACACGAACCCCTCCATTTAAAATGACTGATGTACTCAAACACAATTTTGTTTACTCTAATAAATGAATGGAAACGTAGGAATGGAAAAAGACAGGAACTGATATTAGGGCAATATGTTATCAAACGAACATCCCTTTTGACACCAGCTCTTCCCACTCCCATACACAGTCACTATTTTAACCAGTTAAAGGGATAGTAATACTTACATTTTACTATACTGCATCTTGTAGCCCTTAAAAAAAAAATTATGTGTCCCCAGTGCCATCTCTCAAACCTTTATGGTTTGAGAGATATCCGCTTTCAAAGATCCCCCCTCCCTGACGTCAGAGCTCTAGCGGAGGCTCTTCAGCAGAACCGAGATTGCGTTATGGAAAAAGAAATCCTTCACTGGAACGGTTTTGTACGTGAGCTTGGTTTGCAAGCATACATAGAAGACCGTTTCAGTGAAGGATTTGTTTTTCCATTAACTTGATCTCAGCTAGAGCTCTTGACGTCAGGATGGGGGGGACTTTGAAAGCTGATATCTCTCAAACCATATAAGTTTGAGAGATGGCACTGGGGGCATTTCATTTGTTTTTAAGGACTACAAGATGCAGTATAGTAAAATTTAAGTATTACTATCCCTTTAAAGGGATAGTAATACTTTGTTTTAACTTTATTTTATTTTGTAGGCATTAAAAAAACATGAAGAATGATATAAGTCATGTCTCAAACATTTATGGTTTGAGAGATATTCACAAGCAAAGTTTCCCCCTCCCGCCCCTTTTTCCAGTGTAAGCCATCTCTTCTCAGATGTGAATCTGGTTGTAAGACCAGACAGATAGCAGAAGGGGACAATCTTCTTTATATGAAAACAATGAAAGCCCTTCCCCCCTTGACAAGTTTTTCAGCTTTTTCCCTTATCTTAATTGAAGATTGTCCCTCTCTGCAGTTTACCTGGGCACCTCCCTTCTTATCTGGCTGAACAGGGGGGGATACTTTGCTTGTGAATATCTCTTAAACCATAAAGGTTTGAGACATAAGACTTATATCATTATTCATGTTTTTTTAATGCCTACAAAATAAAATAAAGATAAAACGAAGTATTACTATACCTTTAAGGACTAGATGCATATGTAATGCCCTGTTTTACAAAGTGGCAGTATGGGATTTCTTTTTATTTATTAATTTACATTTTTTTTTGCGAAGGTATTTTACTGGGAAAGATACATTGAGATTGTCTCTCATTTTCAAATATGTCCTGGGGTAATTTAATTTAGGATATTATTGGTTTTATTCTCTAAAAAGGATTATATCATGTATTTTCCTGGGAAAAACTGAAAGGATGTATACATTTTTATCATATGAGAAACAGGTTATCCTAGGAGGAAGCCATTCTGGGATGTTGCAAGTGGGGTCCTTTATTGAGGACTGTGGTGATTTTACGAATAGATTCCCTTACAACATCCAAAGAAGAGATTATTACAGGTTTTTATTCTGATTAGAATATAGGATTGTTCTGTGGCTTTTTTTTTTTTTTTTTTTTTTTGTGGCTTGTCATTTGCATGTAGGATCTGGCAGGAATGATAAATTCTAAATATATTTGGTGTGACACTGGTAGCATTGGTTTGCATTTTTTTTATACAATGACTATTAAAAAACAAAAAACAACAAAAAAAAAAACAATCAGTGCCCACTTTATTAGGTGCATCTGCTTGTTAACACAAATAGCCATATGGGAAATGAAGAAAACTGGTTATCTAAGTGACTTTGACCATGGTATGATTGTTGGTGCCAGAAGTGGTGGTTCCATCTTCTCCTCCTGGGATTTTCACACACTACAGCCTCTAGTTTACAGAGAATGATGTAATAACAAAAAAATGTCCAGTGAGGGAGTTCTGGGGTAAAAATGCCTTGCTAAAGATAGATCAAAAAGAGAATGGTTAGACTTGTTCAAGCTGACAAAAAGCCACAAATACGCACTCTGTACAAAGCATCACAACTAACAGTGGATGGGCTAAAGCAGCAGACCACCACACCAAGTTCCACTCCTGTCAGCTAAGAACAGGAAGATGATGCTACAGTGGGCACGTGATCATAAAAACTGGATGGTTGGACACACTGCACAAACAGCATGAATCAATTTTGCCTTTCGTCAACGGTACAGGCTGGTAGTGGTGGTGTTATTGTGTGGGGAATATTTGTTTGGGACACATAAGGGCCATTAATACCATCTGACCATCATGTGAATGGCACAGCATACCAAAGCATTGATGCTGACCACATGCATCCCTTTATGGCCATAGTCTACCCATTTTCAAATGGATAATTCCAGCATGATAATGTGCCACGTAACAAAGCACTCATCTCAAGCTGGTTCCATGAACATGACATTGACTTTCATTTACTCCAATGACCTACAGAGTTCCCATATGTCAATCCAGTAGAACACCTTTAGGATGAGATGGAACAAGAGATTCACAACGTGAATGAATGGCCAACAAATCTTCAGGAACTGCATGATACTACAGAGTCTTAATGTACCAAAATATATAAGGACTGTTTCTAGCACATCATTAAATCCATGCTGTGAATAATTCAGGATGTTCTGGAGGCAAAAGGGGTCCTACATAGGTGTACCCAATAAACTGACCACTTAGTGTATTTTTAGATGGAATGGTGTTTTGCATGATCTTGCATGTTTACAAATCTGCACATAATGACAACATAACCAGATCTAGACCCCATCTCTCTTTCTGGGGGCATTTGGGTCATCAGAAACAGAGCTACATGTGCACCAAGCACTCTGACCTCTGTTTATGAAATGGAGACACACCAAGAACTCTCCCTTATGCATTAATAAAGGTTTATCTTGACCTCATAATAAGAAATACAATAATAACAGTGCATGATTTTCATTTAAGCATTTAGATAAAAATGTCCTCCTGTGGGTGGGGGCTAGAGGGCCGCTCACCTAATGCCAGGGGGGGTCCATACCTGGGAACTCTTCTTTGAATCCCGCAGAGACACCTCGTCGACTGGGAACGAAAGTGCCTAAGTTACATTATTAACATACCTGGGAACTCTCAGGGTTTGACCCTGAAACTCAGGGTTTGGAATCAGATCTCAGGGTGTCAGGGTGAAGGGCCAAATTCTCAGGGTGAGCAAATGCAGTGTGTCCTCCTATATGATTTACACCAATTTACAGCTTATTCATTGTCCAAATCCATGGCATTTCTACCAGAAAGGCAGGAGGACAAGTCCTGCTTGCCTTAGGAGTGTATAAGAAGTTATATCTCAGAACTGTAGCATTTGAAAGGTTCCTTAAAAATTGATTGGATTATCTCTGGTTTAGAGCAAACATTGACGTAACACATAGAAGCTGCTTTCTCGGGGGCGTTAAGGGTTAATAATATCTCAGGCTGAGCTCATTTCAAAAGTTCCCAGGTATGATTATTAAAGGCATAAAACGGGAAGGGCCTGCCTCTAGAATAATTGGGAAGTGGGCAGAAAAGGAACGGGAGGCGTACACTGAAAATTCAAATAAGACTTAGAATCAGCCTCAGTCCCTGAAGACCCAGTAATTAGCTCTTAAATAAAATATAATATGTCTCCAGGGCAGATTCAGAGAGCCAGGTATGCTGAGGTCTGTGTAGTGGAAGAAGGTGAGATAAGAATCAATGTACTACTTAGATGTGATATATGTCCTGATGTTTGTATTAGGAGAGGGAAATAAACATTTTGCATTAGTCAGTAATGAAAGGCGTCCTGGTATCTATTTATTATTATTTATGTCCTATTTTCTCTAAATGTCTGCACGCTAACATTAGTATATGATTTAAAAGGTGGTTAATGCTAGCAAAGTTATTAATTGTATGCCAGCATGGTATATGTATTGATTCTATACTGCACTAAAATGTTTAAAACAAGATAAGCACTTATTTAGTAAACCACTTCCTGGTTCCCCGCCCCTTTCTTCCCCCGGAAACTTATAGCGAAAACACAGCAAGTCAAGCCAATACATTCCTTCTAACACTTTTCAGCAGCCACCTTATGTCTGTACAACTCACGTGTAGAAAGGTGGAAAGTTGTACTGCCACGGCCACTCGAACCCCATCTCAGTGGCGTCTTATAATCTCTTCCTCCCGGGAACAGGAGATGCACTAGCTGAAAGGTTCCGGATTCCGTCAATGTTCCCTAGTGATTGGCTAACGCTACCGCCTAGCTAACTCCTATCAGAAAAGGAGGCGGGCAATGGTTGTTGCTAGGGGCAACTAGCGGGTGATTTGTTTACCTGCTTTTTCTCATATGGGTTTAGAATATTTATTGAAACGCTCAGGACAGCCTGTATAGGTTTACGTTCCCAGTTTTCCAGAAATATATTTAATGATAAAAGACTTTAACCGTTTGAGTGCCAGAGGGGTTCGGAACGCAATGCAAACTATTGCGTTCCATACCGTTCCGGTACTCGGAGGGTTAAGGGGAATTCCACGTTAGGAATGGTCTTTTATTAGCATACCTGGGAACTTCCAGTCGAGGGCTACCCGGAGGGTAGTCCTCTGTTCACCAGGGGGTGACAAAAATGACGCTAATCGCGTCAAAAAGGGGCGGGGTTTGCCACGAGTGTGGGGGGGGGCTTAACCCTTTGAGTGCCAGAGTGGTAGGAATGCATTGCAAAGCAATGCATTCCTTACTACTCTGGCACTCAGAGGGCTGGGGACTGAGTATCAGCAGGAGAAAAAGCGGATGTGGCAGAGTTTCAATAGAAACTCTCCACATCCGGAGGAATCAGCCTCTGCCCCGGAGACCCGGTAAAGTTCTGTCAGAACCGGAGTCTCCGGGGCAAATCCGGAGAGTTCCCAGGTATGTTTATTAGTTCATTAGATTTACTTGCCTATTTATGTATTTGTTACACAGTCGGGTACAGATGTCCATATATTTTTGTACCCTCTGATCCTCCTGTTCTCCACATCTGATTGTACTATTTAATACCTCTGTATGTCTATTCCCCAATTGTACAGCGCTGCGGAATTAGTTGGCGCTATATAAATAAAGAATAATAATAATACTGTTTCTCAAATTCTAGATTACACAGCCTTACAATAAACCGTAATGTTTAAGGAGTCTGGCTGGTTCACGTGCCCTCTATCATCAGATTCTAAACAGGGCAAGATTTACATCTAAAGTGCCCTTAGGCACAACACCCTATGGTGCCCTAGCTCCACATTCATCTGACCACTCCTAGCCTTAACCACACCCCTTTACTTAGCCACGCCTTCTTTTGTGGCCAGATCCATTTTTAGATTTATCCTTCACAGTAAATGTACACATCTATAAGTGAAAAGTCTGGGAATAATGTGACGGCGTAATAGCGTTATTTCCATTGAATGAAGTCTCAGCAATGGCAATTCAAGGCACTATTATTATTAAAGGGATAGTAATGTCCCAGAAATATTTTGTTTTTCATTTTCTAGTGCTTAAAAAGTTGACTTGAATGCAAAAATCCGTATCTCTCAAACCGCTATGTTTGAGAGATATTCACATTCAAAGTTTGATGTTTCCTGCTGTCAGCTGTAAAGTAGGCTGCCCAGATCTCACCTTTAACTGGGGACACATAGGAAATAGACATTTTGCAGGACTTCACTGAAATCAATGCGGTCCTGCAGTATGCATTTCTCCTATGCGTCCCTGGTTAAAGGTGAGGTCTGGTCAGCCTACTGTAAAGCTGTCAGCAGGAGATCCGTGTCGGACAACATGGAGGCTCTTCAGCAGAGCCTCAATTGTGTGTTTTTTTTTTAAAAAGAATGACTGCATTGGAATGGTCTGCAAAGTGTGCTTGCAAATACACATGTTCCATATATTGGCATCACATCCCCCATGCTTTTCTTATCACAAAAACAGTTACAGATGGCTGCTTTCTAGATATCCCATTAGTCTCACATATTATAGTCCCTGTGTGCTTTCAGTGTTATGTTTAGAGCAGTGGTTCTCAACCCGTTTAACCATACCTGGGAACTCTCCGGTTTTGCCCTGGAGACTCCGGGTTTGACAATGATTTACTGGGTCTCCGAGGCAGAGTCAGATTCTCCAGATGTGAGGAAACCCTGCCCACTTGTGCTCAATCCCACCCTGTTCCTCCCACTCTGCGCCCTCTTCTACCCCTTTCCTAGTGCATTCTATATTTTTTTTATGTTTAGTAGTCCCGCCTCTCCTAGGGGTTAAGCCCCACCCCTTTTTAATTATGCAAATCACGTAATTTCTCTACCCTCATCGGCACTAGAGGGCTGTCCTCCAGGCAGCCCCAAGTAAGAAGTTCCCAGGTATGCATGTAACCTCAGGACCCACTTTTGTCCTTGGTCATTAAGTTGTGACCCAAAAATAATTTAATTTCCAAAACATAATTTATTATTCCACAAAATAATTTGTACAGTATTGCACAATGTATATATGCACTTTTTATATGAAATACCCAATATCCCACCTTCTGTGCCTGGGATATACAAAACTCCCATCCAGAAGTTTCTTAGCACACATATTAAGATACTCCCCACACAGCACCAGGCCATCCAACACCCCCTCACACAGCACCAGGCCATACAGTACCTCCCTCATACAGCATCAGGCCATCCAGTAGTAGTACCCCCCTCATACAGCACCAGGCCATCCAGTACCCCACCTCACACAGCACCAGGCCATCCAGTAGTAGTACCCCCCTCACACAGCACCAGGCCATCCAGTACCCCCTTCACACAGCACCAGGCCATCCAGTAGTAGTACCCCCCTCACACAGCACCAGGCCATCCAGTAGTAGTACCCCCCTCACACAGCACCAGGCCATCCAGTACCCCCTTCACACAGCACCAGGCCATCCAGTAGTAGTACCCCCCTCACACAGCACCAGGCCATCCAGTAGTAGTACCCCTCCTCACACAGCACCAGGCCATCCAGTACCTCCCATCCAGTACCCCCCTCACACAACACCAGGCCATCCAGTAGTAGTACCCCCCAGCACCAGGCCATCCAGTACTACCCCTCTCATCCAGCACCAGGCCATCCAGTACTACTGGCTTACCTGTGCTGCGTGGTGGTGGGTCAGTGCGCTGATGCTGTTGCTGTCAATGTCACTGTGTCTGTCACTGATGTGCTGATGGTCCTCCTTGTGAGTCTGAGTCCCCAGTGGTCCTCCTCCTGTCCTAATCCTGCTGCGTGTGTGTACTCAGGACCTCACGTGATGTCCTGTGGTGGGGTTTGCTGCTGAGTCCCACATCCCCCCATCACGCTCCCCTGCAGGCCGCCCGTGATTACATCAATGCTCATGCTAGTTGCTATACGACCATTTGGTCTGTGCAACGTGCACATTGAACAGGAAGGGACTCAGAGAGAAGTGGGCCCGAAGTGCTTGCTGCCAGCAGCTGCCAGAGTCAACAACCCCAGCGTAGCGTCTGAGTCTGTACTGTGTACGTGTACTCTGGCAGACTGGCAACAAGCGGTACCGGTGGATCGGAAGTTCATGTTTCCTCCTTACTTCTGATCTTGTGTTGGGGCAGGGTAGGTACCTTGGAAAAATGTGGCATGCGACACCGCAGTGACTGCACAGTGATGGCATACATAAGAACTGTGTACTACTGTACTCTGACTCTGCCGCCCTCAGCCTTAACCCTTTGAGTGCCAGAGGGGTACGAAACGCATTGCAAAGCAATGTGTTCCGTAGCTCACTGGCACTCAAGGGGTTAATGAAGGTAGGCAGCATGACGGCAGGGCAAGGGCAGTATGTTTAAAACTGAGAGGCCTCAGTGCCTCAGGGAGCAGTGCACAGTGCAGCTGGCCGCCACCAGCCGCTTTACATAAGACAAAAGACATTGACATTATAATTGCTATCCGGCATCTGTGGCGACCCACTGAACACAGGGTCATGATCCACCTTTGAGTTGTGACCCACAGGTTGAGAAACACTGATTTAATATGTCCCACAAGAACCTTCAGTACATAAAAGTAAGAATACTTTGGAAGTTTATTAGTTGTTTTCCTGTCAATTCACCACATCAAACAGTAGAGAGCAGTACAGCACAAATATACTGTATATCAGGGTTTGTTTATAGAAATTTCATTTTAAATATTGATTATTTTAAGGCTTTACAAAGAAAAGCAGCTAACCACAGATAAACATTTTGGCCTTCTTGGGCCTCATCAGTGAGGCACAGCTGTTCCCACTAGGCACTTGTAAGCAAGGGGTCCAATTCTGGATGCCCCTATAAATCTTAATGAGATAAAGACCAAAGGACACTTGCCTATGCAAAGTAATGGTCAGAGATGCTCTACTAGGAACCAGCCTACCAGTAGGGATGGGCAAAAACTTTTGCTTCATTTTTGCCTTCTACAGAAATTGCAGTGAAAATGACAATTTCTCAGCTTTTTTCCCAAAGCCTTCTAACCTTGTCACACCAAACTGGTTGCCATTGAATCAAACTTACTGACACCCCAGCCTTGTCACACACTGTACTTATAGCCACAGAGCCAGTGTTTCCCCATTCCTCAGTCTCCTTCACCAACCCCTTGTCTCCTCACCCAGAATGACCTTCTGCAACTGTGATGAAGCTGCCCTCCTGCAACCCTACCTCTTCCTTCTGCTGTGCACTCTCCTTCTGGTGCCTTGCTTTCTCTGTCGAATTCTATTGTATGTGAGGCAGGTGGAGAGTGTGTGTTTGATTGTGTGTTCCACTAAATTCTGTTTCTTCCTTAGCTGACCTTATTCTTGCAATGCTAGTAATCACAAGCCTGACAATTTGGGGGACCATGGCAATGAAGGATGTTTGAAGATTTCCCCTTTTACTTAGCTTTTCCAGAAATGCTGTCAAACAAACTAAATCTCTTTACAGTAACCCCCAATGGGAAGAGGCCCATCTAAGCCAACCACCACCTCATCATCAGCTTTATTATATACCCATATGACCCTCCAACTCCAGCATAGCACTTTAGTCTTTTAGGAATATCAAATTCTCTTTTGTCCATTGTGGAACACTGGAACCATAAGGTTAAGTTGCTGCCTCAAGGAGGCATGTCACTTGCAAGCTAAAGATCTCCTGAATTGGAGACCACCTCACAGCTCCACTTAACTATCACTCATCAGCAGCAACCTTCAGTTTCCAAAACTTTGTTCAGGAGAACAACAGTGCAGAATCTTCTTAGAATGTTATTGTTTTACTACTTATGAGCTGTTTCTTGCCCCCCCCCCCCCAATTAGGCTGACTCATTTTACCCACTCCACATGGTTGCAGAGCAGAATGTGAAATAGTCTTGTGATTGGCCACTATACTCTCCTTTTCACTTCTTCAAAGGAACCATGAAGACAGAAGAACAGAAGAGCCAAAGTTGCAGAAGGTCTAAGGTCTGTTGTGCAGCATGACTACTTCATGAACTCTGGCTACTCTAACTCTATTTTATTGTGTTTATTCATTTATTTAGTTTTACTACATTTCTTTATTCTGACTTGTCCCTCTTCTGAAGGACAAGTCTTTTAAGGGACTGGCCTCTTAGAATGGAGCCTGCAGCCTCCATGTTGGATATGGAGATATTTTTCTTTTCCCGCAGCATCGGTAATGCTACACATCATCGGAGTGGTATAGTTATGGTTGGGCTTCCTTCCTCTATATGGGGACCCTTAGCTGTGGTCCCCCCCCCCCTCTGTTACCACAGCTTTAGGCACCGGTTGCAGGAGAGCCATCACAATATTTTTTGATTTGATATATTATTTTAACTTATATTTCCCTGCATTTTCAAAAGGAAGGGGAGGAATCCCCTTACATTCCTTTTCCTCTACTTAACTTATCCAGGAGGCACCCCTCTTAAGTGATGCAGATAAGATTATCTTTCCATTCTGCCTTTTTTTTGCCCCTTTGGGACTCTTCTTTCAGGGTTTGTGTGTCATGTCAGAATCTAGGGGAATATGGGAAAGCCCAAGAACACCAGCACCAATACAGTTGTTTCTTCAGTGGTCAATTGTATATCATGCCAGACCAGTCTGCCTATGGGTAAAACAGATCAGAGCGAGGAAGCGAAGGGATAGAGTGCTTGGCCGCAAGGTCTGCGTCAATGAAAAAGCCCACGGCCCCGGATTCCAGTAGTGCTGAAGCCACTACCGATTACTCTGCTCAATACAATTCTACTTCAAGAATAGGCTTGTCCTGAAGTCTTTCTGGGGACTGTAAAATTCCACCCAGGGTCTGTCCCTTACCTGACCCTAGGTGTGAGCGTTTCTCTGCCGGTTAGGGCAAGCACGCAACATATGGCCTGGCTCCCCACAGTATAAGCAAAGGCCCTTCCTCCTGCGCCGAGCCCTCTCCTCCAATGAAAGGCATATGAAGCCTAGCTACATTGGTTCCCCCCCCCGACGGGGTCAGAACTAGGAGGTATGGGAGGTGAGGGAGGACAGGGTGGGCGTAAGAAGCTAGGTGCCAGCCGAGGTAAAGGTTTACTTCTCTGTTCTTTGAACGAAGGCCTCTCACGGATTCTCATATCTATCAAGATGGTGACTGAGATTAGTGCCACCATTTCTGATCCTACAGCCACTAGTATTGTACCTGTTGCCAGACGTGCTGCCCCTGCTGCCAGTGCCACCATTTCTTTAACTGCAGCCACTAGTGTTGTACCTGTTGACAGATGTGTTGCTCCTGCTGCCAGTGCCACCATTTCTGATCCTGCAGCCATTAGTGTTGTACCTGTTGCCAGACGTGCTGCCTCTGCTGCCAGTGCCACCATTTCTGATCCTGCAGCCACTAGTGTTGTACCTGTTGCCAGACGTGCGGCCCCTGCTGCCAGTGCCACCATTTCTGATCCTGCAGCCGCTAGTGTTGTACCTGTTGCTAGTACTGAACCTGCTGCTAGTACTGAACCTGCTGCCACCAATAATTTGCCTGTTGCTAGTGTTTCTTGTAGTACTCAGGGGAAGGAGAAAATGATGCCAAGTGTGACAGCAAGGGGTCCTAAATCACACTTGCCATTCCCAAGAAGTCCTGCCACTGCTAGTACTACTGCTACTAAGGTCCAGCAGCTTGTTAGCCTAAGGAGTGAAGGAGGGGGTAATCAAAAATATCCTGATATTACTAGTGGCTGTGAGTCTGAGGAGGAAGACTCTGTGGCTGAACTTGATGTGGTCGGTGTTAGTAGTTGCAGCAGTAATGGTGAATCAGCCGGAGTGGTAGGGGATACATTTTACAGCATCCAGACTAGCGGTCAAGGGAGCCCACACCATTCTCCTGACCCTGGGACAGGTAGGCCTCCCCTTCTCTTCAATACAGTGTCCAGGTGGAATATGAACCTGAAGAGGCAGAACTGGTGTTGGTGTTGGGGGAGGAGAGCAGGCTGAGAATTAATACCACCACCACCAGAAGGAGCACAGATCAGTTTCCTGTGCCTTCTGCTAGCGCTAGTCTGCTTTCTTCTTCAGGTCAAAAGGCAATAGCAAGTGTGACATTAGGGGACCCTCTGTCACATTGCTCATCACCTCCTCCAAGCAGCAGTGAGATGTCTGGAATAGAGCAGCAGCAGCAACAACAGCATGTAGGGACTAGTGGTGGTGGTGGTGATGATGATGGAGAAGCTAGGGTGGAAGAGACATTGATGGCCTTTTTAGCAGAAACTGAGGAGGAATGGGAGACAGGAATAAGGATGGGCATCACCACCACCATCTTGGAATTAAAGGAATTTGCAACTGCTCTAATTCCTTCTGATGCTGAGGTACAAGGGCAACAGAATGCTGAGGAGCAGATTAGTGTGCCACAGACCACAGGGGACACAGTGGGAATGGGGTCAACAAGCGATGCAGGACGAGGACAGGTTCCACTTGCCAGCAGTAGCAATACTCCTGATCCTAGTTGCAGTGCTGACTCTGATGCAGTAGCAGCAACAGCAGCAACATTATCTGCTTCCACAGACAATGAAGGGGAATGTGGATGACAAGAACAAAGAGGCCATTCTTCTCCACCTTTCCCCTTCCCTCTGAAGTCATCATAGGTGTGGGACTATTTTTCTGTTGGGGCAGGCAGTGAAAAGAGGAAAGGAGGGAACACACTCTGGCACAAGTGTCCTCATATCACGCATGAAACACAGACACCATGACATTTACTCCAAGCATGTTAAAGCCAAACACCCACCACAGAAATCAAGCACCGCTTTTGCTGTCCCTGACTCACCAGAAAGGCAACAAGAGGCGAGGAGGAGATCAAAGAGGAGGAGGAATAGAACAACCCAGACAGAGACTGGAAGTTCCAGGATTAGTGAAACAACTAGCTCACCATCACCTTCTAGGGTAACAACATCTTCTGCCAATTCTCCTCATTCATTACCTCCCCTGCCAAATGATAGCCACTCTGTTGATGTTAGGATGTAGCAGTTCTTCTCTACCCATTGCACACTCACTGTGTGGTGCACTGACCACACATGCCAGCGTGGTGGAGGAGAATCTCAATCAGTGCATCAAGAGGCATCTGAGGAGATTGCATCCTGAAGAATATGCTAAGATGGTGGCAGGGAGGATTCATTGCTACTATTAAACTGTCAGCAAGTTGTCATGTGTCCTTAGCAGGTGTGGAAAAGGGGTACAGTGACAGCGGCAGTACTTGGTTTCTGGTGTCATGGTGTTTGGATACAGTTGTGCCCCCAGATGTTATTTACCACACATATTGTGCACCTTGCAGTTGCTGATGAGAGCCACAGTTCCTGCTCTCAAGGGAATAATTTATATTCTAATAACAAAACACCCATTATTTTGGAGGAGGGTCTGGTGGATAAAATTTATTGGCCAACATCTTCTTTTCTCCACATAGACTGGGGCTACTTATTGTGCTGCTACTGCCTCAGGCACATCACTGGAGCCAGTCATGGCAAGTGGAATCCATCTTTCATGTTACTGCTATTGTTGATCCCATTCCCTTTCAGCTGCCTAATTATCCTGCTGCTTAAACAACTCAGCAGCAGCAGTACAAACAGCAGTTGCAACTCAGGACTCAGGAGGACATTTGACAGAGGCCACTGACCAACATGACCTGCTGGCATTAGGCCAGTAGGGCATTTTTTTTTTCTCAGGGCTTGTGCTTTAAAAAAAAAAAAAAAAACATAGTCCTACAAAAAAATAAACAAGCCTAAGTCCTACAAATCAATGTTTCCTTAGGGCTTGTGCCAAACAAGCTTAAGTCCTACAAATCAATGCTTCTTCAGGGCTTGGGCCTCTAATAAGTCTAAGTCCTACAAAGGCCTCTAACAACAAATCAAACAAATCATCCTCTACAAAATACTCTATCAAGTCAAGTATCAGTCCACCCCAGTGGCAGCTTATGTCAGGGGGTTCCTGTCTCTATCACTTTACATACAAATGTTTTATTTTATGTTATTGATTTATTTTTTTATTAACTGTCCCCCCTATAGCAGTCAAGAAACCCCCACAAAACAAATTTCCTGTTCAAACGATTCATTCATTCACCAACACAGGCACCCTCCTCAGACCCCTTAACCCCTTCAGTGCCAGAGGCTTGGGCCATTTCCTGTACCCTGCAGGCCAGACACATTTTCAGCATCTTTGCTATCCTTCTGTTTAGGCTTGATTTACTCTGGGAATTTCTAGTTACATATGGAAAACTATATATTGTTTTTTTCAGAACAAACTGAGCTTTCTTGTAGTACATTACATGAAGAGAATTTTACATTGTGGAAAAAGCTATGATGTCATAATGAGAAAAAAAGTAAAAATTTACTCATTTTGCTAAAATCACATACTATGTATCAAAAACATTTACCTTGATTGAAAAAGTTTCAATTATTTGAAAAAGCCCCGAGTCCACCGAGTAAAAAAATACCACATTTGTATAGTTTTACCTACGTCCATGGCTAGCACAGAGCCCTAATCACAAGCAGCGCAAAATTGCATTTTCAACTTTATAAACTAATATGCTCATTCTAGGGTTTTTGTGGTAAAGCTACCCTAAAACAGTGGAATAACTATATAAAATTATATATTTCTGGAAAGTAGACAACCTGATGCATCTAATGAGGGGTGACTTGCCTTGTTACCCCAAGCCTGATGTGCACAAATGCCTCCAGAAGGTGGCGCTATGAAAAAAAACTCATTTTCTTACATTTCTGCCCATTCAAATGTACTGAAATCTGTGAAAACCATGGCATTTCCAACTGTATTCATTAGCTAGTGCTCTTAGGAGAAAAATGACACCCCATTGGTATGAGTTCACTTAACTCAGGGGGTGCTACAAGTACAAAACTACACCTATTGCAACCTCTAATTTTTCTAACATTTTCTCAAACGTTACTTGTCTGTACAAAAATGGTTATAACAACTACAGAAGTGAAGAAAGGGTACACAAACCATACCATTTTGTAAAGAAGATACCCTGCCTCATCTAATGAGGAGTGACTTGCCTTGTTATCCCAAGCCTGGTGTGCACAAATGCCTCCAGAATGTGGCGCTAATGAAAAGAAAAGGCATTTTCTTATATTTCTGCTACTTTAAATGTACGGAAATTTGTGAAAACCATGGCATTTCCAACTCTATTAATTAGCTAGGGCTCTTAGGAGAAAAATGACACCCCATTGGTATGAGTTCACCTACCTCAGGGGGCGCTACAAGTACAAAACTACACCTATTGCAACCTCGAATTTTTCTAACATTTTCTCAAACATTACTTGTCTGTACAAAAATGGTTATACCAACTACAGAAGTGAAGAAAGGGTACCATTTTGGAAAGAAGACACCCTGCCACATCTAATTATGGGTGACTTGCCTTGTTACCCTAAGCCTGGTGTGCACAAATGCCTCCAGAAAGTGGAGCTAATGAAAAAAAAGGCATTTTCTTACATTTCTGCCCCTTCAAATGTACTAAAATTTGTGAAAACCATGGCATTTCCAACTGTATTCATTAGCTAGGGCTCTTAGGAGAAAAATTACACCTCACTGGTATGAGTTCACCTACCTTAGGGGGCACTACAAGTACAAAACTGCAACTAATGCAACCTCTAATTTTTCTAACATTTTCTCCAACATACTTGTCTGTACAAAAATGGTTATAACAACCACAGAAGTGAAGAAAGAGTACACAAACCATACCATTTTGTAAAGAAGACACCCTGCTGCATCTAATTATGGGTGACTTGCCTTGTTACTCTAAGCCTGGTGTCTACAAATGCCTCCAGAATGTGGCACTAATTAAAAAAAGGCATTTTCTTACATTTCTGCCCCTTGAAATGTAGTGAAATCTGTGAAAACCATGGCATTTCCAAATGTATTCATTAGCTAGTGCACTTAGGAGAAAAATGGCACCCCATTGGTATGAGTTGACATACCATAGGGGTGCCAGAAGCACATAACAACACCTACCTGTTTTCTTCTTTGGAAATGGCTGCTTGTACTAAAATGTTCATAACTTTTAGATACATGAAGGAAAGTTATAAAATGTATACCAATTTGGAAAGTAGACATTCACCCGCATCACATGAGGGGTCCCTTGCCTTTCTACCCCCTGGCTGAAGTGCTCAATTATTTCCAAAATGTGGCACTATAGGAATAAATACATGTTTTTTTTACATTTCCACTACTTCAAAGATACTAAAATCTTTGAAAACCATAACATTTTCCTACTGTATTCAGTACCTGCTACCAACATGAGAAAAATGGTTCCCCATTTGTGTGGGATAACATATAATATGTGGGTGGTAGGAACACTTACCTAAACCTGACACTTTTGTTTTTGAAATTATCTGCCTTCACGGAAAGTGTCATAACCGTTATAGATATTCAGGAAAGGTATAGAAACCACACAATTTTGTAAAGAAGATAACCTGTCGCATCTAATGAGGGGTAACTTGCCTTCTTACCCCAAGCCTGGTGTGCACAAATGCCTCCAGAATGTGGCGCTAATGAAAAAAATGGCATTTCCTTACATTTCTGCCCCTTGAAATGTATTGAAATCTGTGAAAACCATAGAAATTTCAACTGTATTCGTTATCTAGTGCTCTTAGGAGTCAAATGACACCCCATTGGTATGAGGTGACATACCTTAGACAGTGCTAGAAGCATAAAACTACACCTACTACAACATCTGATTTTTTTAACATTTTCTGAAAAAGGACTTGCCTGTAAAAAAATGGTTATAACAGATACAGAAGTGAAGAAAGGGTAGAAAACCCATACCATTTTGGAAAGAAGATAACCTGCCACATCGAATGAGAGGTCACTAACCCCTAAGTTAGTTTGCACAACTATTTCCAGAATGTGGTGCTACAGGAAAACGCCGTGGGATTTCCTAGGATGACCTCTTGCCAGCCTAATAAAAATGGTACCCCACTGCTGTGGGTTGACAAACCAATTTGGGTGACAGGAGCATGGCTACCAGTAGAACAGGGATGGGACAGCAAACAGTGTATGTGTGATTTTATGGCAAACAGATGTAAGAAGCTAGCGCATTAGCCGGTGTACATGCGGACCTGTGACTACCAGTGTAACAAAGTGTGGGGGTGAGGGGTTAGGCAGTGTATGTGGGTATGTCTACTAGTGGGGAGTGGACCAAGGATGGTGGTGGTGGTGGGGGTCGGTGTCCGATAGTGTATATGGGAGAATCTGTGACTACCAGTGTGAACTGTATGTCCCCCTCATACACTGTTTCCCAGCCTGAATCTAGTGCATACTGGTACTGTGAGTCTACCAGTAGGCAGTAAAAACAGGCTGGGGTCAGGCTGGGGAATGGGACTGCCAGTGGGCTGTGGAACCAGGCAGGGGGATAAGGTATGTTGGGGTGGGGGGATTGGAAAGCAATGCATTGGACCCCCTGTTGCACACAAAGAGTTATTTTTTTGTTATTGTTTATTCATAACTCATTGGGGATGCGGTATCAGGAACACTCCTGGTGCCCCCCATCAAGGTCTAAAAAAAAGATCAGAACCCCCACAATGAGGTCTGAATAAAAAAATAAAGGGGGGAAAAATAAATAATCCTTTGTGTGCCACAGGGGTGTCCAGTGCATTGGACCCCTGAGGCACACAAAGTGTTAAATTTTTATGTTTTTATTGTAGACCACATTGAGGGGCATCAGGACCCCTCCTGATCCCCCCAATGGGGTCTTGGTAAAAAAAAAATGTCCTCAAAAGAAGTGACCCTGTGAGCGTCACGGGGGTCTCCAGCTCTTTGCAAAGCAATGCATTGGACCCTTGTGGCACTCAGAGGGTTAATTTTTTTTCATTACTTTGTAATCAGAGCTTGTTGGGGGGCCATCAGGACCACTCCTGATGGCCCCCCAACAATCTCTGATTACAAACTAATGATAAAAGCCCTGTGTGTGCCACAGAAGGGGGGGGGTCTGCATTGGACCCCCCCCTGTGGCACACACAGGGTTAATTTTTTTATTTTATTTATTTTTTATATTATTGACCTCATTGAGGGCATCAGGACCCCTCCTGATCCCCCCAATGAGGTCTTGGTAAAAAAAAAAAAAAAATGTTCTCAAAAGAAGTGACCCTGTGAGTGCCACAGGGGTCTCCAGCGCATTGCAAAGCAATGCATTGGACCCTTGTGGCACTCAGAGGGTTTTTTTTTTTTTTTCATTACTTTGTAATCAGAGCTTGTTGGGGGGCCATCAGGACCAATCCTGATGGCCCCCCAACATTGTCTGATTACAAACTAATGATAAAAGCCCTGTGTGTGCCACAGAAGGGGGGGTCTGCATTGGACCCCCCCGGCACACACAGGGTTAATTTTTTATTTTATTTATCTTTTATATTATTGACCTCATTGAGGGCATCAGGACCCCTCCGGACCCCCCAATGAGGTATTGGTAAAAAAAAAAAATGGCCCCAAAATAAGTGACCCTGTGAGTGCCACAGGGGTCTCCAGCAAAGCAATGCGCTGGGACCCCTGTGGCACTCACAGGGTTACTTTTATTTATTTATTTATTTATTTTTTATTTCTCAGACCTCATGGGGGACATCAGGACCCCTCCTGGTGTCCCCCCAGTTATTGATCTCCCAGCCGATTGTGCTGGGAGATCAATAATGCGACCGCAGGAGAGCAAAAGCTCTCCTGCCCTGCTCTCCTACCTCCGGTAGGAGTGATCGCGATCGAGGAAAGTCACCTAAGGTCACTGGTGACTATGTCACCGATGACATTAGGAGGCTTCCCCTGGTCCCGCCCACTCCTACCCAGAAGTTCGGGTAGGAGAGAGGGGAAAGGAGAAGCTGCGCTTCTCCTCTTCATTTATTTATCTCCCAGCACGATCGGCTGGGAGATCAATAACTAGGGGTGCATGAGGAGTGATCCTCATGCACCCCCAGAAGTGCCAAGCAGCATTTGAGCTAAAATGTTGCCACTGCAAGCCGGTTATACCGGCTTTTGCAGTGTCCACATTTTAGCTGTACATTGTATGAGCTTGGCACAGCAGGTACAGCTGTCCAAACTCGTATAATGTACCCACTTGGTACCCTAGGGGTTAATACCATGTCTTATGGTTTTTATTTTATTTTATTTTATTTAGGATTTTTTTATTAAGTGCCCCCCAATCTCAGTAAACAACCCCCCAAAAACATTCCCTTGTCAACTGATTCTTTCTCCACACCCCACCAACACAGGCACCCTCCTCAGACCCCTTAATACCATATCTTATGGTTTTTATTTTCTTTTATTTTATTTAGGATTTTTTTATTAAGTGCCCCCCAATCTCAGTAAACAACCCCCAAAAAACATTTCCTGTTCAATTGATTCTTTCCCCACACCCCACCAACACAGGCACCCTCATGCCCCTTTTATACAATGCCTTTGGCAAATAAAATATTGTTTGTAATGTGTTGGTGTAACTTCTATGTTCCCACTGAAAAAAGCAGAAAATCTGTACTTTGAGGGAAATTTTTCACGAAGCGGAGAGTGCCATTTTTCACAGATTTCAGTTTGAGGCAGAAAGTTTCGCCCATCCCTAGTCATAAGTCTTTTGGCAGCGAATGTTGTGCACCCAGGAACATCAAAAACTGTCCGAAAAGAGGCCACAAATTCCGTGAAGTTATGAATTATGGGCTTCTCTGTCTCCTAGATTGGGTTGGCCCAGGCCAATGCCTTGCCAGACAGGAGGGAGATCAGGAATCCCACCTTACTTTGTTCAGTAGGGAATGCATGTGGTACCAATTCCAAAATAATTCCCAGCTGATTGAGGAACCCCTGGCACAGTGTAGGTTCCCCATCATATTTTTGGGGCAAATGAGCAGAGCCAGACAACCAGCCTCAGAGGTAGTTTCCAGAACCGGCGCAGGTACTGGGGGAGCCACCGTTTGCTGAGCAAAGCGATCAAGGTGAGCCGTGCGATTTATCTGCATAGCAAAATACAACTGGTCGATTCTCTGGTCCTGAGAATCCATTCTGGACAAGATGCTCTGATTAGCTGGACTGCCTGAACCCTCAGTAGACATGGCCCTTATGTACTGTCATGGTTTTCAGGTGAAGAAGGACAGACACAGTCATAAAATATATAACCACCTTTATTTATTATGTACAGCAGTAATAGTATTAGCCCACACAACCCCAGACCACAGAATGATAGGACACAGGCTCCTACCCGGAGCTGTACACTGAGCTGTGCACTGCACTACTGCAAGATACCAGAGACTAGGACAGAGGTACGGGTGGAACCCCACAGGGAACAGTAAATGATGCACAAGTTTCCACCCTGGGTCATGCGACCGGAGGCAACAGGGAGCTAGAGCAGGCCTGAACCACAGATCACCGAGACTGATGATCAGGCATGCTAGGAGTGTACAGAGCAAGTAGTCAGCCAGAGCCACAGGTCAGACAAGCCGGTGACTACGCGGAGCGATAGTCAGCAAGAGCCAGAGGTCATACAAACTGGGAACTATGTGGAGCGAGTTAGTCAGCCAGAGCCACAGGTCAGAACTGATGTGGGTAGTCAGACACGCCGGATCATACACGGAGCAGATTCTCAGATAAAGAACGGGTCACAACAGAGCACACGAGACACTAGCCGAAACACCATGTAAGGGCCATGAGTCCTAGGCCCAATGAGGTTAATAAAGGTGCCGATAAGCGCGGGAACCAATTAGGCAAAACAGAACAGGCCCATAAAGAGGCGCACGACACAGCACCTGTTCCATGATGTCAGAAATGTGGAAGTAGCCACAAACATGCTGACCATCCTCCTAACAGAGGAAGGAAGCACAGGAACACTAAGGTCTCCTTAAGGGGACTGTGATAATATGGTTTCCAGAATCATTGAGACTAATATCTTGAGGCATCCTTAGATACTGTTAAATTCCTTGGTAAGATGTCTGCTCGCTCAGCGGTTGCACATCATATACTGGCTAAAGTTCTGGTCAGCTGATCAGTCTTCTAAGGTCTCTTTACCTTTGTGAGAAAATAGCTTTTATCTCAGAACTGGATAAGGTAATTATCCATGCTGCTGGGGTCAAGAGTTCTCTGTTTTCGCTGGTCACTCCTAATCTTCCACCTTTTCTGTGGAAGCCAAATTCCCCCCCCCACACACACACACACTAATACACTCATATGGCTAAAGGTCCTTCCCCCACTTTAATTCTGGCCCATTTCCATCCCAAACCCAAGATGGCCTGAGAGGGCAAGAAGCCTTCCAGGAGCCCTCCACTGTTAAGGCTTACTCTACATGATTCTTGGAGTTCTGGACCACCTCAGGCAGTTGTGGGACATCTGCCTTATTTTCACTCGGTGCATGCCCCCTCAGTGCAGGTCCATGGGTTCTGAGGGTTATTTTAGTGGGTTAGCGCATAGACATCAAAGACCCTCCTCCTCATTGTTTCTTCATGACAAGGTTTCCTCTTGATCTTGTTAAGGCTCTTCAGTTATGGAAGGTGGATCAAGCCTTGGCAGATATGTAGGTCTTGTTTCCAGTTCCTTCCCAGTAAAGATTCATGGTGTTCTATTCCAGTCTTTTCAAAGTTCACCAAGAATGACGGTGGCTGATTTTGCATCCGAGCCTCTCACTCATTTTGTTCATACTTTATCGTTCAAGATGGAGTCCTTGAGCTCCATCATTGTCACAATTTTTCTAGGAGAATGTTTAGCCTTTCTGGATATAAGAAACATGAACTTACTCAGTCTCGAGGGATCTCCTTTACTCCTTATCAGTATGATCTCCTGCCAAAAAACTGCCTCTGTGGAGTTTTTGCAACTCCCATCTCCAGAAGTTTGTTTCCTTTCTGGAACAGCACAGCTGGGTGATCAATTTCAAAAAGGCATCTAGCTCCATTCAAATATCTGATCTTTCTTTTTATGAGATTTGACACCCTTCAGGAACAGTCACATAAAGTAAGACGGCTATATAAAAGGAAATATGTATAAGGCAATATAAAAATTTGAGTCAAATAAAAAGGTGACGTGTGATATAACACAAGGGGTTGATTCAATATATATATAGATACTAAGAATAAAGAGTAGGGGAGTGCTATTTTTTTCTTTCTGGTTTTAGATGTTAAAGGCCCACTGTCATTTGGATAAAGCAGGTTGACGTACCTGGGAGCAGAACTGCTGCATAAACCAAGACCGCATTATGAGACCTCACAGACTAATGGAGCAGCAAAGCAGGGATCTACAAGAGACCTCTGATGTTTTATTGCTGGTCCAGTAGGAAGAAACTAACTACAAGACTGGAGTCTCACAATCAATTTTCTGTCCTGAGTGCTGCAGTCTCCATAGCCTCTCTATACTATGCTTGAGACCCTGACACAGAGGGTGTATAGGGACTGTGCTCACAACTCACAGAGTGTTTAACTGAGAGTCTCTTACATCCTGGTTCTGTTCTAGCTGGGTGTGTGTGCGTGGGGGCACTTTTCTGATTTCCTGAATGGCTGACATTTGTGGGCTGCACAATTCAGCCGTGTGCCTTTAACCCTTTGAGGGTCAGAGGAGTAAAGTGTTGGATACCCATCTGGCACTCAAAGGGTTAACATGTCTGCTGACATAGGTGCAGACTTAGAACTTTATAATTGCCTTGTCTGTTAACCCCTTAGCGCGCAGCTGACACTTAACGCCCACTGAACATTTTTCCCCATTACTTTCTATGACATCCTGAACGTACATGTACTTCCTCTGTCACTAACTTTTTTCCCCATTACTTTCTATGACTTCCTGGATGTACATGTACGTCCTCTGTCACTAACTTTTTTCTCCATTACTTTCTATGACATCCTGAACGTACATGTACTTCCTCTGTCACTAACTTTTTTCCCCCATTACTTTCTATGACTTCCTGGATGTACATGTACGTCCTCTGTCAGTAAGTGACAGTTTCTGCAGGACGTACATGTACGTCCATTGTCGGGATGAGGTTAAACATAGTTTGACATGTCCCAGTATTAAAAGATGAGAATGTTTTGAAATCTAGCACTGTAGAGGTACTAAGAACCCCAATAGAAAAATTCTATCTTTAAAAATAAAAAAACTCCCATTTACTTAAATGCAAAGCAATGGGTTGCATACCTCTCTGGCACTCAAAGGGTTAAACCCCTTCAATGATAGAGATCTCTAGCACATTGGTTTACAATGTTGGGACCTTTTGAATGCTGATGAGGTTAAAATCCCTTTTTAAATCAATGGGAATTTGGGGAATATTATTTGTCCTCTATGTTGCATTTAGTTTACACAATTGCTTCAGATTTTAGTTTATCAGCCTAACTTGAATTTTTCCACCTCTTATAAAAACTGTTTAAATATAGATTATTCCACTTATTGTAGGCTGCAAGGAACTGACAAGCTGGTCTTGCAGATTTTTTTTCATTAGGAGGCCTCATTGTTCTGAAATATGCTGACAGGAGTGTATGCCATTTACAGACTAGTAAGTTTAAAAGTACTGAGGAAGGAAATGGGCCCGCCCAGTAACAAGGGACAGGCCGGAAAAAAGGGACTGATTTTTTTTTCCTTTGCACTGCATTTATTATTACCAGAGGATAAGACTATATTTGTAGTTTGTTTCATTATATGCACCATGTCAGGGTTAAACACTGGAAAGCCAGGGGATGAGCAGTCCTCTGCTCTGAAATGAGTTATTCATGCTTCTGGCACTCAAATTGTTAAGCCTTGTCAGATCTATATATATATAACCCTTTGAGTGACAGAGGCACTTTGTCTTTGTGATTCTATGGCTACCATGGGACAAGTCTTTCAGCTGCTACCAGTCTACAAATCCCATCATTCTCCACCATACGTTGGTTGTCAGGGACCAATGGGAGCTGTAGTCTGGCAGAAGCTGTAGGGCCTCATGTTGCTAATCCCGGGTACCAGAGAGTGGGACAAGAGTGGGTGGGCAGAATATGTGGTTCTTTGACTACGGTGGGACAAGGCTGGGAGTTCAGTATATGTATTTCTATGTCCATGAGCCAATGCTTGGGGATGGGTTATTGTGTGGTTCTTTGGCTACCATTGTAACAAAAAGACTGTTGGTCAGAATGTGTGATTTTGTGGCTATCATAGGGCAAGCCTGGGGGGGTCAGTATATGTGGTTCTGTTGCTGTGGAAAAATGTGTACCCCTGTGGCACTCAAAGTGCTAAGCTTTATTGACTGGATGGTGATATATGCTGTCAGGACTGGTAAAAAAAAGTAGTGCTAAGAAGGACATTTTGACTTCAGTGCTCTTTGTTAGCTTCCCTAAGGAGTCATTCACATTATGGCATATGCTACTGTGTTTGACACTCCCAATACATTTTTGCCCATCCCTAGATCTGATCTCTTTATGTACTGTTTGTTGAACCACAAAACCTGTCTGACCATTGTTCTTCTTTTACATTCAGGAAACCCATCTGTCAATCACTTCTTTTAAATTACTTTTCTGAGAGGCTAGACTATGAACCTACCACACTTTCTGTAAAGCAATTCCTTTACGGGTCTCCATCTTCTTTTTCTAGTACATTTTTTCTTTGAGGGTGATGTGCTCAAAAGAGGAATTATGGGGCAAACCAATGTCACCATAGGTAATAAATAAACATTCGTTTTGATTTAAATGGCGTTATGAACCACTTGATTTTTGATTGGACCTCCATAGTTAGCATTCAGGAAGTTAAAAGCTCCATTTAAATGAATGGACATTGTCTCTTATGGAGCTGTTGGTTTGCTGCTAAACTGCATGTGTGCATCAACTTCTCTGGTGTAAACCAACTGTACCATAAGGAAAAGATACACATTCTCCAAAATCACATTGATTATGGGGCTTATAATCACTTGAATGCTCTCTACAATTCAAGTGGTTAAAATCTGATTTACCTGCCACATTCCATTAGACACACATCTATTACTGGACAGAAGTAATATCACAAAAAAGTGTCCCTTCTGGTCTTGGGATTATGTGCAAGATTTCCAAATTAAATACACTGGCTGTGCCTGAAAATTTAAAGGAGCAGTAAACTTTTTTTTTAGCAAAAATATTTCTCTTTCATCCACTGTGGGACACAGAGATCATGGGGTTCAGGTATGTCCACTAGGAGGCATAGAATATTAACAAAAAAAGTATTTGGAAGAGGAGTCTCCCTCTAAGCCCAGCTTAACCTTATCTCAGCTTAGCCTGTCTATTCCAAGGATCCTAAAGAGGACCAGGGATGGTCTCTCTGTAACCAATTGTTAAATTTTTACTTATTTATTTATTTTTCTCTGTTATTAGAGATCTGGGGTACATGGATCTAGACTCCACCAAAGTGAATCTCTGCACTTGGGCTATGCATCAGACTCAGAAGCAGAGGAACCCCTTCCTGGAGATTACTCACCCAAGGAAGACGGCAAAATTTTAGATAATACCTATCTTTTGCCAGCAGAAGAGGTGGATAAACTGGTGACAGCTGTTCAGGCAGCCATAGATGTCAAAGATTTAAAAGATGCCACCCGCAAGAAAGACCAACTCTACAAGGGGGGTTCTCATCTATCTAAGGTCTTCCCAATCCACAAAGTTCTCTCCTCCCTTATTGCGGAAGAATGGAATGTTCCAGACCTCAAATTGACCTTCTCCAGATGAGTCCAAAAATTATTTCCATTCGATCCCAGGGATGCCAGGCTTTGGGACTCTCCTGAAATTGATTAGTCTGACTCCATGGTCATCCACAGCACTGCAATCCCTTTGGAGGACATTTTCTGTTTCCAGAAAAGGCATTTGAAGCATTCACTTCGGGTTTTCTTCCTAGTGTTGCAGAAGTCTCCATGGCTTGCTTCCTCAGAGTTTGGTTGGCTGACTTTCAGGAAGATCTTACTTCCAGAGTACCTAGAGATGAACTTTTAAATAAGATTGCAGTTAATTATCTTTGTGATGCCTCCTTAGAATTTGTGTGAGTGTTTTCGCTTTCTTCCGCTTTGAACATTACAGCCAGAAAAGCTGTCCAGCTGATATCCTGGGCTGCAGATGTGGCTCTCAGGAACTGCTTGTGTGCCATGCCATTCCAGGGCTCGGCCTTGTTTGTTTCTGAATAAGAACAACTACTGGATAAAGCTGATTCTAAGACTTGACTCCCTACCAAGTACACTTTTCCTTGCTTCCGGAGACAGTTCACAGAGATGCTTTCTTCTATCTGTGGGAGGCAGACTTCGTTTTTTCCTCTCTGCATGGTGAAACATCTCTTCAGACCCCTGGATTTCTCCTGAGTGATGGTTACAGAATATAATTTGTCCTTCTTCCTCCTCCTCCTCCTCGCCACTTACTTACCTCCCTGCCTGTCTCTGGATCAAGCAAGCAGGCCTTTCTCCAGGTTTTAACCTCTTTCATAGAATATTAGATACTCCTTCCTGTCCTGCTCAGCCACAAAACAATTGGGTACCTACTCCCTTCTCTTTCTGGTTCTGAAGTCCTCAAATGGTTTTCGTCTTATAGACCTACGGCTTGTCAAACTATCCATCAGGAAACAGGAGTTCAAGATGGAGACCCCAGGATCCACAAAATGAGGCCCTTATGCCAGGAAACTTCATGGCCACAGTGGACCTGACAGATGCCTTTTTTCATGTCCCGATCCATCCAGCCTCCCAACGGTTCCTCAGAGAGGCAATTCCCATTCAAGAGAAGGTGCAACATCTTCAATTCCAGGCCCTCCCTTTCAGCCTACGTTCAGCCCCCAGAACATCCACCAAGATTCTTGTAGTTGTGGTGGCCTATCTCAGACAGCAGGGCGTCTCAGTCATCCCACACCTCAATGACTGGCTGGTAATTGCACCCTCTTTCTGACCCCTGCAAAATCATCTCACCATTCTTCTGAACACTCTCCAAAATCTCGGCTTGAGTATCAACTGGGAAAAGTTAGATCGTACCCCAGCACAGAAAAAACGGTTTCTGGGTTTGAGCTTGGACTCTCAACAGGCCAATACTTTTCTCTCAGAATCCCAGTAAACCAGTCTCAGGGGAAAGGTCTTGCACCTACAGTGAGGGAAAAAATTATTTGATCCCCTGCTGATTTTGTATGTTTGCCCACTGACAAAGAAATGATCAGTCCATAATTTTAATGGTAGGCTTATTTGAACAGTGAGAGAAAGAATAACAACAGAAAAATCCAGAAAAACGCATTTCAAAACAGTTATACATTGATTTGCATTTTACTGAGTGAAATAAGTATTTGCCCCCTTTGCAAAACATGACTTAGTACTTGGTGGAAAAACCATTGTTGGCAATCACAGAGTTCAGACATTTCTTGTGGTTAGCCACCAGGTTTGCACACATCTCAGGAGGGATTTTGTTTCAAGACTGATGTTTGGCAACTCGAACCTTCAGCTTCCTCCACAGATTTTCTATGGGATTAAGGTCTGGAGACTGGCTAGGCCACTCCAGGACCTTAATGTGCTTCTTCTTGAGCCACTCCTTTGTTGCCTTGGCCATGTATTTTGGGTCATTGTCATGCTGGAATACCCATCCACAACCCATTTTTAGTGCCCTGGCTGAGGGAAGGAGGTTCTCACCCAAGATTTGACGGTACATGGCCCCATCCATCGTCCCTTTAATGGTGAAGTTTTCCTGTCCCCTTAGCAGAAAAACACCCCAAAGCATAATGTTTCCACCTCCATGTTTGATGGTGTGGATGGTGTTCTTGGGGTCATAGGCAGCATTCCTTCTTCTCCAAACACGGCGAGTTGAGTTGATGTCAAAGAGCTCTATTTTGGTCTCATCTGACCACAACACTTTCACCCAGTTTTCCTCTTAATCATTCAGATGTTCAATGGCAAACTTCAGACGGGCCTGTACATGTGCTTGGTTGAGCAGGGGGACCTTGCGGGAGCTGCAGGATTTCAGTCCTTCACGGCGTAGTTTGTTACCAATTGTTTTCTTGGTGACTATGGTCCCAACTGCCTTGAAATCATTGACAAGATATCCCATGTTGTTCTGGGCTGATTCCTTACCGTTCTCATGATCATTGAAACTCCACGAGGTGAGATTTTGCATGGAGCCCCAGACCAAGGGAGACTGACAGTTATTTTGTGTTTCTTCCATTTGCGAATAATTGCACCAACTGTTGTCACCTTCTCACCGAGCTACTTGGCGATGGTTTTGTAGCCTGTTCCAACCTTATGTAGGTCTACAATCTTTTCCCTGACATCCTTGGACAGCTCTTTGGTCTTGGCAATGTTGGAGAGTTTGGAATCTGATTGATTGCTTCTGTGGACAGGTGTCTTTTATACAGTTAACAAGCTGAGATTAGAAGCACTCCCTTTAAGAGAGTGCTCCTAATCTCAGCTTGTTACCTGTATAAAAGACACCTGGGAGACAGAAATCTTGCTGATTGATAGGGGGTCAAATACTTATTTTACTCAGTAAAATGCAAATCAATTTATAACTGTTTTGAAATGCATTTTTCTGGATTTTTTTTGTTATTCTGTCTCTCACTGTTCAAATAAACCTACCATTAAAATTATGGACTGATCATTTCTTTGTCAGTGGGCAAACTTACAAAATCAACAGGGGATCAAATAATTTTTTCCCTCACTGTAAGAGTCTCATGATATTACACTGTCAAGGACAGCATGTCTCTCCTGGGTCTCATGTCCTCCTCCATCCTGGTTGTTCCCTGTCCCACCTGCATCTGCTCCCCCTACAAATTTTCCTCCTGAAGACATGGGACAGACACTCCCTAATCCTAGATCGTCAGCTCCGGCTTCCTCCTGTTCTTCGAAGTTCTCTGACATGGTGGATGAGCCATGACAATCTGTCTTCAGGCCTTCCCTGGCATCTCCCAGTTCAGAATTTCACTCCATGGATGCCAACAACCAAGGATGGGGAGCTCATTTTTGCAACCGGTTTCTCCAAGGAGCCTGGACAGCAGCAGAGTCTAGACAACCTTCCAACTTCAATGCATTCCTTGCAGTTTGTAGGGCACTGTGGCATTGGAGCACCATTCTAAAAGGCACCTCAGTCAGGATTCAGTCAGACATTCATTCAGTCGTGGCATATCTCAACTGCCAGGGAAGGAACCAGGAGTACATCTTTGATTAAGCTTATCAGGACCATCTACTCCTGGGCAGAGAACACCCTATACATCTTTCTGCAACCTACCTCAGTGGATGCCTCAATCTAACTGTGGATTATGTCAGCTTACATTGATTACTGAATGCAGAATGGTCCCGCACCCAGGAAGTTTTTCTTCAACTCACTAGCTCCTGGGGTCCACCAGATATAGATCTGATGGCTACCTGGATATACAGGAAAATGTCAGGATTATTTTCCCTTTATCCAACGGATAACCCAGACACAGTGGATGCTCTGCTCCAGCCATGGACCATTCACCTAGGGTACATTTTCCCTCTGATCCCGATTATCCCCAGAGTACTAAGGAAATGCAAACAAGAGATGGCAACACTGATTCTCAGTGCCCCATTTTGGCCAAGCTGCACCTGGTTTGCGGATCTTCACCGGCTCTCCCTGAGACCTTCTATCCGCCTTCCACACCAGCTGGATCTTCTCCACCAGGGCACGGTACTCAACCAATCCTCAGTTCTTCTCACTCACGTCCTGGATGTTGAAAGGCAGCTCCAGCAGCTCCAAGGCACTTCGGATACAATGACTGAAACTTTGTTGCACAGTCCTAAGAGTCACCTCCCTATGCTACTAGAAAATATTGGACGCCTTTTCTACCTGGTGTTGCTCTCAGGACGTATCCCCCATTTACGTGGACCTCTGGGACATCATGGATTTTCTACACAAAGGCTTTGACGTGAGCCTGCAGACCTTTACAATCAAGGTCCAGATCACAGGAATTAGCACTTTGCGCAATGCTCCAATTTATAATCACCCTCTCATTCAGAGATTTACTAGAGCTATATCCAATTTATGGCCACAATCTCTTCCACAGATAGTTCCCTGGGATCTCACCCTGATACTCAAAGGACTCCTAGTTCATCCTTTTGAGCCTATGGACTCTGTACAGGAAAAATGTCTGTCCTTGAAGATAGCCTTCCTCATTGCTATCACTCTGCCCGTTGCATTGGAGAAATTCAGGCCCTCCATATTAAGGAGCATTTCCTGACTTTTCTTCCTGACAGGGTAAATCTACGCTTGCCTCCAAAGTTTCAGCCAAAAGCCAACTCTGCTTTTCATAGTTCCCAGGTGTCACGGTTTGTTTTGACTCTCAGATACAGAGTTAAGATAAAAACACAACTTAGTTGAAAAGTTTAAAGAAAACCCTCGCGGGTTAGGCATACACTTATAACAACATAACTTAGTACATGGCAATAGTGAGTAGTGGTACAGAGAATGTAAGATAGGCTCTACCGGCCTTGCCAATACCGGGTAAGGCAACCTTGAACTGGCACGAGATGGAACAGGTTCTACCGGCCTTACCAATATACCAGGCAAGGTAGCCTGTAGACTGCAGCAGATAGGAAGGAGGCTCTACCGGCCTTGCCAATACCGGGTAAGGCAACCTTAGACTGGCACGAGATGAAATAGGTTCTACCGGCCTTACCAATATACCGGGCAAGGCAGCCTGTGGACTGCAGTAGATAGGAAGGAGCCTCTACCGGCCTTGCCAATACCGGGTAAGGCAACCTTAGACTGGCACGAGATTGAATAGGTTCTACCGGCCTTACCAATATACCGGGCAAGGCAGCCTGTGGACTGCAGTAGATAGGAAGGAGCCTCTACCGGCCTTGCCAATACCGGGTAAGGCAACCTTAGACTGGCACAAGATGGAATAGGTTCTAGCAGCCTTACCAATATACCGGGCAAGGCAGCCTGGAGACTGCAGTGGAGAAGAAAGAGGATCTACCGGCCTTGCCAATACCGGGTAAGGCAACCTTAGACTGGCACAAGATGGAATAGGTTCTACCAGCCTTACTAATATACCGGGCAAGGCAGCCTGGAGACTGCAGTGGAGAAGAAAGAGGATCTACCGGCCTTGCCAATACCGGGTAAGGCAACCTTAGACTGGCACAAGATGGAATAGGTTCTACCAGCCTTACCAATATACCGGGCAAGGCAGCCTGGAGACTGCAGTGGAGAAGAAAGAGGATCTACCGGCCTTGCCAATATACCGGGCAAGGCAACCTCGTTTAAACCATAAGATTGCAAGTACTGGTGCACAGACAGAGATGGCCTCAACAACTGGTATATAGGTGGTAAACCAGTCGCCTACGCTAGGCACACAGAGACCTTTCCGGGACTGTGTAGGTGTGGATGAGCACCCGGTAAAAGTGGAGCGAACCAGTACCCGCGTACTGAACAGACAAGGATCACCGTTGCTAATTGGAAGGCAGCAAGCAGCCGGTTATACGAGGAGTGAACCAGTACCAGCATACTGGGTGACACAATCTCTACCGGTACTGTAAGGAATGCAGCAAGCAGCCGGTATACGTGGAGCGAACCAGTACCCGCGTACTGGGTGACACAATCTCTACCGGTACTGTAAGGAATGCAGCAAGCAGCCGGTTATACGTGGAGCGAACCAGTACCCGTGTACTGGGTGACAGAATCTCTACCAGTGCTGTAAGGAACGCAGCAAGCAGCCGGTATACATGGAGCAAACCAGTACCCGCGTACTGGGTGACACAATCTTTACCGGTGCTGTAAGGAATGCAGCAAGCAGCCGGTTATACAGGAGCGAACCAGTACCCGCGTACTGGGTTACACAATCTCTACCGGTGCTGTAGGGAGCGCAGCAAGCAACTGGATATACATGGAGAGAACCAGTACCCACGTACTGGGTGACACAATCTCTACCAGTGCTGTAAGGAACACAGCAAGCAGCCGGTCATAAGTGGAGCGAACCAGTACCCGCGTACTGGGTGACAATATCTACCAGTGCTGTAAGGAATGCAGCAAGCAGCCGGTTATATGTGGCGTGAACCAGTACCCTCGTACTGGATGACACAATCCCTACCAGTGCTGTAAGGGATGCAGCAAGCAACCGGTTATACAAGGAGCAAACCAGTACCAGCGTACTGGGTTACACAATCTCTACCGGTGCTGTAGGGTGCCCAGCAAACAACCGGATATACATGGAGCAAACCAGTACCCGCGTACTGGGTGACAGACAAGAGAAATGAAAATGTCGCCCAAGGCGATAGAAGGAGGAGACACACTGCAGGCGATCCGGGAGCAGGAACACAGCTGGTACAGGACAGGAATAGGAACAGCAATGGCAGCCAACCGGACCAGGAACAGCAGCAGGAACACTAGCCAAACCGGATCAGCAATGGAAGCAAGAACCGAGGAAGCTGTGAGACAGGAACTCAGGCAATCACTGGAGCAATAGTGTAGAAACGGCCCAGGAAGCTCAGGAACACAATGCAGGTGCAGGCGACATAGAGACACCACGAAAGGGCAACCAAAAGGTGCCCAAGCCCAGTTTAAATAGGCAGTACTGGGCGGGCTGAAGGCAGGCAGCCAATGGAGAGCCCATTCTGGTAACCGACAGGAAAAGGCAGCAATCATGGGCACCGTGAAACCAGGATGTCATCCTGCTTACTTTTTTCCCTGATCCGGGTACAGGAACGGGAAGCTGCTCCACACCTTGTTTGTGAAGTGATGCCTACAAATCTACTTAGACCACTAACAGTCTTGGAGACTCTCTTCTCATCTGCTTCTCTCCTTCTCAGGGTTCTCCAAAGGAAACCTGCATCCACTGCACACTGGATCAAACAAACTGTCCTGAACACATATCAAACAGCAGGGTTGGATTCTCCTCCCTGTTTCAAAGCTCATTCCACTAGGGCAATAGCAGCCTCCTGGGCAGAACGGGCAGAGGCTTTTATAGAGCAGATCTGAGAGCAGTAACATGGAAGAGGGTCCACATGTTTTGTAAATACTACTGTTTGGATCTCCTCTCAGCAGACAATTTGTCCTTTGGTCGATGGGTTCTTCAGGCTGTAGGGCTCTAATTGCCCACCCAAGCTATCTTTGTTATTTCTCTCATATATGTGCTGCCTGGGATGGGAAGGAACGGGTGAATTCTTACTTACCTGGCAATTCCTTTTCCTTCTAAATCCCAATGTAGCCAGTGGCGTAACAATAGGGGTCGCACCTGCGACCGGGCCCGTCACTCTCAGGGGCCCGGCCGCCCCCTGCAACACCCTCGCCACGTGCCCGCAGCACAGCTGATCTCCCGGCAGCCGGCGCTCTAGTAATGCAGAGCACTGGGAGATTACATCATCTCCCAGCGCTCTGCATTGCTAAGAACCGCGTGGGAGCTTGAGATGCAGACAGGGGTCTGTGCCGAATGAGGCACAGATCTGTCATCGCACACCACTAGACCACCAGGGACTCGAGGTAGGAGGAGGGGGACGGTCAGTAGGGGCATTGTGGAAGGATCAATGTGGAGAATGAGGGGGACTGTGGAAGAGGCATTATAGACAATGAAGGGCATTGTGGAGAATGAGGGGCATTGTGGAAGGAGCATTATGGAGATTAAGGGGCAATGTGGAGAAAGAGGGGCATTGTGGAAGGGACATTGTGGAGAATGAGGGGCATTGTGATGGGGGCATTGTGGAGAAAGAGGGGCATTGTGATGGAGGTATTGTGGAAGGGGCAATATGGAGAATGAGGGGCATTGTGGAGATGAAGGGGCACTGTGGAGAATGAGGGGCATTGTGGAACGGGCAATGTGGAGATGGGTGCATTGTGAAAGGGCAATATGGAGGTGGCCAATGTAGTTGAGGGGGGCCAATGTGGTCGGGGGGGGCCATGGAAATTCTTGCACCAGGGCCCCGTGGCTTCTAGTTACGCCTCTGAACGTAGCACATGGTTGTCTCCTGTCTTTTATTACCACTGTTGATAAGGAGGAGGGGCTCTTTCATAGGATGGAATCCCCTTTTTTAGACCTGTGATTTTCCTGTCCTGGGGGGAAAGGGTTGCCCTGGGATTTAGAAGGAAAATTAATTCCCAGGTAAGTAGGAATTCACCCTTTCATGCAGCGAGGTAATCATAATGCACTTTAACCTTGGACTGCGCAGTCACTATACCTGGGGTCTCTCAGCCTGATCTAATAAGACTGGAAATGACATGCATGCCTTGTGAGCAGCCAGTATAATTGCCATGGTTCTCTACTCCTATTAGACTGAGTCATATAGGTCAGATAAACATCTCAGGTCCCTATTGGGAAGTTAGATGTGTGCCCTATTTTGCCTTCTTTCCTGACAGTCTTTGCCGGAGTCTGCTACACTTAATGCAGCTTTTGTTACTTGTCTTCTTACTTAGTAGAAGCACTGCCTCTGGCATTGGAGTGGTTAACCCTTTGAGTGCCAGAGGGGTACTCAACCAAATGCAAAGCAATGAGCTTCACAACCCTCTAGCACTCAAAGGGCTAAGCATTATTGCTTGGAAGGTGATGTATGCTACTAGGATTGGTAAAAAAAGTAATGCTAAGAAGGACATTTTTACTTATTCTCATTTTAGGAGGGATCGGGTTAATAAAAGGGGAGGAGGGGTATGCCTATATGTAAATCATGCCTTAAAACCTAGTTTAAGGGAAGATATAAATGAAGGGTCCAATGAAAAAGTAGAGGCCTTGTGGGTTGAAATACACACTGGGGGCACACATAATTAAAAGAAGTTAGTGGGGATTTGCTACAAGCCACCTAGTATTGGGGAGGTGGAGGAATCCAAACCTTTACTGTAAATGGAAAAGACTTCAAGGACAGCAGAGATAATTATAATGGGAGATTTCAACTATCCTGAAATTGACTGGAGCAATATGAATAACGGCAAACAAAGGGAAATAATTTTTTAAGTATGATAAATAATAATTTTAAGTCCTAACAAGTAGAGGAGCCAACTAGAAAAGAGGCTTTACTTCACCTAGTGCTCTCAAAAAATTCAAACATGATAAACACTGTACAAGTAAGGGAACAATTAGGCAACAGTGACCAAAATATGGTATCCTTTGAAATCTGTAATGAGAAACCCAATAGCAAGGGTTTAACCAAAACATTCAATTTTAAAAAGGCTAATTTTACAAAGTTACAAGAAGTATTAAAGGATGCTCAGTGGGATGTAATTTTAAAAGATAAAAATGCACAAGAATCATGGAATGTGTTTAAATTGCTCTTAGACAAATATACATGTCAATATATCCCACTGGGTAATAAGCACAAGAGGAGTAAAGTGTGACTTAATAATGAGGTTTGAAGGGAAATGAATAATAAGAAACAGGCTTTTTTAAAGTATTTAATTCAAACGGGTCAGATGCATCATTTAAAAAATACAAAGAATGTAATAAAATCTGCAAACAAGCAAGTAAGCTAGTGTCACGGTTTTGTAAGAACACTCAGGCAAATTAGGTAAGATTAAGATCAGCTTTTTTGAAAATAAATAATCAGCAAGGAAAGATCACCCAACTCAGGCCCAGATAAGGACAGTACAATGGTACTTCCCAAATCTGGCACAGGTCAGGATGAACAGAAATGATATACATGAAACAATACAACAGGAACTAAGTAGGCTTGATCCGTTGACTGGATACTGGAACAGAGTAAACCACAACAGTACCAAACCGCGGAAAGGCACGCCAAGAATAGCAGCAGGTAACTGCAGGGCAAATCCCTAGAACGCTAGGGATAGCGGAGGCAACACAGATAGGACACTGGCAAGCGACCAAGTCCCTAGAACACTAGGGATAGTGAAGGCAACACAGATAGGACGCTGGCAAGTGACCGAGTCCCAAGAACGATAGGGATAGCGGAGGCAACACGGATAGGACAAGGGCAAGTGACCAAGTCCCTAGAATGCTAGGGATAGCAGAGGCAACATGGATGGGACTCTGGCAAGTGACTGAGTCCCTAGAACGCTAGGGAAAGCGGAGGCAACACGGATAGGACGCTGGCAAGTGACCAAGTCCCTAGAACGCTAGAGATAATGGAGGCAACACGAATAGGACATTGGCAAGTGACTGAGTCCCTAGAACACTAGGGATAGTGGAGGCAACCCAGATAGGGCACTAGCAAGTGACCGAGTCCCTCGAACGCTAGGGATAGCGGAGGCAACACGGATAGGACGCTGGCAAGTGATGAGTCCCTAGAACGCTAGGGAAAGCAGAGGCAACACGGATAGGATGCTGGCAAGTGACTGAGTCTCTAGAACGCTAGGGATAATGGAGGCAACACGGATAGGACAGTGGCAAGTGACCGAGTCCCTAGAACGCTAGGGATAGTGGAGGCAACCCAGATAGGGCACTGGCAAGTGACCAAGTCCCTAGAATGCTAGGGATAGCGGAGGCAACACAGATAGGATACTGGCAAGTGACTGGAGCTACTCGCAACTCAGTCTCCCAGGTGACCTAGGGAGTGACAGGCCAAGCAGGCGCTGTATCGGAAGTCGCTGAGTAACGAAAGCGAGAGTAATGGGCTCAGGGTGCACACACAGAAGGATCAGAAGCCAGAATGCCAGATCAGTACACACGGAGGTAGTAGCCAGTCCTAGTCAGCAATGGAAGCGGGTTCTCAGCCAAAGCCAGGTCGATACACACAGAGGTAGTCAGCCAGTCCTAGTCAGCAACGGAAAGCAACAACACAGGAGCGACAAGAGCGAAGTCAGGCGAGCCGCTTCATACACAGAGCAGGAACATGCAGCAACTCAAACGCTAGGTACAGGTACACCACAAAAGGGCACTGAAAGAATGACAGGAGCCAGTATAAAAAGGCTAGCCCTGGGTGGAGCCAGAACCCAATGGCCAATAAGAACCGTGCAAGGAGAAGCCCGGAAGTAGCAATGTCGCCCTGCCGCTAGGCTCTCGGGCACCGTGATAGCTAGCTAAAATTGAAAATTAGAGAAATATTGTAAACTAGTTGAACAGCGCGTTACACGGGCCACAGTGCCTCTGGCAGCCGGTCGCGGGGCAGTCACACGCAGTGGAGACTGGCCGTGCCTCGACTGATACAGAGCTGGACGCTCCTTCGGAGCGCCCAGTTCTGTATCAGCTGCGGCGCGGGCAGTCTCTACTGCGCATGACTGCCGCACGCGTAGCAGTGTCTACTGCGCATGTCGGGCGTTACACACAACTTAGCGAATTATTATATAGGATGAGAGCAAGAAAAACCCTGAACAATTCTATAAGTATATTACAAAAACGCTAATGTTGATATTGGTCTTATTTGGACTGAGACAGGTGAATTGATTAGTGAGGATAAGGCAATGGCTGACACTCTAAATACATTCTTTGCTTCAGCATATACAAAGGAAGCTGCAATGACCGGCCATGGGCAAACAGACAAAACCACAGAATTTCCTCCATAATTTACATGGCTTACTGAGGACAAGGTCCAAAAGAGGCTGGAGAGGGTTATGGTGAATAAAGCACCTGGACCTGACGGTATACACCCAAGGGTACTTAAAGAACTTAGTTCAGTAACAGCAAGACCATTATACTTAATATTTATTGATTCACGTTCATCAGGCATAGTGCCCTGTGACTAGAGGAGAGCTGATGTAGTTCCATTGTTTAAAAAGGGAGCAAGATCCAAAGCAGGAAATTATAGACCTGTGAGCTCGACTTCCATAGTGGGTAAGATACTAGAAGGGTTACTAACTGACAGTATTCAGAACTATGTGAAGGCAAACAATATTATTAGTAGGAATCAGCATGGTTTCATGAAGAATAGATCATGTCAGGCTAATTTACTTGCATTTTATGAAAGAGTAAGTAGTAATTTGGACAAGGGAATTGCTGTTGATGTATTATTCTTGGATTTAGCAAAAGCCTTTGATACAGTGCCTCACAAAAGGTTACTGCATGAATTAAAAGGCTTCGGTTTGGGCAGTATTATCTGTACATGGATTAAAAACTGGTTAAATGATAGATGGCAGAGAGTTCTTGTAAATGGACCTTTCAAATTGGTCTAAAGTTATAAGTGGGGTGCCACAGGGTCCAGTCCTGGGCCCAATGCTTTTTTTTTTTTTTTTTTTTTTTTTTAATATAAATTTTTATTGAAGATTTTCTTCCATTACATGATAAAAATAAGACATCTTAGAATAACAATTAAGATACATAACAGAACAACAAGTGCACATAGTCAAAGGGAAAAAAAAAAAAAAGTAGTAATGACACAGTAAGGCATGTTGTACAATTAAATCAACACATTTTTACTATAAAGGAGTAATGGAGAATAAAAGGAAGAGAAAGAAAAAGAGAAAGAAAATAAAAGAAAGAAAGAGGGAAAGTTTTTGTTTATTAATGTTCTTGAAGTGGGAAAGTAGTGTGTCAATCTTTTTTGATGACACTAAGCTATGTAAGGGAATACATACAGAGCTAGATCCTCTGCAGAAGGATTTAGATAAACTAAGAGAATAGGCAGAAAAGTGGCAGATGTCATTTAATGTAGATAAACGTAAGGTTATGCATTTGGGCTTTAGAAACAAACTTGCCACATATACTCTAAATGGGAAACAACTTGGGGAATCATCATTAGAGAAAGATTTAGGAATACTGATAGACGATAGACTTCACAGCAGTGTGCAGAGTCACTCAGCTGCTGCAAGAGCAAATAGGGTACAAACCTGCATAAAAAGAGGTGTAGATGCAAAGGATGCTAATATTATCCTACCTCTGTATAAATCCTTGGTTAGGCCTCGTCTAGAATATGGAGTACAGTTTTGGGCACCAGTTCTTAAAACAGATTTTGTTGAATTGGAAAAGGTGTAGAGACATGCATCAAAACTGATAAAGGGATTGGAAGATCTGAGTTATAAAAAAAGGCTTGCTAAATTGGGTTAGTTTACATTAGAGAAGAGACGTCTAAGGGCTGATTTGATTACCATTTACAAATACATTCAAGGTCAATATAAACTATCCAATGAATTATTTACACGAAGAGCTGAGCTAAGAATAAGAGGTTGTCCATTAAGACTACAGGAAAGGTGCTTTCGACTAAAACAAATGCAGGGATTATTTACAGTAAGGGCTGTAAAACTATGGAAATCTTTGGCTCTGGATATTGTACTTGCAGATAATGTAACTGCTTTCAAAAAAGCAATGGATGCCTATCTAGCACAGAACAATACTGAAAATTATGACAGGTGGCTTCAATGCAGATTGGATGTTGATCCAGGGAAATATCTGACTGCCATTTAGAGTCAGGAAGATTTTTTTTACCCACTTGGGGCTAAATTGGAAATAGCTTCAGACGGCTTTTTCTTGCCTTCCCCTGGATCAACAGGGGTGTTTTTGGCATGGGCTAGACTTGATGGACGCATGTCTTGTTTCAGTCTCATCAACTATGTTACATCTCATGCTTTTTTCACACCTATACTCTAAAAGGGGACACTATTTAGCAATAGGATGGATATCCAGCATTTTTCCAATTATTTAATCAATGAGGTATGTATTTCTAAATCCACACATAAATGGGGAGATTTTATGTATTTGTTGGGGCTGTAACAAGAAGTGTGTGTAGGAGCAACACAGTAGGTGATCCACCTTACCTTAGCAACTTCACTTTATGTGGTCATTCACTCTCTTTAAGGTTCCTGTGGTAGCCATGTTATGATTCTAGGCTTCATATTACTAAGATGCATTCCTTTCATTTTAGAGCTGTAGAACACCCATTTTATATTATTTTGTAATGGTACTGCAAGGGTTACACCTTCCACTATGATGCATTGGTACTGAAAGGATTACAATCTTATAGTATAGTATTGGTACTAAAAGTTAAAAGGATGCCATCTGATGATTTTCAGCAACGCTTCTCAAAATGTTTCCTCTCTCTAACCTAGTGACACTTAAAGGCCTGCCTGATACAGGGTATGAAGGACAACATCTCAAAAAGCATCTTCTTCACATGGTATCACCACTGTTACCTTTAATTAGGTGACTTCAGGGGGTGTACTGCTCTAACCACTGAAAAATGTAGTGCCAAGGCCTTAGTTCATTCCTTCACAGCCAACACCTGTGACTTAAGATCAGATTAGATATTCATTCTTCTGAGAGTTGCTTACTGGCTTACTTTTCCTTAGGAATGCTCTTTTTGTAACAGAACTGGATAAAATGGTCAGATGGTAAGGTACTTCACTTTCCCAATGTTGACTGAGAATGAGGGAGGCATGGATCTGGCCAGATTTCAGAAGCATGGGTTTTCAGCTTTATCCTCATGTGCTTCAGCATCAACGTCCCACACCTTCCTCCTCTGCATGCAGGGCTTGATTCAATAACCTCCAACGCCAAAAAAAACAGCCAACTGCATTTTTTTAAAGCAATGTAAGCAATTCAGTTACCCGTGCTATGAAAAAATGCCGGCAAAAAATAGCCCTGCAGGCCTCTAAATTTTGAGGTGTTTTGGACCATTCAAAATAATAAAATGCCACAAGATGCAATTCATTTGACTGCTATACCTCTTTAGATCCAATAAGGTACTCACTTTATCGAAGGAAATTTAAAACCCATTTTTTTTTTTTTTACTAGAGTCCCTTATCGGATCTTAAAACAGCCGATGCAGCCATTGAAATAAAAAAAGTAAAAAAAAAACCCCTAAGCTTCCAGTGGATGTATTGATATTGGGCCCTAAGCCCATATTAATACATCCAAAGCGCTCCAAAAATGTGTCAAAAGTTAGTAGAATTAACCCTATGTGTGCCAGTGGGATATGCTTACCCCACTGGCACTCATAGGGTTAACTCGATTAAGTTACAAAGCAACAGCTCCTGCAAAGAAACACTTACCATTAATCCTGATGTCCAGTGGAGTCTTCAGCACCATGGTACATCTTCTCTCTTCTTTCTTCTCTCTTCTTTTTTTCTTCCGTCTTTTTTCATGAAACCTGTAAAATCAAAAAGAGAGGCATAAATAAATTTTCCTTAAAAAGAACCCGCACATCTCTGCATAGTTTAACCCCTTGAGTGCCAGAGTGGTATGCAAAGCATTGCAGAGTAATGAGTTGCGTACCTCTCTGGGTCTCAAAGGGTTAAGATATGCTGAGGTGTGCAGGTCAATAATGTAAGAGCAGTCATGTGTGGGTTAATAATGTAAAATTCTCAATAGCAGTCCTCATTATATATATATATACACACATCATCTCGTATATCTGTGAAATATTGCCCAAATAAAAAAAAAATTACTTTTCCTTTAACTGCCGCTGTTGGCAGTGGCGGTGGAGGCAGCGGTGTTGGTGAAATGGAGCTGGAACACCCCCCCAGTACCACACAGGCCGATGCCCGTTCCATTGTGTGGGAATTTGATCAGAGACTGCCTTTATATACAGACTATCTCTGTTCAAAATTCCTCACAGCCATTGGCTGGGATGTGTGCTTATGCAATTCACAGCCAATCAACTTCAAGCAGGTTCCTCCAATCCACCGATCAAAGATGATTGGCTGGGAGGTGCATAAGCACACATTCCAGCTAATGGCTGTGAGGGAATTTGAACAGGGACTGCCTATATACAAAGGCAACCTTTGTTCAAATTCCCTCACAATGGAACGGACGTTGGCCCATGAAGTACTAGGGGGTGTGCTCCTATGCCAACAGCAGTGGAGAAAGCAAAAGTAAAATTTATTTTTATTTGGCCAATATTTCAGAGATATGTGAAATGTTGTATATATGGGGATTGCTATTGGGAACATTATTAACCCATTGAGCCTCAGAGAGGTACGCAATGCAGCTCTGCAATGTGTTGTGTACCCCTCTGACACTCAAGGGGTTAAACTATGCAGAGATCTGCGGGTTCTTTTTAAGGAACATTTATTTATGTCTCTCTTTTTGTTACAGGTTAAATATAAAGAAGACGGAAGAGAGAAGAAGGAAGAAACAAGATAAGAGAAAGCAGGAAGATAGAAGAAGATGGACAGTGGATGACAGGTAAGTGTAACATAGATAAGTTAACATAAGTGCGTAACAGCGAATCAGGCACTGATCATTATCTTTTTTCCTTTGATGTTCCCATTAATACCACTATTTTGTGGCATTTTGGGAACTTAACGCACAAAAAGGACGTGTGGCCACAAGACCTTTTCTGTGGACTAATGTCTGTTGTGTTTTTAGCTAGTAGGGCAATTGAATACCGGTATCCATTTTTGCCCTACTGGCTGATTTAGCCTGAACCGGCTGAATCGAGCCCGTAATATTTTGTGTTAAGTCACAATATGGAAGGTTTTCTCACTTATATATACTATTGTTTCAATATATTATTTAATATAATACCAATCTGTACACCTTTAGAGCAGTGTTTCTCAACTGGTGGGTCGCTACCCAAAGATGGGTCGTGACCCCGTGTTCAGTGGGTTGTCGCGGGTGCCGGATAGCAATTATAATGTCGATGTCTTTTGTCTTATGTAAAGTGGTTGGTTGCGACTAACTGCACTGTGCACTGCTCCATGAGGCACTGAGGCCTGTCAGTTTTAAACATACTGCCCTTGCCCGGCCGTAATGCTGCCTGCCTTCATTAAGGCTGAGGGCAGCAGCGTCAGAGTACAGTAGTACACAGTTCTTATGTATGTCGTCACTGTGCGGTCACTTCAGTGCCACATGCCACATTTCTCCAAGGTCCCTGCCCTGCCCCAACACAAGGTCAGAAGTAAGGAGGAAACATGAACTTCCGATCCACCGGCACCGCTTCCTGACAGTCTGCCAGAGTACACGTACACAGTACAGACTCATACACTGCGCTGAGGTTGTTGACTCTGGCAGCAAGCACTTTGGGCCCGCTTCTCTCTGAGCCTCTTCCTGTTCAATGCGTACAATGCGCAGACCAAATGGTCGCATAGCAACTAACATGCTCTGTGGGACTCAGCAGCAAACCCCACCACAGGACATCACGTGAGGTCCTGAGTACACACACGCAGCAGAATTAGGACAGGAGGAGAACCACTGGGGACTCAGACTCACCAGGAGGACCACCAATGCAGCGGTGACAGACACAGTGACATTGACAGCAACAGCAGCAGCAGCAGCACACTGACCCACCACCACGCAGCACAGGTAAGCCAGTAGTACTGGATGGCCTGGTGCTGGATGGGGGGGTAGTACTGGATGGCCTGGAGCTGGGGGGGTAGTACTGGATGGCCTGGTGCTGGGGGGGTACTACTACTTGATGGCCTGGTGCTGTGTGAGGTGGGTACTGGATGGGTGGCACTGGATGGCCTGGTGCTGTGTGAGGAGGGATACTACTACTGGATGGCCTGGAGCTGTGTAAGGGGGGTACTATTATTGGATGGCCTGGTGCTGTGTGAAGGGGGTACTACTACTGGATGGCCTGGTGCTGTTTGAGGGGGAACTGGATGGCCTGGTGCTGTTTGAAGGGGAACTGGATGGCCTGGTGCTGTGTGAGGGAGGTACTGGATTGCCTGGTGCTGTATGAGGGAAGTACTACTACTGGATGGCCTGGTGCTGTGTGAGGAGGGTATTAGATGGCCTGGTGCTGTGTGAGGAGGGGTACTACTACTGGATGGCCTGGTGCTGTGTGACGGGGGTACTGGATGGCCTGGTGCTGTGTGAGGGGGGTAATGGATGGCCTGGTGCTGTGTGAGGAGGAGTACTACTACTGGATGGCCTGGTGCTGTGTGAGGGGGGGTACTGGATGGCCTGGTGCTGTGTGAGGGGGTTCTGGATGGTCTGGTGCTGTGTGAGGAGGTACTACTACTGGATGGCCTGGTGCTGTGTGAGGGAGTTCTGGATGGTCTGGTTCTGTGTGAGGAGGTACTACTACTGGATGGCCTGGTGCTGTGTGAGGGTGGTACTGGATGGCTTGGTGCTGTGTGGGGAGTATCTTAATATGTGTACTAAGAAACTTCTGAATGTGAGTTTTGTATATCCCAGGCACAGAAGCTGGGATATTGGGTATTTCATATAAAAAGTGCATATATACATTGTAATCTGTCTTTCCTTTTAATCCTATTTTTTTTTTAGAAAAGCAGCCAAATGTATGTGCTGTGAACTCAGAGCAGCCTCATTTCTCCCGGGCCACATGGACACATGATTAAACGAGTTCCTTTCTATAAAGAGAGGCTTTTGAGAACCCAAGGTGAAACCCCTTGAAGCAATAGCCCTGTCAAAAGCTATGTATGCCCATCTATTAATCTTAAACCTTTAATGGCCAGTGGGATGTGTAAAGCATTGCAAAGCAATGTGTTCCACATCCTTCTTGTCCTTAAAGGTTTAATAGAAAATGCAGAAAAGGTGTTACATTAGCAGAGATTGACATTTTTCAATAATATTCACCAGAAACAATGTTACTAGACAGGACATAAAAGGTTACTGGCCAACCCAAAGTAAACCCTCTGAGTTCCAGAAGGTTACGCAAAGCATTGCAAAGCATTGCAAAGCAATATTTTGCTTACCCCTCTGGCACTCAAAGGGTTAAACATCAAGCCAAACATAATATGCAGTCCTACATGCAAGGTTTGGTGATGCAACATGTAAATTTGCCACAATACACCTATCTGGATCTATTGGATTAGTACATAGGCACGTGCAACACCAGTAAACCAATCCCTGCACCTATTTCAGCACAAAATTGAATTAGTACTAACAATGCAGTCTTATACTGTTGACTGTGCATTGTATTTGCATTGTAAATGGCAACTATAAATCTTTCATCACTATTACTATGCTAATACTATTCTTCACTACAGAAGAAGTACATTTAATGAAAGGAAACATTCATAATAGCAGTTTCATATAGTTTTCATGTAATTTAAGAGGAAACATTAAACCTACAGTGAAATTCTAATTTTCACCTTAACAATTGCATTTTCTTCACCACACACTCAGAACAATTTCCTGCCCCATTCTATACAATTTTTATGGGTTTCCTATAGTTCCACAAGGGAATGGCTGGTAAAACAGATCATTCTATAATGTGTATACTTATGTTAGTATATGGAATAGAACTGATTTTACTTCCTTAATTAGTTGTTATTATTGTTCTCTGTTTTTATAATTAATCCTATAATTACTCTTACTACACCTTTCAAGACATTTATAAATTCCTTCTCACAAACACAGATCTGCTTCTATAGCTGTTTTCTATTACTGCTTCATATAACTGATTGCTTGCATTCATCCCATAATTATATCTACAACGACCTATATAATCTGCTAAACTGTTCACACACACTTATCCAATAATTATATCATCAACTATTATACTCTGCTCCTTATAATTCCCTTAACTGCTCCGTTCACTGTTTCCTATCAGTCATTAATTAATTCTACCTAATCTCACCCTCTTCATCCACTTATATTTCAATAGCTCCCTCAGTAGGGAATAAATATAATGAAGACATATGTTGTGGTTTCTAAGGTTGAGTTGTCCCCACAGACTAGGGGTGGGCGAAAAGAGAGAACAATTTCCCGCTTGACTTTTCATGAAAAGGGGACTATATTTCTCTTTTTTTTGTGAAAGTTTTCTCCTTTTCTCCAGTGCAAAAATGTCCTCGTTTTCGCCTATTCCATCAAATTTTTCACCTAGTCCAACACATTTTTCTCCTATCTTAACACATTTTTCTACTATTCCAACACATTTTTCTCCAATTCTAACACATTTATCTTCTTTTTTTGGCCGCAAGTCTTCCATGAAGACCTTTTCTGACCAGACATCCCTGGACAGTAGATGGGTGTACCATGGTCCCAATTCTGAGCTGATGGCACTGCTGGACATCTTCCAGTTGAGAAGGGAAGTAAGCATGATGTGTCTTTCATCTGCTGCACTAAGTTTCCTTGGCCTGCTACTGCTTCTACAGTCCTCAACGTTGACTGGTTTTTTGTGCTTCTTCAAAAGTGCTTGGACAGCACATCTGGAAACCCCTGTCTGTCTTGAAATTTCTGCCTGGGAGAGGCCTTGCTGATGCAGTATAACTATCTTGGGTCTTGTTGCTGTGCTCAATCTTGCCATGGTGTATGACTTTTGACATTAATCTGTCTTCAGCAACCTCACATTGGTAGCTGAGTTTGCCTGCTCCTCACCCAGTTTTATTCCTCCTACACAGCTGTTTCTGTTTCAGTTATTATGTTTCAACCTACATGTTAAATTGATGATCATTAGCACCTGATATACAACTGACTATGACCTTGATTCGATAGCCTCCAACGCAAAAAAAACAGGCAATGACAGTTTCGCAAGCATGTTAAGACATTCAATAAGATGTCTTAACAAAAGCAAAGCACATATTAAGACCCACAACAGTTGATAATATATCGCCCATAGAGGTCCATGAAATAGCAATCCTCAGAGCCATTTGATTGTGTGCGGTACTGTTTACAGACTTGAAAATTATACATTTAATGCCAGTTATGTTGACCGTCAACAACAAAAATGTATAAGAAAAACCACCGTCGGAGAAAACTAAGTAGAGAGACAGCAACTCATACAACACACAGCACATAGCACAAGTATACAAATGGAAAAATGAACCCCTGCAATGCCAAAAGAAAAATAAAAATAATGCCAAGGCCCTAAAATGAATTCACAAAACATTATATAATGACCCACTGACAGCCCTTTGTGTAACTCAATAATGATAACGAATAAGATCACAATATTTACTGTATACAAACTAACGTATGTAAACTTATACAGAAGTGTAAACAAACATCACAGAGAATAGCATTGCTGTGGATCAATATATATGCACACCACACAGTCTGATCACATAACAGGAAGGACATGAGGCTATGAAAGAGGGACACAGGGATTTGTCTTCCAAAGAAGGACTGTCCCTTCTAAACAGGGACACCTGACAAGTATGCAATGGATACACAAAGTATCCCAACACAAGCCAGCATAGCAAGGGTTAAGGTACAACACACACACCTGACAACACCACATCAAACCAAGTTCACCTGGGCAACAGCAACAGCCAATGGAAACAGAGATACACCTGATAACGTCAAACACTCACCTGACAGCTACACAGTAATTATGTCAAATCACACAAACAACAAGACACACAATGGTAAACACTTACTTGGTCAACAACACCCTACCATTGGTCACCCATGTGACCTGGACAGCACCCCACCACTGTCTTAAAGGTACATCGCACCATACTCATAAGTGGCATGTTTATACTGAGACCACTCACAGAGAGAGAGACAGAGAAAGAGAGATAGAGAGATTAGAGGTATGTTTCCATACCCATTACTGAGACAACAGTGGACACAAAGGTGTGCAAGGGCCATGGGTAACCTTCCTCCCCAAAGCACACCGGTCGATGCTCATGGTCCGGCTGGACAGTCGGACAGGAGCCCATCTCCACCTGGAGAGCTACAACAGGCAGCAAAATCCCAGCTGCCATAACCAGATCCTCCCCAGCTGCCGCAACTGGATCCACCCCAGCTGCCTCAACCTGATCCCCCCCGGCTGCCACTGGGACCTGTGGTCAGCACAGAGATGACAGACATCATTGCAGACCCAGGATTTTGATTACAAGGGTAAAACTCCTGGGAATGGTGGACAGTGAAGTCAGAGACAGGTACAGGTTGATGTCCCACAGCATCATACAGTTGTATGTGATGACTAGGGATGACATCGACCCTATATACCAGACCAACAGTGCCATATCTGGATTTCAAGAACTTCATGGCAAGTGGATCTTTTCAGTCCACAGAAGGCTTTGCATCTGGAATTTCACAGCTCACTTGTTCAAGGGCACTGGTGCAGGTTTTGGCAGCCCTCGAGAGGAAGACCATGACCTATATCCACTTCCCCACCACTGATATGGAGTGTGAAACAGCAGTTCTATGCACGGGTAGGCATGCCCAGGGTCATGGGTGCAATAGACTGCACACATGTGCGAATCCAAGCTCCTGCACAAGAGGCCAATCTGTTCATGAACCGGAAGAATTTTTACTCTATTAATGTTCAGATGGTCTGTGATGCGACTATGAGGATAACCCACGTCTGTGCCAAATATCCTGAAAGCTGCCATGACTCCTATTTCCACACAAACTCCTCCGTACACAGGGACTTTGAGAATGGGACCTATACAGAAGGATGGCTATTAGGTGGGTCAACATATGACACCACACCATAGCAACAGATCTATCATCTGTCATGTTACACATCAATCGCAATGACCTGTTTGGATGACACCAGTGACAATAGACCAATGGATGTGAATGACTTGGGACAGTCCTGCACCTATTATGCTAAGGGGTGTTTGTCAGTTTCAAGTTCAACTCACATCATGGACCAACAACACTGTCATGTTGGTTGCTTCACTAGGTGGATTGTGATTTGGAATTGTACAACAGTGTATGTGTTGTGTGTGCTTACCCATAACTGAATACCAAACAACAATGTTTATTTGTGGGGATGTTTGGAAGGGACTGCAGAGGTGCTTTGCCTGCCTGCCTGCCTTTTGGCCCTGGCTGGTCTGGGGCTTGGTGCAGGGGTCACACTGGAGGGGAAGGTGTTTGCAGTGGACCTCCAGTTGAGGTCCCTGAGTTCCACCAGCAGCTGCCCCATCATGTCCATCATGCTAGTTCTATATTGCCTCAGCTTGCTGGTCAGGTCTGCGTGGTGTGCTTCCAGTGCACAGAGGATGGCTGTGTTCATCAGAGAATCCCAGTGCAACCTCCTGAGGTACCTGTTTTTCCTCTGGGATTCCCTGAGATGCCTCCTCTGTACCATGAGCCACTCCCTCTCCACCATCATGTTGGATGTGGAGGTGTATCGAATTGTTTGCTCCCAAAGTCCCTTATCCTGTTGGTCTGGTGCTGAGGCTGGTGCTGAGGATGGTGTTGAGGCTGGGGCTAAGGCTGCTGCTGCTTCTGCTGATGCTGTGGCTGCTGCTGCTGCTGGTGGTTGGGATGGCTCATCTATTGCCTGTGTCCCCACCACATCCAAGGATTTGGAGCTAACCATAGATGTCACTGGTCTTAGTGGTAGTGGTGGTTGTGGTGGTGTGAATTCATCCCTTGATTGAGGGCACTCGGGCTCCCTAATCAGACTCAGTGTTCATAATCCAGTGGCCATGGGTAACTGTGTCCCCTGAGTAGGACCATGTAACGGAAGCTAGGAAGGGACCACATCGCCTTCCACCATAGTTCCCGAGTATCTCTTTCTCGACGCCAGACTGGCACCGTCGGATGCACCTGTCGAGCAGATCAACGTTCCGGTGGTCGACTCAAAGTGGCGTGGAACCCCGGAGTAGCCGACTCTACCTCCAAGGATTCGGCTTGAAGAGGGGTCGACGGGCTCTCGAACCGTCGAGCGTCGTAGAACTGGAATACCGGGCAGTAGAGAGTGAAGCATCTACTCCCGGGCTAAGAAGAACAGGGAAAATGTTGCAGGAACAAAGGGTAGTGGTTGCCAAGCCGTTCAAGCACTCCGTAGCTCGAAGTGAAGATTTTACTGGAACTTGAAGAAGCAGGGAAACGTCCATGTTACCGCCTGACAGCATCTGAAGATGGGTCACATGATGCTGGCAGCAGACGGTCGAACGATGCAGGATACTCAGCTCAGATGGGTGTCAGAGTGGCCGCTTTAATACCATGAGAACATAAGACTCCAGGATGCTTGTTCACTCCAAAAGTAACTCACTTTATTGACACAATCCACAGATATTTATACACAAATCTTACATTTAACTTTATGGGGGAAACCAGATACAACAGGGTGTGATCCAATCATAATACATCAGACAAAGGTCAGCAACAGATGGTCTTAACAGATACAATAACTCAGACATGATTACATTTCAGATACAAAAGGGTTTGATGAACAAAGACTTGAGGGCTTGAACTAATTACCATACAGCAGGGGGTCTGACTGCAGTTCACAATGGCTTAATTAACACACAGCAGGGGGTCTAGCTACAGTACACATAGTCAAATAGCTGGAGTGGCTGCAATACTCATCTTAGGGACAGTAGCCCAAGGTTGGAGCCTTTGTTTGACTACTTTGAATGCCCTGCTCCAACCTTGACCAATCCCTGAGCTGCCTACGGTTCCCCAGCTTAGGCTATGGAAGATATTTGCATCCCTACTCCAGGATTTCAAGTGACCCAGCTTTCCCCTCTTGCCCCCACCGCCGAATGTTTGATCCGGTGGTGCTGATCGCACACCATGCCGGTACCCGCTGACTGGTAGTCGGTGAGTGTGTAAACCCTCGAACATACAACATACAGTAAATTATAACATTCGACATACATTAACCAAAGTCTATGAACATAAGTCTTTCTCTTAGGTAATAGCTGGCCAGTTCGTACGACAAGGCACAGCATAGAGTCCAAACAGTGGAAATGTCCATAGTCTTTGGATGAATAGTTCGAGGGCCAGACAAGGGCTCAGGTAACGGGTAGGATCATTTAGGGGTGGGCATTGTCCCGGGCATCCAGTGCCTCCCTGGTGGGGGCATGTAGTAATGTGTCAATGTAGATGGAGGCATTCATTTCCCTGCAGGCATCCATTTACCGTAGGTAGTGGGTGGCTGCTGGATATCTGTAGCTGCTGGTGGTGATGACAGGGGTGATTGTGATGGTGACCACCTGCTAGTGCCCTCATCCTGCCCCACAAGGGGGTAGTCACTGGGGTGAACATCCTCAGCCTCCTCCTCACTCTTCCTCTGTGATGCTGCAGGTCTTTATGCTCTGTGGAGATATAACACGGTGTGATTAGACAGGTGAGCAAAGACAGGATGGATGCAGGACAATGACACTGACATGTGAATCTGTGAGTCTCAGGATGGAATCCAATGCATTGCTTAGAGATGCATGAGATAGCATCCTGGTAATCAGGGATTGAACACCTTTCTATGATCATGTACATAATGCCTGTCAAAGTTAGAGGCCTCAGGCCCAGCAACAGTTTAGAAATGAAGAGTGTCCCAGATTTGGCACTGGTGAATTGATTAGTAACTACTTTGTTTGTACTGACCCACTTGGGCTGAATCAGAAATAACCTTCAACTATGGCCTGTTGCTAGCCCTTGATGGCACACATTTGACAGCCCCGATGTACATTGATGTGAGCAATATCAGTGTTGAGGTTTAGTTATCATATGTGTCCAGACAGGTGTAGATGGCCTGACATCTCTCCTTGCCAGCCACACTCCTATGGATACATTTGATAAAAAAATCTTAAACTTCACAGCTCAGTGCAAGCAAAGGAGTGCATACACAACACTCAGGCCTAGTGAGGAACAAGACTATATGGCCTCTACCCACAAATATTCCCCTACTTGCCATTCCCATTCCAAGAAGACATGTGATTCACAGGATCTTTCATCTACTTTTTGGCACCATGTTTAACCATGCATTTGTTTGCTTTGGGGTCCTGTATTTGAATTGGAGGCCTGTGTGCTGTACATACACACATTTTGTCTCAGCATAGCTCAGTTAACCAACAAGAACCATAAACCAACATGGTTACATTGCAGTGCTCCACAGGGATATGTTCACGTATCACATGTGAACATATCCCTGTGGATCAGTGTAATGCAACCATGTTGTATTGTGCTTGTTGTCAAGTTAACTCTGTGGCAGAGAGGTAGCCAATGCTTTGCTATGCTATGCATTGATTATCCCTCCAGCACTCAGTGGGTTATGTGTTTCCTTCCCTGTGGGTCAATATGCATGATTATGGTGTAACATTACAGATCATTAGTTGCCAACATTGTTTGTGTGGTGTATGTACGCAACTCAACAGAGCGCCGAGATAGTTAAACTTGAACCTTGACAAGATATGGACTAGTTGAACCTTCCCATTACTGTTGGTAGAGTCCAGTATTCTGACCGTGTTTGAACCCTCTCATGGCTGTGTTGGTGCTGTGGTACAGATGGATGCTACTCAATGTGTTCAAGTGTGACTCCATGCAGCCTTCTTCTTTGCAGCCAGGCCAAGGATCATCTCCCTTGGATAGAGGATGTTCTCCCTCTCGAGGATAGCTTGGGCGAGGGCCCTGTTCTACTCATAGGTGTACCGAGGGTCACTCATCCTCTCCTCTTCGGCCCCAGCCTGAGAAATGTCAGAGCTGTGGCTTTCTGGCTCAGCCTGACCTGAACCTGACTGTGAGTGGTGGGCCCCAGGATCTGCCCATCATCCCACTGACACAGATGACACTGACCTTTGTATGCCTGCTCTTGGCTGTGTCCCCCTATGCCCAACGGATCTCCTTCTCCCACTCCTACCCTGACCAGGGATGCCCTCCTGACCTTCCCCCTCTCCTTCTAATCTCCCCATCCCTCTCTCTGCTCTCCTTTCCTCGCCATCAGGCACCTACTCACACCCAGGCACGCACACAGGCCCTCACAGATACAGTCAATCCCACTCACCCTCTATCACTGCCTGTCACTCACTGATTCACACTGTCAAAATAAAATATAAATATGTGTGATGTGTTATAAACCAAAAAACTATGTGTGTTTGTATTTGTATGGGTGTATGAAAAATGTGCAAAAGTGTGAGATGTGTATCTTTAAATGAAAATCACTCCTCTCCAAACACCTTCTACCTTGCTCCTCTGAATGCTTCTTTCTCTCTCTCCCTCACTATAATCGCTATCCTCCGCTCCTGGGTCCTGTGCTCTAGCTCCCCAAAACTTGAAACACAGACAAGGTGTTTCAGTTATTTTGGAGTATATATAGGTGAATCTGAATGTTTGTGTGACTTTGGCATGTTGTGATTGGCTGTGGGTTTGAACTTGTCTTGTCAACAATCAAGATTGCTAGATAACGTGTTTCGTTATGTGTTTCCTTGACATTAGACATATGGTAGTTTCTTATCGATTGATTTTGATGTACGGTGTCGTTTAAACAGGTGCAAAGCAAATTTTGAGCTAAGCAGATTAGTTGGGCCTATGCTAGATAACCATTCTGGTAGACTTCTACGTGCTGTTTTATTGGGCTTAATTGAATCAAGCCTGTAATGTGAGAGTCCTTAAAATTCTGGAACTTGAGCAGATATATTTTAGCTGGAAGGGTGGGGATAGATTCAAAAATTTTTGTCAGAGGGAATCCTGGATTTACACAATGTAAACATTGAAACCTACTGGCTTCAATGAAGTGCTTGATATGTATTATTTTTATTGTGTTTAAACGTTAATGTTAATTTATTATATTTTTATTTATAGATAAATGTGGAACATGAATCTGGTGAATATTTCCTTTTCATGCTGTTGGAATTCAGGTTTGTGGATATTTTATTTTGATATTTTTATGTAATTGTTTTATGTATGTAATGTTAAGTTTTTATACCAAATATATTAAGGTATTTTTTTGATATTGAAACTCTAATACTAAGATATGTATTATAATTGATCAAATATGTTTATTTTTATATTAATTTATTTCATAATTAAGTAAGGGTATACAAATGGTAGCATTACAATGACAAGTATTTCTTGAGAAAGTGGGTTTAGCCCATGAAAGGTGTGTGAAGTGAATAGTGTGGCTGTTGGCCTTCTGTCAGAGTGAGAATACTCCTATATTGGCTGGGAACACAAGAGTAACCATGCTTGGCTTTGGTAACCTGCCGGAGTGACATCACCGAGGGGAGACCGACTGAGGAGAAGCGTACAGGATGCTGAGTAGGTGCTGGAAGGAATGATACCCAACGATTGCTGGACTTGAGACAGTGATGTTTTGAGTCTGTAAATGATGTGATCATGGATGTGGATATAATAAGTTTTAGGTTTTTGTTTAATGTTCTCATGTTTTACCCTTATGGGAAACCTTACTTCAATGGACAGTGATTTTCAAATATGAGTGGTAATAGCAGGTATAGAGCAGCACCTGAATGTAAGATGTCTTATTCCCTGAAGAACATATTAACACAGTAACCTAGATGAAGATGAAAAAAGACATGCATAGATCAATGTGAAAACACACCTGTTAATCCAGAGGAAGGCAACCCCCCCCCCACTGAAGCCATTTCCAATTTAGCCCCAAGTGGGTAAAAAAATTCCTTCTTGATTCCAAATAGCAGTCTGATAGTTCCCTGGATCAACAACCTATAAGAATTGAAGCTATCTACCCTAATTCTCAATATTGTTCTGTGCTAGGTAGGTATCCATTGCTTTTTTGAAAGCAGTTCCAGTATCTGCAAGTACAACACCCCAAAGCAAAGAAGTCCATAGGTTTACTGCCCTTACTGTAAAAAATACCTGCCTTTATTTCAGTTGAAAGCCCCTTTCCTCTAGTCGTAAAGGATGATCTCTCATTCTTAGCTCCGCTCTTTGCGTAAATAATTAATTGGATAGTTCTTTGTATTGACCTTGAATATATTTGTAAATGGCAAACATATCACCCCTTAGAAGTATCTTCTTTAATGTAAACAAATTCATTTTGACTTGGCTCTCTTTATAACTCAGATCCTCCAATCCCTTTAACAGTTTTTGCACATCTCTGTACTTTTTCCAGTTCAACAATGTCTTTTTTAAGAACTGGTGCCCAAAATTGTACTCCATATTCTAGATGAGGCCTAACCAAGGATTTATACAGAGGTAGAATAATATTAGCATCCTGTGCATCGACACCTCTTTTTATGCAGGCTAGTACTCTATTTGTTCTTGCAGCAGCTGAACGACTCTGCACACTGCTGGGAAGTCTATTATCTATCAGTACTCCTAAATCTTTCTCTAATGAGGATTCCCCAAGTTGTTTTCCATTTATAGTATATGTAGCATATTTGTTTCCACAGCCCAAATGCATAACCTTACATTTATCTACATTAAATGTCATCTGCTACTTTTCTGCACATTCCCTCAATTTATCTAAATCCTTCTGCAGAGGAAAATAACATCCAGCACTATATGTATTTCCTTGCACAGCTTAGTGTTATCAGCAAAGATTGAGATGCTTCTTTCAATTCCCAGTTTGTAACTTCCAAACACGTTGCATGTGTTAACTGGTATTACCCTGATATGTGAATGTCACAGCATAAGGAAGATGTATATACAGCAGTCCAGCCTTAAAAATATAGTGAAAAGAGATCGGACAGCGCAAACATTCCCTCTAAGTCAAGTATTACATTAATAAACAGATCCAAAAATAGCACATGGAAATAAGAGAAACCAATTGGATGGTATTAAATTTCAAGTGGATGCAAAGAAAATGGTGTCTGTATGTAAGAAATTAAATGACAGAATGTATTGTGACACCAAATACAATAGTCAATGTAAAATAAAGCAAAAGCATCATATAGAGAAAAAAATAAGAAAATAAGGATAGAAGACACAATAGCCCCTAATGTCAATTGTAGCACTGATAAGATAGCAAAGGAGTGAGACACTCATTTATGGAGGAGTAAAGGAGGTATCCAAAATAATGGGAAAAGGGAGATTGCATGGATATATATTGAGAGAGTATATCACTGCACAAAGTCCCGGAAAAATCCTTCTTTAGAAAATACCAGACAGTGTAGATATGCGGTTACTAGAGATCTTATCATATGCACAATCCGTAATCAGTGTAGATGTATGCTTTTTAAAAGTTCAATGTGTATATGCTCATCTGGACAAAAGTGCTCAATCTCTCAACCACCCTGGTGGTCCTCACAGGAGACAGGAGCTCTGTAGATATCGGGACTCCCTCTGAAGCTGCTTGCTTGATTCAGTCCACCTCTGCTGTTTGATGCATTCATGATGCCTCTGAATCTTAATTCCCTGGGTAGCGTTTGCATCCTGGCCTAACAAGTAGTAGCTCAATGTGTTTTGGCACTCAGTGCGCTCCTTCTTCTGTAGAATGAAAAGCCCACAGATCTTGCCCTAGTTTGCAACCTATTCCACCAATCAGGGATATTTAGGTGGAAAACATTGCTTATGCTCCACTCCATTCCACTATACAGTGTGTAGAAATTGTTTCAGTTAAATAACTTAAAGAAGAGTAAATTAGTGTGATATTCGGTACATAAATAAAATTCTTTTTGTGAAAAAAAAAAACTTCTCTATTTTTAATGGAGAAATGTGTGTAATAACATTTGTAATAATATTTATTATGTATCACACATGGAGGGATGCTTGATATGGCATCATTAATGGGCCAATTGGCTTGGAAGATGTGTAAAAACATGCGGCCAGCATGCATGAGGTTTGGTGCATTCAAGCAACTCAGTTTGAGATGTTTGATATAATTACATAGGTCCAGCTCAGATGGAGGAGAAGTGTGCCTGTGTGGCCAGTGTGAAGCTAGTAACCTACAAGCACCACTAAGTTTGCATTAAGTGCTAGATGCCTGATATAGCAACATAAGGTAGTCTTGTGTGGATTAGATGTGTGACGATGCAGCCAATATGGGGTTAACCATATACAAGCATCTCAACTTTATGGACTGACTGCTGCAAAGCTGACAATTAATAATAAAAGAACTGAAACTTTGTTGCTAGCATCCTGGATTTTTTTTTTAATTGTAACAAATGACTACAGAGTAGGAGAATAGGGGATACTGATAATGATATGAATTTGTAATACAATTATAGTGCTATTAGCCATGTGTCGTGATATTTGCCAGCTTGGGGTTTAAATCTCCTTTTGGAACAATTAGATAAGAAAATAAGAACAGTGATACCACCCTGAGGAATAATACATCATAAAAAATATAGTGGAGATACTAATAAACTAAGCTTCATGGAGTGTAAAGAAAGCAAGTGGAATACAGAGTAGGATATTAAATGACATGCTTCCCTTTTTTGGGTGAATAATTATACACTGGTTACATCTTAACATCTCCTTATAAAAAACAGATCACTACAGAAGTAGAAGTACACAGAAAACACTAAGGGAACCATCAACATGTGTAGATTCCCAAATAGTTGGAGGACTGCAATTTTTTTATTTAACAATCCCTTCTATGTGTGTTCCCAAGAAAAGATGAAAAATGATTTAGAGTATACTAGCAAAAGGTGCATGGTATTGCACATAGGGATTAAGGGCTCGATCCAAATGTTGGTGTTAAAAATGCTTGTACTGCAAAATGGATACCGACCGACGAAAGAAAATGTCTTGGTCGATATTCAAATGTCCTACCGGCATTAAGCACAAAGGACGTTAGGCCACAAAAATGGTCTTGTGGCCAAAACGTCCATTTTGTGCATTAAGTTCACAAAATGCTGCTAAATAACGGCAGTTTTAGTAACTTAACAGGAAAAAACTAATGATCGGTGCCTTACATACTGTCAAGCACCAGTCGTTGCCTAATCTGTGTTACACTTACCTGTCATCCACTGCCTGTCTCCTATCTTCATTCTTTCTTCGCTTCTGTCTTCTTTCTGTAAAAAACAAAAACAGACAAGTATAACTCCAATGCATCCGGCACACTAATACATAGTTTAACCGCTTAAGTGACAGAGGGGTAAGCAACACACTGCAAAGCAATGCATTGCGTACCTCTCTGGGGCTCAAAAGGGTTAAAGTATGCAGCAGTGTGATGGGTCAGCAATATAAAAATGCCCCCCATGCACAGTTCATTGTGCCCGTTAAGCCAAATAAATAGTATTGCCATAATAAAAGGTCCTGAAAAATATACTTAGATTTTATAACTGTAATCGCTGTCTCCGCCGCTGTGTGTGGCCCCTGATGTGGCAGTGGAGACAGAATCATGCACCACAGTCTCCCCATCCTCATTTGCCGATGCCCGCTCTGCTTTGAGGGAATAAATGGGCAGTCTTACTTCTAGTTCTCTCACAGCCGTTGGCTGCGCTTTAAACTGATTGGCTGGGAGGTGTGTAAGAATATCCCAGCCAATGGCTGTGAGAGAATTGGAAGTAAGACTGCTCATATGTAAGGGCAGTCCCAATTCCAATTCCCTCATGTTCTTTTTAGGCTAACAGATTGATTATCTGTTGTTTCTCTCACTTACCACTTGGTTTCTAACCCCATGTTCCCCCTTCTGTCCTTGTTAGTACAGCTCTATTCATACTCTGCATGTGTTGAGCCATTCACCTTATGATATAAATGCTATGCATTATCATTTTGAATTACTTGTTTTGTTACTGGATATTTGGATTGGCATCAGACCTTTTAAGAAGGCATGTTATTTGACATGCTAGTGAATACAAGTATATGTCTGGTAAAGTAAGTTATCTTTGAGTAGTAGGGTCTCAAAGCTTATGTATTCTAATTCTGGCCTTTTACCCTTTCAAATTAATGTAGACATATGGCTGATTATGTTCTTAAAGGTTTAAATTGGATTCAGAATCTGAAATTGCTCTTGGTGCATCTGCTCACATCTGCTCCAGTGAAGCTTGGCGAAGTTGCATCCACTTACATCTACTCAGATCTCCAAGTGTCTTTGGGTAAGACTGTGGAGTGGTTGGCAAGAGGGGAATATAGTGAATGTATGCTGCTTGTGGTTCATGCTATATTGTGCATATGCTGTTTGGATAAGGGTCTGGGACATATACAGGAATTCCTCTTGATACAGGTCAGTGGATGGGAAATGTTCTTTTTATGTCTTATATCCTTCTTTCTATCCCTTGATGATCCATTCAACCCATCCTCTTAATACATTCATTTATTTTATATGAACACTCATTGCATAAATCCATCCTTTCTCAACTCTCTCCTACTCTCTTCCCTCTACAACCCTCTGAGTATCAGGGAGGTGAGAAACACAGCTTTGTGGCACTTAAAGTGTGTGTATGTGTAAAATATTTATAATTATGTTGTATTCAGGTCAATTTTTTTTTCATCTTTATCATGACCTTGACTAAGATCTTAACCCTTTCACTGACACAGAGGTATGCAATGCACATGTCTATGACACAATGCTGCTTGTGGTGCTGAACTTGGAGCATATCCTCTCCGATCTCCCCGCCAGTGGGCAAGTGGGAGAACAGAGAGAATATGAATAGGCTTCAGGGTTGTCAAACTGCTGGCGATGTGTAAGGGAGGGCATACCTTATACATCGCCGCAGTTCAACAAGCTGCTATTGAATAAATCCCCCTCCTCCTGCATCCTCAATCTTAGTGTATATGATGATGTGTATCTATATCGCCAAGGTGATGTGCTCTTCACACATTGCCATAACATCATCCCTCAGTGCATTTCCCCCCATAAATCTGATGTACTAAGACAAAATAGAACAATTTTGGAAAAAAATTGATGGCATCACAGGGATCAGATAAAGACTTGCTGTATTCCCATTGATTTAAATGGAGTTAATTCTAACCCCTTGACTTCTAGAGAGGTGTCATTCCAAGTAGCCACATAAGGAGGAAGACCCAAAAAGCAGAGAAGCAATACTAGACAATGACCTAAGGACATGGTGCCTGAGTCCTGTACCAACATTAGATGAGTTACTAGATTACGAAGTATTGACTAGCATGATACATGACTTAAGTACAAAATAAGATGAAAAATGTATGTTTTAGACAAAGATAAATAGATAAGCACTGCAGTCTAAACAAAGATATATATTAAAGAAGAGAGAAAAATGTACATGGGAACAGACACTGAAGATTATTAAATCCACTGCGCTGGACCCAGCAAATTAACCTGTTCGGTGCTAAAGTGGAGTGCTGATAGAATATAGGATTGGTTAAAACTGAACCTTTAATTCGCTTAACAAATAATAAAAAAAACTAGTAGTTATTGTTTAAAAATACTACAGCTAAAATAACAAAGTAGCTCAGCTGTGTATAATGTAGTATACAGGGTACTCCTCCAATGAGGGCTATTTAGTGTATAGATACTCAGTTTCACTCTTGCTGACTGTCCCTATATTGGGATAGAAAGGGTAAAGCAAAAGCTCCTGGAGCTTATATATAAGAGATACAAGCACTAGTATTACCTCCCAGGTCAGTTTGAAACTTCACCGGTAACCATCCCTAAGTCACATAAGAAATGGAATAGAGGTAGGAGACAGAACACCCTTTAGTTTGGGTGTGAGAAACATAGCAAATTCTATTACCAGTTACTATCGCTACTACTGCCATGTACTGAGTATGCCCATAGCCTCGTGGAGGAAATTTAACCCTTTAAAGTACCTTACACATTTTGTCACTCACTTGTGGCGGCTTCTCCAGGGGCTAAATTTACGGAGCCGCTGGTTGAGGTTGTATTTAAGGCCTACAAACAGGGGCAGGCCGTATTGCGTCATTCAGTCACTCCCATACACATTTGTGATTGGCTGGATAGACGGAACCCTAGCCAATTCTGTCTACAACTGGAAGCTGACTAATTGTCAATATCATTTATCAATACATTGTGAATCCACTGTTTTAGCGAGGAAATACTGCTACTCTGTCACAAATCTAGACATCATAACGCAGTGCTATCTTGTAGCTTAATATCAATCATAAGATGTTATCGTACAATACTAAGTTTCTGGTTTAGTCACAGAAGGCATCTTTCTGATGTCTCATTTGTTTAAATAAAGTCTGCATATGAATACGCATAAAACCAGCCCGTACTTTAAATGGCCAATTGGTGTCCCGAATGTAACAATGGACATTGATCTCTTATTTCATATCAATAACAATAGTAATTACTATGTAGATGCGCTATAGTAACAATGCTCTGGCATGCAATGTTACACACCACATATGCCTATTCCTATTTATGTGTTGTAGTTCTAACCAACACACAGATAATGCCTGTAACGGACCCTAGGCCTTTACTATGGAAGTTCACTTGGTTCACCAAAAAGATCTGACTTTCACGAAAGTGACCCTTCTACCGGTCGCTCGCATGGTCATTGGCTCCCAGGAGTTAAAGGGACGCCATTGAGATAGAATGGAGAAAAGTAGGCCCTGTTCTGATTGGCCAATTAAACTGGTAGCTCGTTAGCTCATTGGCTTGCTGTAAGAAGCAGCCAAAGTGCAGAGGCTCCACAGAGTCTGGGCTTCCATTGTTCTCATGTTTACCCCTGTCCCTTATCCATGAAGTTCAGCCCTTTGTGACATTGTGTGCCCATTGTTGCTAAATTTAATCATGTTAATTTAATTATAGAATGTTTTGTGCCCTTTTGTTAACTGTTTGACTTGATGCAATTAACTCTGCTTAAAAGAGCTGAATTCAGCCAAAATAAAGTGTGTTCAGTTTTGGAACCTGACTGGCGTGCTGTGTCATTCGTTTGGGGTGGTATCAAGGGTCTTCTTTTGACCCCCATCTTGGGATAGCTGGAGCGGAGCACCAGAGACATCACCCTTCCCTGGCAGCCCCTGCAAGAGAGAGACCCGGCATAGCAGGCTAAGTCAATCTGAGGACTTAGGATCCTGTTACAATGCCCGAGTATGAAGGTTTAGTGTTATCAATCTATATGTGCCTCGATGGAAGTCAACCACCTGCCATTAACTCACTTGCAAAAATAAAATGAAATAATCTTATAAATAATAATAATAATATTTTCTGTAAATAATAGGTATAGGTTATTGTTTGCCTGGATATAGTGTACCAGTACATAATATCCAACATTAAATCAATTGAAGTGGCATATGGTGGGTATTAATGTGTATTAATTTAATGTGTATTAATTTCTAGACATATGATCCCCAGAATGCATATCATATCTATTACATTATGGTCCACATTCCTTTTGATATAGGTCTTTGATTCTAGTGAATAAAGGAAAATGGTAGAAATGTTTTTGTGTAGAAAACATATTCCTGAAGGTAATCATCAATATTCTACTCGGTGCTGTATCACAAATAACAGTTTGGTACTTATTCTTCTAATTTGTACCACTAGGTTAAAAAACTCAAAGTACAAAGATCTAACTTGGTACTTTACAACAAATTTGCCTTATGTATAGATGATTCAAACAAATACACATGGTCAAACATATAAAGGACCTAAAAGAAATACTAGTCTTTATTGGTATACCCTGATATTTAATGGTCTGATGTTATATAGCTTAACATTATTGAACCACAACATCCATTGAATGTTTAATATGTGAAGAGACCGTACCTTGGTATTAACAGTGAATGTGAGGAACTCTAGCCTTGATCTTTTATAAAGGGTAAAAATGTAAAATTTGTGAATTTTCCTAACTTTGTGAAGGAAAGTCAGGATTTTATTAACGATACGGAGGCGAGTATTATGCTTAAAAAGTTATTTTAACAGTGAAAAAAAGTTTAAACTCATATAAACATGCTAGTAACCCATTTACCCCAACCATCAGTCAGCATGTATTGACCCCCTATAAACTGTGCTGTATTCTCTGAAGATTCCCTCTTTCTTTGATGTCCCGAAGATGAAAATAAATCAAATAATTCAACATTTCAGGATGGCAACATGCAACTCTTGTCACAGTGAAGTCAGAGGAAGGATAAATGTAGAGGAAATCCAGAACAGAACCATGACTATTTCAAACTGTGGAGACACAAGAACTGAAAAATATATTAGGGTGGGGAAAGGGAGGGATAATACTCACCTCCATGTCTTTGATAAAATCCTGACTTTCCTTCATGAAGTTAGGAAAATCCACAAATGTTAAGGCAAGACAGGGAGGCTCCTATTATGCAAGTTCAAAGCTGTTGAATAATGTTAGCAGTTGCATGAGTTATAGGTTTAAAATAAAAAATCTTAAAGGTGGATTCATTGGACCAATCAGCCTCTTTAAGGATGTACTCAAGTCTGCCACCAGTAAGGTAGGACATGGAAGCCATCGCTCCTCTAGAAGAATGTGCACCATATAGATTAGTATCAATGCCCGCTGACTGCATGATCCAGGGAATCCATCTTACTAAAGTAGCCATAGAAACAGGTAGATAAGGTTTCACAAATGAAATAAACAAATGCTGTGAACTACTAGATCTAAATTTTTTGGTAGCTAGTTCATAAGCTTTCAAAGTACAACACAAAGTTGAGGATTTTGAGGAAAAATTGGTTAGAATAATTCCCTAGATAATGATTTAGTTTGTCTAGATATTAGAAATCTTACTCCACTCGGTTCATCAAATTTGTTGGAGATGTCCAAAGCATGGACATCAGACACTCTCCTAAAGGAAATAAGACAAAGCAACATTGCAAGTTTGGCTGAAAGCTGTTTTAGCGATAAGTCTTCATTAGGAGGCCAGGATTCTAAGAATTGGAGAACTATAGTTACGTCCCAGAGATCGGAATATCTAGAAGCTGGAGGTCTTGAAATCTCACGGCCATCAATGGCTTCAATGGCCAGTGGAGACTCCCTTTTGAGTAACAGAATCTTATGCAACTCGGCAAAGGACTGATCCATAAAATATCCTGCTGCACCGGAATCGACCAGTGCCATGACTGATACCGAAAGGTCTGCCCAAGAAAATGCCACCTGGATGGTGGGTTTCTGTATGCAAGAGTCAAGGGACTTCTGTACACCACCTAGGGCCTGTCCCTCAAGGTACCCTAGGTGCGTCCGTTTCCCGGTTTTACCGGACATGTACATAATAGGTGCCCAGCTTTGCCACAGTACAAGCATAATCCCAGTCTTTTGCGGTTTGCCCGTTCCTCCTTAGTAAGTCTGGTGAACCCTAGTTGCATTGGTACACTTGCCTCTGGGAACTGCTCAGGAGGAATGGGAGGAGAGGGTGGGTTTATAGGATTACCCTGCCCAATATTTCTGGATCTTGCCCTTCTAGCCAACCGTCTCTCGTGAATGCGAGAATCAATGAGCATAACATACTCGATGTAATCATCCAGGCCACTGGGTAGCTCCCTGGCAGCAATTTCATCTTTAATGGTATCGGACATGCCCTGAGCAAATGCTGCCACCAGTGCCTCGTTGTTCCAACCAACCTCTGCTGCCAAGTTCCGAAATTCAATGGTGTGATCGGCCAATGTACGCTCCCCCTGCTGTATTTCCATTAACCTCTTGGCAGCAGAGGCAGTTCTGCCCTGAACCTCAAACACTCTACTGAACTGTCTTATGAACTCATCAAAGTTCCGAGTACAGGGTTTGATATTTTCCCAGAGACGGTTGGCCATGCCAGTGCTCTGCCCGTCAGCAGGGAGATCATAAATCTGACCTTACTACGGTCGTTAGGAAATGCCTGGGGAGTTAATTCTAGAAAGATCTCCAGTTGATTAATAAAGCCCCTGCATAGGTTAGGTTGGCCATCATATCTTAACGGTAATGGCGCCGCCGCCGTTAGCCCTCTGGGAGGAGCTAGAGGAGCCACAGACTGATTGTCCGGTGTCGTAACTGGAGGGACCACCGGATTTTGGCTTGTCTTGTCGAGGTGTACCATTTGCTCAAGTAACGTTTGTAAGGCCAATGCCAATTGGTCTAGGCGTTGTTCATGAACATCCATTCTCCAGTGGATGTTTTGTGCATTACTTTCACCCTTACTGTCTGAGGTCATGGCCCTTTCGTAGTGTCACGGTTTTCAAGACACTCAGACCAGTGGGTAAAAATAAAATGCAATTTTATTAAGAACAAAATAATGACAGAGAACGCCCCCTATGGGTAGCACTGCAAAATAGCAGATAGGCAATATTATGCACAGTATATAATAATTTAGAACAGAGTACTGGCAATTGACAGGCACTGAGTACTGATATACAAAGGGTTAATGGAATAATCAGTCCGTCTCAGTTGTGTTATTTGGCACGCCCAAGGTGTTAAAAGTGGAGAATGGTGGAGAAGACTCAACACCCACAGTCTGTAATACTGAAGAAACTGTCCAGCAAAGAGAAATCTGCCACCCAGCCTACTGTACTTGAATGGTAGCCCCCACGGTCGTATGAGCAGAGCGAGTAGACTGCCAGAGCTAGAGCGAATAGCCCCCATGGGCGTAACGGAGACAACTGAGCCACTGGAGCTGGAACCACTAGCCCCCATGGGCGTTGTGGTTGGAACTGGATTGCAAGAGCTTGGACCAATAGCCCCACGGGCGTTACGGAGACAACTTTTGTTACCAGAGCTTGAGCCTATAACCCAAACGTGCATAATGGAAGGAGCTGGATTGCAAGAGCTTGAGCCAATAGCCCCCACGGGCGTAATAGTAGAGACTGAATTGCAAGAGCTTGGACCAATAGCCCCCACGGGCGTAACCACAGAGACGTGCACAGAAGCAGCCAGAGCCGTGCGCCACCGGGCGCGGTAATGAGCTACACCGGACTGCAAGAGAGGAACGGCTCAGCACAAAGCAACTCTCTGTACAGACTGAAAGCCCAGCACCGGGGACACAGCTCTGCACGGGTTATTGGGTCGATAGTTGGAACACAGCTCTGCACTTGTTAACAGCTTGATAGTTGGAACACAGCTCTGCATGGGTTAACAGCTTGATAGTTGGAACGCAACTCTGCACGGACAGACAGGTCGGTAGTTGGGACACAGCTCTGCATGGTTTAACAGCTAGACTATAGAAACACAGCTCAGCAGTAAGCGGCTCAGTGGCAGGAACCAGCACAGCACGGAGCCGCACTGAACAGCAAGTGGCACAGTCACAATGTCGCCGTGGCAACAGAGACCGGCCGCAGGAACTGGAACAGGTCACGGAGCACGAACGTCAGCAAGCCAGGTCGAATCACGGAGCAGGTTCTCAGACAAGCCGGATCAGGAAATGAGCAGGAACGTCAGCCAGGCCGGGTCAAATCACGGAGCAGGTTCTCAGACAAGCCGGATCAGGAAACGAGCAGGAACGTCAGCCAGGCCGGGTCAAATCACGGAGCAGGTACACAGGATCGTAGTCAGAGATAGCCAAGTCGGTACACTGGAGATCAGGAACGCAGGAAAACAGCACAGCAAAACTGGCTCAGGAACACCACGAAAGGGCAAATGATAGGTGCCACTAGCCCAGAATAAAAAGGTCACCAGGGGCGGGCCAAACAGGCTCAACCAATCGGAGTGCAGCACAAATGAGAGTGACAGCAAGAGAAGCTGCACCTTGATAAATACAGACTTCTTCCTGTTTATGATGAAGCTGAGATCTGTTAAAATCTGAATAGTCATTTGAAGATGTTCCTTGATCACATCCAAATCCTGAGACATGATTAGAATATCGTCTAGATAAATGATCATGCGGACTCCTCTGCTCCTCAAAAACGAAACTACAGGCTTCATGATTTTTGTGAAGCACCACGGAGCTGAGGACAGACCGAAAGGGAGACGTGAATTGCCATTTTACTCCTTTCCAGAAAAATTGGAGGAGATTTTGTTGATGTTGAGCAATGGGGATCGTTAGATATGCATCTTTCAGATCCAGTTTGACCATCCAATCTGATGGTATTAGTAGATCGCTCAGGCAATGAATGCCTTCCATTTTTGTGTCTGTAAAGGATGAAAGCATTTAATTTTTTAAAAATTTATGACTGGGCGTACACCTGAATCTTTCTTGTTTACCAGGAAAATATTGCTGACAAAACCTGGTTCTATTAAGGGAGCTTGACTTATTGCTCCTTTTTTTAATTCTGAGACCTCTAAATCCACCAAGTGGAAATCTTCTTATGAAAATTGGAAAGAATGAGGAATTCTTGATCAATGGAGACTGAGATAGAATCCTATTTCGTATCCTAGAATTATTTGAAGTACCCAATGATCTGAAGTGATCTAAGACCAGGCTTGGAAAAAATGGGCGAGTCTGCCACCCACTTTTTCCTCTAAGGATAAGGGAGGGGGAAAGACACTTACCTGAATAAGGTCTGGATCGTGGAAAACCTCTCGCGTTCCTCTCTTTCCAGCCTCTTCCACGTTGAGGGAAAAAGATAGGGGGAGCTCTGGTCTCTTGGGAATAACTTCCTTTTCCAAGGTACGTAGGGTCTTGGTAATTCCTATATTGGTCTCTATAGGAACTAGAGGACTGGCCGGGGAAAAGACCCTTGCTTTTCCCGGCCCTGACAAAAATCTTTTTATTGAAAACTTTTTTCATTGAATATTGAGCCTTATCAAGGGCTGTGAAGGTATTGACATACTTTCCTAAATTGTTTATAAAAGATTCTCCAAATAAGAGACCTTTAGCCTCTGGGCCAGCCTCATAACTTTGGGTCTATACAGAGAAGTATAACCCTCTGTCTCTCAATACAGAGTGCTGTATTGGCATTGCCTATCAAACAAAAGGCCCTTTGAATCCATCCCCTTAAAATATTAAGATCAATTGGGGAATTATTGGAAATAGCCTCCTCAATTAGGCTGAAAATTTTTGCTAAAGGGTCGACAGTGTCTAGTAATTTGTCCTGGCACTTTTTCAGTGACCTTTCTATGCCCTTTCTAGGGTCTCTCCCTGATTTGGCTATATATTGAGCTGTTTGTGGATCCATCAGAGGGGTGTCGCAGATTTTATTAATGGAAGGTCTTGGACATTCCGATCTAAGTTTATTTCTAGATTTTGTATCTAGAGCCTTTCTCATCCATAATTTGATATATTTGACAACATGATCCTTTGGCACCCATTCTGAGGATCTAGGGTGCTTAATGCCTTCAGGATCAAAAAGAGGATTACGCCTTTTGTATAGGACCACATTATCATCAAAATCGTCATCAAAATCATCACAATCATTATTATTTAAATTAGATTTGTCCGAAACATCTAGATCAGAATCTTGATTTTTGTATTCCTCATATTCATTGCTTAATTCAGCAGAAGATGACTTCAAGCAATAAGAATCAGGTTTAGACCTGATCTTGTTTCTTTTACTCGGCCCTCTATCCTCCCGAGCTGAAGTTCTTTTACTTGGATCTAATACGCATGGTTTTGCACTAGTCTTACTAGTTTTTTCATTTTTTACCCCCATTATTATCCTGAATCAGTCTCTCAGAATTTTATTTCCAATAGATTGGGGAATTAAATTAATCTGAGGAGGTTTATTAATTTTATTTTGATTGAAAACATCCGCAATGGACTTAGTCAATGTCTCAGTCATCTGGTTCATACAAGACACAATAGCATTAGAAACAGATTTATAACCGTTTGAGCCATCAAGACTTTGAATGTGGTCATCATTAGATTTAGATGAAAATGCCATTGCTTCTTGTGAATCACAATTTACAGATACATTGTCATCCACGATAAAATGAGTAGGAATTTTATTCCCTTTCTGTGGTGTAATAGGGGGAACTAGTTTATGTGACATATTGAATCACAAGTCAGTATATCAACAGGAGAATAATATATTGTAAAAATATATATTGAACCAATAACAAATATGGGAGAAACATCCCAACTGAATAAAATAAAACCAAAATAAATAGCAGTAAAATGTATAAGATATAATTAAAATATTAACAAACAGCTGCAATACATAAAATAAGCATCCATAGTTACCACAGGCCAGAACAAAATGGTGCTGACGCCTGAGGTAACTTGGGCATGCGCAGAACAGATTGCCCTAAAACAAAATGGCCGCCGCTGAGGCTAAAAAGCCAGGACGTTACAAGAAACAAATAAAAAAACATATGCAGGAAAGTTTAAATAAATAAATTGTTAAGCGAACCGCCTAACTCTTTCAAAAGAAAGGTGCCAAAACCGAGTCGTGAGACAGAAGGGATAAAAAGGTAGAATGAGAGGAGTCAGACTTATCTGCACAAGAGCGAGATTCGGCCGCCACAGAAAAAATCTACAGCCAAAAGAAAGGCTGCTTGAGGTGAAACGGGGCACAGAACACAAATCAAATGCTACCAAAGTATGGAAAATAAAACTGAAGAGGTATAACACCTCACAGATAAAAATAAAAGCTTAAAAGAAAAAGGAGAAATATAAGAACGGTTCACTTAAAGAGAAATTGACTAAATAAGCATATTAAAGTAAAACAAATATCAACAAAATCATAATAAAGCAACACATATATATTTTATTAAACTGCACAAAATATACTTATCTGCCAGGGAGCAGCAAAGAAAGAGAGAATCTTCAGAGAATACAGCACAGTTTAAAGGGGTCAGTGCATGCTGATTGGTGGCTGGGATAAAGGGGTTACTAGCATGTTTGTATGAGTTTAAACTTTTTTGTCACTGTTAAAATAACTTTATTTAACTTTGCTGCTAAGGGACAGTAAAGAGAGTTTAAGCATAATAGGAGTCTCCGTGTCTTGCCTTAAAAACCTCGAGACCACTAGGAGCTTTTGTGTGCAGGCAATAAATCCAGTACACTTCTGACCTTAGAAGAATCTTATCCAGGTCACCCCTTCTTTCGTTCAGTTCGAAATGTTTAATACCATTGAATGAAATTGCCTTCAGGTCACCATTGTGGACTCTGTTAACATGGTTGGCGATGTGTTTGTCCCTCTTGTTTCTTATATCCCCCACATGTTCAAGGATACGTCGTCTTAACTGTCACTTCATTTTGCCTACATAATTAATGCAGCATTTACAGGTCATTAGGTAAATGATCCCAGTACTTTTACAACTGATAAACTGTTGGATGTGGAATTTATCAGGTGTCATTGAATCGCCAAAAGTTTTGGCTTTTTGCATGTAAGGACAGGCTTGCCAATCAGAACAAGAAAACAACCCAACTAATGTTGATCTTAACCAAGTGTTTGTTGATGTCAACTTGTAGTGACTGCTGGTAAGTGTGTTTTTAAAATTGGGTCTCCTCCTATTTGTCACATTGGCAGTATTGCCAAAAATTTCTTTCAAATCAGGATCCATAGTTAGAATCGGCCAATGTTTATTTAGGATCTGTGGAGTGCTGATAGAATATAGGATTGGTTAAATCTTAACCTTTAATCACTCAACAAACAATAAAAAAACTAGTCGTTATCATTTAAAAATAAGCAGCTAAACTCAGAGTTGCTGCACCCTGTCCCTAAGGAAACAAGGGACTCTGGGAAGATCAGGTTCATGAGTACTTATGATCAGGCACACTCTCAAGTAAAACAGATCCTTAATAAACATTGGCTGATTCTAACTATGGATCCTGACTTGAAAGAAGTTTTAGGTAATACTGCCAATGTGACATATAGAAGGGGACCCAATCTTAAAGACACACTTACTAGCAGTCACTATAAGTCAACACCCACAAACACTTGGTTAAGATCAACATTAGTGAGGGTATTTCCTTGTTCTGACTGTCAAGCCTGTCCTTATATGCAAAATGCCAAAACTTTTGGCGATTCAATGACACCTGATAAATTCCAGATCCGACAATTTATCAATTGTAATAGTACTGGGATCATTTACCTAATGACCTGTAAATACTGCATTAATTATATCAGCAAAACGAAGCAACAGTTAAGACGATGTATCCTTGAACATGTGGGAGATATAAGAAATAAGAGGGACAAGTCCATAGTCCACCTTTTTAACAGAGTCCACAGTAGAGGGAAAGGAGACAAGATTCAAAGGTATATATATAAGATATTACACAGGACACAGTACTATGACCAGACAACTGAATACCACTGCAACCAGCATACATTGCCAATCAATACATTTGAAGTACTAAACACAGACAGATAGTTCTAGGGGCATATTTGACCAACCATTCATAGATAGTGAAGTTTATGAGTGGAGACAGATTATATGAGAGTCGTGAAAAAAAGACGCTAAGGTGTGGTGACAAAGTAATCAAAATCTGCAGGAAGGTGGGGAGATTAATCAATAGCAAGTGGTTTAAACACAGATAGGCATAGCAGAACCAGTAGTGATAAAATAGTCTATGGTTCTAGTGGCAATAGTTGTTTAACAAGCTGGGGTTGTCAGACAATGGAATCACAGATAGATGTGCTATTCCATTGATGTCAATGGTGTTAATCTAGTACCCATCATGCATTTTTTAACTGGTGGTAGTTTGTCACAGCAGAGGTAATAGATTACCAACTGTGACTTAAAACTACTGCCAATATTTTCATTTCCCTATCCACCCTAATATAATTGAACCCCATGTCTATAGGGGTTCTTACTTGTGTACAGGTGAGTTAATCAGAGGGTGAGTCATTTAATTAACTCACCTGTTAACAAGCATGGAAATCCTAAAGACACAACCTTTTAAGGGTCCCGGAGGATGGAAATTGGAACCAGTATGCTAGATGAGTGTTTCCCACCTTTTGGTGTTCAAAAAAAGATGATGCCCCCTTTTTATTGTAATAAATGTACCCCTTTGTACATGTATGCATATTATTAATTTGCATTTTATTTGTTTTGTAATATATTTTGATTATACCAATTAATTATATGTCATTTTCTTAGCTGCAGACACTTCTTCAACCCAATAAACATGGGCTGCAGACCAAACATAGTAATCACAATTACAAACATTGTATACGCATTTCACAACTGTTCTTTGAACTAGACTTTCACAAGCTTCTAACAGTAACCAATTTTCATCAATATTGATGCTGTTATGTTGTATAGCCATGAAGACATTTTCTTCTGCCGGAAGAGCCCCTCGGGGGGGGGGGGGGGGGCAAGAGGCCCCAGCAAGATCAACTGCCAAATTAGTATGTGGCAGAAAGTAGTGGCTTACAATGCAATAGTCATGTAGCAGGTATTTTAGGGGAGTAAGTAGCCGTGAAAGCAGTGAGATCAGAACAATTATGGTAACGGTTTTATTTGACACTCAGACACAGTAGGTTAGGTAAAACACAGTTTTACTGAACAAACTTAGAAATAACAATAACCCTCACGGGTCCACTAATATATATACACAATATAGTACTGACACAAGACAGGTTACAGTATTAAATACCCACACGGGTCCAGTATATGTACAATTCAGCAACAACAATATACTGACACAGGTCAGGTAAAGTTCGTGTAATACTCAAACGAGGCAGCAGTGAATGGGTTACTATTAGGCCAGGAAGACTGACAGGCCCTAATAGCGCAAGGCCCTTAAGAGTCTTACCCTGCAGAGAGTGAACAAGTAGCGAGTAATGCCACAGAAGTAAACGGAGGCCCAGGACAAGCTTCTGGACTGCCATAGCAGTAATGGAGGACTGCGACTGTATGCCCAGAAGGGCACCCAAAGAAGACTGCAATGATTGAAATCCAGTGGAAGATGGCATCTATCCCAAAGGGGTTAATGAACGCTCAGACCAATGTCGACTGCCCGATATGGAGAACAGCCTGAGGCGCCCAGAGGAAGACCAACCTCAGCTGGTGGCAGGAAAAAGGGTCAAACGTACAGTGGTGCACAGATGGATGAATCACACCGGAGTGTCGCCCGCGCGACACAGACTGTAACCGAGACTAGACTGCAGGAACGACAACGAGGTAACAGTAACTCTGTCCGGAGATAGAGAGGAACCCGGATGACAGCCCCAAACAGAGTACCAGATGGGGCCACAGGCAGGCCCAGATACACGGACAATGGAGCCCCAACCGGTCCGGTACACAGAGCAGGAACGTCAGCCAATCTGAGTCGGTACACAGAGCAGGAGCGTCAGCCAGGCCGGGTCGGTACACAGAGCAGGAATGTCAGCCAATCTGAGTTGGTACACAGAGCAGGAATGTCAGCCGGGCCAGGTAGGTACACAGAGCAGGAGCGACATAGCAGAGTAGTCAGGTAGTCTGGGTCAGTACACAAAGCAGGAACGGATACAGCAGAGTAGTCAGGCAGTCCGGGTCATACACAGAGATCACACAAGAAACTGGAACAAGCGCTGGTAACGGAAACACCGCGAAAGGGCCCAAGAGAAGTGACAAGGCCCAGTATTTAAGGACAAATACTGAGCGGTACAAAGCCACTTCAACCAACAAGAGTCAGCAGGAAGTAAAACTGACAGAATATCACCAGCATAGCACGGGCACCATGATATTATGATAGCAGTTGCTTGCCTGAAGAGGTGTGTTTTCATGGAACATCTAAAGATTGGAAGGATAGGGAAGATTCTGATGGTATATTGGGAATATTTAATTAGATATGTGTAGAAAAGAAGATCCTGTGCAGAGTTATGATGCAAACAAAAAAGGAGGTGTAGAGAGTGCAGTGTGAATAAGGTCTCTTCAGGTTATCACCAATATTTAGGATAAGGGAAGACAGTGTAAGAATTGGCAGAGGAGCGGCATTTGTAGAGGGATATGTGAGAAAGATAATGCTGGTAGCAGAGTTCATTATGGACTGTAGTGGGATTAGTCAGATGAGAGGAAGGCCATTTGCAATGCAGGACAAACAGTTTTTGGATTAACATTTTGGTTGGATTAAAAAAGTTGAATTTTAGAGAAGTTGGGCAGATGGAGGTGACTGATTTGGAGAGGGACTGAATGCAAGGAATGAAAGATAGGGCAGAGATAAAGGTGGTCTACAGGTAGCATACTTTGCAGGCATGGGTGATTGTAGTGCCTAAACTGTGAGGAAAATATCATAGAAAAGCTTGGTGGAGAAGGGGGAATGTTGATGGTTCGGTATTATGTATTTTAGATGAAGAGAGGACATCTAAGAAGATATTGCAGAAAGACAGATACATGGGTCAGAAGAGAAGCAGAGAGGTCAGAGGCCTAAAGATAGATTTGGTTGTTGTAAACATAAAGATGATAATAAAACAATTTTATAAGTTTCTCAAGGGAAGATTAGATTGAAAAAAACATACCTTTGATTGTGGATAAAACTCCCTGAAAAAATGTATTTTTTTTCTATTCCTGCCATCATATTCTGGCAGCTCAGTTCCTTTGAAGATACAATTCTGGGCTGCTTGCCAGCTAATAGAACTACTCATAGAACATCATTTTATATGGCCAGTTCAGCAATTAAATTTCAGCCACTCAAGATTGTTAGCGTCACGTCAGATCCCACTTTAGTATCATATTTAATATGATACAGTAACGTGTTAATGTACTTAATAGGGGTATGAGTAACTTTCAATGGAAGATGCCCCTTTTTAAAGCTTCTTTTCTGTGGCAGAAAGGTGTGCATGCATATGTGAATGCTTGATGATGTGTGCATGCTTGATGATTCATGTGCCATGATGAATTGTCAGGAACAGCAGAAACACATTATAGAAACACATCACATCTCTTCCCACTGGGACTTTATGTGGAGAGAATGTTATCTTCTGCTCATCACCAGTACTGCTAATTAAGTCTGTAGGGTGGTTACTAATAATCTACTAATTAGTTTAATCATATGTCACCACTCATTTGACTTCATTGTACATTTAACCCACAAAGGAAGTAGCACACAGCAAATTTGCAGATTCAGGCCATTTGGGGAGTATCTGGCCCATTGGTTTTTCTGTTCATTTGATGCCCATCCAGATGGTCTGAAGGAGGAATTTTAGGTGGAAATAACAGTTATTCGGATTCTAATTTTCAGTGCCGGCAGCAAAGTAGCTCATTGTTGCATTTGTAAAAATGTCCCAGATCCCAAAATGTTACATCATAGGACAAACTCACTGTAAATGGATAGTAATGTCAGAAAAAAACTATTAACTATACGGTAGATACAATTAACCCCTTAGGGTCCGACGATCCCGCGTTGTCTGGTCCTTTAAGGACCAGATAGACGCATTCAATGTGCCGTCCCACGTGACTGATCACATGGGGCGGCACATCGAAAGGAGGACTGAAAGAGATCGCTCCGGTCTTGGAGCGATCAATTTCAGTCCACGGTATTACTCACCGCGCTCCTGCAGAAGCGCAGTGAGTAAGAGTACGTGACGTACCAGGACCGTCACTGGTCCTTAAGTGCCGGACCAGCGTGACGGTCCGGGGACGTCACAGGACGCGAAGGGGTTAAACAGCTGTAAAGCTGTCAGAAGCAAATTCTGGTTCCTGGATCAGACAGCGGCTCTTCAGCAGCACCAACGTAGCGATAACTAAAAATAAATAATTCATTGGATTGGTCTACAACGTGTACCTGGTTTGCAAGCACACATTGTAGACCATTCCGAAAACGTATTTATCTTTAGATATCGTTATATCGGTGCTGCTGAAAAGCTGTGTCTGGTCAAGAGACCAGAATCATCTTCTGACAGCTTTACAGCTCATCAAGCAGAAACGGGAGGGAGCGGAGAACTTTATTTTCTTTTATCTCTCAAACCATAACAGTTTAAGAGATACGAATAAGTACAAGTACTCTCTTTTAATTGTATCTACCGTATAATTAGTACTTTATTCTGACATTACTATCCCTTTAAGGAGCAATTCATACTTGCTACCACATAATAATTGTGGTACCTGTGTGGTACTAGTGGTGTTTCATATGCTAATTATGTTTTTATTTGACATGTCATATGCCAGTGAAGGTTTCAGTGACATGTCATATGCTAATGAAGCTTTGTGCTGTAGCAGGAAATTTTCACTTTCACTTTTGCCACAAATAAAAGTGTGAATATCTTCTAAAGTAAACATCTGCTGGACATTTGCATTAGCATGACACATAGGCAGTGTCAATTGAAGCCAAAGGCATTAGGGAAAAGTCAATAAAGGCCACTTGGATTTTTCTGGCCATGGTATGTTAACCAGGAGGTTATTATTAGGAGGTGTTATTTCTCCTTTAAAGTGATATTAATGTCTCTATTTAATTGCAGCTTCTATTCTTCTTTAAGCTTTTTATAACACCTAGAGTTATGTTTAATTACTTACAGTTAAACATAAATTAGGCCATTGATTGTATTTGTATAGTGTTGTGTCACCTTTGATATATTTGGTATCACATTCTTTTTGTTGTGGTAAAATTGCTAAAATCATGTCTTCCTTATTGATTTATTAAAAGGAAAATAACTAAATATGCAAAGAAATACTCTTGCAGACATTTATAATACTTTCTTAGTAGCCATTCACCAATTTATCAATGTCCACAATCAGGGGAGGGCTGGCAATTTGTGGCCTGGAGGGCAGCTACAATCAAGTGGCTTGATTTTACTATTGTTCCAGCCCCCTGTCCCAGCCCATCCTCTTTTGTTAATTTTAAAATTGCCATTAACCCCTTAGTGACAGGCCGCGAGCACACGCGGCCGGCACTTAACGCCCATGTTTTTTCTTTTCAGCATTATGCCAAATGACTTCCGGGACGTACATGTGCATCCTCTGTCCTTCTGGGACATCCGGTCGGGATGTACATGTACGTCCTTGGGCGGGAAAGGGTTAAACCGTTGAGTGCCAGAGTGGTACGCAACTCATTGCAGAGCAATGCGTTGCATACCCCTCTGGCACTCAAAGGGTTAACCCTTTGAGTGCCAGAGGGGTATGCCCATACCCCTCTGTCATTCAAAGGGGTAGTGTTGTGAAGTAAGGCAAGCAATACCACAGAGCTTACAACTGAAATGGGGTTACACTGGTGCAACTACAGAGTTTACAATGTAAGTAAAGCTGCACTAGTGATAACATATAACTTACAAGAGAAATGGGTTATCTACTAATGTAGCTCCACTTGGATTGTAGCTCCATTTCAGTTGTAAGCTCTGTGATATCACTAGTGTAGCTCCATTTCAATTGTAAGTTCTGTGGTATCACTACTGTAGCTACATTTGCAGCAAAAAGAGGGAGTGGCCCACCAGCCCAGACATATGACTGGCCCAGGGGGCAATTGCCCCCCTGCCCCCCAGGCCAGCCCTCGCCTAGCCACAATTCTTTTGTTCTTATTTATAAATGAAAATGAGGACAAGTATAAAACACATAAATACTCAATTCCTGCTGGCTGTTGTATTCTAGGACAGGTGAGGACATTCATGTGAACATATTTAGTATGCATAATGTAAGAAGTATAGAGCAAACTTTCTTCAGGGAAACTCACCTCTGCCCTGTTTTTTATTATATTTCAGTGACTAGCAGTTGATTTTTAACAGCGATTGTGGTAGAGAGAAACATACTGCATAAATATTTTCTCCAGTTTTCTAAATAACCCCCTATATTTTATTTCTTTTACGTAAATAATTCTAACTTATTGTTGTATTTTTTCCATTTACAGCTCAGATGAACAAAGTACTATAGTAGTTACAGTCAATATGTGCCATTCCCACCGTGTTTCAGGAAGAGCTACAGTGGAGAATAAATCCATAGGGAGAAGTTCTGAGGAAGTTATTTTATGAGACTCTCAAAATAAGCCATAAAAAAAAATCTTTGGCACTGATACAGTAGTGAGGAAATGAGCCAGTGCTCTCCTGGACTGGCCTTAATTCAGCTCCAAGAATCATCCCCACACAGATTATTCCAGGAATCAAAGACAATTAAGTATCAATTTCTCTTATGGACTGGTTTAACCCTTGTGGCAATGGAAGGGTTCATAATTGGCTCTTTTAGGTTCTTCATTCAATATAATATAATACCTTTGTTTAGCTGTGAATTAAAGCTCTGTATAAAGTCTTCTCTTTATCAACCTAAAAAGAGGTGTTCGGTTCTGAATGAATTTAAACATACTTCAATGTCGGTTTTGCAATCTTTGAAGGTTTAGAGGGGTGTGCCTGCGTTGCTTCTCAATATGTTAAAGGGATAGTAATGTGTTACAATAAAAGCAGCTCTGATTAATCTTCATAATATTTGGGCCGTGGAGAGTGATATTTCAGTACTGTCAGAGTTATAGTACAAGAGTAATTGATAAAATATCCCCCTCCTGCACCTTTTACTGATGTAACACTGCTCACCTCAGAGCAGCAAGTCTGTCTGGATGGATCGCAGCGAGGGAAAATCTTCAGTGAGCATAAGGGGAAAACCTGAAAATCCTGTCAAGGGGGCAGGGTTTTCCATATGATCTGTCACTGTTCCCCAGAGATGTTCAGGAGTCAGTACAGTATAGTTAAAATGCAATTTATTAAAATATAAATAAAGTAGTACACAATAATAATTTAACAGGAACAAGCAGATGGTCACAGCCAGCAAGTGCTACTATCATAGGCTGCCAAGACTGACCACACTGCTGGACACTAGGCCGAAGTCACTGGTAGTCTCAGCTGAAACCAGGAGCTGGAACAGGAAAGGAACCGGAACACGAAGTCTTGATCCGATGAACAAAGAATACTCCTGACTCACACCTGCAGTCAGTATAGCGAAAGCGTATACCTGACTCACACCTGCAGTCAGTATAGCGAAAGCGGAAACCTGACTCACGCCTGCAGTCAGTATAGAGCTAGTCTACCAGAGCCCCAGGTCCACACCAGATTGGGTGTCTGCTAGGTACAGGGAACAAACAAGAGAATAGTCAGACAGAGCCACAGGTCAGCACCAGATTGGATAGTCAGACAAGCCGGGTCATACTGAGTTCAGGTAGTCAGCCAGAGCCACAGCTCTGCACCAGATCGGGTGTCTGCTATAAGGATAAGGCAGGAGAATAGTCAGACAGAGCCACAGGTCAGCAACAAATTGGATGGTCAGACAAGCCAGGTCATACACAGAGCCCAAGGACACACAACTGCTTTGTACAACAACGCAAGGGCAACTGAGTCAGGAATCAGACTGCCCTTTAAACTCCTCCTCAGGAAGTAGGTAGGAGGAGCAGGCTCAGAGGAAGGAAGTAGGTAAGAGGAGACTACAGGAAGCATGGCATAAAACAGAGGCCTGCTACACTTTAAAGCCTCACGCCTGCAGATGACACATCTTGCTCTGAGGCATCCAGCCGCTGCCATCTTCCTGCGTCATCCATGCGGCATGAACGGCCTCTGAAACCAAGGTAAGCTGTGACATGATCACAGTAAAAAGATTGTTCCTTGCTGTGATCTGTCCGGTCAAGTGACCAGGTTCCACATTTGAGGGGAGGCGGCTTACACTAGGTAAAAGGTAGGGAGGGGGACACTTTATCATTCACTTACTCTTGTACTACAAATCTGACAGTATTGAAAAAACACTCTCCATGGCCTAAATACTATGAAAATTAATCGGAGCTGCAGTTTTTGTGAAACATTACTATCCCTTTAAACACCTTGCTGTTGCTTATAGGGTTAAATGAAACATCATCTGCTTCAAAAAGTATTGTAAAGGGATTTTCCACGCCAATAATGCTTTGCTATGTTTCCTTTTTAAATAACACAGGTACTCATTAAATATGCTTATTTATATTCACTCTATATGTCTATGAGAGACTATATAATGATAATTGTAATGTAATGTCTGTCCAAATCAATTTACAATCAAGCTTGAATGAAGGTGCAAAGTAGAAAAATAGAATACCACTCCAAAACAAAAAGGAAAAAAAAGGGTGGGTGCCCAATAGTGTAATACATTAAAGAAATGCACAAAATAGATAGTGTATTGAAGGTGCACTCATGTGTCCAAGTGGTCAGTTGTTAGTGTATATTAAAGCTGACAATCTCGCTTGTGGGGAATATATATTGTCTTCCAGGGTTACACTCACTTCCACTTGTAGTTGATGTATATAGTCTTCGCTCAGATATTAACCTTGTTAGTTCACGATATCTATCCACTTATTCTTCTTATATAAGTACTATATATAGAAAAAGAATCCTGGTCCCCGATGAGGTGATGAGATAAATGGTAATACAACTGTATAAAAAATAAAATAAAACTAAAAAGAAAAAAAAATCCTCCTCTAAAGAATGTACAAAAAAGCTAATTATTGTATAATGTACAAATATTTAAAAACAATTAAAAACAAGCTGGCTAAAGCTTTTTGTGGGATTTACACCCCCTTTATCAAAACCTGTGAGTGTATACACACACAGGCTTTGATGAAGCAGGTGTAAACCCATGAAAGTGAAAGTAACTTTTTCACGAAATGCGTAGGGAAATTAAAGAATCTATTTGATAAATCATCCAGGCTGCTTGACTGTCTGACAACTTATGTTTGATACACATTTTAACTACATCCTGGTGAGTATTATCTTATCAGGGGGCCTATTTGTGGCATGTTGTATACACAGATACTCTCTTAGGGGATTTCTTTTGTGCTTTTCTCCCACTTCCAAGGAGTTTGACTTCTTACGTTATCTGACTGAGATGGAAGATTCAGAGATCCCTAGTAAAGACACTCTATTGTACAAATTAACAAGAATACAGTCTGTAAGTGTACAGCAGAAATTTTGTATTTGTGACAGCCACTCTCAGATTTGTTGTGTTCCTTTTCCCTTCTTCTTATCCTTGCATTAGTATGTGTCAGTGTTACTGAGGACACCAGTGAAGGAGCTGCACTATTGAGAATTGACTGACAAACTGAAAACTGTGTGCTGTTTAATAAGAATTGTTTTCTGTATTTAAGTGGACTTTGATTGGGTGTGTTGTTGTTATAAAACTCTAAGTGGACATTTACTGGAGCGCTTTGTGCTTTCTTTTTCTTTGGAAGCGAGTGTAACCCAGGAAGGTGAACATCGATTAGAGATCACAAGCGAGATTGTCAGATTTAATATACATTAACAGCTGACCACTTGGACATGTGAATGCACATTCTATACACTATCTATTCTGTGCATTTCTTTACTTTATTACGCTATTGGGCGCCCCCCTTTTTTTCTCCTTTTTGTTTTGTAGTGTTATTCTGTTGTATTTGAATTTGGAGAGAGCATGGGGAGGAGGAGCTGCCTGGAGCACGGTTGCCTATTTCTGGGTCAGGAATCATATGCCCAGAGAAGCTTTGTCACTGTCCGTCATATTGGTAACCAATAGCCATTAATTTTGTGAGTACCCACCAGTGGGGTGATTTATATTGGTGGAGTCTTAATCTCAAGACCTTATTGCACTAGGGCGTCCCTTTGTGCTCTCCTGTTTCTTTCGTTTTAAGGTTGAAAAATACATGTGTGATAAGGTGGGAACTGAACCCACATACAGAAATGGGAAGGCAAGAAAGTAAGTATATTTTGCTTTGATAGCATGATTCAATAAAAATAGGTATTTTATTTTACTTTATAACTAGATCTACTATCTTATTTTATTTAACTGATGACTCTGAATTGCAGATGGGATATATTACTGAAAAATACATTATAATTAAATAGATTTTCTGAAGGCTTGTCTTCTGATATCTTTTGTCTTTTTGCCCTTTATCATTTTGTTTTAATTCTGAGAATGTTTTTTATTGTATATGCTTTGGTCTGTATTGTTAGTGTGCTTCACCAGCTTCTAAGTGAATTTTATGTTACATGTTCTTTTGACAGTATGGATAATGATGGGATGAGTGAAGGGCAGGTGGAGAGGAGGGGTAAAAGCAGGTAAAGAGACTGAGTCAGAAGCAAGAGGTATGGAGGGCTGGGCAGTAGTTTAAGATAGTGGAGTAATAGGAAGTTAGTTTAGAAAGGATTCTTATCAGAAACTGTGCCTGCTGTGTACTTGTGACATATATGGTCAACAGTGTATAGTTGCTTAGATAAAGCGTACCCTTAGGAAAGAGGAACCTCCCTTCTGGATCTGCTCAAGATTCATGACGAGTCCAGGAAATAGATTTATGAATCAGTACTGAAACTCCTTTCTTTTTCTCCCTAAATATAAAGTTTCAGGCAAGTGTATAGTTTCAGTCTGAGAGAGATGGATATTTGTCCTTGAGAAAGTGAATCACCTGTATAAATACTATACTAGCTATCAGTCTATTAAGTTCTCTCAAGGACACTGCTCTTTTTGTGGAGTATTTGGCTCTAGTCTGGAGTTAATTGTGAGAATGCATAAAGTGTTAGCACCACCCTTCATATCAAGCTATGTATCTGCTTGTGGTGAAATTCCACTTCTGACATTTCGACTGTGGCATTCTCTGACCTCTCTCGACCCAGACCAGTAAACTCAAGCCCCTTTCATGGAGGACAGAGAGAAAAAAAAGAAAAGGAAAGGAGGAATTTTCATTTGGGAGAAGAGACACCAAGAAAAAGGAGAGAAGACAAAGAGAGAAGAGGATTGCAGAAGTTTGTGCAAATAAAGCAGCCATGTGCTGGGGGACCATGCTCCAAGAAGTTAGATGCACCAGGTTGAACCTGCATGAAATAGGTCATAAAGACCTGTGGTGTATAAAGGGCAAACCCTCTCTGTGTATGAGCTGGCTTGTCTGACCATCCAATCTAATGCTGACCTGTGGCTCTGTCTGACTACTCTTTTGCCTGCTCCCATTGTGTAGTGGACACCCAATCTGGTGCGGCCTGTGGCTCTGGCTGGCTACCTGAACTGTGTATGACCCGGCTTATCTGACTATCCAATCTGGTGCTGACCTGTGGCTCTGTCTGACTATTCTCCTGCCCGCTCCTTGTATATAGTAAACCCCCAGAAATTGTCCGCAGTAGTGGAGTGGCCTCGTCCTGTGGGACTCAAAGAGATTCAGAGATTTCTGGGGTTCGCAAATTATTACTGGAAATTTATTAAAGATTTCTCCACTATTGTCAAACCTCTAACGGACATGACCTGTAAAGGTGCCAAGACCACTGAGTGGTCCCAGACGGCCATAATGGCGTTTGAAAGACTGAAGGCAGCATTTGCTTCAGCCCCGATTCTGGTACAACCGATTCCCTCCCATACCCAAGGTTATTTTGTCTGATAGAGGAAGCCAATTTGTGTCCCAGTTTTGGAGGTGCTTTTGTGCTCAGATGGGAATTCAGATGTCATTCTTTTCCGCTTACCACCCTCAGTCAAATATTGCGGCAGAAAGGTCCAACCAGGACTTAGAGCAATTTCTCCTCTGTTATATCTCCGACCATCACGACAATTGGGCTACCCTGTTGCCCTGGTTAACTCTTCCTCATGGAGTTCACCATTCCTGATCAATTATGGGTTTCAACCCTCTGTTCTGCCTGAGGCCTTCCAAGCACAAGCTATTCAGGCTCTGGATGAGCATTTAAGGACACTCTGTTCCTCATTACAGCATACCCTACGTGGTTCCGCAGAGCGGCAGAAAAGGCAGGCTGACCGTAGGTGATTGCCGACACCTACTTTCCAGGTGGGAGATAGAGTGTGGCTGTCTTCCTGAAACTTGCACCTCCATGTTCCATGTAATAAGTTGGCTCCTCGTTTTGTTGGTCCTTTCAGAGTAATACATAAGATTAACCCTGTGGCATATGCACTTGAACTTTCTGCCAATATGCGTATCCATAATGTATTTCACGTGTCATTGTTAAAGCTCTTGGTCTGCAACCGGTATACCTCTGCTCCTGTTCATCCCGCTCCTGTGAGAGTTGCAGATCACGAGGAATATGAGGTACAGAACATTCTGGACTCCCGTATCAGTAGGGGGCGCTTACAGTATTCCCCAAGGAGCGCTCATGGATACCTGCTAGTGATGTACACACTCCTGTATTGGTATGCAGGTTTCATGCTTGATTCCCTGACAAATCCCGATTGGATCCTCGGAGGAGGGGCCTTTGGGGGGGTTACTGTCACAGCTTACCTTGGTTCCAGCGCTGCTGCTTCTGCGATGCTCAGCGTCTTTCCACGCATCATCTGTAGACACAAGGCTTCAGAGTGAAGCAGGCCTCTGTTTTATGACATGCTTCCTGTAGTCTCCTCCTACCTACTTCCTTCCTCCGAGCCTGCTTCTTTTACCTACTTCCTGAGGAGGGGATTAAAGGGCAGTCTGAGTCCTTGCATTGTTGTTCTACACAGTTGGGTTTCCTTGGGTTCTGTGTATAACCTGGCGTGTCTGACCATCCAATCTGGTGCTGACCTGTGGCTCTGTCTGACTACTCTTGTGCCTGCTCCCATTGTGTAGTGGACACCCAATCTGGTGTGGACCTGTGGCTCTGGCTGACTACCTAAACTGTGTATGACCCGGCTTGTCTGACTATCCAATCAGGTGCTGACCTGTGGCTCTTTCTGACTATTCTCCTGCCCGCTCCTTATGTATAGTAGACACCCAATCTGGTGCAGACCTGTGGCTCTGATTGACTACCTGATTTGTGTATTACCCGGCTTGTCTGACTAACCAATCTGGTGCTGACCTGTGGCTCTGACTAACTATTCTCCTGCTTGCTCCTATTGTGTAGTAGACACCCAATCTGGTGCAGACCTGTGGCTCTGGTTAAGACCTTACTCCCTGACTGCAAGTGTGAGTCAGGATCACTCTGGTGCCTCTGAGAAAGTACTTGAGACAGTACTTCTCCCTTACCGTATCATCTTTAGGGAGATCCCTAGATTTACCTGCTGACTGTAGGCATGAGTCAGTTAGTCTTTTACTGGGATTCCTGCTGGGCCTTCTTTATAGAGAGACTTCAGAGGCTTTTGCCAGTCTCTTTAAGAGTGTTCCAACTTTTGGCAGACTCCTATTTCTGAAAGTGTTGTTGGCCACTAGAAGGACCTCTACTCGTTGTTCTGTGATTTACTTACTCATCGTTCTGTGATTTACTATATTTATTTGTTCAATAAAGACTGTTTTACTATACCGTATTAACTCCTGGTTTGTTCTTGGGAAACCATGACAGTAACTCTCGTAAAGATTAACTATTCTAACATAATGTAACATGGTTCATAATAAAGATCAGATCAGCCAGCACCCACGAAAGTGCTGATATATAACTCTCAACAACAAGACCCGCTGGCGCTGGGGGGGACCCGCTACATAAAAAAAGCATTGGGTGAAAATAATAATGCACTTCCCGCTTGGCAAAAAATTTCCAGCATAAAATGCCATTTTTCTGTTTTTTCATCTAGCTCATTCCATTGAAATCAATGGGAACAGTGAATTTACACACAACACAAAATAAATGTTATTTTATTTCCGAAAGGCATAGTATAAAAAGGGTATGAGGGTATCTGTGCTGCTGGAGTGTGGGGAAAAAAATCAGTTGAACAGGGAATTTATTTTGGGGGGGTTGTTTACTGGGATTAGGGGGTCAGCTTATAAAAAAATAAAAAAACATGGTATAAAAGGGGTTTGAGGAGGTGGAGCCTGGGGAAAGAATCAGTTGAACAAGGAATTTGTTTTTTGGAGGGGTTTCTTGACTGGTATTAGGAGGACAGTTAATAAAAAAAATAATAAAATACGACATTTGTAAGTGTCAGAGACAGGGACCCCCTGGTGTAAGCTGCAACTGGGGTAGACTGATTTTTGACGTGATGGAGTATGATGATTTGTAAGATTTGTTGTTAGAGACCCAAGCCATGATGAAACCTTGATTTGTAGAACTTATTAAAGTCCTGAGGTAACATTGATTTGTAGGGCTTAGGCTTTGTTAGAAACAAATTGTTTATTTTTTTGTAGGCCTTTTTTTTCTTTTAAAGAACAAGACCTGAGAAAAAAAATACCCTACTGGCCTAGTGCCAGCAGGTCATGTCATGTTAGCCAGTGACCACTGGCCATTGTCAAATGCCCTGATGTAGATGTAGAATTTGACACTGCTGTTCTTGCTGCTGCTGCTGAGTTGTTTAAGCAGCAGGATGATTAGACGGCTCAAAGGGAATGGGATCAACAGCAGTAACATGGGTGATGCATGATGAAGGATCCGCTTCCCACAACTAACTTCAGTTATGTGCCTGAGGCAGTAGCAGCACCATAACTAGCCCCACCACTTCAGGTATATGTTGAGAAAAGAAGAAGTAAGCCAATAATGCTTCTCCACCTGCCCCTCCTCCAAAATCATGGGTGTGTTGTTAGAATAGAAATGTTTCCCTTGAGAGCAGGAATTGTGTCACTCACATCAGCAACTGCAATTTGCACAGTGAGTGCGGTAAATAAGGGAAGGACTGGGAACAATGGGTACATCTGCACTCACATGAAACACCTGGCACAACTCTATCCAAACACCTGGCACAACTCTATCCAAACACCATGATGCTTAGTTTCCCAAAGTGAAATCCCACCACCAGAAACCAAGTACTGCTGCTGTCGCTATGCCCCTTGTCCATACCCCACTAAGGATACATGACAAGTTTAGTAGTTATGCTGAACCCTCCCTGCCACCAGCTTAGAACCTTAAAAAATAATGTAATGAATGTCAGAAATGAAAGACCCAATAGTACTACAACACAGAAAAAATATATACTATGTCACTTTAATTAAAATCATAAAAAATGTACTTTCTTTTCCTATTCCTTACAAGCCTTTGGTAGAAGGGTTTTTTCACTATATAACAACCCTGACACAAAAATTAAAATTAATGGTCGTCTTTCTGACTCTTTTCTAATTATGAATTATTGCCCCCTTTCCCCCCTTTTGCTTATGCTTTTTATGGAAACTATGGCCCAACATATTAGATTAAATTCATAAAAATATATTATAAATAGCACACCAAATAGAATAGCAGTCCAGTCAAAGTCCTCCCACTAGAGAACCTTAAAGGAGATGTATCACCCCTATACAAATTAGCCTGAATAGTTACATTATATAGCAAAGATGTGTAAAAGATTATTAATTTCTTTTTTCATAGCTCTAGTTGGTCTAAACTGAAGTAATAAACACTGCCCTGCACCTACTTCCGCATAGACTGTGGTTACCAGCTCTGTAACCGCAATCCATCACTCTGCCTCTTCTCCTCTCCCTCTATCCAGCCTCCTCCAATGATGAAGGCTTTCTGCCTGTAAGCTGGAGCGGTCTCGTTGGCAGAGATCGATATCTAGCCAATGAGAGTGCTCTAACTTACAAGCCAAAAGACTCAGTCATTGGAGGAGGCTGGACAGAGGGAGGGGAGCAGAGGCAGAGTGATGGACTGCGGTTACAGAGCAGGTAACCGCACTCTATGCGGAAGTAGGTGCAGGGCAGACTTTATAACTTCAATTTAGATCAACTAGAACTTTACAAAAATAAATTAATAAACTTTTACACATATTCCCTATATAATGTAGCTATTCTTGCTAACTTGTGTAGGGATGATACATCCCCTTTAAAATCTCAGGTATTCCTGTTGCTAATGGGAAACATAAGTTGTCTATATTTGTCTATGTTTTACTACTGATGGCTATAAAATAAACCAATTATATGCCTGTTGTTAAGAAAGAACTCTCTTCCTTCTTAGAACTCTCTGACATTGAGATTAAAGGGATAGTTACGTCATGTAACAATTATTAGCTATATCGTAGATATAATAAAAAGAGATTACTTGCGGTTATTCCTATCTCTCAAGCCTTTATGGTTTGAGAGATATACAAAAATAAAGTTATCCGTTCCCTCCCCTTTTTGTTTGACGAACTGTAAAGCTGTCAGAAGCAGATTCTGGTTGTGCGACCAGACGGAGGCTCTTTAGCAGCGCCGATATAACGATATCTAAAAATAAATACTTCATTGGAATGGTCTACAAAGTGTGCTTGCAAACCAGGCATACGTTGTAGACTGTTCCAATTAAGTATTTATTTTTAGATATCACTATGTCGGCTCTGCTGAAGAGCCACCGTCTGGTCCCTGGACCAGGATCTCATGCCTTCAGCTATGCAGCTGAGGTATGAGAAAGGGGAGGGAGCAGATAACTTTATTTTCGTATAGCTCTCAAACCATAAAGGGTTGAGAGATAGGAATTACCGCAAGTAATATCTTTTTTATTGTATCTACGATATATATAATACTTATTGCATGGCTTTACTATCCCTTTAATTTCCTTAAATCTAAATCATTGACTTTGATTCCCACTGCCAAAACCACCTTCAAACTATATATTCCTTTAAAGGGATAGTAATACTTTGTTTTTTCTTTATTTTATTTTGTAGGCATTAAAAAAAACATGAAGAATGATATAAGTCTCATCTCTCAAACCTTTATGGTTTAAGAGATATTCACAAGCAAAGTTTCCCCTCCTGCCCCTTTTACCTAGTGTAAGCCATCTCTTCTCAGATGTGAATCTGGTTGTAAGACCAGACAGATAATAGCAGGGGACAATCTTCTTTGTATGAAAACAATGAAAGCCCTTCCCCCCTTGACAAGTTTTTCAGCTTTTTCCCTTATCTTAATTGAAGATTGTCCCTCTCTGCAGTCTACCTGGGTACCTCCCTTCTGATCTGGCTGAACGGGGGGGGGATACTATGCTTGTGAATATCTCTTAAACCATAAAGGTTTGAGAGATAAGACATATCGTTCTTCATGTTTTTTTAATGCCTACAAAATAAAATAAAGATAAAACGGAGTATTACTATCCCTTTAAGTGGGACATTCATTCTATCAAAGGTGAAAGGTGGTACTATGTTAGCTATAGAAAAAGCAGTAGACTGGTAGAGTAAAAGTGATACCTTTATTGACTAAATGAGTAGCTCTACGTGGCAAGCTTTTCAAGATGGATATCTTCTTCAGGCATATTTAGAGTAAAGGCAAATTGCTTTTACATTTAAATTCCTCTGGAAGAGAATTCCTTATCACCATTATCAGAATAAATCATTCTCTGAGATCTAGTAGGGACATCTCTATGAAAGTGGCTAAGTGGTACAAGATTTATTTCCCTTTTGCTGCTCCATTTAGTATTGAGTACACTGAATTTGTATGTACGTGACATTGTCATTATATGCGCGACTGAAAAAATCTCACTTGAGATTTTTAAAATGTTTATCACAGTCAAAAGTTTAAGAGCATATGCGGTTATACCTTAGTGCCTGGCTGTAAACAGTAGAGTTTTTGCATGTCTGGGATACTTTGTCAGCACGTCATCATGCTCGGTTCCCTGCTCTGACATCTCCTAGGGGGCGTATTTAAACCTAGATCACACAGACTGGTGCTTAGTTATTACTTTGCTTTGAGCTGCAGTGGACTTTCCTCATTTGCCTCTAGTGTTTTGACCTCTGGCTGTTCTTGGACCTGATACCCTTTGCTGCCTGCCCTGACCCTTTTGGCTTGCCTGACCATGAATTCTGATTTAACCCTTACGCTTGACATATGTGGCTACTACTTATGAACCTTTGCTGCATGCCCTGACCCTTTTCGCTCACCTGAGCACAAGTACTGCTTTAACCCTTCTGTTTTGGCCCTTGGACTACTGGACTACCTGGCTACTAATTAAGAACCATTGCTGCCTGCCCTGACCTTTGGCCTGTCTGACCACGTGTATTGCCTTACCGTTTTTCTGTGACATCTGGACTCTTGGGGTCTTGGGTTTCGATCTGTTTGCATTTTCTCTTTCTAGGAGGTGACAGAATAACTGAGCCCACTATGGAGACCACAGGGTTTGTGGAAGCACTCTCTGCATTGAGTAATCAAATATCTTCTCTGGCCTTTTTGGTGCATGAGCTACAGGCTAATCAGGCCACCTTACAGCATCATCTGCAGGACCTTCAGGCAAGTAGTCCCTCGGCTTCAGGGGCAGCATCCATAGAGCCAATATTACCTTCAAACCAGAGTCATACACTAAAATAGACACTGGGTGAAAGGGCAGCTTAATACATAGAGCTGCCCTGGGTTACATTCATGTACAAGTGTATTAAGTTTGGTTTTATTGTCAAATATTGTATGTGTTTAATAGTACTTGTCCAATTCGAAGGGTTGTGCAATCTCCAACTACCAGGTATGCAAATATCTTCCATAGCCTAACATGGGGAATGGTAGGCAGCTCAGGGATTGGTCAAGGTTGGAGCAGGGCATTCACAGTAGTCAAACAAAGGCTTCAACCTTGGGCCACTGTCCCTAAGATGTGTATTGCAGCCACTCCAGCCATGTGACTATGTGAACTGCAGTCAGACCCCCTGCCGTGTGGTAATTAGTTCAAACCCTCAAGTCTTTGTTCAATCAAACACTTTTGTATCTGAAATGTATTCCTGTCTGAGTTATTGTATTTGTTAGGCCATCTGCTGTTGGCCTTTTGTCTCATGTAACATGATTGGATTAAGCCCTTTTGTATCTATTTTCCCCATACAGTTCAATGTGAAAGTTGTATATAAATATCTGTGATTTTGACAATAAAGTGAGTTATGTTTTGGAGTGAACCAGAGTCTTGGAGTCTTGTGTGTTCCTATGGTATTAAAGTGCCACTCTGCCACCCATCTGAGCCCAGATTCCTGCATCGTTTGCCCGTCTGCTTCCAGTATCCTGTTACCCATCTCCGGATCCTGTCAGGCATCAATGTGGACTCTGCCTTGCTTCTTCCAAGTTCCAGTAGAACCTTCGATTCGAGCACCGGAGTGCTCGAACGGCTTGGCAACCGCTACCATTGTTCCTGCGACATTTTCCATGTTCCACGTAGCCCGGGAGTAGAGGCTTCACTCTCTACTGCCCGGTGTCCTGGTTCTACGACGTTCAACGGTTCGAGAGCCTGTTGACCCCTCCATGATCCGCATCCTTCGAGGTAGAGTCCACTACTCCGGGGTTCGATGCCACTTTGAGTCGACCACCAGACGGCGGAAGGCAACACGATCCCTTCTTAGCTTCCGTTACACCATCATCACACCTTCACGGCCATTGTGGATTCTGGGGCCAGTGGCTGCTATATGGCCAAGCTCTGGTGGACCAACTTTTCATTCCCACTACCACCAAGACTCATCCTCTTTGCATCCACATGGCAGATAGCTCTTGAGAATCTTTACCTCTACAACTCCGCATTGGTCCAAGTCATACAGAAAAGTTGCAGTTGGGGCCAGTGTCTGCTAATCAGAATTTCAAGATGTATTTGACAAGAAACAGTCTGACAATCTTTCTCCCCACAGGCCCTATGGCTGCCCAATTGACTTACTCCAGGGTGCTCCTATCCCTTATGGTCATATTTATCCCCTGTCCGGACTGGAGCTACTTCATCTTCTAGAGTACATTACAGAAAGCCTACAGACAGAGTTCATCCACCCTTCCATGTCTCAAGAAGGGGCTGGCATCTTTTTTGTGTAAAAAAAGATGGAAGACTCCGGCCCTGTGTGGATTACTGCGACCTTAACAAAATAACCGTAAAAAATAGATAACCATTGCCTCTTATCCCTGAGCTTCTGGAACAATTGTCGGCCATATCCATCTTTTCAAAGATCGATCTCAGGGGAGCGTACAATTTAGCTAGGGTCAGAAAAGGCAACAAGTGAAAAACAGCTTTCCGTACTCACTATGGGCACTTCAAATGCCAAGTCATGTCCTTTGGTTTATGCAATGCACCTGCTAAGTTCCAGCATTTCATCAACAATGTCTTCAGAGACCTGCTTGATCACGTCATCATAATATACCTAGATGACATATTGGTCTTTTCCTCTGACCTCTCTGAACATTGTAAACATGCCAACAGAGTTCTTAGTCCATTCAGGGAACATTCCCTATATGCCAAGCTTGAGAAATGCTTCTTCCATACTACTGAAATTGAATTTTTGGATTTCAGACTTTACCCTGGCTCTGTTACTATGGATCCTCACATAGAATCCACTATCTTGGAGTGGCCAGAACCTGTTATTGTAAAAGACGTCTGGTTTGCTAACTTCTATAGGCGTTTCATATGTTACTTCTCCACAGTCATTGTGCACCTCACGAATCTTACCAAGAAAGACCACTTCTTTACTTGGACCCCATCTGCTCAAGCTGCTTTTGATAAACTCAAAAGACTGTTTACTGTGACCCCTGTTCTTGCACAACCTGACTCACAGAAACCTTTTTTTCTAGAGGCTGATGCCTCTGATTTTGCATTGGGAGCAGTGCTGTCTCTATGGAGTCTGTAACAGCATGCATCCCATTTCTTTCTTCTCTAGGTGACTGATGCCGAAAGCAACTATACCATAGGAGATAAAGAACTTCTTCCAAAAGTGCACTAGAAGAGTGGAGACATCTGCTAGAAGGTTCATTGTAACGAACCATAGGCCTTGACTTGGGGCTCCTTTAAGGGCCATAGAAATACCCCAAAAATAGACTGGAAGGCACTGGGTGAAGTCCCAGCAATGAGTGGCTGAATATTCATTGGCAAACTTATGGAAAAAAAGATGCTCTAGCCCTGAGTGCATTCCAGATGTGTATTCCAGCCCCTCTGCCCTTTGTGTCCACTCCCATTGTTTCATCACCATTTGTTTACTCTTCATTGTATATTCACCACTCATGCCTTGGTGAAGTTAATGTAATCATGACTACCCACTGTACCATGTCTTGTGATTTCATCACCATGAGTCTACTGCCATTGTCTTCTTTGTCCAACCCCTTGTGAGTTGATGCTGTTAACTGTGTATAAAAGAGCTGTGCTTTCACCAATAAACTGAGTTCATCTCAGAAACAAGAAGGTGTCCAGTTGTCTCATTGCAGAATGGCATAAATGAGCTTCTCTTGCTTCCCATTCTAGGAAGAATCTCTGCAGCAGTACCTGCATGGCTACCACTCTGTAGCCTACCTCAGGAGGGAGAGACCCTGGAATGACGGTCTAAGTATTACGGTGCCGTGATTCTGTCTGAGCGACATTGTTACTTCCGGGTTTACCCTAGATGTTTTCTTATTGGCTCTGTGCTGATGACTCCTCCCTGGGTTTGCCTTTAAATATGCCCTCCTGTCACTATACCGGTGCCCTTTTGTGGTGTACCCATATCTTGCGACTAGTAGCTCTTGTTCCTGTTTCCGTGTATGACCTGGCTCGCCTGACTACGCTTAGTTCCTGATGATCCTGTGATCCGATTCCATTGCTGACCTTGGACTGGCTGACTAACTCCTTGTGTACAGAACTGGCTTGGCTGAGCATCTGATTCCGTTACTGACTAGGACTGGCTGACTACCCTGTTTGTACCGATCTAGCTGGGCTAATGTCTGGCAGTCCATCCAACTGGCTGTGTATTCTGTGTGTGCCGACCTGGTTGAGTTCTAGTTCCGTCGCTCACAGGACTGGCTATTACCTGTAACGGTTTGTTCAACACACAGACCCAGTGGTTTAGGAAAAAACACAGTTTTATTGAAATCACAATAGAATAATAACCCTCACAGGTCCTGTAGTATATAAGCAGAATAATACAGAAACAAGACAGGTTACATATACATATGCCTACACAGGTCCAGTATAACCATAAAGTCCATAGCAGTCTATACTGACACAGATCAGGCAAGGTACTGCATGGGTTAATGGTCTTCAAGGAATGTAAACAGTCCCATATGCGGAGAGTTCTGTGATAGAGCTCTCTCCATATAGAGAGCTTAAGGATACGTGAAGCCCAGAAACAGTTTAGCAGAACAAACGTGAACTGCCAAAGTAATATCAGGAATTGAATAACGGAGGATGGACACTGCCGTAGCAGTAACGGAGGCAGGCACTTGCACTCTGCAGGAGCAGTAACGGAGACTAGGCCAATGGCACACTGCCATAGCAGTAATGGAGGCAGACACTTGCACTCTGCAGGAGCAGTAACGGAGGACACTGCCGTAGCAGTAACGGAGACAGATACTTGCACTCTGCAGGAGTGATAACGGTGACTAGGCCAATGGCACACTGCCGTAGCAGTAACGGGATAGACACTTGCACTCTGCAGAAGCAGAAACAGAGACTAGGCCAATGATACACTGCCATAGCAATAAAGGAAACTGACAATTGCACTCTGCAGAACCAGTGGTGGAGACTGGATTGCCTGTAGGATCAGAATGTCGCCAAGGAGACACAGAGGCCGCCAGAGCAGGAACGCCAACCAAGCCGGGTCGAATCATGGAGCAGGAACGTCAGCCAAGCTGGGTCGAATCATGGAGTAGGAACGTCAGCCAAGCAAGGTCGGTACACAGGAGCAGGAACGTCACCCAAGCTGGGTCGGAACACAGAAGTGGGGTCGGTACACAGGAGCAGGAACGTCAGCAAAGCCGGGTCGGTACACAGGAGCAGGCGCAGAAGAGTGGTCAGGCGATCCAGGTCGGTACACAAGCAGGAAACAAGATGCAGAGTAGTCAGACAGGCCAAGTCGGTACACTGGGAATCACTGAGCAGAAACAAGCACTGGTACAGGAAAGGGCACCAGAAGGGTGCCAGAGCCCAGTATATAAAGGCCATACTGGGCGGGACAAACACAGGACAGCCAATGGGAGCAATCACAGTGTAGACTGACAGGAAAATTAACAAGGGGAGCACGGGCACCATGATATTACCTCCATGTACTGATCAGGGTGACACCGGTCACTGACTGATTACGTTACGTACCCTTCACTCCCGCTCACTACCGCATTATGCCTGTTAGGCCTACCCGCTCCTATAGTATCCTGGAGCCTCTGGGAGTTCCATCACTCACCAGTGTCTGTGCTGCCTCTGGTAACCCTATAGTAGGGTTCAGTCTATACAAGACCTCTTCCCGTGTTGCCTACGCTCACCCTAGTTGTCTAGGGTAATTATTCTGCCAGTATCTGGTGTCTGTTGCCTCCGTTAACCCTAGCATGCTAGGGCCCCATAGCTGCCATAGTCCAGTCTGTGTTGCCTCCATTAACCCTAGCGTTCTAGGGTCAAGCCTCTGCCAGAGTTGTAGCCGTGTTGCCTCAGTTAACCCTAGCATGCTAGGGCCAAGTTGCTGCCAGAGTACTGTCTGTGTTGCCTCAGTTAACCCTAGCGTTCTAGGGTTCAGTCATATCACGGTTCCCGTGATCTCTCTGTCACTCTCTGCTGTGGTGCGCTCCAATTGGCTGAGCTTGTTTGGCCCACCCAGTGTGGCCTTCATATACCGGGCCTCTGCCCTTTCGTGGTGTTCCTGTACCAGTGCTACCGTTGCTGTGTTCCTGTGTTCCTGTGTACCGATTTGGCCCATCTGACTATTCTTATTGGTTCCTGCTCCGTGATTGACCCGGTCTGGCTCACGTTCCTGCTCCGTGACCTGATTCCGGCTATCCTGTCGTCCTGAGGGTGTTCCTGCTGAAGATCCTGACTCTATGTCGCCTGTCGACATTTTGAACTTTTGTGTGCAGTGTTGTGCAGACCGAACATCCACCCTTGCAGAGCTTGTTGCCTCCATACACTGGGCCTTCCGTTACACTTGCTGAGCATTGTTGCCTCCATTATACTGAGCCTGTCCGTTAACACTTGCTGAGCACTGTTGCCTCAGATACTGAGCCTGTCCGTTAACACTTGCTGAGCACTATTGCCTGTGTTACTGAGCCTGTCCGTTAACACTTGCTGAGCACTGTTGCCTCCGTTATACCGAGCCTTCTGTTACACTTACAGAGCATTGCAGCTTCCGCTATACCGAGCCTCCTGGTTACACTTGCAGCGCATTTGTGGCCTCAGTTAACTGTGCTTCTGCTTAACACCTTACTTGCACAGTATATCAGTTGTCGCACCGAGTGGTGCTGTTGGGCGATTCCTTCTGCTCTCACAGTGTACAGGGTTCCGTGACTGCACCGGAAGGGTGCTATTGGCTCTGGTACTATTTAGCTCTGGCAGTGTTGAGACTCCGTTACCGCACCGGAAGGGTGCTATTGGCTTTGGTTCCATTCAGCTCTTGCAGTGTTTGTGACTCCGTTACCTCACCGGAAGGGTGCTTGTGGCTCTAGTTTCATTCAGCTCTTGCAGAGTGTTGGGTATCTCGCTCATTGCCTGTCCTTGGAGTGTGTAAGTTCTGCCTCACTGCTAAGGTGCTTTCACACCTTGCACCACAGTCTCTTGCTGCTCTTACCATCTACTGGGCGTTGTCTAAACACACCACAGCAGAGACTGATTACCTACCTAGGACTTTAACCCTTGTGCCACTGCTGTTTCTTATTTTGCCTGTCTTGTGACAGTATATGCTCCTACACTATATTGGGCCTGAGAGGGCATCCATAATCTATATCCATTTACCTGTCATTGCCATTTTAGCCTGTAGTGGGCAGTGTTCCTTGTTTTTTCAATAAAACTGTGTTTTATTCTAACCTCCTGGTCTGAGTGTCTTACAAAACCGTTACACCTTGGTTTAGGACCAGTGGGTTTTGCGGATAATCTCAGAAGGGTACAGCATAAATTTTGGATCCCTTCTAGCATTTTGCTTCTTCTTATCAATTGTGCCAAAAGAGCCCGATAGGGCATGGCTGTTTCAGGATTCACTGTTGGCAAAGAAGGTTCTGATTCCAGTACTTCCACCAGAGCATGGTTTGTGTTTTTATTCCAGCCTCTTTGTGGTTCGGAAGGAGGATGGCGGCTGTCGTCCCATCTTGGACCTCAAATGTCTCAACAAATATGTGGTGTGTACGCTCTTCAACATGGAATCTTTACATTTTATCACTGAAGAGATGTGCCCAAGGGATGTCTGGCATCCCTAGAGCTTCAAGATGCATACCTACACATACCCATCCACCAGTTCACAGCTCTGCCATTTGGCCTGGCTTCTGTGCCCCGAATGTTCACCAGATTCATTAGTGCCTTAGTGGCCTTTAATCACCCAGGGGCATTTCCATGACACCCTATCTGGATGACCTGTTGCTCAAGACTCCCTCAGAGGAGCTCTTGGCCCACCAAATCCAAGACTGTGCAAAATTGCTGGTCCACCACAGGTGGATTCTGAACATGCTGATGTCCTCTTGGGTCCCTTCCCAGGAGCTGGTGTTCCAAGGGATGTGGTTTGACACCCGTCAGGGGAAGGTTTTTCTGCCAGAGGAAAAGATTTTTCAGGTCATGCAGAAGGTGTCACAAGCCCTGGAGTGGCCCTCGGCCCACAATCAGTGAGTACATGAGTGTGCTGGGCAGGCCATGCCTTACTCTCAGGTGCACACAAGTTAATTCCAATGCCATGTCCTTCAGAGTTGAGCGGGCAATCCAGCACACCTGGATCGCCAGATATCCCTCTCTCTGGAGGTAAGCCAAGACCTTCAGTGATGACTGTGCAGACACAACCTGGAACAGGGCAAACCCTTTATGATACCAAAGTGAACTCTGTTTATTACAGACAGCAGGCTGAGTGGCTTTGGTGCAGTTCTGGGTCTCCTGGGGGTCCATGACAGGTGGACTGTGGAGGAGTCTCTCCAGTCCAACAATGTCCATATGGATCCATTTGGAAACCGTCATGGCCAAGGCTTACATCAACCGTCAGGTTGCACTCTGGTTCTAGATGAAACACATTCTAAGTCTGGCAGAAGCTCACATTCTGGCCATCTCCGCCATGCACATTTCAGGTGTAGAAAACGTGCTGATGGACTTCCTAAGTGGGAACTCAATCCAGATGCATTCTATCTGATTGTGCAACAGTGGGGTATGCCAATGATAGATCTCATGGCCACCAGGGAAAACATGCAGGTTCTGACCTTCTGCTTTAAGAGGGGAGACCCTCAGGCCTTCACCACTTAGGCGATATCAATTCCGTGGAACTTCCAACCCACTTATGTCTTTCCATTGACTCCTCTCATACCCAGGGTACTCTGGAAGATCAGGATGGATGGTGCAACCTTCGTTCTGGTCACACCTTATTGGACCAAGAGGGATTGGTTTGCGGACCTGGTCAGTCTCTCCATTCAGAATCTGCTCCACTTTCCTCCCAGGCCAGACCTCCAACTTTAAGGTTATCTGTGGCATGAGGATGTGGAAAACATAGTAAAAGCCCACATCTTGTGGAGGAAAAGGTTTTCCACTGAGGTAATTTCCATTATGATTCAGGCCCTTAAGCCTGTCTCTTTCAAGGCCTACCATAAAGTATGTTCTATTTTCCATTCGTGGTGCATGGATAAGTCTGTGTCCTCTCAGGAGTTTGACCTTCCTTTGATTTTATCCTCTCTCAGGCCTAAATTAGGGAAGACTCCAAGACCATTATGCTCTAAATTTTGATAAGAGCTTAGGATGGCAATTCTGTGTTGGATCTGTGTTGAAGGCACATTAACAATATGCACTAAAATGTTTTCTCCATCATATCTCCTTTAATCAACCACCAATTTGCCCTCATAGCCATCAATCTTCCATGCCTTCAGGATTTTTCACTTGATACATTGATAATTTCCAAATTTCCATTTGGAAATTCAGATTAATGAGCCATTGTCATTTTCATGTGGTTGTGTTTGTATGTTAATGTGGCTGTTCACCATATGCACTGACCACCAATAGCAGCCTCTTCAGTTGGAGTTCATAGTTCCAACATTGCCAACTTGAGGTTAGCAATGTTGAGATCTCCCATTAGCTCTCAATGCAAGTATAGCCATTGCCACCCCCTTATTATTTGTGCAAGAGCATGGATGTAGGTAAGCTTCAGTATCTTTGTTTTTGCTTCATTATTTTAGAGTCAGAAATGCAGACATACTTACTGAAGCAGATTAATATACACATCATTATGCACATGAACAGGTAAACAGATCTAGAGGACATATCAATTTGTGATTAAGAGCTGTTTGCCATGTGAAATGCATAAGACTTGATCTTGCCAATTTACTTGAACTGCTTTCAAAATGCAAAAATAAACAATGCTTTTATTAGATTATGGAGATGGTTTGCTGTTTTGTGTGATTACTTCAGTTCTTAATTAGGTGCTCTTGTACAGTACCAAAAGAGAAAACAATGCACTCCTGCAATGTCCAGTAAAAAAGTCTATACTGTGATATTAATATATATATATATATATATATATTTATATATATATATATATATATATATGATGGAACCAAACCAATTGTAAATGAATATCTTTAGCAGGAAATGTTCTAATTTGGGTTATAAATAAGTTTTCGATGGTGCAACTTCTTCACTAGTGTCCTCAGCAGCACTGTCACACACACTAGTGCAGAAAACTAGAAGGAGGAGAAGATCACATACGAGTGGCTTTTAGACGTAGCAATTTTCTGCTATGTTTAAAAGGCACTTACAGAATGATTTCTTATTCAGTATGCCCAAACAATGTATCCACGCACAGGGACAATCCAAGTAAACACAGTCAGCCTTCTCCTCCCCTTGCATCCCTAATTCTTAATGAATATGGCTATGTGTCTCTCTATCACCAAGGCAATGTGTTTGCCACGCATGACCAGACACAAACCACCAGATCATTGAACCTTAGAGCATCTCCCCCAGGACCTTAATATGCTTAGGATAGAGCATGGTTCTCAACCCATGACCTGTGGACAAATGAACATGACGAGATTGATGATTTTTCCTGATAGAGTTAAATGGACCGAGTGAGCTCCTGATTAATTCATCTGAGTTCTAGCAAGGAAATCGTCAGATCTTAGCCTGTTGTAGCAATTTTCTGCTATGCTTAAAAGGCACTTACAAAATTATTTCTTATTCATTATGCCCAAACAATGTATCCACGCACAGGGACAATCCCAGTAAACACAGTCAGCCTCCTCAATATCTCATAGTAGCGGAAATCTAAGACTAAGCTCCATCTGTAACATATCCTTCATGCCTCTTTATGGTGCTGACTACCGAGACTTTGTATCCATGCTTATTGGACTGAAGCTGGAACGAGGTTTGACTGGGTTTCCATATCACAGAGGCAGGCATGGATACAAAGTCTCGGTAGTTAGCGCCATAATGAGGCATGAAGGATACCTTCCCTACAGAGCTTAGTCTAAGCCTCATTTTGGTGTGGTCCATTTATATGTGTGCAATTTTATTGTATAGTCGTATCCCTTGAAAAAGTGAAATGTGCATGTGCATTTCATGAAATGCGTAGGAAAATAAAGATTGCTTTATATCATCCCGGTGGTGATATTCTGGACTCCATATGTGCTTTCTTTCATTCGACATCTGGTTATTGCAATTCTACTGGGGCCAGGATTTTTATATATTTGATATGCAGATATATTCTTAGAGAGTTTGATGTCCTTTTTTCATCTTTAAGAATCACAGTCCCTGGAACCTTAAGATTTACGCTACCATGAGATACTGAGGAGGCTGAGTGTTAGTACTGGGATCATCCCTGGACGTGGATACAATGTTTGGGCATACTGAACAAGAAATCATATTTTAAGTGCATTTTAAACATTACAGAAAATGTATATTTCTAAAAGCCACTCTCAGATGTATTGCACTCTTCTTCTTCTTCTTGCTCTTGTACAGTACATATTATTAAATAAACACTCATAAATGAGCATGTAAAGTACACCTTTTTGGTCCTTACAGAGTTTCTGGCAGCCCATAGATAACTTGCTAGTGCAGAGAAATAGGTGATGACAGCGGAGGATGTCAGCAGTGCCTGCAACGTGAGTGGATGTGAATTTGTCAAGAAGCACTGCTGGCATCTGCTTACATTGCCAGTTTTTGTAGTGTGACTCCATTCCACTGTGCATGGACATTGCCTATAACCAGACCATTTTTCCTGACCTCCTGAACAAACCAAAAGGATGCCGGGGTGGAGGTGCACCAGTTCTACCCGCTGGTGAAGGTGCACTGTTCACCCGAGTTGCTTTTCTTCTTGTGCTCCTTGTATGCCATGTTGTGCACAGTACTGGAACAGGCAGTCTCCCATACAGGTCCCTATGTGAGTGAGCCACTCAGGACTGCAAGGCCCTTCCAGTGGCACAAGGGGCTGCTCTGTGAAAACTTCCTGGTGCACAGGGCAGGAGAGATCTGTGTGGGTCAGAACACAACCAATACAACAACATCTGGACCCACTGCTCACCCCATTGCATACCTGCCAGACATCACCTTCCACCAGCATGCCGACTGTCATTTCACCTGCTCACAATCGCGCTGTGGCACAAGGGTACCAAGAAGGAAGGCTGCACCATCTTCTTCATGATCCTTGACTTATTTGACATGGCTAGCTCTATTGTGTCCCTTAAGTGATTTGTGTTAATGGGAATTAAGTGGGGGCACAATGCTGTCAAAGCCAATTCTCAGTACTTCCACTTGGCTGCATGAGCAGTGCCAGCATTGAAGACCATCACCATCCTGGTCATGTGACACATGGATGGAGACATCCTGAGTGGGGTATATATTACATGGGGATTAATAGTGTGGACTCTCTGTGATGTCAGCGGATGCCTGTGTTAGCACTACTGTACTTGCACTGTGTGAACTGAAACAATCACACTCAAAATAGAAGACCATCTCCATAATCTAATTTTGGAAAACATTTCAAGTAGACTGACAAGACATGGCAAGCAACTCTTAATTACAGACTGATGTGTTCTCTAGATCTACTTACCTGGTCATGTGTATGATAGTGTGTGTGTGTGTGTATATATATATATATATATATATATATATATTTATATTTATATATATATACATACACACATATATATATATATATATATATATATATATATGTATATATACATATACACACACACACACATATATATATATATATATATATATATATATATATATATATATATATAAATCTGTTGTACTAAGTATGTATGTGTTTCTGACTCAGCCCAGAGTGCTAAGCACCCTACTTCCATGCACACTATGTTCACATGCTTTTTCTATTAGGGTATTCAAACACTTCTACAAATATATTAACCCTTGAAGTGCAATATGGGTGAGCAAGGCATTGGTTTGCACTGTGTTGCTTATTCCCTTTGCACTCAAAGGGTTGATTGAGGGCTGCTTCTGTTCTTGGTACTGAAGTCTCTCTGCATCCTTTCTGTTCCCTCCCCTCCCCAATTTGACACCTTTACTCAGAATAATTATCATAATCTCTCCCCCTCCCCTTGCATCGCAAATTCAAAATGAATATGGCTATGTGTTTCTCTCTATCAACAAGGCAATGTGTTTGCCACACATGACCAGACACAAATCACCAGAGCATTGAACCATAGTGCATCTCCCCCAGGACCTTAATATGCTTAGGATAGACAGTGGTTCTCAACTAGGCTGACCATACCTCACCTTTAAAAAGGGACACATAGGAAATAGGCATATTTCAGGAGTGCACCAAAATCAAAGCAACCCTGCAGTATGCATTTTTCATGTATGTCCCTTTTTAAAGGTGAGGTATGGTCAGCCTATTCTCAACCCATGACCTTTGGACACATGAACATGACAAGATTTGATGATTTTTCTTGATAGAGTTAATTGGACCGAGTGAGTTCCTGATTAACTCATCTGAGTTCTAGCAAGGAAATCCTCAGATCTTAGCCTGTTAGTGGGCACTGAGGGCAAGAGTTAAGAACCACTGATATATAGGATAGAATGTGTGGGTAGCTATGACTTGAATGCATAAATCTATTAAAGGGGATCTATCACCCTATATAAGTTGCTTTTAAATGTTAGTTTATATAGCAGTTACATTGAGTATTGCATTGATTTCATACATTAAAATGTTATTTGGGCAAAACAGAAGGAATAAGTATTGCACTGATCCTACTTCTGGATAGACTGCAGGTACAGCTCTATACCCGTAGTCTGTAACTCTGCCTATGCTCTCCTCTCTCTATCCAGCCTCCTCTGATAACGGAGGCTTTCTGTCTGTAAGCTGGAGTGATCTCATTGGCAGAGAGCGATATCTAGCCAATGAGATAGCTCCAGCTTACAGACAGAAAGCCTCCGTCATCGGAGGAGGCTGGATAGATGGAAGGGAGCATAGGCAGAGTTACAGACTGCGGGTATAGAGCTGGAAGTAGGGTCAGGGCAATATTTATTCCTTCTATTTTTCCCAAATAAAGTTTTAAAATATACAAAATTAATGCAATACTCAATGTAATCACTAAATAAACTAACATTAAAGAGCAACTTATATAGGGGTGATAGATCCCCTTTAAGGGCTTTAATAAAGTTTAATATGGAACCATGTTTTTCAGGATAGATACTAGATAAGCTGTTTCTAAATACTAGGAATATTAGATTATTTTATTTAAAACTGGGGGATGGAATAGTAAGGGGAACTGTGCAGTGTTGACATTAGATGCATGTAGAAGAGACATGGCAAATGAAGGTAAGAACTCTTGGAATAGATAAATTAGATTGATGATAGTTAGTAGACAGATAGTAGATAGGTAGATAGTAGATAGCTGCAAAAGAGTTCAGTTAAAAAGAATATTGAATTTATTGAAACACTTATATTTCAATATCCCTATCTGAAGGGTAATTGCTCCAGATATGCTCCACTCCTCTTACTCTCGATGTCACCCGTAAGGAGATACACAAACTAACAGGCTGATACTGAAGCAAATACCTATTCTATAAATGACAATACTAACACAAGATAAAATATTGAGGGATCGCTCCCTATAGTTAGTGGTGCATTAATGGTGTATTAAAAAAGACAGGAAAACCGAATTGAAATACAGGTGAAGACACCAGTAAAAGGTGAGAGCGCTAATAAAAGAGTGAGTGGAAGAGAAGCGACGGGAGTGAAGACACGTCAAGGTAAGAGGAGGACACTTACCTCCTTGTAGTATTGATGTAGGATAAGTCTCCGGCTTCCCCTATATTTTAAATATGGCGATGTAAGTTCTGTCATCGTCCACTATAAGTCTATTCAGCGTGTTGTATAAAATATCTTGGAAGGGACTATTGGATGACTTATATGTGGAATTGTTCCTAATGAAAAGTGGTGATTCACATCATACTGCCTTTATGATAGAACACTCATTTGTGTATCCATAATATTGGTGGATTTTCTATTTTGACTGTACTCATCTAGTCATTTTCATTTCATCACGATTTCATTTTATGATCATCACTTCAATCTAATAATGGAAGGATTTATATGAACACATTTGGATTCAATCAAAACACTTATCAACATCACCATCACCTGTCATCGTTTATCTTTATTCACATTTTGGATTTTTGGATTAGAATTGTTCATTCATATATGGACGTATTTAGTTTATGTCATATGTCACTGTTTAATGATAATATTTCATCATCACAATTTTGATTTTGATTTTTTTGGATTAGAAGTGTTCACTCATTTAACAAAATTGTTTTTGGACATATTCAGAGGAGACTCTATTCAAAACACCGGATCCCTTATTATTAATTTTATGGTGTTCGTTACGTGTATGAGATATACTTATTATTGTGAGATCATTTCTATATGGATGTCCACTGTGTGCAGTATTACCATCTAGACAGTTGTGGACCACCGTTTGGTTTATTAATAAAAGTGACAGTTCTAATACATGTGTCGGAGGACCATTACTATAAAGATTGTATTGGGCAATAGTTGGCTCAAAGATTTTAATTTATTGTATTGCCACGTGTGGCTGATCTCTTACCTCTAGCCTGCACATATGAGAGGGGGAAGTGAGATTTAGGTGACACTGGAGTCAATTTTTTTATAGGGAGCGCTCCCTCAATATTTTATATTGTGTTAGGAATGTCATTTATAGATTAGGTATTTGCTTCAGTATTGCCTATTAGTGTGTGTGTGTCACCGAGAGTAAGAGGAGTGGAGCATATCTGGAGCAATTACCGTTCAGATAGGGATATTGAAATATAAGTGTTTCAATAAATTCAATATTCTTTTTTAACTGAGCTCTTTTGCAATTATTATTGTTCAGCATTGGTATCTATTTTTATATGGAGCTTTACACCATTTTTCATATATAGTTGTATACAATTTTTTCCGTGAAAATGGGGATTGGGTGTAAGCAGCGACAGAATTTTGGGGCGCATTGGAATTATTTTATATTAGATAGTAGATAGAATTTTCAAAATAGTACAACTAAATGGCGCATAGTCCAAATAACAAAGCATCAACAGTTTTATCTAACAGATTCCCATTGAAGTATATAGAGAAATTAGAAGGTTAAACCCTTGATAATGTTATCAAATGCAATGTAATTCAGGCCCCTGTTAGAGAAGACTCCACTATCTAAATGTGTTTAGGTTAGAGGAGAGAACATGGGAAGATATGACTGAATGATAAACTATATTAAGGGATATACTGGAGTTCAATAAGGAACAATGTTTTTCAGAATAAATATTAGATGATCTGATACTAGATACAAAGGATACTGTCTACATCTGGGGATTGAAAAATCAGAGGATATGTAAGAAGATGGCATTAGACTCATTAGGTAATAGCTTCCTAGTAGGACTGGTAAATGACTCAGAATCCATTAGCTCATGAAATTACTTGGTTAATTTACCAGATGTAGAATTTGTTCATAAGTCAGGATCACAGTTCCTAGTCCCAGAAGGGTCATCAGCTTTTTATCCTTTTGAGGTAGAAAAAATGAGTACCATTAAAATGGGTAATAACATCTATACCCAAGGACATACTTGAAAAGGAGAAATACTCACAATTTATCTTCCTGGTAAAATACTTTGATATTATTACTAATCTACAAAACGTCCGATTTATGCATTAACCCCTTAACGACCCTTGACGGTCATAGTACGTCATGGGTCGATCCGAGTTGACGACCCGTGACGTACTATGACCGTCATGGAATTCCGGGCTTCACCCACGGCTGCACGCTGTTCAGGGAGTCCAGAATCGAAATTAAAAAAAAAAAAGCTCTGTGGTCCTTTAGTGACCCCCGCGTGCCTGCGCGGCCGGTCTTTAAGGAGTTAATGATTCTTCAATAACAAACCTTAGTAAAAGAAATAAAACAAAAGGAGAGCTCTTATTCCTTTAGGAGTAAGTGCTATGAAACAAGTTAGCACTTTATAAACAAAGGATAATTATACTAATAATATAGAAAATTCAGGATAAACTTGCTCTTAGATATTGTTCACATTCCACTGCAGCTGATATTCCTTTAATTCACTGACCACTGTAATATCCTCCAGAGCGGGATTTTTTGACAGATTTGGTTTCCACATAGATTATAAAGTTACTGGCTTCAGTTATGAGGCAGTTTTCTCTCATGTGATCAAGAAGTTACCGCCATGTCCTTGTGCTGACTTAATGGGTGTGAAGTGCAGAATATATAGTAAACACCCATTTTAGTACTGATGTCACCTACTGGGAGTCTAGTTTTTTTATTTGAAGGTTATGTCTCATGCCAGCAAAAATCTGAATTAACTCCTTGTCCTAAATTGGTAAAAGCTGATTAACACGAAAACATCTAGATCAGGTCTGTCCATTATTAAAACCCTTTGAATGCCATAGGAGTGCATAGCATGTTACAAAGCAATGTGTTGCTCATCCATCTGACACTCAAAGGGTTAATTTTATTGTTAATATTATTATTACTAGTAGTAGTAGCAGTAGTAGTAGTAATAGTAGTACAGTACTGCACAGTTGAGAAACAGCGTATATAAAACCTTATACAAAAGGTGGTAAAGGTTGTGCTCTTGAGCGCATACTACCCACTGTGACTGTTTCCTATCTACTTAAAAGGTTTAGGCAAGTTTAAAGGAGCAGTACACTTTTGTTATGAAAACATACATTTTGTAGGGATTTTCCTGTTGAGTAAAATAAAGTTACACTACTTCTAGATGCCTATTTTCACTGTTATTACAGATTAAACCCATGTTTGTTACATAGTAACATAGTAAATTAGGTTGAAAAAAGACACAAGACCATCAATTTCAACCCTTGCCTCATAACCCAGAGAAATGAGAATGATATATTCCTGCTACCAAAGGCTCACGTTAAACCAGACGCTTAGTAAAAAAAGCACATCGCTCGCAAATAATACATGAGTTTTGACAGATTCAAAAGGTACTCAACAAGAATAGCTTTCAAGCGTAGGCACAGCTAAAAACATGTAACACAAAACCCATCGCACCTGTTAAAGCATCACCGTGCGGCCAAATCTCCCGATAACACAACTAAAGGTAAAATGTAACATAACGGCTGCCGTTGGCTAGCAACCATGATTGATGCACCAACAAATTCAAACAAAATCCCAAGGCCCCAAAGTATCCAAAAACTTCAAATACACCTATATATACCCAAAAATAACTGTCACACACTGTCTGTTATCGAGTTCTTGTGAGCTAGATATCAGGACCCAGGAGTGGAGGATAGTGATCAGAGAGAGGGAGACAGGAGCGTACATTGATGGTAGAAGGAGTTTTGGAGTTTGGAGAGAGGAGAGCATTGCACATAATTCGACACATACTACACCTTTACACATTTTACATACACCCATACAAACACAAACACATACACATACATACACATAGTCCTTTTTTTTATAACACCTTACACACTTTAAATTTTATTTTTACAGTGTGAATCTGTGAGTGAAAGTGTGTGACAGAAAGTGAGTGGATCGAGTGTGTCTGTGAAGGCCTGTGGGAGTGCCTGGGTGTGAGTGGGTGAATGATGGCCAGGAGAGGAGGACAGGAGAGAGGGATGGGGAGAGTAGTGGAGGAGGAGGAAGGTCAGGAGGGCATCCCTGAGCAGAGCAGGGGTGGGAACGGGAGATCCGCAGGGCGGAGGGGGACCCGGGCTGCAAGAGCAGGCACACGGAGGACAGGGACAGAGCCTGCAGTGGGACGAGGGTTAGTTGCTGGGGAACACCCCACACAGTCAGGGTCAGAGCAGGCAGGACACTCCGGCTCAGAATCCTCCCATGCTGGAGCTGAAGAGGGCAGGATCAGGGATCCGAAATATACTGAGGAGGAGAACACGGCTCTCGTGGAGGCTGTCCTGGAGAGACAGAGTGTTCTCCACCCAACGGCGAAGGTCCCTGGCCTGTCAGCGAGGAGGAAGGCAGCCTGGAACCTGATCTGCAGCCGGGTGAATGTGGTGGCTCCATGCAGGCAGGACGTGGAGTCCATCAAAAGCGATGGGGCGACTGCCGGAGGGTGTTGAAGAACAAGCTCTCAGAGCTCGCCAAGCACGCCCGAGGCACTAGAGATGGCCCACCCGTCCCTATCACCATCTGTGGCTGGGAGGAGATGGTGCGGCTGAACATGTCGTCGACACTCATAGAGGGGGTCTCTGGAGGAGCGGACACTGGTGATGAGAGGAGCCTCCACACCACCTGTAAGTGCATCACCACATCAACCAACACAAGCTGCAAACACAGTCACACCTCAACACATGCCCATCATTCAACCACACAACTGCACTAACACAGCACCCTGAGGGTTAAAAACAGAACACAACACAAGGACAAATGGCAAGGTTCAAGCCCAAACCTGTCCAAGTCCCAGTTCAACCCTCTTGTTGCTGTGCTCATCACACACAATCCATACAAACCATGCTTCTTGAAATTGTGTTCTCCAGTGAGTCAGTTGCACGATAGGAGTTTGAATCACAGCCTAACTCACTGGATAACCCAATGATCTTCCTAAGATGTTAATGTGTAGCACACACATTGAAACCTTAGGCTGGACATTGGGTTATGTATTAAGTTGTGTTGTTGTTTAACTAAGGTTGTAACACACTTCACCAGTGATAACATTTATCCACGTGGTCTGGTTGTTTGTTGATGTAGCCCATGTACTGAGATATGTCAACCTACAGCAATCTCAGGACATTGATTATGTTGAGCAGCACACAAACCGTGCACGTTACATCACTGTGGAAGTCTGTCCCCTGTATCATCACAACACACATTAGTGTATCACTGCCATCATGTCATTGCATGTATACATCACCAAGTCCACTCATGGTCATACAATAAGTGGACTCCTGTGATGTAGGTCATTCCTTCCTTTGTTTGAGGGATACCCTAGCCTTGGGTATGGTTCCACATTGACAGAGGTTTGATCCAACATTCATTCATACAGACACAGATTGAATAGTGATGGCTCTCCTTTATTGTGTCTCAAAATACATAATATCATACATGTGTTTTCTGGGTATATAGCCTATATGCATTAAACACTTGTATGAGCACACAAACGGTACACCTGGACTAAATATGAATACTTTAGTAACACTAGTGAACTGCTCATGTGTTGTCCACGTTGTTTGGCAACTCTGTGCATGATCAGGCTTACTGTACAGGTCTGATACCTGGATGTTAGAACACACATGAATTTGTGTCCATATGTGAATGTTCCAGTAGAGGTTGCTGTGAACATCAGGTCAAACATAGCATCACCAACACAATCACTTGAAACACCAAGGGGTGAACTTCATAAAAGTGTTGTCCAGACTTCAGTCCAGTCACATGGAAACTCCACTTTTCAAGGATGGATCGTGCTATGGATGCCTGTGGGACAAGAGGACAGGATTTGGAACATCACCCTCGAAGTGATCGTCATGCAACAGCTACAACATCATGATCCTCTTAATCTTTCTCTTTACATAGGGCTACACAAACTATTGCTTTGAAATGTGTTGTGTACTGGTCTATGAACCATCAGGGGGAGAACTAAGGGGATGTTAACCATCCTTAGGGATATATGCCCCTGACATTGTAACACACATCAACAGATATGTCCTAATAGCTTCCTGACAACAATATATTTGGGCTGCCACTGTCAGAGACAGCCCAAATAGGTTTGGTTCATGGAGCTAGTAGGGCATATTTGTTGATGTGTGTATTTCTTTCTGGGGCACATATCACTGCACACACACACAGGGAATCATGGTGTCCCTGGAGATGTGATTCACATTTCATGAGCTCCATGTTGTGTAACACATTATCACTGTAGATCCACCCCTCTGCTGCTCTATTCAGCTGTAGCAAACTACTGGTCCCATGTCCCCTTGAATGCCCCCTGAACCCCTTATATGACAGAGTGCTATCCGATGCATTGACTTGGATGGGTATCCCTCGCTACAGGGATACCATGGTTGCTATGGGTCTGATCCTAGCAAAACACTTTAGTTGGTGCCTAGGGAGCTGTGGGATATGCTGAACAAGGTTAGAGTGTTGTACCTTGGTTTCCAAGGGGGCATGCATGATATCCTTGAGGTATCAGTATCAACATGGACGACAGGTTGTCATATGTAATCGGAATCTCTAGCCCTACTATGACTGGTCCATGGAATGGTTGATGCTGGTGGTACATACTGCAGCCAGTGTCAGGGCTGTGTCACTGATCAGGTGGGGTGAAACAGAACATGTGTGTTGTGGTGGGTGTGTATGCATGGATTGTGTGCATACATGTATTATACTGACAGCTGAAGTGATCCCTGATCAATCTGTCCCTTATCTGAATCCCTGTTAGGGTTTCCTCACACTCAACAATGTCCACAGGGTCTTCAGGTCTGAGTGGGGGCTGGACAATATCGATGAGTCTGGTGTCCACCGCGATATTATGTAGGATGGCACATGCCATGACAATGTCGCAGACCTTGCCTGGTGCATACTGCAATGCTCCACCCGAATGGTCCAGACATTGGAATCGGGACTTGAGGAGGCCGAAGGTCCACTCAATGGCATTCCGTGTTCTGCCTTGAGCCTGGTTATATCGTTCCTGGGCATCGTTTTGGAGTTTGGTGACCTGGGTGAGGAGCCATGGCTTACAGCCATAGCCAGCATCACCTGTGGAAAGTGAGTGACATGGTGTGACAAGGAGCACATATTGTGCGAATGATGTTTTATGAGGTGAACGTACTAGCATGTGAGTATGTGGTGTTATTTAGTATTGTCATCCGCCTATATAGATCCCATTTTCGAAATCCCTCTGCACAGATGAGTTTCTGAATATATGGGAATCGTGACAGCTCCCTGGATATTTCGCACAGACATTCATGATGGCCAGGTTGCTGTCACACACCATCTGCACATTCATAGAGTGGAAGTTTTTGCGGTTCATGAACATATGTCCCTGACATGCTGGTGCTTTGATACGGACATGGGTGCAATCTATTTCAACTCTGCTGCAGTGCCATTGCCTGATCCCGGGACTTGGTTCTCCTGCTGTAGCGTGGGCAATAAATATTGATTATCCTTATCCCCCTGAGGAGATTGTTTGGGAAAGTGACATAAAAAAGTTCCTTCACCATCACCAGCAGTATTAATCAATCATTTGAAACCAACGAAGACAACAAATGCTGCATCTGACAGTGAGAAAAACAAGCACAAAAACACGTCCTGAAAATAGTAGAGAATGTGAAAATTCCTCTAAGGGGAAACATAAAAAGAAATTGTTTTAGACTTCAAAAAGCCTAAAGGAATATAAAAACAGTGAGGAAGAAGTGACAGGCGATGATGAGGATGAACTAATTATGGATGATGATGTGGATCTTGAATATATGCTGCAACATGCACCCCTTCTTCAGATACAGATGAATTTGAGAGTGAGAGAGAGAGATGATGACATTGCCAGAAAACTAATTGAAAGGCAAAGGCTCGATCTTCCACAACTGAAAAGGAGCACTGTGCCTGTTTACAACTGTTTGAGAAATCAACTGGAAAATCTGACTGCCAAAATGTACACAATCATCTTGTCAGTCATCATCAGCATCATCACTGCTTCCAAGTCCAAACCTGTTTCAGACACAGACATTAGTGCACCTAGGCATGTCCTCATTGAGATCCCACCTGAAGGACAATCACAACTCTGAGGAGTACAACTGAGTTAATTGTAGGAGTAATAGAGTACAAGCACATACCATCACTACCCCACAACCTCCACAAGTCATGTGGTAATAGTAATAATGATAACAGTTCTTCTGCCATATACTGCCAATGTACACTATCTGAGTTCCTGGGAAGGATTAAAAAATGTAAAAAAATAATCCCGAGGTATGCCTGCGGAATGACAAAGTTGCCATGCCACCTTTTTCTTTGATAGAAAAAAAAACAAGGTTTTAAATAACCAATGTCATGTGTTATACCCCACTGGCATGTTCCAAGCCTCAGTTATTTTTCAAGCATGTCTGTGCCAGAATTGTACAAACAAATGATAAGTGTGGTGGGCAAAGGGCTGCAATACTCATATGGAAAGAAAGAAATGCAGTAGCAGAAGGTACAGACAGTCTACATGTGCTTCTGCTCATCCTGCTAGCCAGTACCACCTTCTTCAATATAATTTCCCTGAAGGATGGTGTTGGTGGACTGGGGATAATTGGGTCAGGGATATGTGGGCTCTCTTTACAACCATGGTCCGACTAGGAGTCAAGTAGCAGTCAAATGTCTTCAATCCACCGTGGTCTGACTGGGAGTAGAGTAGTAGTCAAAGGTCTACAACGTCCCATGGTCTAACTTGGAGTCGAGCAGTAGTCGAAGGTCTACTCACCGAGGCTGAGCTTGGAGTGGGACACCCGGAGTCGGAAGACACGCTAACAGGGGAGACTTGACAGAGGTGCAGAGAAGGTTGGGCAACAGCAAGCAGCTAGGGCTGGGATCAATCTGACCGGCCATCAGGATGCAGCTAGGCTCAGTTGGAGATCAACCTGTCAGCTCCCACTTTCATTCCTCTTTGATTGACTGGGATTGGCTGAGAGTGCAAAAACGTGGGAACTATTTTGAACAGACACTGGCCATATAAAAGTCAGTATCTGTTCAAAATTCCCTCATTCTGGATCAGGAATTTGCCCAGGAGGGGGGTTTACTCTGCATTCCTGCCACTGCCACAGTGGTGGCAGAGGTAGTGACAGCATTGTCTGTTTAACTTGATTTTTTTGAAACATGGAATGCCTGCCTGTATTTTTTAAAGGAATACTAGCATTTATCCAACATATAAGGAAAACAAGCGAAAAAGGGCACTTGCCACCAGGCAGGACATTTTGTAAAATGATTATTGCATTGGATTTAATGTAAGACTGAATAACCCCCTTGTATTCCCACAGGATACGACAAAAGGGGGTGCCATGTTCCTGCTACTTCTTTTATTGTGAAATGAAATTGGAGTTTAGTTTTGGGAGCTTTCTTTTTGGCATACTGTTTGTTCTGTGTTTGGGGAGCATTTGTAATCTGGGGGAGGGTGATGGGCAAAAGGAGATTTACCAAAAAAAAAAAAAAAAAAGACAAAACAAAACAAAATTTTGTTTTACTGAGATGAGTCAAGCTCCTTCCAGAGCTGGCTGAGCCTCTGTGATTGACAGATATACTTTGCTGACTGGCACCCAAGAGACACACAAGTGCAACTGACACTGACTCCCACAAGAGCCAGAAGAGAAGAAGAGGGACTAGCATATTGATGGAGGTATGGTGGTGCTGCACAATGCATCCCTTATACTGCTTATTCTGAAGCTAACAGTGTATCCTAATCCTGTCTGTAAAAATTAACACTGCAGTGACTTTTGGAAAGAGAAAGAAGCTGTTTAAAGGGATAGTAATGTTTCATAATAAAAGCAGCTCTAATTAATCATCATAGTATTTGGACTTTGGAGAGTGTTATTTCAATTCTGTCAGAGTTGTAGTTCCAGAGTAATTCAATGCCAAAGTGTCCCCCTCCCGCCCTTTTTACTGATGTCACACTTTTCAGCCAGAGCAGAAGGGAGGTGTCCAGGTAGACTGCAGAGAGGGACAATCTTCAATTAAGATAAGGGAAAAACCTGAAAAGCTTGTCAAGGGGGGCAGGGATTTCATTGTTTTCATGGGAATAAGAGTGTCCTCTTCTGTTATCTGTCTGATCTTACAACTAGATTCCACATCTGAGAAGAGATGGCTTACACTAGGTAAAAGGGGCGGGAGGGGGAAACTTTGCTTGTGAATATCTCATAAACCATAAAGGCTTGAGAGATAAGACTTATATCGTTCTTCATGTTTTTTAATGCCTACAAAATAAAATAAAGTTAAAACGAAGTATTACTATCCCTTTAAATTTTGACACTAGCTAAAGTCATATAGACAGGCAAACAAGGGGAGAAGTTGCAGGAATTCTGTGTAGGGTAAAAGTTTTTTGTAGACAGTGACAGATAGTTACAGTTTATTAAAAAAACGAAAATAAAAACCTTTTGATTAATAAGTGGTAGAGACAGTCAGAGACCTTGATGTGAGCTATGATTGAGGCTGACAATGATAGATAGTGAAGACAGAAATACATTTGATGCAGTATTTTGAGAAGGGCAAGACATCACATGAAAACAGTTCTGCTGTGAATTTTACTTGAAAAATCCACAGTAGCTTGTTTATGTCCAGCAAATGTACAGGGATAAGGGAAAATAAGTAGGAACAATGCAGGGACATCGCAGTAAAGTCATGCTCCGAAAATGACTGTGGCCATGGTTGCTGCAGCATGATGATTTTTCTCCTCCTGATGAGGTTGTAAAAGTGAGATGAAAATTTCCACCACCACAGGTGACTGCAACATACAATTTAAGAACATCGAAGATAACAAGTCACATTCTAGTGTTGATGGCAAAGCCAGGGGGGATGGGGGGCAGATATATAAATTAAACTAACTGCTGCACTTGACTGTTAGAGTAAAATGTGCAGCTCCCATCCTGGATGTGGTAGTGAATATTCTAAAAATATCCCTAAGGTGAAAAGTAAATAGAACTTGTTTGAGTCTAGTGTAATATGAAAGAACTGGTGAGGAAGCAGAGAGCAAAGACAATAATGTTGATGTGGAATATATCTTCCTAGCATCCTCCACTTCTTCTGATACAAAAAAAGTTGAGAGTGAGAGTGATGATGAGATGGCCATACCATTAGCTAAAAGAAAAAGGTCCACCACTGGAAAAGAGCACTAAGCCTGTTTATAAACTGTCTTGCTCTGGATACGTAAAGATGACTGAAATACACATTCATCCAGTCAGTCATCATCATCACTGCTTCCAATTCCAACCCAGACCAAGATAAACACACACACTATTGTTGAGTAATCAGCAACACAGGTCATCAAGATCTGCAACCCGATGATGAGTGATGCTGCTGTTTTTGGAAGTGTGGCACCACATCACTTTCTGTTAGTACAATTGCAACATCTAGCCCCGATATTAGTAGCCCCTCAGGAACCCCTCCATTTATGGTCTAAAGTACAGAGATACTTCACTCTTTTTTTCAAAAGCTGTACATGTTGTTTTCTGTATAAAAAACACGTGGGCAGGGGGAAAGCAGGATTATTACTAGGCTCACCCTCATTGAGATCCTACCTGAAGCACAACCATAGGTTTGGTTGGGAGACATACCATCACCAAGTCAGACATGACATGAATAGTAGCAGTTCATGAGTCTCTGGAGCACATAACAGTACTGTTGTAGATGAGTCAGAGAGTGTGACTAGATCTTGTTTATTTTCAATAAAATCATGTCTACAGCCTCTGTGTTTTCAAATGAAAAACACAGAAGAGTATGATTCTGAGTTTGTTGTTGGAGATGACAAGAGCCCTAGAGTACTCACACGTGCTGACGCAATCCTCCTCCACCCCCACCAGTGTCACAAGTCATGTTGTTAAAGCAATAAAGTTACACAGTTCTTCCAATATATACTGCAAACTCACATTTATTGAGTTCTTAAGTAGGAGTCAAATATATCAATAAAATCAAAGTACTCCTATGGAATGGCAAAGTAGTCAAAATGTTGGCAGTTGACATGGTGTCCTATTCTTTTGTAGGAAACAAGGGTTTTACAGAACTGATGTCATGTGTTGCACCCACTGGCATGTCCAAAGCAGCAATTATTTTTCAGGAATAGCATGTGGTTAGTGGGGTAAAAAAAAAAAGGGCTGGAAACTTCATACAGCAAGAAGATTCACCTGACAACATACATACGGAAAAGTGGGCAGAGTTCAGACTATACAGTTCTATACTGGGTTTCACTCCCACCAACTGACAGCAACAGCATGTAACATCAGGACATGGATAATCTTGCCTCTGGCAGTATTATTAAAGAACAACATCAGGGTAGCCCATACCATCTACATTTCACTTTGAGAGTCAATGCCGCAAAGCAGCAGATATGTTAAAAAAACTAGAGCAAGTGATAGATGAATGGCTTGTACACCACTCTTTCAAAAGCTGGTTTTGTATCTGCTGACAATGACTACAACATAATAGCTGTCTTGAGAAAAGGTGATATGGTATATGTATCCTGCTTTGCCTATGTCCTAAATTTAGTCGAGACAAGATTCTTTATAGAATCTGAGACATTCTAAATATGACCCGCAAAATGTGTTAACATTTTAACTGCTAATACAGTGCTCTTGATGCATTATATTCCATACAAGAGCATTGTAACCTGGCCTATGAGCAGATTAAAATGTAGGTCCCTACCAAGTGAAATTCCACATTGCACATGCTAGAGCACCGATGGACAATCCCACAAATTATGGTATGTGTTATCCACAATTCCCATAGAAACAGTCATCACTGGAGAAATGTAAGAGTAATGATACAATTTATGAAGTGTGTAGTGAAAATATGCGGAGGAATTAGCCCGCAGTCTATGATGAGGACCGCTGAGGAGACAGTCCAACATGGTCCCTAGGAGTAAATCCATTCACCGACCCAAACCTGAATGTAAGAAGGAGCGTCTGTCAATGTACAGTACATTTCGGTAAGTAAGAGTCGGTAGAGGCAGAAACGTATCTGTCTAAAGCTGTAGTAGTGAATGTTCCTGGATGAAGGGAATGCACAGTGTAGCATAGTGTGGAGCTTGTAGGTATAGAAATAAATGTCGTGTTTAGATCTAAAGTCATGAAAGGCATAAGGGCTGTCAGCAGTCGGGTCAATCAGATCCTTTAGCATGGGAAAGAAACATCTAAAGAAATATTTCTTCAACCTTCTCTGCATGCTTAAATTCTTTTACAAACATCCTTATTAACCATCACTTTAGTGAGTATTTTTTTTCTCATGTTCATTCACCTTCCCTCATTCACATACTAAGTAACATCTTTATTAATATTACACTAACGATTATTATCGAGTATCACTAGAGGGAGCATGTCTCTCTGTTCTTCTTTCTCTTTTGTTTCTCTTTTGTTCTCAGTCATGATGTCACAAATTTCACATTACACTGACATGTTTTCTGGTGATGGCAGACATGCACAATGTCAGGTTTGTATAGGGGTAAATTTTGTTTTTAATCCATTCTCGACAAAGTTCCCCACTGGACCAAAATGATGAATTTAATAAATTATTATTGAAGTGTAAGACCCGTGCTATCACTGAAAAAATATATTGAAAGAGTAAAGTCAATGAGCACACAGATTGATAATCTCCACTTTGGGAAAGGATTTGTCTCTACTCCTGGATGATATTAGACACCAATATCCATAAAGGCTGTGGGCAGTTGATTAGTAGCTTTTGAAGAATCCTCTCCCATCCTGTTAGGGTCTCCATCTTATTGCAATTCTTCAATGCTATGCCAAGTGACCAATATGAAGACATCAGCTGCTTTTTAGTGGAAATGAGTAGAGCTTCTACACTGCATTCAGGAAAATGAAGATAAAATATAGTAACCTGCATAAATATCTGTAAACTCCTGCATGTTTCGTACCAACGGGTACTTCATCAGGGATCATCTAGTACTGTAGTGCACCTAATTCCCACAATTATTGTATTTGATTCATGTAGTTATATATTCCATTATTACAGGTGCCACGTCCCATAATTTTTTCCTGCATATAAATATATACTGTATATATATATATATATATATATATATATATATATATCCTATATAATAATTTGCTAAATCGTGTGTAACGCCGCAACATGCGCAGTAGACACTGCTGCGCGTGCTGCAGTCATGCGCAGTAGAGACTGCCCGCGCCGCGACTGATACAGGGCTGGGAGCTCAGAAGGAGCGTCCAGCTCTGTATCAGTCGTGGCGCGGGCAGTCTCTACTGCATGTGACTGGCCCGCGACCTGGTGGCAGTGGCCCTGTGGCCCGTGTAATGGGCTGTTCAACTAGTATATATATATATCACTTCACCACCTCCATCCACATCTGTCACGTTAAATTCAAACTGTTTTTAATGATCTCTTTTAAAATAATAGTTAGCAGCAGGTTTACCGAAAGAAAAGCCTTCCAAACTATTTTTGCAATCAAACCTTCAAAATTTTACAGCAGGGCTAGCCCTGGATAAAAACTGCAAGAAAAAAATTGCTTGAAGGCTTCAGACCTGCTGAAAACAAACCCTGAAAAAAATCTTCTGGTTTCAGGCTAGCTAAAAGCAAATGCTCAAAACTGATTCTGACTTTAGGATTGCCAAAACACTAGAAAAATTGTTATGCACTACTGTCCTAATGCCAGCTGTGCTAGATGGTTATGAGAAGCCACCACTGAAAACATTATTCCACATAGTCGCACCCAAAATATGGCATTTGCTAGTGATATAATTCCTGCTGCTGAGTCATCTTACCATTGGGGGTTAGGCTGCTGCATGGGACTGGGATAATCAGTGGTGACATGAAATTGGTGGTTATGAAATTATGGTTCTAATTCCTACTAGCACTAGTGCTGCTGAAGTGGCATCAGGAACACATTAATCCCCCTCTACTTCTGGTCCATCTGAGAAGAAGAAGTTATCCAATCATACTTCTTCTCTTGTACCTGTTTTAAATTCATTGGTGTGTTAGAATAGTGTTATTTCCTTTAAGAGCAGGAAGGAACTGTGCACTTATCATCAGCAAGTGTAATGTGCTGTCCATCTCTTACCTCAAGATACTCTGACAGATGTCATCACTAGGGTCCATTTGTAAAGGAGCTGATTTAGACTCCCAGTATAGAAGTCCTCAAGAGTTATGTGGCCATCTTGTAGGCAGGCCAGCCACCAGAATCACTGCTTTTTAATTTCATTATACTAAATACATGTTCACTTCAGAATTGAGGCAGATAAGGACTTGGCTAATCTGAGATGCCTTTATAAGACAGGCAAACTCAATGTGGTTTTGGCCACAATTATGTAACTAAACCTCACTATTATTATCTGAAGTAAGTCATATGTTATTTATTGGTAAAGGTCAGTATTTGATGCACATACTTTTTGTCTACATTTTGTATATGTAGTCAAGAGATTCCCCTGACTACACATACTATATATGCATTTGAATGTATTTTTATAAACTAGCTTCAACTCACCACCAGTTTGTGTATATAATTCCTTTTGTGACCATTATGTATTTTACTCTGTGGCTTTTTCCTATATCTGAATTTAATAGGGGTTCCTCCCTGTTAACTACACTTATGTCCTGCCTTGTCCACCCCTATGACCTTTTATTTGTACCCACTATTTACATTAATCTCATAATTTTCTGTATATCTCAAGAAAGCTTAGTGTAACACAAAAAAAGCATGACATATAAAGTATCTCCTGCGTACACTGATGTACACTGGGCCCAAAAATTGGTAACAGGACAACAGAATGTCAATTAACTTTTGCACTAAATATAGTCTGAAGACACTACATCACAACATAAAAATAACCCCCATAAAAACCCATTAATTTCCTGAAATAACATATCTCACTGCATCAAATAGGTTTTTTTCATTTCCACTTTTCAGAGGTATTCAAACCTTAGAAAATTATGGCATTTCCTTGTCTTCATTAGCTACTGCTATTCCGAGAAACATGTCACCCCATTTGTGCGAGCTGACATACTGTAGGTAATGCCAGAAGCAGAAAACTACTTCAACTACAAATTCTCATGTGCTATACATTTTTCAAATATGACTTAAAGGAGCAGTAAACCTTTTTTTAATGAAAACATATATGTTATTGAGTTATTCCTTCTGAATAAAACATGGGCACTCCCTCTGCTACCAGTTGTTTTAGTCAAAATTTAAAACAGTTCAAATGATCACAAAGTGAATTTGCTGTGAGTTTACTTCCTGGTAGTTCTAACTGACAGGAAGTGACTCGGCAGTTTCTATCACATTCTATGGAGAACTGTATGTCACTGACTTTCCTCACCATTAGAATGTAACTGAATAACTAACTGGAATTTGACCACTAGAGGGCATTGCTAATGTAAAAAAAAAAAATGGGTTTAAACTGTAATAATTCTGGAAATATCCATCTCTCAGTGGGAGAACCATTATTTTACTTAAGAGGAAACACTATATATATATATATATATATATATATATATATATATACTAGTTGAACAACCCGTTACACGGGCCAGCTCTGTATCAGCCGTGGCGCGGGCAGTCTGTACTGCGCATGCTGCCGCACGCGCAGCAGTGTCTACTGCGCATGTCGGGCGTTACACACAACTTAGCGAATTATTATATAGGATATATATATAAAACGTTTACTTCTCCTTTAAAAGGATAGTGATGTTTCAAAATAAAAGCAGCTCCAATTAATCATCATAGTATTTGAGTCATGGAGAGTATTATTTCAATACTGTCGGAGTTGTAGTTCTAGAGTAATTGAATGATAAAGTATCCCCCTTCCGCCCCTTTTACTGATGTAACACTGCTCACCTCAGAACAGAAAGCTGGTGTCCAGGTGGATTGCAGAGAGCAACAATCTTCAATTAGCATATGGGAAAAATCTGAAAAACCTGTCAAGGGGGGCAGGGTTTTCATTGTTCTCACAGTAAAAAGATTGTCCCTTGCTGTGAGCTGTCTGGTCTTAAGACCAGATTCCACATCTGCTTTTATTGAACTCTCTCTTTCTTTAAAGTCATATTCATTAGTTTTTTTTCCCAATACATGCTCAATCTTTTTTTTTTTTTTTAATCACTCTTGTTAAGGGGAAATTAGCCTCTACAAAGTTACCTCATGACGACACTCCAGGGCACTTCGCAGGCTGTCAATCTTCATCTCTTCTCCTCCCCACTTGTGCCTCATTCTTACCTCCTCCTCTGATGGTAGAATCCTGCATTTGCATTTGCACTAGAGTGCGCCAGGTCACATGAAAGATTCCACCATCAGAGGAGGAGGTGGGAATGAGGCAGAAATGGAGAGGAGAAGAGGCGAAGATTGACAGCCTGTGGTACAGAGTTGTACCGCAGAAAGCCCTGAAGTGACATCATGAGGTAACATTATAGAGACTCCTTTCTCCTTAACAAGAGCGATTAAAAAAAAAAAAAGCATTGTACACGTAATGGGAACAAACAATCAAATAAGTATGACTTTAAAGGAGGTGAGAGTTCCCCTTTACCTTACCATACATCAGGACACCTCCTAGGTCTCCACAGGTATTGCTTTCCTATCCATGGCTCGATTCGATTGTGCCCAATAAAACTTGCATTGGTGTCAGTTTATTTCATTTAGTACACACATCATTGTATTGTAGGAATTCTATTACGTGGCTAGCATCCTCCTTTTATGAACACTGATCACATGAACTCATGTTACGACCAGTGCTCATCATGGCTTTCTATTCCCACAACTCATGCTAAATAGTGTGAGAAGTGGGAACATCAAAGGAACCTAGTCAATTCTTAATGTTTGAAATATTGTCAGATGTTGAATGAAAAGGATTGTCTGTGCATCAGATCCTGAACTTTACAAATAAATAACCTATGACTTACTATAAATAAAACAGTGGGGATTTAGTTTCATGTTTTTGGTCAATGGCATGGTAAGCCCACCTGCCCCTTCAAGGCACCCCAGATTAAGGCAAGTCCCTATCTGCCTACAATATGTGATCATGTATTTAGTATAATGCAATTAAAAAACAACTTTACATCTACTGTGAGCGAAACCCTTGTAAGGGTACTGGGAGAGGTACCGACAGGGCCGGATTTCCCATACAGCAGAGTAGGCATCTGCCTACAGGCTCACCCCACAGAGGGGCGCCTGTTATTGAAATCAATTTTTATTAACCCTTTGAGTGCCAGAGGGGTACGCAACGCATTGCAAAGCAATGCGTTCTGTACCCCTCTGGCACTCAAAGGGTTAATATATTTTTGTTCACAACTCTGCGCTCTGCACAGAGTGGCAACAGTAACCCACCGCATATTCATCTTTTAATGACAAGTGCATCGAACATGTTGTTGAAGTTCAGTTTTAAACCAGGGACAAATCCAGGGACAATAGGATTTGAGGACAATGAGTTAAAACCAAGAGCTATCCCTGTTGTTAGGCTATTCCATGGGTCATATGGATACATTTTTGTTGCTGGTTTGTCTCCTAGAGTCCCAGTCAGATCCGTGGTTATGCTTCAGGTGGGATAAGATGTGCTTACATACCCTTTTTTACTCCCTACTGAGAAAAGAGATAGAAACATGTATATTTTTTTCAACATGAGTAAAAAATAGATTTTGACAGCAACTAAGAACCATCCCCAATCTGCCACTGTAAAAATCTCAAGCCTTATTTGTCTTACATTCAGGATAGCCTTATTCCTATCCCGATTACAGTTTCTTAGCCTGGGTCAGGGTTAGTTAATGTTTAGAGATTGTCGGAAGGCAGAGACACACTATCACAGACACAGGGTCATAACCCTAATGCAGAGTCCGGAAGTCGAACCACAGGCCTAGGGTCGAAAGTCTGTTGGTTGTACACAGAAGAGGTACAGGTAGTCCTATGACAAGCCGGGAGTCAGTACACAGATGGAGGTATACGGTTAGTCGATACTTTAGAGTCGGAGTAGTGGAGAAGTGCAGATAATCGTAGGGCAAGCCGAATGTTGCTACACAAAGGATCAAACACAAGAGACAAGCAGAAGGTCATGGGCCAGAGCTGGAGTCGGAACACAGTAGGTCAGATGATAGAAGACAAACAGAGAATCGTTGAGCAGAGCCAGAGTTGGTACACAGTAGATCGGATTACAGTAGAGCAGTGGAGGGTCGTTGAGCAGATCTGGAGTTGGTACACAGTAAGGCAGAAAACTTAGAGAGTAGCGGGTAGTAGTAGTAGAGCAGAGCCAGAGTGAGGAAGCCAGATATCAGGAACAACGATAAGCAGACCGAGTCACAACAGGAAAACAAAGAAATCAGTATCACAGGTACAAGATGCTGAGTAATGACCATCCAAGGGCGAGGATAGCAGGAAGGACCAGGGTTTAAGTAGGCTGCAACAAGTTGTGGATGCTTAGCAATCAGTGCTAAGTCTACCTACAAACAGGAGGAGTTGGACAGGTTGTGACAGTACCACCCACCCTCGAGGACCGACCCCCGGGCACCAGGGTGAGTCAGGAATTTCCTATGGTACTGTTGGACATGGCAGGGAGCATGAACGTTGGTAGCAGATAACCAGGATCTCTCCCCTGCACCGTATCCTTTCCAATACACCAAGTACTCTAAGGACCCTCTGATGAGTCTATAGCCAGGAAAACCCCAGGATGTGTAACGGTTTTCTGACACTCAGACCAGGATGTAAAGTAAAAACACAGTTTATTGTATAAAGGAGGTATACAATGCCCCTAGGGGCCAGCACAGGAATAACAGTAATGGCAAACACAGACAAAGTGAATGCAATACAGCAATAGGATAATGGGCAATGAATAGATGGGGAATAACCCCAAAGGGTTAACAAGTGCAAGAGGAGATACTCAGTCTTAGTTTGGCCAACGCCCAGGATATATAGCAGTCTCTGGAACACAGTCCTTGAGTAGCAAAGCTGGAGTAAAGTGTCTGCACTGAATTCACTCTCAAGTTGGACTAGGAATGCACACAAGTGCCAGAGCTGAGCCAATACCACCGCCGTGGGCTATAGAGAAATGCTATTGCCAAATCCGAAGTACAAGAACCAGAATCGCCCTTAAATGAGAGTAGAAGTTAACCCTGTGTGCGCCCAATGGATAGTGCCCTGACACCCCTTGGATGTCAATACTGATAGCGACTGCACAAGCTACTAAGAGCCGAAGCACTGGATAGTGCAAATGGATAGCATACCCTCTGAGCGTATGTAGGCCGGAGCCAGGACACCCCTCCGGTGCCGTACGTAACTTTCTCAGCAAGAGCGAACGGATACCAGCGCCAACTGACGCGGTCACGGTGCACACCGAACACCGGACAGGCAATGCTCTGCAGAACGTAGTGAGGAGTATCAGAGGTACTAGAGTAGCGGCTCTAACGGATAACCGTATGCTTGGCAAGATAACGGAGGCACAAGACCAGAGACTACAAGGCCCTGCAGGGGTTAACAGGTTCTGTACAGGAGAGACAGCAGCAAACAGGGGATGGCAAAGCAACCTCAAGCTCAGCTGGAGCAGTGAGAGGAACAGTGAGTCACTAACTGATCAGAATGTCGCCGGAGCGACTGGAGCAATGCAGGAACACCGGAACAGCAGGCAGGAATGGGGCGATAACCGGAACCGGATCACAGCAGGAACAACAGCCGAAGAACAGGATCAGTCACGGAGCAGGGTCGTCAACCAGAGCTGGGTCATACACGGAGCAGGATCATCAGCCAGAACCGGGTCAATCACGAAGCAGGGTCGTCAACCGGAACTGGGTCATACACGGAGCAGAGTAGTCAACCAGAGCCGGGTCATACACGGAGCGGGATCATCAGCCAGGACCGGGTCAATCGTGGAGCAGGATCAGCAGAAGAGTCAGGCAAGCCGGGTCGGTACACAGGAGATACTTGGAACACAGCAACAAGGTGCAGATACTGGAACACCACGAAAGGGCAAATCACAAGTGCCCAAGCTCCAGTGTATAAAGGCACATCCTGGGCGGGCCAATCAGCATCCTCCAATGCACAGGTAATTCAGCCAAGATTGACAGAATAGCATGGGAACCATGATATGATGACTGCATAATGAGGGGGAGTTTATAAACTGAAATTGTAGGGTCTCCACGTGGAGCTCCCCTACCCTTAGAGATAAAGGACATGTCTCATGTGTCACATGTGACAGTTGCAATGGTCTGTTGGTAAGGTAACTGCTGGAATAGCGCAGTGCACCTGTTATTGAAGTCAATTTTTTTAAATATATTTTTATTCACAACTCTGCGCGCTGCACACAGTGGCAACAGTAACCCACCGCATGGTAAGGTCTGTGCCTTCTTCGGCACAGATCTGTAGCTGCTGTTGTTCCCTCGTCGACTCTTTAGTAATGCAGAGCGTTGAGAGATGACATCATCTCCTAGCGCTCTGCATTCCTAAAGAGAAGACCGATCGGGAGCAACAACAGCTACAAGTCTGTGCAGAAGAAGGCCCAGACCTCTCCTGCCGCTGGACCACCAGGGAGGAAGGAAACGGATACGGGGGCAAAGTGAGGGCAATGTGGAGATGATGGGAGCAATGTGGAGATGATGGGGCAATGTTGAGATGATGGGACAATGTGAGGACAAGTTGGAGCAGATGGGGCAAGTTGGAACTGATGGGGCAATGTGGAGCTGATCGAGGCAATGTGAGGGCAATTTGGAGCTGATGGGGACAATGTGGAGATGATGGGGGCAATGTGAGGGCAAGCTGGAGCCGATGGGGCAATGTGAGGGCAAGTTGGAGCTGATGGGGGCAATGTGAGGGCAAGCTGGAGCTGATGGGAGCAATGTGGAGTTGATGGGGGCAAGTTGGAGCTGATGGGGCCAAGTTGGAAATTATGGGCTCAATGTGAGAGCAAGTTGGAGCTGATGGGGACAATGTGGAGATGATGGGGGCAATGTGAGGGCAAGTTGGAGCTTATTGGGCAAGTTGGAGCTGATGGGGAAATGTGAGGGCAATATGGAGCTGATGGGGCAAGTTGGAGCTGATGGGGGCAATATGGAGCTGATGGGGCAATGTGAAGGCAATATGGATATGGGAGGTAAATTGGAGATTTGGAGCATTGTGGAGGTGTCCAGTAGAGATGGCCAATGGTGGGCACTTCAGATTTCTGTGCCTACAGGTTCCTGAGATGTAAATCCGGCCCTGGGTACCAAACCAAGAGAGGAGGAGCCAAAACCTCCCAAAATACATACAAAAATTATAAAATATACAGATTCCTGGAGATCTCAAAATAGCCTTTATTAGTAGTATTCAAATAGTTAGATATGTGTATGGTCAGGAGAGCAGCAAGACATTTCTTGGCTACATATACATAATGAACAAAAGTATCTCCCCAGCAGGGTATAGCTGATTAGGGAAGGTATAAATACCTCGCCCATTTCCCTCACAAGGGTTTTGTTCACAGTTGAACATCCATCCTACGCTCTTTCAGTTTACATGAGGTATTGTAAATTGTGAAAGTACTTACTTATCTCAAGGTCTCCTATGAATCACTAATGAAAACAAAGTTACTGGGCATGGCACTGCCTGTAATTATTCTATGAACACACTGGAATAATAGATTGGCATCTAACTGGGGAAATGTTTAAATGAGACCAGGCTGATCTTCACATACCACTTCTGTATTCTTTGTGTTGGAAGATTAATTCAATCAGATTTTGAGATATTGAATTTGCATTTTTTCCTTCATTCAGCACAGCAACCATGTTACAAGTATAGAGCTATAGGAAGGAAATCGCGTAGAATCAAGGTGCTTTACTCAGAAGCTAAAAGGAGCAATTCTGTGGAAATCTTACTGCACCACATTGAACTGATTAAAACTGCTAAATAGGTCTCAGCCTTAGTATTCAAGGGGTTTAAAGCCTGATTTACAAAACTGTGAATTTTCATTTGTACCCTATCATGTAGTTGGTTTGATTCAGAATTGATTAACTTTTTCTTCCTGAATAGAACTAAAAAGCTTTAAAGGGATAGTCATGTTTCACAAAAACAGCAGCTCCAATTAATCTTCATTGTATTTGGGCCATGGAGAGTGTTATTTCAATACTGTCCGAGTTGTAGTTCAAGAGTAATTGAATGATAAAATATCCCTCTCCCGCCCCTTTTACCTAATGTAAGCCACCTCCCCTCAGATGTTGAATCTCAACTCTTGACCGGACAGGTCTCAGTTAGGGACAATCTTCTTCCTGTGAGCATAAGGAAAACCATGCCCCCTTGACAGGTTTTTCAGGTTTTCCCTTATGCGAACTGAAGATTGTCACTCTCTGCAATCCATCTGGACAGTCTTGCTGCTCTGAGGTGAGCAGTGTTACATCGGTAAAACTGACAGGAGGAGTATACTTTATCATTCAATTACTCTTGAAATTCAACTCGGACAGTATTGAACTAACACGCTCCATGGCCCAAATACTATGAAGATTAATTGGAACTGCTATTATTGTGAAACATTACTATCACTTTAAAGAACATCTTGGTTCACCCATTTGTCATTTTTTACCTTAGCCCCTTAATGACCATGGTCCTGGGAAGTAACCTTCCCTTAAGGACCACTTTGGTGTTTCCGGCGGGCCGGTAAACGTGACTTGTGACACGTACCGGCACACCATACTGTGGACTGAGCGAGACCACTCCAGTCTTGGAGCGGTCAATTTTACTCCCTGTTTTTACTTAGAGCGCTTCCGGATAAGCACTGAAAATAAATTGTACGTGACGTGCTATGACTGTCACCAGTCTTTAAGGGAAAACCTGCGACGGTCATAGCATGGCATGTGAGTGTTAAAGGGTTAAATAATGTGATTCAATTCAACCCATTCAATGCTAGAGGTTTCCTATGCATTATAAAGCTGTGCGGTGGAGTCATCTCTAGTATCTAAGTGACTATCACCAAGCACAGCTCTGTCTCAAATAGTTTGAAAAGTATTTTAGCCTCTTGGGTGCTAAAGATATCTAAAAATATGTTGTTGCTTAATGCATTGCATCTCTCCCCTGGACTGTATCCTTTCCAATACACCAAGTTCTCTAAGGACCCTCTGATGAGTCTGTAGCCAGGGAAACCCCAGGATAACTGCATAATGAGGGGGAGTTTATAAACTGAAATTGTAGGGTCTCCACGTGGAGCGCCCCTACCCTTAGGGATAAAGGACATGTCTCATGTGTCACATGTGATGGTTGCAATGGTCTGTTGGTAAGATAACTGCTGGAATAGCACAGTGTAGAGGCAACAGAGTGGAAGGCAACCTTCAACACTACCAGTGACGTAACTGCTGCAACGGGACGATGGAGCGAGTCCTCTGAGGCCGACTGAGGCAAGGGGTAGTCGGACAGGAGCGGGAGTAGGCACTGAGTGTAAATCAGACAAGCCACAGTCAGGAGCCGAATCGGGTAGTCAGCCACAGCCAAGGTCAGATTGGAGCGGGTAGTCAGACAAGCCAGGGTCATACACAGATTGGATAGTCAGTCAAAGCCAGAGCGGATAGTCAGACAAAGCCAGGGATCAAGCCAGAGAATACACGAAAGTCAAGCTAGGGTTTAACGAGACCAAGACTGGAGTAACGCACAGAAACACCACGAAAGGGCAACTAGTCCCAGTTCACAGGTAGACTATAAAGCTGCTGCCGGAGGGCGGGACTCCATCGGCCAATTGTGCCTAATACTACAAAATAGCAAGCGTGATGATTTGGAGGGATCCATCTCAAATCCAGTGGACCCCATGATGTACCCAAGAAAGGCCACTCTATCCACCTTGAGGACACACTTCTCCAGCTTAGCATACAGCTGATTTTCTCGTAAGCGAAGTAGGACTTGTTTTACATGGGCGCGATTAATCGTTAAGTCAGGAGAGTGGATCAGAATGTCATCCAGATATACTATGACAAACTGTTGTAAGAAGTCCCTGAGACACTCATTCACAAATTCCTGAAAGATGGCAAGGGAGTTGCAAAGCCCAAAGGGCATGATTTTATATTCATAATGCCCCGACTGGGTGTTAAACGCCGTCTTCCATTCATCACCCTGTCTTAGTCAGATCAGATTGTATGCTACCTGGAGATCCAGCTTAGTAAACACCTTGGACCCCTAAAGTTTGCTGAACAATTCAGATATCAGAGGAATGGAGTAGGTATTCTTTATGGTGATTTTATTAAGTCCTTTGTAGTCTATGCAGGGGCGAAGGTCTCCCTCTTTCTTTTTTACAAAGAAAAACCTTGCTCCTGCCAGGAAAATGGAACATTGTGTAAAGCCCCTCCTCAAATTCTCCAGGATGTACTCCTTCATGGCAGTGGTCTTGGGCAAAGAGAGAAGGTAGACTCTACCTCGAGGTGGGACAGTACCAGACAAGAGATTTATTGGACAGTCTAAAGCCCGGTGAGGAATCAAAGGAGAAGAGGTCTGAATAGTCTCGATGTGTACTGGTTCATAAGTAATGAAGCAATGATGGGAGCAAAAGGAACCCCATGAAGCAATCTGTCCTGTCTCCCATTTGATGTGGGGATTGTGTAAGGAGTGGACAACCAGGTGTATCCTAGTATGATAGGACAGGAGGGCGATATGATCACATGTAGACTCTAGGTCTCAGTGTGTAGAACCCCTACCCTGAGATGCAGGGACTGAGTCTCTTGAGTAATTGTAGAGGGGTGAAGTGGTCTCCCATCAATGTCCTCCAGCAGCAAAGGTTGAGTCTTGGCAAGGCAGGGAATCCCTGGATCTTTTCAGAAGGTCTCGTCAATAAATAACGCAGGGGCCCCAGAGTCTATGAGTGCAAAGGTATATACACAATGACTTTGCTGAAACAGTTGAACAGGGACTAATAAACATTTGTCCTTTTGATCAGGGGTAAATAAGACAACACCTAGAGCAGGACCCTTGATCCCCGTGGGCATTTCCCTTCTTCCTTGGGCAGTTGAGGGCATAATGACCAGTCCCACCACAGTATAGACACAAGTTTTCCATCTCTGCTGTTTCTCCTCCTCACTCAACCCCATGGACCCTAGTTACATGGGCTTCTCAGGGGGAATGACCGGAGGTTCTAGACTGGAAAACCTGGGAGCTAATTTCACTATAGCCTTGTTGCTGCTGTCCTGCTGGAGTTGCCTCTCCCGGAACCTGAGTTCAACGCAGGAGACAAAAGTTACAAGGTTCTCCAACTCCTTAGGTTAGTCTCTAGCTGCCAGATCATCTTCAAGAGGTCAGAAAGTCCACTGGTAAATGCTAAGACTAAGGCCTCATTGTTCCAATTAACCTTGGCTGCAAAGGTGCGGAATTTGATGGAATAGTACAGGAGAGAACTTGAGCCTTGTCTAATGGTAAAGAGGGAGGATGAAGCAGTCACAGCTCTACCAGAGAGGTCAAAAACTTGACAAAGGCAACTGATAAACTATTAATAATTATTCATCAGTGGAGTACTCCTCTCCCATGGAGGGGGGGGGGTGCCCAGGAAAGGACATGCTCCATTAGTAAAGAAATTACATATCCCACCTTAGCATGGTAAGAGGGAACAAATAGGGTGTCATTTCAAAATGTATAGAATGTTGGATGAGGAAACTGTGACAACAAGCTGCATCGCCTCCATAGTTGGGGGGAGGTGGCGGTCTCATAGTGGGCATGGGAGTAGTATTCTCTGTCTGGGCTGGAAAAGTAGCAGCAGGAACAGAGAGTCATGCAGGGTCTGTTCATACCAGCAAAGTCTGTACGGCCTGTGCAAAATGATCCATGGGTTAATTCAAGCCCTCTGTCCTGGCCTCGCAGGTATTTATCTTTTGTGCGATCTCTTCAGGTTCCATATTAATGGCCCCTGGATACTATCACAATCTCTCAGCCTGGATCAGGGTTAGTTACTGTGTAGAGGGTGTCGGAAGGCCGAGACACACTAGCACCGACACTGGGTCGGAACCCTACTGCAGAGTCCGGAAGTCAAACCACAGGCCCAGGGTCGAAAGCCTGCTGGTCATACACAGAAAAGGTGCGGGTAGTCGTACAACAAGCAAGGAGTCTGTACACAGATAGCCGAACAGCCATAAGTAAGCAGTTAGTTGATACCTTAGAGTCGGAGGAGTGGAGAGATTCAGATAGTCATAGGGCAAGCCGGAGGTCAATGCACAGAAGGTCAAACACAGGAGACAAGTGGAAGGTCGTAGGCCAGAGCCGGAGTCGGTACAGAGTAGGTCTGATGATAGAAGAGAAGTGGAGAGTCGGTGAGCAGAGCTGGAGTCGATACACAGTAGACAGGATCACAGTAGAGAAGCAGAGGGTCATTGAGCAGAGCCACAGTCAGTACACAGTAAGACAGATAACATAGAGAGTAGTGGGTAGTCGTAGAGCAGAGCTGGAGTCAGGAAGCCAGATATCAGGAACAACGATAAGCAGACTGAGTCACAACAGGAAACAGACAAAATCAGTATCACAGGTACAAGATACTGAGTAATGGCCATTCAAGGGCAAGGATAGCAGGAAGGAACAGGGTTTTAGTAGGCTGCAACAAGTTGTGGATGTTTAGCAATCAGTGCTAAATCCGCCTACAAACAGGAGGAGCTGGACAGGTTGTGACAATCCCATGCATGAATAAATTGTCTTACTATATTACACTCTACCACTTCTGCTGCTAGACTATTTCACTTATCTTCCACCCTCTCAGTAAAGAATCTTCTTACTGTAGATTTCATAGAGAGAGACTTGAGTGACCACTGACTACTACAGAAAGTAGATGTTGCACTAGTATTAGCAGTTTTCAGTGGTGCTACAGTAGCAGAATATGAGTACTGTTGTATTTGGAGACAGAGTTTATATATTAAGATAAGCTTCCTCAGGTCAACCAATCCTGAATCACAGTGTCTGTTCAATCACACAGACTGTTCAAAACAATGCACAGTTTCAAAGTATATATATATATATATATATATATATATATATATATATATATATATATACTTATATATATATATATATATATATATATAATGTGCAAAAATATTAGGCAGGTGTGAAAAAGGGCTGTAAAGTAAGAATGCTTTCAAAAATATGTTATTATGACATGTTAATAGTTTATTTTTATCAGTTAACAAAATGCATAGTTAGTGAACAGAACAAAAATCAAATGCATTGTTGGTGTTACCACCCTTTGCCTTCAAAACAGAATCAATTCTTCTAGGTACACTTGCACACAGTTTGTTAAGGAACTCAGCAGTTAGGTTGTACTAAACATCTTGGAGAACTGACCACAGTTCTTTTATGGATTTAAGGGTCCTTAGTTGCTTCCCTCTCTTCATATAATCCCAGACAGACTTGATGAGGTTGAGGTCAGGGCTCTGTGGGGGACATATTATCACTTCCAGGACTCCTTGTTCTTCTTCTTTGAATGAATGAATGAATGAATATGTTTATTTAAATAGCTCCACAAGTGTAAGCAGCACTTTACAATTGAAGGGTTTTGACAATACAGACTTATAAGTTCTTTGCAAAGTGAAACACTGGAAGTGAGGTCCCTGCCCGAAAGCTTACAATCTAAAGTGGTAATGGGAGACATACAGAGCATATAAGGGTCAAGTGCTGAATACAGTGCCAGAGTTCTGGTTATGATAGGGGACATACAGTAAATAATTTATAAAGAGCCTAAGTACAAAGTACAAAGTCAGTGCCATGTAACATGTTTAAGTTTTGTTAAGGAAGTGTAGTTTCAGTTGTGATTTGAAGACCATCAGAGAGGTTCAGTGGTGCAGGAAGGTAGAGCATTCCAAAGATAAGGACCAATGAGAGAAAAAGGTTTGATACGTGAGAGGGTTGTAGACACAAAAAGAGCTGAGAGAAGATTGTTATTAGCTAATTGTAAGTGGCAGGATGAGATATAGCAGGAGATCAGAGTGGAACTGTATGAAGGGGTAGAGGAGAGAGGAGTTTTGAATCAGAGAAGCAGAATTTTGTAAGAGATCTTGAGTTTTATAGGCAGCCACTGGAGCGATTTGAGGAGGAGAGGGGCAGGGACAAACCTAGGTGACAATAGGCTAATTCATGCTGCAGCATTCTGTATGAACTGAAGAGGATGGGGCTGCGAGGCAGGAAGGCCAGTGAGAATTTTGGCTGTGGAGGAACAAAGGAAGGGAAGGATTTTAATAATGTTACGCAAGAGAAAGCAGCATGATTTAGCAATGGCATTAATATGAGGAGAGAATGAGAGAGATGTGTCGGTTATTACCCCTAGGCACTGTGCCTCTGATACCGGATTTATGGTAGTGCCATTCACAGTCACCTGTGTTGAAGATAGTTCATAATGACTTTTGCTGTATGTTTAGGGTTGTTGTCATGCTGCAGAATAAATTTGGGGCCAATGAGATGCTCCCTGGGGGTATTGCATGATGGATAAGTATCTCCCTGAAATGCTCAGCATTGAGGAGACCATTCATTCTTACCAAATCCCCAACTCCATTTGCAGAAATGCAGCCACAAACTTGCAAAGAACCTTCACCATGCTTCACTTTTGCCTGCAGACACTCATTCTTGTACGTCTCTCCAGCCCTTCGGCGAACAAACTGCATTCTGCTACAGCCAAATATTTCAAATTTTGACTGATCAGTCCGAGTACCTGCTGCCATTTTATTGCACCACCAGTTCCTGTGTTTTCATGAGTCGTTTGGCCTTGTTTCCACATCGAAGTTATGGCTTTTTGTCTGCAAGTCTTCCATGAACACCACTTCTGACCAGACTTCTCCAGACAGTAGACGGTTGTCACACTGTATTCTGCTAATTCTGAGCTGATGGCACTGCTGGAAATCTTCCAATTGTGAAGGGAAGTAAGCATAATGTATCTTTCATCTGCTGTACCAAGTTTCCTTGGTTGACCACTGTGTCTACTGTCCTCCACATTGCCTGTTTCTTTGTGCTTCTTCAAAAGATCTTGGACAGCGTATCTGGAAACCCCTGTCTGCCTTGGAATTTCTCCCTACGAGAGACTTTGCTGATGCAATATAATACTGTGTGTCTTGTTGCTGTTCTCAGTCTTGCCATGATGTATGACTTTTGGTTGTTCCTCACCCAGTTTTATTCCTCCTACACAGCTGTTTCTGTTTCAGTTAATGATTGTGTTTCAACCCACATATAAATTGATGACCATTAGCACCTATATGCCTACAAAATCCCTTACTTTGTGTAAGTGTACCTAGAGGAATCAATGCTGTTTTGAAGGCAAAAGGCGGTCACATCAAATATTGATTTGATTTAGATTTTTCTGCTGTTCACTTACTAGGCATTTGGTTAATTGATAAAAATAAAATAATAACATGTCTGTTTTTGAAAGCATTCTTACCTTACATCATTTTTTCACACCTGACTTTTGCACAGTACTGTGTGTGTGTATACAAATACATAGACAGATAGATAGATAGATAGATAGATAGATAGATAGATAGATAGATAGATAGATATAGATATATATATATTTGGAGTGGGCAGAAATAAAAAATGTCTGAGCAGTTGTTTGAAGGCAGAGCAGAGAGAAGATTATGGACATGTGAAAACTACAGAGAACGCTGGCTTAGTAATGTCTATTTTACATTAAGTTGTTTTCTTGCATTTTAGAGAGAAGTATCATCCTTAAGGCTTGATCCAATTGACTATGACAATAATAAAAAAGTACCTTCAGTAGTTTTAAGTCACAGTAAGGTCTGCAATTACCTGTGCTGTGACAAACTACCGAATGCAAAAAATCCATATCGGGTGCTAAATTTGCACCCATAGGAAGCAATGGGAAATAAACTGAGTTTGCGATCCAATTCCATGCGTTGGGTAGTAACATGCGTTAAGGGACTCAACTCCATCAACAAAAATCTGTGCCTACAAAAAGCTGGTGTTGTGTCCTCTAACACATGTTAAAAAACACCCTAAGCCACATAAAATGAGTAACCCTTGAGTGCCAGAGAGGTATGGAATGAATTTCAAAACAATGTGTTGCATACCCATCTTGCACTCAAATGGTTTTCAAAATGTGTGTTAAGGATGAATAAGTAACCCTTTCAATGTCAGACAGGTATGCAATGCATTGTTAAACAATGCATTGTTTACACTTCTGTCACTGAAAGGGTTAAAAAAAAGTGTGTGAATGGGGGAAAAAAAGAAAACCCTTTGAGTGCCAGTATGGTATGCAATGCATTGCACATCGTTGCATACCCCACTGTCACTCAAAGGATTTAACAGCCGAAAAATAATACCAAAAGTAAAATCAACACTTACCAGTAATCCAGATGTCCAGCGGGGTCTTCTGCACCCAGGTATTCTTCTTAATTCTTCCTCTGTAAGCTTCTTTCTTCTTCTTCATCTTTTATCTTCATCTGTCATCTCCATCTTCATCTTCTTTCTTCATCTGTGCTCCTCTTTGGTCTTCGTCTTTAACCTTAGTGTGATACCTGAAAAACAAAAAATATAGTTAATAAAAATAATCTAACATTAAACAAATGCTGCCTTAGTCATCGGCGGCTGGAAACAATATGAAACATACCCCCTCCTCATACCTTATGGGCTACTGCCTGATGCACACTGAGGGAAATTTGAATAGGGACTGCCTTTTAAATGGCCAGTCCTTGTTCAAACTAATACTCTTCCATTGGTGTGGAGGTAGGATTACAGGGGCACAGAATGTGCCCTGCAGTAACCCCACCTCCCAGCCAATCAGCTTCCAGCTCCTTGAGTCATTCCTCAAACTAGAAGCTGATAGGCTGGGAGTTGTGGTTACTGCATGGCACATTCTGTGCCCTGCATATGCCCACATCCCAGCCAGTGGAATCATGGAAGCAATTTGAACAGCAACTGGCCATATAAAAGGCAGTTCTTGTTCAAATTTCCCACAGTTGGCATCAGGCAATGTCTCAAAAGGTACAAGATAGTTTTTATTTTGGTTAAGTATGTTTAATGTTAGATTATACTGCATTTTTTTGTTTTTCAGGTTCCACACTAAGGTTAGAGAAGAGGAACACAGATGAAGAAAGAAGATGACCGTTGAAAATGGAGATGACAGATGATGATAACAGATAAAGAGAAAGAAGGGAGCGGCAGATAGAAGCGTACAGATGAAGTATTGAAGAAGCAGAGCAGGGTGCAGAAGACCACGATGGACATCAGGATGACAGGTAGGTGTTGTAACTAAGGGTGATAGGATAGTGTTAGGGTTAATATGGGTCCACTTTATTGTTAATGTTTTTTTGGCAGCAGAAGCGCTCCTAGATAAGGTTATAGATGATCTGTAATGCTGCTTAGCCAACAGTAATGAGTGTCTGGGTGGGGGTTGGATTTGCAAACAATGACATTGATGATAGTGACAGAGATGATTGGGTATTTTAGACATGTTTACTTTCCAGACTGTCAGACTTCCTGCTTGATCCCTCAAAAAGGCATATTGCTAAATTTCAGTTTTTATTGGCTTATCATCATCGCTCTTACTTTCTACTTCATCAGTATCAGTAGAAGGGGGATGGTGGTGGGACAAAATCTAAACCAGCACTATCCTCAATAATTTGGTCATCATCATCATCATCATCATCATCATCAGCAGCAGCAGCAGCATCCAATTTCTCCCCACTGCTATCATATTCTTCTAGATCTTTTAAGTCTAAAACTTTTAATTTTTATTTTCCCTTAGGGGGATATAAAGAACATTGACAACTAGTTTGTGGTGGGGTATTACTGTCATTGTTTGATGCAGCAGTTATTCTCACTGATAAGTCTCCTCTGATATGGCAATGACACTAGAAAGCAACTCATTGATAGTGGGGGAATTTTTCAAATCACTTTACAAACAGCCTCCTCTGGAGTAGAGAGATCATTATCATCATTTATTGCACAAACTACAGCAACCATGGCCACAGTCATATTTTTTAGTTCAGCTTTACTACCACCAGTACTTGGTGGGCATTATAATAGTAATATTGATTTTACAGTACTCTGCACAACTTAGCTATTAGCATGTGTAAATATGCTTTAGCCATCTGAACATAATGTATGATGTACTGTATGTTCCTGTGTCTAGTATCTGTTTAGTATCTGTCACTGTCAATCTCAATCACCACTCAGTTCAAGGATTTAACATAGTAACAAAGTTCATCCCATGGAATAATACCCTTGTTGCTGCAGAGGAAGGCAAAAAATCTCTATTGAATCAATTTCCAATTAAGCCCTAAGTCTGAAGAACAATCCCTTCCTGAGTCCCAAATACAGTCAGATATTTCCCTGGATCAACATCCTCTCTGCTTTGAAACCAGATGTCATAATTCTTATTATTGTTATAAACTACAAAGTTTTCCATTACATTTTTTAAAGTAAGTACAGTATTTCCTGCCTGCCTGTGTCACCTATCATTTAAACATTTTTGTTTTTAACTATCCCCATAAGTGTCTGTCTACAAAGAAATCACATCCACACTCCATGCAATTGCAATATCTCTCCTGACTTTACTACAGTGTTAATTTTACAGTACAGTACAGGATGAGCACAGACCTGTTAGGTTCAAGTGTAACTGTGATCCAATCAGAAGATCGGAGCAGGTGGATTTCATGCCTACTCAGCAGTTCAAAGCCAAGGTCAGTACCAGAGTAGACAGCAAACAAAGGAAGCTCTAGAGGAGACTTGATAATTGGACAAGGACTGAGAGGATGGACAAGGTTAAAATAGGAGATCCAAGCCTGTCAGGAGCTAGAAGCCTGAGGCTGTGAAAGCACATAATAACAGTGTGCAGGGACATGTGCAAACAAAATGCAGAGAGACATGCATTTTAGCTCAAAACAATCAAGAGACTAAAAAGGCAGTGAAAGAATTCAAGCCACCTGGTGAGAAAAGATATATGTGAAAATGCAGGTAAATTACGCATATGCACACCCACCAATACTCCTCTCACACAAATCCATTTTATTATCTTTATCTGTCTGCCTCTAACATAAAAGTTCAGCTGTTCTCTCTCTCTCTCTCTCTCCAGTCCCAGGCACACACTGACAACATACAGAATGACAACATTATGATCAAGCACAACATATGGTAAACTGTCTCCCCTTTCATAGTTAGCATGGTAGGAATTAACGAGGGAACCGCCATGTTGGGATAGGCAATACATTATTATCATTGATTTCAACACAATAAAAAAAAGTGAAAAAAAAACAAAACACTTTTCATGGGAATTCAGTTAAATCATCTTTGGTGATAGTGGTTACTTTGAAGATATAACAACTCAGGGTTTTGCTGCAAAGATTTTCTTTATTTCAGCTATATTATGATAGGTTTGCAGGAAACTTGTGGTTCTTGATGGTTACAATGATGTTACAGCTTGATAGATAAGCTATCTTAAAGGGATAGTAATACTTACATTTTACTATCCCCACTGGGCTCGTTTAATTCAGTTTTTAAGGGCTACAAATGGGGGATAGTAAAATTGAAGTATTGATATCCCTTTAAAGGGATAGTAATACTTAAAATGTAAAAAAAAATATGTTGTAGGGTTTATCCCCCTGAGTAAAACAAGAGTACTCCCACTTCTGAAAGGTGTTTCATTCAAAAGTTATTAATTTTCAAAGTTGAATTTTTTAGGTGCAATATCACAGTGGCCTGAAATTGTACAGTGGCGCTGTTGCTACACGATCCTATGGACAGCTCTGGTCAGTTGACCATAAATCTCCATAGGATGGTGTAGCAACAGCGCCACTTTACAATTTCAGGCCACTGTGATATTGCACCTAAAAAATTCAACTTTGAAAATTAATAACTTTTGAATGAAACGCCTTTCAGCAGTGGGAGTACTCTTGTTTTACTCAGGGGGATAAACCCTACAACATATTTTTTTTTACATTTTAAGTATTACTATCCCTTTAAGCTTAACTCTTGTAATGCCCGTGGTTGTATTATATACAGTTTTATGTAGTCAATGCATGGAGCGAATAGCACAAATGGATCTGTACACAGTGAAGCCACATTATGCCATGAGTAAGTAAATTGCTAGAGCTATAAATAGTGAAGGAATGTTATGTCATATGAATATGTAAATAGATAAACCTTAGAATAGATGAAATGGAATATTGACATGTAGCCAGAAGCACATCTCCTGGGTAAGACCTTCCACACACATACCAATGTTCTCTTCTGGTTAATAACAGTGGCAGCTTATAATTTAGAATGACATATGACTAGTGAAGGAGCCATTTAGTGGAAAGACCGTTACTTTTTAAATGTAATTATCTGTAAAACAATATAAAGTTGAGGTGACAAGTCCACTTTAACATCTAAATCCAGAAATATTCAGAGCCATTGTTATATACACCTTGCACTATACCTTAACACTTGAGTGTGAGAGGGGTACTCAAGACATTCCGAAGCAATGCATTGCACACACTTGGCACTCAAAGGGTTAAATCTGAAGAAATTCAAGCAAGATTTTTTTGAGAAATTTCCATTTTTATTACAGGACTCAAACCTATGGGTCTTTAGTTGCTTGAAAAGAGAAGTTCGTATCTCAGGTGCTCTTTGCTAATCCAAAGAGTTTTATTCTATGACTAGTTTAAAAGCCGCAGTGCCACCCAGCAGCCTCGGCTGGTGCCCAGAACCTCTCTGCTCACTGCCCGCACTGCAGTCATGTGCAGAATAGAGTGCCCGAACACGCCATGGCTGATACGGAGCGGGGTGATCGGAATTCGGACCAGAGTCTAATCTGTGCACCTTCCTGGGACCACCAAGGTCCCAGGAAGGTGCGCAGACAGGACTCCAGTCCGAATTCGGAGTGCTCCACTCCGTTCGGGTATTCTCTACTGCTCATGACTGCAGCGCGTGCAGTCTCTACTGCACATGATGGCTTCTGACAAACATCCTAGTGAATTATTATATAGGATTTGTCAAAAGAAAAGTAAAACAAAGATGGGGCAGATTCATTAAGCAGTGATGAAAAGTGATAAAGAGGTGATAAAGTGGAGATGATGTCTCCAATTCCTATGTTATTCTATGGAGTCTATGCACCAAAAACTCTTCAGCTTTGGAGATCTTAGTGAATAGCCTGCATAGAATAACATAGAAACTGAACTTTATCACCTCTTTATCACTGTTTGTGAATCTTCCCCAATGAATTCATGGGTGTACACAAAGGAAGCTGCCATGCCTTAATCTGATGAAATGTAAGCATATATTCTAAGAAGAACTAGATTATCTCTGGAACTAATCAACTGCACCACAAGGTGGAAATAAAAATTCCCCAAATTAACATTTCTTTAAATCAGTGATTCTCAACCAGGGTGCTGTGGCACTTTAGCGTGCCTCAGAAATCGACTTAGCGTGCCCCATGTTTTCTATAAAGACCTTTACAAAATGTGAATGTTGAGTTTTAAATGCATATTTATGGAAATGTTTATGCATAATATATTTTGTCAAAGGTATAGCTATACATTACTTATTTGTACCCTTCATAATGCCCTTGAAAAATGGCACATAAAATGTCAGGGGTGCCCCAAAGAATCTAAATCTCATATTAAGGGTGCCCTGAACAAAAATAGGTTGAGAACCATTTAAATGGTGCTTTTAACCCTTTGAGTCCTTTGCAATGCATTGCATAGCCCTCTGGCACTCAAAGGGTTAACCACTTTGGAGAACACTCTAAAATTCAAGGGGGTAAAAGCCCATTTAAATGAATAGGAATTTTTATTACACTCCTACAGTACACTTAAACAACATAGAATGGTTTGAGTCTGTGCCTGGGCCCACTGGTGGATGCACTCCCAACTAAGGAAGAAGAGGTTGTATAAAGATATTGTATACACCTCCACACCCCAAAGGAAAATGCATCCAACCAGGACGAGGCCATGACACAAACCCTATGCACACTGTATAAACATAAAGGATCCAAGTGTAATATGGGTATATAAAATCTCTATGCTAATACATATATATGATGAAATATGTGTCCAAAAAAGAAAATAAAAGTAAAAATAAAAAACAGATATGTTCTATTAACTATAAAAAATTAATAATAATAATAAAAAAGAGAACAGAAATCCAAAAATATCAATAGTAAGTGAAAGTACGCAAAGACAGTACTTATTACTGATGCAAATAAAGGATGAAATGCTGATAATTATTTTAAAAAAGAAGAAAAATAAAGTGCATAACTCTAATACAAATGATGGATGAGATGATGGTAATGATGTAAATATGGCTTGTGACGAGTACAGGGATTACTGCTTGGTAGACCAAGGGTTAAGAGATTTATCCAGCCAAACAAAAAGATAATAAATTGCATTTATTAGAGAGGTCACAGTGTTATATTTGCACCCATTCGAACCAATGAATACAATTTCAAATGTGTGTTTCAATTCCATGCTTTCGGTAGTAACATGCCTTAAGGGACTTTATCGCCAAAAGTCTGTGCCTGCAAAAAATAGTTGTCGAGTCCCCTAATGCATGTTAAAAACAACCGACACTGGAATTGAAGTGTAAAAAAACTTTAAGAAAAAAAGTGATCAGTATATGTGTTGATGCTGGGCCCATCCATCCAAAGTGCTGAAAATATCAGTGTAATGTAAAAAATTTAAAGGGATAGTAATACTTCATTATTACTATCCCCCATGCTGTAACCCTTAGCATTCTGTATTCAAAGATACCAGCTGCATCTCTCAAACCTTTACGGTTTGAGAGATATCCGCTTTCAAATTTCCCTCTCCCCTGACGTCAGCATTCTATCTGACAGCAGGGGAATCCAGTCCCGGGATCGGCGGTGACTCTGCAGCAGAGCTGAGATCTCGTTATAGAAACAGAAATCCTTCACTAAAATGGTCCTCTACATGTGCTTGCAAACCAAGCACACGTAGAAGACCATTTTAGTGAAGGATTTCTGTTTCTATAATGCGATCTCAGGACTCCTGCAGAGCCACCGCTTGCTCACTGACCAGATTCCCATGTTCTCAGCTAGAACGTTGACGTCAAGGAAAAAGCCAAAAAGAGGGAACTTTGAAAGCGGATATCTCTCAAACCATAAAGGTTTGAGAGATTCGGCGGGTATAGTTGAACTCAGGATTTTAAGGGCTACAACATGGGGGATAGTCATAATGACGTATTACTATCTCTTAAACCCTATGAGTGCCAGTAGGGAATGCAACTCGTTGCACACCCCACTGGCACTCACAAGGTTAAACCTCCAAAATTAACACCACCTCTTGAAAAGAAACACCTGTAAGAGTAATGTCCAGCAGGGTCTTCAGCACCCTGGTCATCCACTGTAAGTATTCATCTGTAATCTTCTTCTTTCTTATGTTCCTTCTTATGTTCGTTCTTCTTCTTCACTATCCGGACACTATCAACCTGTCTCCGGTCAGGTATGCGATCCCGCTGTAAGGTATCCTGTTCTTCGTGTATCTCAAGCAGACCAACGGTGAGAAAACACTGGACTTGTAGGGGTTTATTATTATCATTAACTCCTTAAGGACCAGGAAAATCTGAGTTCGATTTGACTTGAGGACCAGATCAATTTTGACTTGTTTTGACTATGTCTTTGTTCAACCATATTTTCTCTTTAATTCCTTTTGTACACCCGCACAAATTATATACTGTTTTTTAAGCACAAGTAGGACTTTCTTTTTATACCACAATTATATGACTACCTCATCGTTTAATTTTAATAAAATAGAAAAAAAGAGCAAAAACATTTAAAAAAAAACAACATTTTGCTTACATTTTTCTTTCCGTATTTGCATACTATTAGTTCATTACAAAAAAATGCCCCTAAATATATTCATTTGCTTCTCCTGAATATAAGAGTACCCCATATGCCTAGTATTTCAATCCCTTTCTCAAATTTACAAGGTAAATATTACAAGATGGCTGCCATTATTTCCAATTAGTAATTTTTCAAGAATTGGCATGTGAGGATCATAGCTTAGTTGACGGTGCCAGAACCAAAAATGTCCCACAAAGGTATATGTTTCTGAAAACTAGACAAAATAAGGTAAATAATCAGGAGAATTTTGGAGTTTTTTATGTAGCTATTTTTCCAGAAATATTTTTCAAAATTGTGGTAATATTTTAGTTTTTTTTTTGCAGTTTTCACACTTACAATTCAATATTACTGTTGATATCAAGCACGGGATAGTTGAAAATTTAAAAATATCCATTGTTTAGTGTTCAGCTCCTTTTTCTGAGTATGGCAATATCCCATATGCATAGGTTTCTCAAGGTCTGGGGGAGCTACGGGGCCCAAATTAGAAATGGACGTTTCCAGTTTCACACTTTGAATTTTCACAGCTTGAGTCACTGGTGCCATGTCTCATTTGGGGCTGTGTAACAGTGCTCCACTCTATGATTTACCCCCCAAAAGTGTATATTTTTGGAAAGTAGACATCCCAGGCTTTCATTTTATGTATGTTTTCAATTTTTTCATGCAGCCATTTTACCACCAATCCCTTGTAAATCTTGACGTAAGTAAAAAAATCATCGTTTTTCATACTTTGACTTCAATGTTGATGTGAATTTCAAACACATGAGAGGTCAAGATTTTTAAAAATGCATTGTTTAGTGTTCAGCTCCTTCTTCTGAGTACGGCAATACCCCATATGCATAGGTTTCTCAAGGTTTGGGGGTGCTACATGGCCCAAATTGGAGCATGGGCATTTCCAGTTTCACACTTTGAATTTTCACAGCTTGTATCACTGGTGCCATGTCTCATTTTGGGCTGTGTAACAGTGCTCCGCTCTAAGATTTCCCCACAAAACTGTAATTTTTTGGAAAGTAGACACCCCAGGCTTTCATTTTATGTATGTTGTCAAATTTTTTACGCAGCCATTTTACCCCCAATCCCTCGTAAATCTTGACGTAAGTAAAAAAAAAATAATTGTTTTTCATACTTTGATTTCAATGTTGATGTGAATTTCAAGCACATGAGAGGTGAAGATTTTTAAAAATGCATTGTTTAGTGTTCAGCTCCTTCTTCTGAGTATGGCAATACCCCAAATACATATGTTTCTCGTAGTCTGGTGGAGCTACATGACCCAAATTTGAACAAATATTAAATTTTCACATCTTGCTTATCTGGTGCCATTTCTCATTTGGGGCTATGTTCCAGCACTCCACTTTAAGATTTCCCCACAAAAGTGTATACTTTTGGAAAGTAGACACCCCCAGCTTTCATTTTAGGTGTGCTTTCAAATTTTTTACACAGCCATTTTACCACAACACTCTCATAAATGACATAAATAAAAAAATCAGCGTTTTTCACACTTTGACTTCAATGTTGATGTGAATTTCAAGCACAGGATAGGTGTAGATTTTAAAAACTGCATTGATTAATGTTTAGCTCCATATTCTGAGTAAGTCAATGCCCCATATACATAGGTTTCTCGTGTTTGTGAGAGCTATGGGGCCCAATTTTAAACAAATATTGAATTTTCACATCTTGCTTAACTGGTGCCATTTCTCATTTGGGGCTATGTTCCAGTGCTCCACTTTAAGATTCCCCCCAAAAGTGTAAATTTTTTGGAAAGTAGACATGCCCAGCTTTCATTTTAGCTGTGTTTTCAAATTTTTTACACAGCCATTTTACCACCAATCTCTCGTACAACTTGACGTAAGTAAAAAATGTAGAGTTTTTCACACTTAGATTTCAATGTTGATGTGGATTTCAAGCAATGGGTAGGTAATGATTTTTTAAACTGCATTTATTAGTGTTCGGCTCATTCTACTGAGTACGGCAATACCCCATATGCATAGCTTTCTCATGGTCTGGGGGAGCTACGGGGCCCAAATTGGAACATGCGCGTTTCCAGGTTCACACTTTGAATTAGTAACATTGTAACATTTAGTAATTTAGGTTGAAAAAAGACTTGCGCCAATCTAGTTCAACCCTTTTCCTATTCCTGTTTACCATCGTTGATCCAAAAGAAGGCAAAAAAAACCCCTCAATTCTCCCAGCTTGCATCACTGGTGCCATTTCTCATTTGGCCTGTGAAACAGTACTCCACTTTAGGATTTCCCACCAAAAGTATATATTTTTGGAAAGTAGACACCCAAGGATTTCGTTTTAGGTGTGTTTTCAAATTTTGTACACAACCATTTCACCACCAATCCTGTGAAAAATTGCCATAAGTAAAAAAAACCCAGCCTTTTTCACACTTAGACTTCAATATTGATGTGAATTTCAAGCACAGAATAGGTGAAGATTTTATAAACTGCATTGATTAGTGTTTGGCTCCTTCTTCTGAGTACGGCAATACTCCATATACATAGCTTTCTCATGGTTTGCGGGAACTATGGGGCCCAAATTGGAACATGCGTGTTTCCAGGTTTACACTTTGAATTTTCCCAGCTTGCGTCACTGGTGCCATTTCTCATTTGGCCTATTTAACTGTGTATAAACTGCATTGATTATTGTTCGGCTCCTTCTTCTGAGTACGGCAATGCCCCATATGCATAGGTTTGTCAGGGTTTGGGGAGCTACTGGGCCCAGTTGGAACATGTTAGTTTCCTTTTACAGACATGCCATTTTTACAGCTGGTTCCTTGTCTCATTTCGGACTGTTTGGCAATGCTTCCATTAATTTTACCTCCAAGGCAGAGAAACACCATTTTTCACACTTATATTTTAATGTTGCTCTGGATTTCAATCAGATGATATTTGCAGATTTTTTAAGTGCTTTACATTAGTGGTGAGTTACATCGTCTGAGTACAGCAATGCCCCATATGCATAGGATTGTCAAGGTTTGGGGGAGCTACTGGGCCCAGTAGGGAATATGTGTGTTTCCATTATCAGAGATGGAAAAAACTTAGGTTGCTTTGCTTCCCATTATATTTTGATAGTGTTAGATCTAAGGAGGAATGTGTTTTGAAAAATTACAAAACAGGATATTTCAGGGGGAAAAAGTGGCCAAATAATAAAAGAAGCTTTACTGCACTACTGCATTGTACCTGAATGGTATTCCTTGAAGCAGTCACAAATGCAGAGGTCAGGTTTGGAAGGGCAATCAGTACAGTAAGTGGTGGTGTCTATCCATGTAACGAGATCCTAAGTCCTCGGATGCACGTTGCTCGTTCTGCCGACTACCTCTCTCTAGATGACGGCTGCCTGTAGCTGGTTTTCCCGGTCAGTCCCTCCAAACAGCTTCCCAGGATGGGGGTCAACAGAAGACCCTTGATACCACCCAATAATGCAGACACAGTACGCAGTTCAGGATCAAAAGAACTCTCCCTTTATTGTGGCTGAATTTAGCTCTTTTATGAAGATTTAGAACAAAGAACAACAATACATAACAAGGTTAACTTACCCAGTACAATAGGTTGGGGGGACATACAATGGGACCCCTAGGGTTAAGGTAAACTCAGGTACAATGGGACACAAGACTCCATGGAGCCGTAGTAATTCAATCGGGCTGCTTTAACCCTTAGACCAATAAGAGAGGGAGAGCTGGATTCGAGGAGCCAATCCGATGGCTGCCTACTTTTCCAATGTAAAGTCTATGGAGTCCCTTTAACTGCAGGCGGCCAATCGGTACCTTGGGGCGGGTCTTAGATTAGCCAGTCCCTGGGTGGCCTACTTCCCCCATGTTAACTCTATGGGGGACCTTTAAACTCGTCACCCAGAGCTTTGGCCAGTCAGAGAGCTGCCTACTGTCCAAGCACCATGATGTTCGACATAGTATCGAATCTTTGCCTTTTTGCAGATAGAATGACACCTACTGGTTGCTGAAGGTATTGCCCTGCAGTCCTTTGAAACTTGTGGCCAATCCGAGAGGTGCCTACTTTTCCCCATGTTAAGTCAATGGCGTCCCTTTAACTCGGATTGGCCAGTGGGAATCCGGCCGACCCTAGAAACCCAAACTGCAGGTTCCCCTACCCATTTCCCATGAATAGCAGTTCCTTTGAGGGGAAAAGAGTGTGCAGTGAGCTTTACCTTGCTGTAGCAAACCCTGCAGAGCTTCTGTGGTTTGTTCTTTTGGGGAGTTGGGGGGATTTTATAAATAAAGTGTGCTTCCCCGGGTTTTGATGGAATGATTTCTGGCACACCGTGAAACAAAAATAGGGAAATGAGTTGTAGCTGATAGTGTAAAAAGCTACATTTTGGATTGGGGTTTGCCAGTTTGAAAATTAAAAATTAATTATGTACTGCAGTCTGCATCATATAGATGGCAACTTTTTGTACCATGCCCTACACTTTCTCATTGCAAGGTATGGCTGCATTGGTTGATCACACAGATCAACTCCCCCCATGTTTTTATTATAGTCCCTGATGTGGACTGGCTTTCTCAGAACCCCTCTCCTGCCACAAACAGTGATTGCCACTGTTTTGTCCTCATGCATGGTGGTCAGCATGTAGACATCTTTTCTGTCCTTGAACTTAACTGCCAGCAGCTCCTGTTGGCACAAAGATAAGGACATCCCAGTTTTTGTTTGGTATCTACGAGTTTTTTGGGCAACTCCCTGCAATTGCGCCTAACAGTACCACAGGCCCCAGTGTCAAAACAAAAAAGAGACTTAAATAAAAGGGGGCTGATGAAATAGTTATCAACGAATAACTGATAACCTTTATTTAATAAGGGGTAAATTAGATCCCAAATGATTTTCCCATTTGTTCCTATAAATTTGGGGCAACCAGGAGGATCAAACTGGCTGTCCTTGCCCTCATAAATTCTAAAAGCCTGGTGTAGCCTGTGGCACTTTCACACAATTTATAAAATTTAACAATAAACTTGGAACGCTTAGAGGGGATATATTGCTTGAACCCTAACCTGCCATTATATTTTATTAGGGATTCATCTACACTAATTTCTTTTTGGGGCATATATACTTGGGCAAGCTTTTGCTGTAAATGATTTATTAGGAGACACATTTTGTACAGTCTATCATACTGAGGGTGTTCTTTTGGGAGGTACAGGGTATTATCACTAAAATGCATAAAGGGCAAAATTACTTCAAATCTGGACCTGGTCATTGTCTTGGGGAATATAGGGGTATCACATATGGGGTTTTTACTCCAGTAGGATCGGATACTTGGCTTTTTTATTATCCCCATTGCCATTATTAAGGCCCAGAATTGCTTAAATTCTGTAATGTCTGTGGGTTTCCATACTTCTTGCTTAACAATGAAAGCTGTAGGGTTGGCAGCAATATACTGGGCTGCATACAAATTGGTTTGGGACACAATTTCCCCCAAAATGTCTTCCCCCAAAAACAAATCAAAAAAATTATCAAGGGTAAATCCTTTCACATCAATTTGAATCCCTGGGTTGCCTGTGAATTCTGGGATTTGTGGGCAAACATTGGTTGGTGATACCCATTCATTAGGATCAGGAGTGGCAGGTGTTGGGTCATTTCTTTGGGCAGCACTTGGGGCATTTCTTTGGGCAGGTCTTTGGACAGGTCTTTTGGCAGGTGCTGGGGCAGTTGCCAGGGAAGCTCTTGGGGCAGTACATCTTTTCTTTACAGAAGGCTCAGCGTCATCACTAGAGCTGCTCTCACTCTCTGAAAACTGCGTTATATCAAAGTCTGACGCAGTGTCTGTGGCTTCTCAGTCAGATGCCAAAAAGTCATAAGCCTCTTCTACACTGTACCTCCGCTGCATTTTGTACATTTACTCTAAAAACCTTTTTTTGTATTTTTTTTTTTGCTTTTTTTTCTTCCGCTACCCCTAAACCTAAATCTAACCCTAACCTACGTATACCCTGAACCTACCTAACTCAAGTGAACTACCTATCTAAACTAAACTTACTATATTTTTTTGTGTTTTTTTTTTTTTTTAGTTTCTTTTGTTTTTTTCCCCTACTCTACCCCTAAACCTAAATCTAACCCTAAACCTTTCCCTAACACACATCTACACTAAACCTACCCAACTACCTACCTAAAATACCTAAATTATAGAAAATAATCAAATTTTATTATAAAAAAACCTCAAAAATTTTAAAAAAATTTAAAAAATACAAGGGGGATGGGTGATGTACCACAGATCAGCAAATGCTGATCTGCAGCAAACTGATCACTACTAGAGTGTCTTCCCCCAAAAACAAATCAAAAAAATTATCAAGGGAAATCCTTTCACATTAATTTGAATCCCTGGGTTGCCTGTGAATTCTGGGATTTGTGGGCATACATTGGTTGGTGATACCCATTCATTAGGATCAGGAGTGGCAGGTGTTGGGGCATTTCTTTGGGCAGCACTTGGGGCATTTCTTTGGGCAGGTCCTTGGACAGGTCTTTTGGCAGGTGCTGGGGCAGTTGCCAGGGAAGCTCTTGGGGCAGTACATCTTTTCTTTACAGAAGGCTCAGCGTCATCACTAGAGCTGCTCTCACTCTCTGAAAACTGCGTTATATCAAAGTCTGACGCAGTGTCTGTGGCTTCTCAGTCAGATGCCAAAAAGCCATAAGCCTCTTCTACACTGTACCTCCGCTGCATTTTGTACACTTACTCTAAAAACCTTTTTTTGTATTTTTTTTTTGCTTTTTTTTCTTCCGCTACCCCTAAACCTAAATCTAACCCTAACCTACGTATACCCTGAACCTACCTAACTCAAGTGAACTACCTATCTAAACTAAACTTATTATATTTTTTTGTGTTTTTTTTTGTTTTTTTTTAGTTTCTTTTGTTTTTTTCCCCTACTCTACCCCTAAACCTAAATCTAACCCTAAACCTTTCCCTAACACACATCTGCACTAAACCTACCCAACTACCTACCTAAAATACCTAAATTATAGAAAATAATCAAATTTTATTATAAAAAAACCTCAAAAATTTAAAAAAAATTTAAAAAATACAAGGGGGATGGGTGATGTACCACAGATCAGCAAATGCTGATCTGCAGCAAACTGATCACTACTAGAGTGATCAGATAGGGGGAACTGTATTGATCACTGCAGAACAGTGATCAAAGGGTTAATTTTGTCTTTTTTGAACTTTTTTTTTTTACAGAAATGCTGGAACACAATCTGGGACGCTTGAAAACTATGTCTCTCTGTCTCTCTCCACCTCAGCAGTGTGCAAGATGGAGGGAGATAGAGAGATGTGTCATTCGGCTTTTGCAACGTGATTCGCTCACCAAGCAAATCACATGTTGCAACAATGTTTCTACTGGCTGTTACTAAGTGCCCCGGTACCAGGACACTTAGTAACAACCAGCCCGCTCTCTCCCATCGCTCTGTGCGGCCGAGATGGGAGAATATAACCCATGATGTACCGGAATCGTCATAGGTCCATGGAGCAAATCTATCCATGACGGTCCCGGTACATCATGGGTCATTAAGAGGTTAATAAAAACACTTATAATTATAAATAAAAACAACAATATTGTTATTAAAAAGGCTCTTACGTGTTTCGCAGTTTATACACTGCTTTATCAAAGATAAACAGCCCAAAAGTGCAGAAAAATAATGGAGCAGAGGCTGATCTATGGATGTGGGGAGTTTCTACTGAAACTCTGCCCACCTCTGCTCCTTCCCAGCCTCCTCCTCCCATTCCCCACCCTCTTCTCCTCCTTCCCTTGGCTATTCCATCTACTTTTTCCCAAGTTTCTTAAGCTCCGACCCACTCTCAATTAAGCCATGCCCCTTTTGATGCAAATCTTGTCATTTATCACCCTCCAGCCTCACCATTCCAGGGAGTCAACAAGAAAAAGTTCCCAGGTATGAAGATTACTGTTGTTTTAATTATAGATGGGTTTTGACAGTATTCTCCCATTTTTAATTTCATAGGCTTCAATTCTTGCCTGGGGCTCTGGATATCTAAATTGATTTAACACCCTTGCAATGTGTTTTTCGCCTCCTGAAGGGATTAATATAATAAAGATGCTCTGTTTTCTGACTGACTTCTGATAGCCCAGAAGCTCTTACAGGAGTCTATCTTTCCCTGTAGTTAGACAACTCTATTCAATCAAATAAACATTTTACCTTTTATCTGTTTGAGTTGCTTTTTATTCTTTACAGTTACTTTTATCTATTTCACTTTCTATACTTGCCAGTAGCAGAATGCCAAGATTTTCTTAGAGTTGGAAAAAGGTTTTGAAACTCTAGTCTATGGGCGAGATGTTCATAAAGTGGTGATAACAGAAATTGTCTGTAATCAGAATAAAAAAGTTCTTACACCATGATCTGTCAACTCTCAGACACATTTCTGTCATTTTTTGCATCCAATTCCGCCATCTCCGTCAACGGGAAAAAGCTGTCTTAAAAAGTGGGTGTGGTTTAAACTCCTGTCATAATGAAAGGTATTTTCAGTAAAATTTTTTTGTTTGAACGTCATTTTTTTGTCTGATTAACATCATTTTTTCCCAACATAATAAAAATGGTCTAAACTTGGAGAAGAAAAATTTGTTTCAAATACAAAAACTGTATTTGTTTCTTCGAAAATGTTCGTTTCAAAGACAAAATGAAAGACAATTTTTAAGATCAGAATTTTTAATGGCAATGTTCAATGAGGTCTTCTTAACGTCATTTTTAATTCTTTAGATGAATTTTCAAATGTGACGGATTTACTTCTGAAAATATGGTCCTTCTTTTACCACCAACTCATGATCCGACAAGTTTTTCATTATGATGACTTTTTGAACATCTTACCCTAAGTCTTCTATTTTCACATGGGTAACAATTGTTCTTATAATACAATATGAAAAAAATATGAAAAAAAACACAGAGATATCTGTTTCCTATGGTGATTTCTAGACAAGCGATGTTGAAGGGAGAAACGTCTTGCTGGGATTCTGGTCTGACAGTGTGTTAACAACATTCTAGAAAGGATTAACAGATCACAATGGAATCTCTCAAATATTGCATTTAGCTTTATTTTCAGTGTCATTTTATTCAGATGTTTATATTGAAGACAAAATATGCTGAGAGAAAATAAAAACATTGTTATGAAATTGCAGGTAAGTATCATGGAAAATGCTATCAAAATGCAGCTCTTTTTCTCCACACAATTTCACTGCCACAAAAAATATATTGTGTAAGCATAGTATTATGGAAATTAGGCTGCTTTGTTAGCAGATTGGAGCCAAAGAGGTAATTGACAAGTGAGCTTGAGATAGATAAGCTGTAGTCCATTCTGTATTTTGTGTTTATATTATTAGAACTGTATAACACTGTGCCATCCATGCCATTAGGAGCTCAGTAAGTTGTGTGTGTCTGGTGAATTTTTTGACAGAAAGAACTTAATAGGAGGCCATGTCAGAGCTATGATATAAATGTATTAGAAATTGTAGTTCAAGAATGTTAATTCATAGAGACCATAGAGACAGGTACAAAGCACAACTGCTTTAGTATTATAGGGGTTACATGCTCAACAAAGTGGGTGTATGTGTTAGAGCAACTTCATACATCCAAGGCTCTTATAATGCACTTATTTATGTTCCACTATCCTGACAGAAACTGATCACCGTATTCCTCACTTAGGGTGAGATGTTCAGAAAGTGGTGGTAACTGAAATTGTCTGTAATCAGAATAAAATCAGAATAAAACAGTTCTTACAACATGATCAGTCAATTCTCAGACATGTTTCCGTCATTTTTGCATCCAATTCCGCCATCTCCATCAAAGGGAAAAAGCTGTCTTAAAAGTGGGTGTGGTTTAATCTTCCGTCATAATGTAGGGTTAGGGGTTTAGGTTTTCCTTATACTTACAGTATGAAGATTGTCCCTCGCTGCTCCCAGGACCAGATTCCACAACTGATGGGATGGATGGAAGGAGGATACTTTCTCATTCAATTGCTGATGAACTACAAAACTGATAGTATTGAATACAGAGCTACATGAGACAAATAATATAAAGAAAAATCAAAGTTGCATTTTGTTACAAGTATTATCCCTTTAAGAGGAAAGTTTCAGCTCAAATGGCAGTGTTGCTCTGTTCAGCTTTCACTTGTGTACTCATTTACCATTCAAGAGGCAAAGCAGAGTGGTACAGTGGTGGGTTCACACAGGAATTGGGAGGAATCTCATTCCAAATTGAGAGCGCTTTGGGAATTGTGGTAGAGCAATGGCCCAAAATTTATGGTATATTCCACACATTGGGTTATTCTTTCACCCATTCCCATAGCACTCAGTTTGGAATCCATTCCCTCCTTCCCCCCCTGTGTGAACCCACCCATGTTCTGACAATAAATCCACCCTGATTTGCTGTTTGAATGGAATTTAGGAAACACGAAAACTGAACCAAGCTGCACCATTGTTTGTGCTGAATCTTTCCTCTAAAACAAATCTTAAGAGAAGAACTGCCTAACCGATTGCTTATGACCAGAGCCAACACTTTGGATAATCAATACAGAAGGAAATTGTGGGGGGCACAGCGCACTGATTGTAAGGGTTAGGGACCCTTGGGACTCTCCAAGCCTAAGATGGGCTATATATGCAACTATTAATGGGGGCTCTGGTCACCTTATGAAACAAAAAAGTTCACTAAACAAATGAAGACTGTGTTTAAATGTTAACAGGAATCTGTAAAATAAATTGAGCATCTTTCTTTAAATAGTATGCTAGAAAATCAGTAAGTCATTTAGTATATAGGTGGTTGCAAATCTGCAGAACTAAAACAAACAATGATGACAGAAAACAAATCACACTGTTTACATTAAATTAACCTTAAAGGGATAGTAATACTTAAAATGTATTCCCACTACTGAAAGGTGTTTTGTTCAAAGGTTATTGCAGCTCAAACTTGTATTTTTTAGGTGCAGTATCACAGTGGCCTGAAATTGTACAGTGGCGATGTTGCTACACCAACCTATGGACAGTTCTGATCAATTGACCATAAATCTCCATAGGATGGTGTAGCAACAGCGCCACTGTACAATTTCAGGCCACTGTGATACTGCACCTAAAAAATACAAGTTTGAGCTGCAATGATACACTTTTCAGCCATGGGAATTCCCTTGTTTTACTCAGGGGGATAAACATTACAATATATATATGTAACGGGTAGGGACCCGTTACTGGAGTATACCCCAAGCATCTGCCCGGGAAACCGGCCCTGAAGGAGTGACATTCACGGGAACACGGGGCAGCCACTGGGCAATGGGATCCTATGCGGCCGGCCAGCGTCCCATTGAGAAAAAGGGAGTTAAAGGGACACCATAGGATTAACATGGTGAATGGTCGGCCGCCCTCTGATTGGTGGACTGGGGTTTAAAGGGACGCCATAGACTTAACATGGCGAATGGTCGGCCCCGTTCTCATTGGCTCTCGAACATCGAGCCCAAAAGAGGATTTTCCCATTGACTTAGAACGGGGCCGTCGCTCGCTTCCTGATTGGCCGCCGACCCTCGAACCGAGTTAAAGGGACTCCATAGACTTAACATGGGAAAATGTCGGCGGCCCGGGGATTGGCTGCAGGGACTCCGCGGCATGGCCTCTGATTGGCTAACACCTAAAAGCGGAGGTCGAACACTGGCGTCCCCAAGTCTACGGCCCTTTGTCCCGGGTAATCACCCCAGCCCATTGTATGTGTCCCAAGCCCCATTGTGTCCCCAAAGTGTCCACAACCTTCTTTTGTGTGCATGTTAATAAGGTTACCTGTGTGAATTCAGCCTTTTGTTAAGAAAATATGATTGATTTATCCTGACTCAGTTAACTGTGTATAAAAGTACTGTTTTTCACGAAAATAAACTGTTCCTCTGGTTGACTAAGAAGCGTGTCTTGTGTCTTCATTGAGTGGTGGTATCAAGGGTCTTCTTGCGACCCCCACCTCTGGCGGAGAAGCGATACGGGAACCGAGGTTTCGACCAGGCTCAGGCGGCTTCAGGGTCTCACTAGTCCGGTGTGAGAGCACAGAGCATCCCGGGGAGGTTCGAACCCCGTTACACTGGTGGCAAGCGGCGGGATCTCCTGGAACCAGCCCAGCAGGGGAAAAAATAGCCATTGGCTTGACCCCAGGTTCCAGCAACATTCGTGAGGAAAGTACCAGTTTGCGGAGACATCAGGGTACCAGCCGGGATATGGCCGACTTATACAGACAAAAATCGGTGGCTGAGCTACAACAGATGGTAGAGGAGAGAGGACAGGAGGCAAGGGGCCTCAAAAAGACTGAACTGGTAAATTTACTGCAGTCCTTGGATGAGGATATGGTGGAGCGGGCCAGGAACACTGATCTGCCACCGGAGGATGGATACTGCAGGGGCTCGCAGCAGTCCCAGTCGCCCCGAGGGTTGGTGAACCCTCCTACCCGTGGGGATGTGGTGGCAGAAAGGGTGGCAAGCCGCCTGGCTTTCCTGGGGCCAAACCCACCACAGGACTTTGTAACCAGAACTATTTTGGCTGTGGAACAAGAATACTTGAGAGAGCTGGAACAAGCACGGTCCAGTTTGCATAGCCCGGCCACGGAGAATCGCAGTACCACTGCAGAATATTCATATAAGTTGCCGCACGGTCACAGAGGCAGCTGAACTGGCCGATCGATTTGAGGAGTCACGGCGGATGGGGCAGCGGGCGGCTACGGTCCATGGGCCCGCAGGGACTAGGATGTTGGGAGGATCCACGGGTCCCTCCCGTCCCCCACAGGCCGGTCCATCTAGAGGGCCCCCAGGCCCCCCAGCTAGGAACAATCCGGAGCCAGAATGCTACCTGTGCCATCAACGAGGGCATCTGCGCCCTAATTGCCCCTTGAACAGGGCTGGTAACCGGCCCTCAGCAGGACCAGCCCGGTGGGGGCCCCCACCACCTCAGCCCCGGGTGCCACCCCGGTCTGTCAATTGCGTTAGCACCCCGGAGGAGGAAGGGTATGACTGGCCCGCTCCCAGGGAAATAATACGGGGGCAGGAGGATTTTGCACCCTGGGGACATTACCATGAGGTGGCTCTGGCTCAAGCGGCAGGGCTGGACAACAGAAGCCATCACTTGCAGAAAATTCAGGTGGACGGCTACCCAGCAGAGGGGCTGCGGGACTCCGGAGCAACACTGACCCTGGTGCAACCCCGGTGCTTACAGCGCCAGCACCGGACCAACCAAGCTGTGGAGGTGCGAGTGGCAGGGGGGAAAGTCTATCAGCTCCCTACGGCCAGGGTACATTTGGACTGGGGCACCGGGCAAGGACATCGAATTGTCGGGGTCATGCCAGGACTCCCGACCGATGTGCTGCTGGGGAATGACCTCGGACGACTCGAGAGCCAGTTCATCTCAGGTCACGTCGAAGATTGCCAGGCTGTCACCCGGGCACAAGCCAGAACAGCAGCAGTGGTAAGTTCGAACGACCCAGCCCCGTCTTCCCCTTCCGATCCTGGGGTTACTCAGTGGGCGCCCCCGGCCGAGTTTAGGGATGCGCTACAGGTAGATCCCTTGCTATTAGGATACAGGCGCAGGGCCGACAGTGGGGAGGTTAGCCCAGGTGGGGAGAAGGTATACTGGGAGCAGGGGCTGCTGTATAGAGAAACTATTTCCACGGGTAGGGATGGGGTAGAAGTAGCCAAAAAACAGCTGGTAGTACCCTCCCGATATAGATCTGCCCTTCTGGCTCTGGCTCACGAGGTCCCTTTGGCTGGGCACCTTGGGGCCAGGCGCACCGAAGAGCGACTTACCAGGACCTTTTTCTGGCCACAAGTCTCCCGGAGTGTACACACGTTTTGCCGGACCTGTGACACCTGTCAGCGGGTGGGCAAACGGGGAGACCACCCTAAGGCTCCACTGCAGTCTTTACCTATTGTAGGGGTTCCCTTTCAGTGGGTGGCGGTGGACATCGTGGGTCCCTTGGCTAGGTGCAACCGCTCAGGGAAGAAATTCATTCTCACGGTGGTGGATTTTGCCACCCGTTACCCTGAAGCTGTTGCCCTAGCCAATGTAACCGCAGAGTCCATAGCTGACGCTCTGGTGGGCATCTTCACGAGAGTAGGGTTCCCCCAGGAGATATTGTCAGACCGAGGGACACAGTTCACTTCTGAACTATTACAACAGGTGTGGAAGCTCTGTGGGGTGAAGGCGGCTCACACCACCGCTTATCACCCCCAGACGAATGGCTTATGTGAGAGGTTCAATGGGACCCTCAAGCAGATACTGAGAGCCTTTACTGACTCCTGTAGGGACTGGGAAAAGTATTTGCCCCATCTCCTCTTCGCATACCGAGAGGTGCCTCAGGAGTCCACGGGATTCTCGCCCTTTGAGCTATTATATGGGCGGAGAGTCCGGGGACCCCTGAACATCCTCCGGGAATACTGGGAGGAGAAATGTGAAACAGAGGAAACCCCAGCGGTTACCTATGTGCTGGAGCTAAGGGACCGTCTGGAGACCCTGATGGGCATGGCCCGCCAGAATCTTCAGCGGGCTCAGGGCCGCCAGAAAACCTACTATGACCAGCAGGCCAGGGTCAGAGAGTTTATAGTAGGACAGCAGGTGCTAGCGCTGTGACCGGTCCGCCAGAACAAACTGCAGACTGCCTGGGAGGGCCCCTATCAGGTGGTGGGTCAGCAGGGGGAGACCACGTACCTTATAGCCAGGGGACCCCAGCTAAAGGATAGGCGGATCTGCCACATAAATGCCCTTAAGGCGTACGAGCAGAGACCTGAAGAGATTATGGCGATATGCACTCCCCCGGCTCAGGAGGCAGAGGAACGGGAGATTCCCGATTTTCTGTCCGCTGTGCAGGAGGAGGTGAGTGGGGGGTCCCTGCCTCTTGGTAGTCACCTTCCCGCAGATCGACAGGAGCAGCTGCTGGAAATAGTGGGTCGCTGGCCCGGGTTGTTCTCCCCTTTACCCGGTCGAACGTCCCTGACTGACCACCGAGTGGAGACGGGAGACACAGCCCCGCTTCGACAACCCGCCTACCGGGTACCTGAGGCTGTTAAGTCCCACATCCAGAGAGAACTTAGGGAGATGCAGGAGCTGGGGGTCATTGAGGAGTCAGATAGTCCCTGGGCTTCCCCGGTGGTGTTAGTGCCCAAGAAGGATGGCACTACCCGATTTTGTGTAGACTATAGGCGGCTAAATGAAAAAACGGTTACCGATGCCTACCCCATGCCTCAGGTGGATGATCTCCTAGATAGGCTGGCAGGAGCTCGCTATGTCACCACGTTAGACTTAAGCAAGGGCTATTGGCAGATTCCTCTGGCTCCAGAGGCCAGGCGCAAGTCAGCCTTCATCACCCCGTTTGGCCTGTATCAATTCACGGTCATGCCATTCGGGATGAAGAATGCCCCAGCTACCTTTCAAAGGTTGGTTGACCGCCTGCTCAATGGAGCCCAGGAGTTTGCCTGCGCTTACTTGGATGATATAGCGATTTACAGCGAGTCCTGGGAGGATCATCTGCTCCATGTAGCCGCAGTGTTAGGGAGAATACACAAGGCGGGCTTAACCATCCGCCCTGACAAGTGTCAGGTAGGGAAAGGAGAGGTGCAGTATTTGGGTCACAGGGTAGGTAGTGGGTGTCAGAGACCGGATCCAGCTAAGATAGAGGCCATAGTGGCCTGGCCCCAGCCCCAAACTAAAAAACAGGTTTTAGCCTTCCTGGGAACCGCTGGGTATTACCGCCGGTTTGTACCCCGCTACAGCGATCTGGCCAAGCCCCTGACAGACCTGACCAAGAAAGCTCTACCCAGAGTGGTGTCCTGGACCCCAGCCTGTACCCAGGCTTTTGATGCCCTTAAGGCAGAATTAGGGAAATCTCCTGTGCTTGCTGCTCCGGACTTTAACCGCCCGTTTCTGCTCCACACAGACGCCTCCAACGTCGGCTTGGGAGCAGTTTTAAGCCAGGTGGACGAGTCCGGAGAAGAACATCCCATTGCCTACCAGAGCCGTAAGCTGCTGGACCGAGAGAAGGGCTATGCAGCCATTGAGAAGGAATGTTTGGCTTTGGTATCGGCTATCAAGCGGCTGCAGCCTTATTTGTACGGACGGGAATTCACGGTGATTACGGATCATAACCCCCTGGTCTGGCTGAACAAGACTGCGGGGGATAACGGACGCTTATTACGGTGGAGCCTGGCCTTACAACCGTACACCTTCTCTGTTCAATACCGCTCTGGGAAGAACAACCGGAATGCGGATGGTCTATCCCGGCAAGAGGACGTGTAGGGGCAGCCGTGGGGGAGTGCACTACCTGGCTGGTTCCCAAGACCTCCTCCAGGGATTATGGAGGTCTTGGGCGCTGAAAGGGGGGGGTAGTGTAACGGGTAGGGACCCGTTACTGGAGTATACCCCAAGCATCTGCCCGGGAAACCGGCCCTGAAGGAGTGACATTCACGGGAACACGGGGCAGCCACTGGGCAATGGGATCCTATGCGGCCGGCCAGCGTCCCATTGAGAAAATGGGAGTTAAAGGGACACCATAGGATTAACATGGTGAATGGTCGGCCGCCCTCTGATTGGTGGACTGGGGTTTAAAGGGACGCCATAGACTTAACATGGCGAATGGTCGGCCCCGTTCTCATTGGCTCTCGAACATCGAGCCCAAAAGAGGATTTTCCCATTGACTTAGAACGGGGCCGTCGCTCGCTTCCTGATTGGCCGCCGACCCTCGAACCGAGTTAAAGGGACTCCATAGACTTAACATGGGAAAATGTCGGCGGCCCGGGGATTGGCTGCAGGGACTCCGCGGCATGGCCTCTGATTGGCTAACACTAGTGATGAGCGAGCACCCCAATGCTCGGGTGTTCGGGTGCTCTGACCGAGCACCCCCTGAGGCTCGAGTGCTCGGCCGAGCACCCGAGCCCCATTGAAGTCAATGGGAGGACTCGAGCATTACACCAGGCACCCCCTGCTCTGATGAGGGGAGGGTGCCTGGTCCATAGGAAAATGGCAGAAAAGGATGGAAACACCACAGAAATGGTTCAGGGACAGCATAGGGAGGATGTCTGGATGCATCTTGGACTCCAACATCGCTGCTGGGAACGATCTTTCGCCCGTAGTACGCCATTTTTACAGACTGACCATAAAACACACAAAAAGGAAAATAAAAACGACTTTAGGTGAAAAATTGTTACCAAACAATATTTGCTGTATATTTACTTGTATATCATCTGCAAATTCTCCCAAAAATTTCCTTGATTTTCTGAAGTGAGGCCATGATTAAGAGGGAAACGTGCGCAGAGGCAAATTATCCCAAAAATTTCCTTGATTTTCAGAACTGAGGCCATGATTAAGAGGGAAACGTGCGCAGAGGCAAATTCTCCCAAAAATTTCCTTGATTTTCTGAACTGGGGCCATGATTAAGAGGGAAACGTGCGCAGAGGCAAATTCTCCCAAAAATTTCCTTGATTTTCAGAACTGAGGCCATGATTAAGAGGGAAACGTGCGCTGAGGCAAATTATCCCAAAAATTTCCTTGATTTTCTGAACTGGGGCCATGATTAAGAGGGAAACGTGCGCAGAGGCAAATTCTCCCAAAAATTTCCTTGATTTTATTGAACTGAGGCCATGATTAAGAGGGAAACGTGCGCTGAGCTGACCATCTAAAACATTATGGGTGAGGGTCTGCTGCGGAGCTGACCATCCTAAACATTATATGCGAAGGCCCGCTAGTGAGCTGACGCTATAAAACATTATATGAGAGGGCCCGCTAGAGAGCTGACCCAATAAAACATTATATGAGAAGGCCCGCTGGTGAGCTGACCTATATAAAAATTGTCAAACAGGGCCCGCTGGTGAGCTGGCCCTATATAAAAATTATATCACAGAGCCCGCTGGTGAGCTGGCCCTATATAAAAATTATATCACAGGGCCCGCTGGTGAGCTGGCCCTATATAAAAATTATATCCCAGGGCATATGGAAGAGGAGGAGGAGGATGAGAAGATTAAGAGTCAACCATATACCCGTTTTTTGGGTGGAAGGGGTGAATGGGAATACAGAGTATTCCCATCATTGTAAATAACATATATGAAGTGAGTTTATGTTCCCCCGGGGCTTTCCTCCAGTGGAGTGGAGAAGTCAGGGGAAATCCAGGCCTTGTTCATTTTTATAAGTGTCAACCTATCAGCATTGTCGGTGGAAAGGCGGATACGCTTATCTGTTATGATGCCACCAGCAGCACTAAATACCCGCTCAGACAGAACGCTGGCGGCAGGGCAGGCCAGCACCTCCAAGGCGTAGAGTGCCAGTTCATACCACGTGTCCAGCTTGGACACCCAGTAGTTGTAAGGCACAGAGGGATCATTGAGGACGCTGACACGGTCTGCTACGTACTCCTTCACCATCTTCCAAAACTTTTCCCTCCTTGTGACACTAGGCTGCGCATCAGGGTGAGGGTGCTGGCGGGGTGTCATGAAGGTGTCCCACGCCTTGGAGAGTGTTGCCCTGCCTTTCTCGGAACTGCTGTGTGCTCCCCTTTTCTCCCCTTCTCTGTTGGCCAAGGTAGCACGTACTCTGCCGCCAGCGTTGTCAGATGGAAAATTTTGGAGCAATTTTTCGACAAGAACCTTCTGGTATTGCACCATTTTGCTTGTCCTCTCCACCGGAGGAATGAGAGATGAGAAATTCTCTTTGTAGCGGGGGTCCAGAAGGGTGAACACCCAGTAATCCGTGTTGTTTAAAATGCGTATAACGCGTGGGTCACGGGAAAGGCAGCCTAACATAAAGTCAGCCATGTGTGCCAGAGTTCCAACAGTCAAGATTTCGCTGTCCTCACCAGGAGGATGACTCTCAATCTCCTCATCCTCTTCCTCCTCTTCTGCCCACCCACGCTGAAGAGATGGAACTAAAGTTCCATGGCTACCCTCTGTAGCGGAGGCAACCGTGTCTTCCTCCTCCTCCTCCTCCTCCTCCGCCTCCTCCAATTGTCGCTGAGAAGACGAAGTGAGGGTGCTCTGGCTATCACCTTGTGTAAGCTCTTCCTCCCCCATTTCCACCTCTTCCACATGCAAAGCGTCGGTTTTAATTGTGAGCAGCGAGCGTTTCAGTAGACACAGAAGTGGGATGGTTACACTGATAATAGCGTTATCGCCGCTCACCATCTGTGTTGATTCCTCAAAATTGCGTAAAACCTCGCAGAGGTCTGACATCCATTCCCACTCCTCACTTCTGATTACAGGAAGTTGAACGGAGAGGCGACGACCGTGTAACAGCTGGTACTCCACTACTGCCCTCTGCTGCTCACAAAGCCGGGCCAACATGTGGAAGGTGGAGTTCCAGCGCGTGCTCACGTCACACAGCAGCCGGTGAGCTGGCAATTGTAAGCGCTGCTGCAGCTTCAACAGGCCGGCCGAAGCTGTAGATGACTTACGGAAATGTGCACACACGCGGCGCACCTTGGTCAAGAGATCATGCACATTGGGGTAGGTTTTTAGAAATCGCTGAACCACTAAATTAAATACATGCGCTAGGCATGGTACGTGTGTGAGCTTGCCGAGCTCCAAAGCCGCCACCAAGTTACGCCCATTATCACACACAACCATGCCTGGTTGCAGGTTGAGTGGCGAGAGCCACTGCTCGGTCTGGTGACTAATCCCCTGCAACAGCTCTGAGGCCGTGTGCTGTTTGTCCCCAAGGCAGATCAGCTTCAGCACGGCCTGTTGACGCTTCCCCACTGCAGTGCTACACTGCTTCCAGCTACCGGCTGATGGGGGAGTGGCGCTGCGTGTAGAGAATTCGGAGGTGGAAACGGAGGAGGAGGAGCCAATAACGTAGGTGCTGGTGGAAACCCTGATGGAGGTAGGGCCCGCAATCCTCGGCGTGGGTAGCACCCGTGCCATCCCAGGGTCCGAGTCGCTCCCAGCCTCCACGACATTCACCCAGTGTGCCGTCAGGGAAATGTAGCGTCCCTGGCCACAAGCACTTGTCCATGTGTCAGTCGTTAAGTGGACCTTCCCAGTAACTGCGTTGGTCAGGGCACGGGTGATGTTACGGGACACATGGTGGTGTAATGCGGGGATGGCACACCGGGAAAAGTAGTGGCGGCTGGGGACCGCGTACCGAGGGACAGCTGCTGCCATCAGGCTGCGGAAGGACTCAGTCTCCACAAGCCTAAATGGCAGCATTTCGATGGCCAGTAATTTGGAAAGGTGTGAGGTTAGTGCTATGGCCTGTGGGTGGGTGGCTGGGTACTTTCTCTTGCGCTCAAATGCCTGGGGTAACGACATTTGGACGCTGTGCTGGGACAGGGAAGTGGATGTGGTCGCTGATGGTGCTTCAGATGCTACAGGTGCAGGGCGGGAGGTATGCGGGCCTGCGCCTTCGACAGGCGATTGGCCGGCACCGAAAACAGGGGAAGAGGAGGCAGTGGTGTGGCCTGCAGACACAGATGGGCGATCCAGGCGTTCCTCCCACTTACTACGGTGCTTGGATGCCATGTGTCGGATCATGCTGGTGGTGGTGAGGTTTCTAGTGTTCATGCCTCGGCTCATTCTGGTGTGGCACAGGTTGCAAACTACAATTCTTTTGTCGTCCGCACTTTCCTTAAAAAAACGCCATACCGCGGAACACCTACCCTTTGGCAAGGTAGATTTACGCAAGGGGGTGCTCCGTGGAACATTTGCGGGCCGGTTTGGTGCGGTCCGCCTTCTTTCTGTAGCCACACCACTGCCTCTTCCAGCCTGTTGCGGTGCTGCAGATGGCTCACCCTCAGGACTGCTGTCATCGCTCGGCTCTACACCTTCCCAGGTGGGGTCAGTCACCTCATCGTCCACCAAGTCCTCCTCCACTTCCTCACTCTGATCATCCTCCTCATGTCTTGATCCCACCACATACTCAGTCATTGACAACTGTATAACATTCTCCTCAACAAGGTCTTGAGACGGAAATAGTGGTTGATTTAATGGCAACTGTGTCTCATCATCATCATCATCATCCACTACTTCCTTTGACCTTAAATGCCGTTCACATCTGTCATCTTCTTGTGATTGGGTAGCCTCTAGAGGTTGTGAATCAGGGCACAAGATGTCATGTTCCTCTGCAAGCGTGCTTGGAGAGAGGGTCAAATGAAGGATTGGTGATGAGACGAGCTCCTCACTATATCCCAGTGTGGGATCACTTCTTTGACCAGACCGTGTATGGTGGGAGGAAGGATGATCAGAGTGAGGATTATGTTGACCAGACTCTTGGCTACTGAGAGTGGACTTGGTGGAAGACAGGGTGGTGCTTAACCGACTGGAAGCAGTATCAGCTGTCATCCAACCGACCACCTGTTCGCAGTGGTCGGACCTCAAGAGTGATGTCCTGCGACGCCCTGTAAAATTAGACATGAAGCTAGGTATGGTGGATGTCTTTCTTTCTTGTGCTCTGGCACCAGGCACAGTTTCTACGCGTCCTGACCCGCGCCCTGAACTATCAGGATCACGTCCACTTCCCCGTCCCTTTTTACCCGCCTTCTTCATCTTACACGGAATATGTGACTTTAATATTTGAGTTTGAAAACTTAACAGTATTTCTTACTATTCTGCAACTGTGCAGAGTACACAGAATAGGCTGCTAAACTGCGGTGACACACACTGAATGGAATAAGTGACTTTAATATTTGAGTTTGAAAACTTAACAGTATTTCTTCCTATTCTGCAACTGTGCAGAGTACACAGAATAGGCTGCTAAACTGCGGTGACACACACTGAATGGAAAATGTGACTTTAATATTTGAGTTTGAAAACTTAACAGTATTTCTTCCTATTCTGCAACTGTGCAGAGTACACAGAATAGGCTGCTAAACTGCGGTGACACACACTGAATGGAAAATGTGACTTTAATATTTGAGTTTGAAAACTTAACAGTATTTCTTCCTATTCTGCAACTGTGCAGAGTACACAGAATAGGCTGCTAAACTGCGGTGACACACACTGAATGGAAAATGTGACTTTAATATTTGAGTTTGAAAACTTAACAGTATTTCTTCCTATTCTGCAACTGTGCAGAGTACACAGAATAGGCTGCTAAACTGCGGTGACACACACTGAATGGAAAATGTGACTTTAATATTTGAGTTTGAAAACTTAACAGTATTTCTTCCTATTCTGCAACTCTGCACAGTACACAGAATGTGCTGCTACACTGCGGCGAAGCACACTGAATGGAATATGTGACTTTGATATTTTAGTTTGAAGACTTAACAGTATTTCTTCCTATTCTGCAACTCTGCACAGTACACAGAATGTGCTGCTACACTGCGGCGAAGCACACTGAATGGAATATGTGACTGATATTTTAGTTTGAAGACTTAACAGTATTTCTTCCTATTCTGCAACTCTGCACAGTACACAGAATGTGCTGCTACACTGCGGCGAAGCACACTGAATGGAATATGTGACTTTGATATTTTAGTTTGAAGACTTAACAGTATTTCTTCCTATTCTGCAACTCTGCACAGTACACAGAATGTGCTGCTAAACTGCGGCGAAGCACACTGAATGGAATATATGACTTTGATATTTTAGTTTGAAGACTTAACAGTATTTCTTCCTATTCTGCAACTCTGCACAGTACACAGAATGTGCTGCTAAACTGCGGCGACGCACACTGAATGGAATATGTGACTTTGATATTTTAGTTTGAAGACTTAACAGAATGTGCTCTAATCTGCAACTTTGCACACTAAACAGAATGTGCTCTAATCTGCAACTGTGCACACTAAACAGAATGTGCTCTAATCTGCAACTTTGCACACTAAACAGAATATATATATATATTTTTTTTTTTTTTCCCCCCCACACAAAATAACCTGCTGCCCCCACACACAGTAGTCCTAAAAAGGACTTTTGGTTCTTTTTTTTTCACAATTTTGCTTTTTTTCCTCCCTACACTGACTTTCCCTTCCTATCCTCAGCTCTCCCTGGCTAAGACTGAGCCGAACTCGATGGTCAGGTGCTATACAGCACCCGACCACGGGTTCTGGCCAGCCAATCAGTGTAATGCCAGCAGCCAACATGGCTGCTGGCATTACACCGATGTCAGAGCCTCCCTGCACATTTATTGGCTGCGCAGCAGCCGCAAAACGTGCGGGGAGGAGACCCGAACATGGCGGGCGAGCACATGCGGTACTCGTACGAGTACCGCCATGTGCCGAGCAGAGCGATGCTCGAGCCGATCCGAGCATCGACCGAGCATGCTCGCTCAACACTAGCTAACACCTAAAAGCGGAGGTCGAACACTGGCGTCCCCAAGTCTACGGCCCTTTGTCCCGGGTAATCACCCCAGCCCATTGTATGTGTCCCAAGCCCCATTGTGTCCCCAAAGTGTCCACAACCTTCTTTTGTGTGCATGTTAATAAGGTTACCTGTGTGAATTCAGCCTTTTGTTAAGAAAATATGATTGATTTATCCTGACTCAGTTAACTGTGTATAAAAGTACTGTTTTTCACGAAAATAAACTGTTCCTCTGGTTGACTAAGAAGCGTGTCTTGTGTCTTCATTGAGTGGTGGTATCAAGGGTCTTCTTGCGACCCCCACCTCTGGCGGAGAAGCGATACGGGAACCGAGGTTTCGACCAGGCTCAGGCGGCTTCAGGGTCTCACTAGTCCGGTGTGAGAGCACAGAGCATCCCGGGGAGGTTCGAACCCCGTTACAATATATTTTTTTACATATTAAGTATTACTATCCCTTTAAGGTTAATTTCATTTAAACTATGTGATTTGTTTTCTGTCACCATTGTTTGTTTTAGTTCTGCAGATTTTCAACCACCTTTTTTAATACAAATCAGCATTCTTTTACAAGTAATATTCTAATGTAAAGCCCAAATAAAGGCGACATGCTGAGTAATTTGTTCATATTTGTTCAAATGAGTCATTTGTTCTAGATTTAAATTTAATGACAAGAGGGGTGTGAAACACATTGCAAAACAATGAGTTTCACAAAATGGATTCAGGGGCACAATAATTTAATTATTAATTTAATAATTTAACAGTTTTTCATTAACGAGTTGCTGGAGCTGGTAGTTTGAAATTAAGTTCCAAAAACCTAACCTTGACCTCTTAAGTACAGCACGATCCAGTGGTGGGTGGCCCTAGAGGACTACGACACTTTTTTTTATTTTGAGTGATGCATTCTGGGATGGCAGCGTGGCATGCAGTCACCCTGCTGTCCCATTATCCCATGACGTGCCATAAGGAAAGAAAAACTCGCAACGCTAATGCACTATTAATATACATATATACTATATGTTTCAGAATGGTAAGAATGAACCCTGTCTGTTTTCAGTGATCTCCATTCACATGTGTTCCCATTTTTGAAGACATTAATGACCCCTGTGTGTGTATGTATTAGAGAGTGTTGGCCATTTATCAGCATTGAATAGGTTAGTTAGTATGTATGTTTGAAGTACAGTGGGATGCTGCCATGGAGTCTAGCTTACCACAGCAGATAGCCAGCTGTGGGTCACTGGGCAGAGAGAGGGGGTAGAACACATCTGTGAGTGGAATGCATGTCCCTTCACCCATATATCAGGCTAAGCAAAATATATCTTACAAATCGTACCTGTGACATCAGATCCTGTAGGGGGTGGGTAGAAGGAAGTTTAAGAGAGGAGATAGATGGGAATGGAGGAGCAGAGGAGTAGGCCTCCCTAGAATGGAGAGAAGCCTGGGGCCAGTCTGGAGTTGGACTGGCCCATGTGCTTGCTAAAGGAGTACTGGGGAAGCTGGGACCCGACTCGTGTGTGCCCTCACTGGAAGAGTTAGGGTGAGTGGGCACTGAAGGGGCCAGGTCCCCCTTCCATTTGTGGGTTGTAAGCCAAACTGAGGCAGCTGCAGCCACAGAAAGTTCCCTGATGTGCCCATAACAAGGATGGTGTCCGTATAGCTAAACTTCGGTGGCTACAGCCCAAGAATAAGGAAAGTGACTGTGGATAATCTCTTAGGATGCCTTCTCCAAATCCTCTGTCAGGATTAAAAGGAACAAAAAAACCTTATGCAATCCAGCACCATGCGCAGTGGGTGGAGTGCCCCACTCTTACTTCTATTGGAACTGTATATAAGTGCCATAATGCATCTAAAATCGACTGTGAGTATTAAGTGATCCCCTACCACACTGTACAACTTTGCTGGCATGCCAAGAAGAGACTAGCAGAAGTGTGTGGCTTTTATACTTTATCCCTGTTTGTTTGCCTGTAATTGTTGTACTATGTTTGTGTGTCATGACCTCTCTGATAAATACAATTTATTATCTTTTTGTCTGGTTGGATGCATCGCTTAATCCTCGGTCTACCAAGCAGTAACCCCTGTACCCGTCACATTATAAAAAAAGTTGTGATACCTAGTGACTATGATATGGGAAGCAAATCCCCAAACTAGGAAAAAGCCTAGAGAAAGAGCAAAATAAAAAGTATTCCTGCGCTAATCCATATATATATATATTGCCCAGAAATGAAAAACCTTGTATAATGTATGTTTTATACCTATGTGTATATTCATTTCAAACAAATTAGGGTTTTGTAGAATAGTTTGGCCAAAATATGTCCAAGCTCTCTTACCATGCCAAGGTACCTCAATTTCAAGAGAGTCCTATCCAATAGATATCTAAATCATAACTATAAAATAAAGTAAAAAATGTAAACTCAAATTAGACTTAATAAAGCTCTTTTGTGGAAACACATAGATAGTGTATGTAAAGACCCCAAAGGACTGAACCCCACACCGGCCTCTTTATATAGGTCTGGCCAACCCCCCATTGCAAACCACATGATACTTGTATACTTCATTAAAGGGATACCCCAGCAGGTAAGCTAATGAGCAAATGGCCAAATACTATGCATGGATAATCTACATTATCTCTATGACACAACTAACCCATAATCACATCACTATTATTAATATACTCCGATCCTAGAAAGGACTGACCCACAAACACAATAATACCATTAATACACTTTAATTACAATGCTAGAGCAAACCAACTGTACCGTACGCGTGAAAGAAACATTCCTACAGCTCTCATGGGTGTAAATGGAGCTGGGTCAATGTACAGTATCCATGTTTCCCAGGCTTGGAAGAATTTAGATTGTGAGTTGGAACGGTAAGAAGTAAATTTTTCTAGGGTGAAGATTTTCCAGATTTCCTTAGAAAGGTGGTCTGGTCTGGTCTGGAAGTGTTCGTTTCTTCCAGTGGGGAGCTACATATTATCTTGCAGCCAAAAGTATCTGTCAGATTAAGTAGCTTGGGTATATCATCTGGATGTAATCCTAGGAGTTTTACCCATGGGTTCAGGTCAATTTGATATTTAGTGATTGCTTGTATGAGATCAATCGTAATTTTGCTGCAGTCTTGGGCTACCAGGCAAGACCACCAGACATGAAAGAGGTCATCCCTAAAGTATCCCCTAAAACAAAGGAGATGCTGGTTGAGGTACATTTTTGCTAATCTGACTGGGGTCAGGTACCAAATGTAAAGAATATTATACATGTTCTTTATTAGTGATGCATTAGATCCATTTCTGGTGGTAGCAATTCCCCAGTATCCTCTTCCCAACTTAGCATGTGTCTAGTATTTGCATCCACCGAAGAGACATAAATCGCGTGGTAGATATGGGAGAGAATGCATGAGTCTGTATGTTTCACAGGGTGAAATATTATGTTTGTCAGCAAGGGTTGGTTAAGAAGCAACCTTATCTACATCCATACTATCCCTTAGACTGAGAGAGTAGACATGGGACCAGTAACAGAAGCTCATGGTACTGAAGCCAGGAGGACTATCAAGGTTGGGTGTCAATTGAGAAGACAGGGAGGTCGGTCATTTTCTGTATTTAATGGAATCCCATAATTTGAGAGAATGAAGGATTGTTGGCATAGCACCTAATGACTTGGAATAGCAGCTTTAGAAGTCCAGAGAACATAAGATATTATGAGGTGCAGAGTTCAAGATTATTTTATATATATATATTACAAAATATACACATCTGGGAAAATCACTGCTCCCAGTTGCAGAAATCCAAATATAATATATATCCACTCTCTCTTAAAAAATCGCTCTCTCAAGTGGCAAAAACATGCAGAACTGACAAAAAAAGATAGAGAGAGCCCAATAGATTTGGTACTCACATAATGATTTGGTCAGAATAATATTATCACTATGTGTGAGAAACAGGCATACCGTGACCTTAAACTCACCTCCTTTCGGGTAACCAGACAGCTGCAGTGGATCCCAAGAGGAACAAGTGGAGGCATTGAAGATGAAAAAAAATAATGTATTAATATATATATATATATATATATATATAATTATATATATATATATATATATATATATATATATATATATATAAATAATTTATTTATATATATATATCTATATATATATATATATATATATATATATATATATATATATATATTTAAAAGCTGGGCTACACGTTTATGCGTTTCTCTGTTACACACCACTTCATCAAAAGCAGCAAGGTATCAACTCAATACAAAGAACTCCACCGCAACAACCTTACTTTTAAATTGTGTCATAGAGAACTAAAAATGGAGGTAAGATAAGCTAGATGAATATCGCCCTTAAAATTCTGATTTTAAAAATGTGTTTAAATTAGTCTTTAAGATGACAAATTTTCAAAGACACAAAGACATATTTTTTTTTACCATTTATAACCATAATACTACTTCTCACTCCTATCTTCTAATAGTATTTTAATTTGTCTTCTCCAAGTTTAGACCATATTTATTTATTGGAAAATGATGAAAATCAGACAAAAAGATGACATCTAAAACACTTTTTCTGAAAATACCTTACAACATGACTGTAGATTAAATCACACCCACTTTGAAGACTGCTTTTTCCCTTTGACAAAGATAGTGTAACTGAGTGCAAAAAATGAATGTCTGAGAATTGACAGACCATGAATTAAGAACTTTTTGATACTAATTACAGACAATTTCAGTTTGAACATGTCTGTATGGGGATATAATGCATACTGTCAGCTTTAATTTGAGGATATTTGCATCCATAAACCCTTACAGCCCTTTGTATACATAGTCCCTCCATTCTAAGTGGACCAAAAGTAGCTGGACAATTGGCCGCTCAGCTTTTTCTTGGCCAGGTGTTTGTCATTGCATTATTAGTTCATGGACAAGAGAGCTAACAAAAAGTCTAGAGGTGATTTTAGGTGTGGTGTTTGCATTTGGAGTCTGTTGCTGTTATCTCTCAACACTTGGAGCAAAAAAATGTCAGTACCAATAAATCAGGCCAGCATGAAGCTGAGAACTTGAAATAAATCGATCAGAGACATAGCCAAAACTTTAGGTGTGTTAAAATCAACTATGTTGTTAAGAGGCAAGAATGTACAGGTGAACTCAGCAATAGCAAACAACCTGGTAGGTCACTGAAGACCTGTCATGATCACATGGAGACACCCCTTCTGGTGTAGGGCTACCAAGAGGCTTCAGTGAACTGAGCTGAGAGCAGAGCTTCTGTAAATTGGTGGATTACCATAGTAGAAGTTAGTGGTAATGGACATGAAGCCAGATAACCACACCCAGTTGAGCCAGGGCCTGGACTCGAGTAAATGATCAGGGTGTCCACACCTGCTCATGAAGACATCTCACGGTCTGTAACTCTACTATACTGTATATGTTGTTTGGATGCGTACTACTTGATGCTGATATACATTTGAATATCAATAAAGACAAAGTTGCTTTTATGAAGTTGCAGAGTATCCAATTGTTTTGCTTTGGTGCAGCCATAAGATAATTGTGTGCTGGACTCAAATTACTACCCCTGAGTTCCGCAGAGGTAACCCTACACACAAAAGGGGAGCAACTTGAATGGGACTATGGATAGTGGTGAGATACAGATACAATGGGTGGTGGATCAAGAGAGCAGCTACAACTGTACAATGGATTATAGCAAAATTGAACACTGTAGAGCTATGGATCTGATGAATGCTGCTGAGCTTATTTCAACACAGAATGCTGTATAGCCAATTAATTTCCCTGAGCAGCTAAGCACTGCAGAACACAGTAGAGCTGTAGTTCTGTTGAATTCTGCTGTGCGGCTTAGCACAGCAATAGCACAGCAGGGCTATAGATAGATGAATACTCAATGAGTAACTACCTGATATTCAAAGAAATGGATAGGAAAAGGATTCCTTAGGAATCAATGCTCCAGTTCCAGAGAAGATGAAGAGATGGCAGCACTGATTATACAAGGTGCCTCTGAGAGAGAGAGAGAGAGAGATAGAGAGAGAGAGAGAGAAAAAAGGGAGGACGGCAAGCCACCACTGGCACAAGGGGGAAGTTGACTGAGGTAGAGAAGCACAGAGGACCAAATACCTGCAATCTTCTGGGACCCCACCCTTGTAAGCAACAAGAAAAAGGTAGAGATAAGTGAAGGCTGGCTTAGGAGACTCACAGAAGAACAGCAATGAAGCTGAGCCTCGTGGTCAGGAATGCTGGGTCATCAACAGAAAGGCACTGATGAGACAGGGTGCCTCTGAGAGAAAGAGAGAGTGAGAAAGAGAGAAATAGGCAGAGGATGGCAAGCCACCACTGGTGCAAGGGGAAAGTTGACTGAGGTGGGAGGCACAGAGGACAAGTGCCTGCAATCTTCTGGGACCCCACCAATGGATGCAACAACAAGAAAGCAGAGATAAGTGGAGGCTGGCTGTGAAGACTCATAGAAGAACAATGAAGCTGAGCCATTTATGGTCAGGAAAGATGGGTCATTAACAGGAAGGTATTGGCAACTGTACCAAATCAAGGTGACAGAAGAAAGGTCAGACAACACTGGGTCATTATCAAATAGGCAGGGTATGGAGGCACCTAATTGTGAAGCAAGAAGGTAGTCAGGAGGACCCGGGTCAAAAACCACAGCAGATCGAATCAGGAAACAAATTGCTACTCAGTAGGGGTGGGCAAAAAGTCACCACCACCCCCAGCAGTGAGCTTTTGGAATTTGCAACTGCTCTAATTCCTGCTGCTGATGAGTTGTAAGGGCAGCAGGATGCTGAGGAGTAGGCTAGTGTGCCACAGACCACCGTGGACAGCAATACTCCTGGTCCTAGTTGTAGTGCTTGTTCTAAGGTAGTAGCAGCAACAGCAGCAACATCATCCTCTGCCCAAGACAGTGAAGGGTAATGTGGATGACAAGACAAGAAGAGGCCATTCTTCTCCACCTGTTCCCTATCCCTTTCCCCTGAAGTCATGGGTGTCAGACTATTTTTCTCTCGGGGCAGGTACAGTGCAGTTATCCCCAATGGCATTGTGCACAATTTGTGACAAGTCAGTGAGAAGGGGAAAAGAGGGAACGTGCCGTGGCACAAACATGCCTGAGTGATAAAAGTAATCTCTGTTGTGATTCCTCAGGTTGTGACACTAACAAGCCTGAGTGATAAAAATGATCTCAGATGTGATTCCTCAGAGCTTGAGATGCTAACAAGCCTGTTTCCTAAGGGCTTGGGCCTAAAAAGTCTGAGTCCTACAAATCACTGATTCCTCAGGGCTTGTGACGTTAACAATCCAAAGTCCTATAAATCAATTTTTCCTCAGGGCTTGGGACTAAAAAGTCTGAGTCCTGCAAATCAATGTTTCCTCAGGTCTTGGTCCTCTAACAAGTTTAAGTCTTACAAATCAATGTTTCCTCAGGGCTTGTGCCTAACAAGTCTAAGTCCTACAAATCAATGTTTCCTCAGGGCTCGTGCCTAACAAGTCTAAGTCCTACAGATTAATGTTTCCTCAGGGATTGTGCCTAACATGTCTAAGTCCTACAAATCAATGTTTCCTCAGGGCTTGGGACTCTAACAAATAGAAGTTCTACAAAGCAGCATTTCCTCATGGCTTGTGCCTAACACAAGTCTAAATCCTACAAATCAATGTCTCCTTGGGGCTTGGGCCTCTAACAACAAGTCTAAGTCCTACAAATCATCCACTACAAAATACTCTATCACGTAAAGTATCAGTCTGCCCCAGTCACAGCTTACATCGGGGGGGGGTCCCTGTGTCTAGTATGTTACATACCAATTTTTTATATTATTTTTTATTTTATGTATTTATTAATTTATTAACTGTCCTCCCATTCACAGTCAAGAAACCCCCCAAACAAATTCCATGTCCAACTGATTCATTCCCCACACTCCACCAACTAATACACCCTCCTCGGGCCCCTTTTATACCATGTCTTATTTTTATTTATTTTTATTAACTGTCCCCTCAATCCCAGTCAACAAACCCCCTCCAAAATAATTCCCTGTTCAACTTGATTATTTCCCCACACTCCACCAATACAGACACCCTCATACTCCATTTATATTATGCCTGTTGGAAATAAAATAACATAACTATATGTTGTGTGAAAATTTAATGTTCCGATTGATTTCAATCCAATGAGCTAGACGAAAAAAGTGGAAAAACTGCACTTTTTGCGGGAAATTATTCCCCAAGAAGGAAGTACCATTATTCGCCTTCCTCCTCCAAGCTTGTCATTTGAGCTCTGAAATATGCTTCCCTGGTTGTCCCTATATACTCCTGTCTGCCACTGTTTTCTGCACTGTGTTACATGATAGATCACTGTAGAGTTGTAGGTCTACTCCAGCATATCAGACCTTACCCATGTGTCTGTTGAGCTTCATAATTGTTTCTTAAGATGTCTGTGGAAAAAGGCAAAATATGCCACTTGGCCTACTGCCAGGAGCTGCTCTGGGTTGAAAGGCTTCATGTACCCTCTCAGTCCGCACTGGAGGCTCTTGTGTTTGGTCTAGTCCCAAGATGGCTGCAAATACTTTTTGAAACCACATCACAAGATCTTTGAAATGATTCTGGAAGACCAAGAGTGTAATATTTCAATACATTCCACTGTTATCCGGTTCATCAACTCTGACATTGAGATTAATGATTAAATCTTGTTAGTCCACCAATATACGTTCTAGGTTGTGAAGCAGCTTTGAGTGGATTATTATCCTATATAATAATTTGCTAATGTATGTTTGTCAGAAGCTGTCATGCATATTACAGACAGCTGAGCACACTGCATCATGCGCAGTACAGACTGTGCACCGAATTCAGAGCTCCCTGGACCGTTATCAGCCATGGCGTGGGCAGTCTCTACTGTACATGACTGCACCATAGCCATTGCTGTCTGACACTGTGGCCCGTGTATACTAGCTGTTCAACTAGTAGTGTAATAAAGCAATGATTGTGGATGTCTTGCATCAGCTTTAATTTTTCTGCACTCACTGACATATTTAACCCTTTGACTGGCAGGAAGCAGTGCATACCCCTCTGGCATTCAAACAGTTAAAATTTCAGGAATTGAATGTCCTTGTTTGTAGAAAAAGAGGCAATTTCCCACTCAGACTAGAATTCCTTTCCAAGAAGAAATATTTGACAAATGACTACTTTAAGCTTTGGCAGGTATTCCCAGCTGGTCAATTCTGCAATCACATTCTGACTGATCACAACTGGATTAACAAATTGTTGGATTTTCTTAAAAGAAGAAGAGGTTGGAAGAAGCCCAAGAAAGGTAGTTGGATACTGTCCCTTTCCATTGGGGTGCATCAGGCTGGGTAAACTGGGAGGGGCCAATAGCCTGCCTGATGACTACTGATGGGCGAAAAATTTCACCTCAAACTGAAATTGGCGAATAATGGCACTTCTTGCTTTGCAAATAATTTCCTGAGAAATGTGCAGATTTTTCACTTTTTTAACATATCTCATTCCATTGAAATCAATGGGAACACTGAATTTACACACAACGGATAACAAATATTACTTTATTTCCCAAAGGCATAATATAAAAGGAGCTTGAGGGTGCCTGTGTTGGTGGGGTTTGGGGAAACAATCAGTCGAATAAGGAATTTTTTTGTGGGAGTTTTTTACTGGGATTGGGGGCAGTTAAAAAAAAATCCTAAACACAATTCAAAAAACCCCATAAGACATGGTATAAAAGGGGTCTGAGGAGGGTGCTTGTGTTGGTGGCTGGAGTCTGGGGAATTAATCAGTTGAACAGGGAATTTGTTTTGGGTGATTCTTAACTAGTATTGGGGGGATAGTTAATAAAAAAAAAATAAATCAATAAAATAAGAAATTTGTGCATTAAAAAGTAGTAGAGACAGGAACCCCCTGACATAAGTTGCCACTGTGATGGACTGATACTTGACTTGATAGAGAATTTTGTTGAGGATGATTTGTTAGACTTGTTGCTAGAGGCCCAAGCCCTGAGGAAACATTGATTTGTAGGACTTAGACTTACTAAAGGCACAAGCCCTGAAGAAACATTAATTTGTAGGACTTAAGCTTGTTTGGCACAGACCCTAAGGAAACAATGATTTGTAGGCTTTAAGATTGTTAGAAAGCACAAGCCCTGAGAAGAAAATGCCCTACTGGCTTAATGCCAGCAGGCCATGTTGGCCAGTGGCCACCGGCCATTGTCAAATGTCCTCTTCATGGGTCCTTTATTGAGGAATTTGCAGCTGCTGTTCTTGCTGCTGCTGCTGAGTTGTTTAAGCAACAGGATGATTAGGCATCTGAAAGGGAATGGGATCAACAATAGCAGTAATATGGGTGATGGATGATGAAGGTTCCACTTGCCACAACTAGCCGCAGTGATATAATTCTTCTCCACCTGCTCTTCTTCCAAAATCATGGGTGTGTTGTTTTTAGAATATACATTTTTCCCTTGAGAGCAGGAACTGTGCCTCTCACCAGCAACTGCAATGTGCACAGTGTGTGTGGTAAATAACATCTGGGGGTACAACTGTATCCAAACACTGTGACACCAGAAACCAAGTACTGCCACTGTCACTGTACCCCTCGTCCAGAGCCTGCTAAGGACACATGACAACTTGCTGTCAGTTTAATAGTAATGATGAACCCTCCCTGCCACCATCTTAGCTTATTCTGCAGGATGGAATCTTGTCAGATGCCGCTTGATGTCCTGCTTGCGATTCTCCTCCACCACACTGGCACGTGTGATTAGTGCACCACATTGTGTGTAATGGGTGGACACAAACTGCCACATCCTAACATCAACAGAGTGGCTATCATTTGGTGGGGGAGGTAACAATGAACAAGATGGATTGGATGAAGATGTAGTTACCTTCGAGGGAGAAGGAGATGGAGAGCTAGTTGTTTTGCTCGTCATGGAACTTCCAGTCTCTGCCTGGGTTTCTCTGCTCTTCTGCCTCTTTGATCTCCGACTCACCTCTTGTTGCCTTTCTGGAGAGTCAGGGGGTACAGCAACAGTGGTAACTGGTTTCTGTGGTGGGTGTTTGGCTTTAACATAATTCACATAAATGTCATGGTGTCTGGGTTTCATGTGTGTTATCAGTGTGGTTGTGCCAAGGCGTGTTCCCTTCTTTCCCCTTCTCACTGACTTGTCACAAATTGTGAACAGTGCCATTGGTGATGACTGCTCTGTGCCTGCCCAAGAGAAAAATAGTCCCACACCCATGACTTCAGGGGACAGCAATAGGAAAAAGGTGGAGAAGAATGGCCTCTTTCTTCTTCTCCACCACATTCCCCTTCACTGTCTGTGGCAGTGGATGATGTTGCTGCTGTTGCTGTTACTGCCTCAGAATCAGCACGGCAACTAGGACCAGGAGTATTGCTGCTACTGGCAAGTAGAACCTGTCCTAGTCCTGCATCACTTTGATGCAATTTCTACTGTGTCCACGGTGGTCTGTGTCACACTAGCCTGTGCCTCCGCATCTGCTGCTCTTGCAACTCAACAGCAGCAGGAATTAGAGCAGTTGCAAATTCCTCAAATTCCAAATGCTCACTGCTGGTTGGAGAAGGTGAAGAGCAAAGTGACAGAGGGTCCCCTAATGTCACATTTGCCATTTCTTGGTGACGTGAAGAAGGCAGTTTGGCAGCAGTAGCAGCAGGCACAGGCAGCTGATCTGTACACTTGGTGGTGGTGGTGGTATTATTGCCGTGGAGACAATTATGCCTTCTTCAGGATCATGTTTCACATGGACAATGCGTGGGGGGAAGGGGACTCCCAGGGTCCGGGGAAAGTTGTGGGCTTCCTTGACCGCTAGTCTAGACACTCTCAATTGCTTCCGCTACCACTCTCCTAACACTAGTCCCACCGGCTGCTTCACCATCTCTATTACTACTACTACTACTACCAACACCAACCACATCAATTTCAGCCCATGAGTCTTCCTCCTCACAGTCACTAGTAATATGAGGATACTGATTACCCCCTCCTTCACTCCTAACGCTAACAAGCTGCTGGACTTTAGAAGTAGTAGTACTAGCACTGGCAGGACTGCTTGGGGATGGCAAGTGTGACTTAGGGTCCCCTGGTGTCACACTTGCTATCATCTTCTCCTCCCCCCTCTCCTGAGTATTATAAGACACACTAGTAGCAGCTTCAGCACTGGTGGCAACAGGTTCAGCACTGGCAGCAGGCACAGCATTGGTGGCAGCAGGTGCAGTACTGGTGGCAGGCAATGCATTGGTGGTGGCACTCATAGCAGAGGCAGCACATCTGATAGCCAGCACCGCACTGGTGGCAGCAGGGGCAATACTGGCAGCAGGCACAGCACTGGTGGTGGCACTGACAGCAGCCACAGCACATCTTACAGCAGGTACAGCACATCTGCCAGCAGGCACAGGCAGCTGACCTGTCCTGTTCTCACTACTACTACTATCCTTTTGTTCCTCCCTTGACATTTATTTCCCCAAAAACCCTCGGGGTGATTTAGTGGGACTGGCCAGCATGGCTACTGTAGTGCTCACTTCCTCCTCAGACTCAGTGGAGTTCCTTTCAGTTACTCCTTTTATTAGTTTTAAATCTGTTCATAGTGATAGCGATCACTATGAACCTCTCCTGCCTCAATTTTGCCTTAAGATCACAGCAGAACAGCACAGGAAGTCTACCTCACTCTGTAGCTGCTTCTATTGTGTTTCACTTCCTCGAATACATCACGTTTTTATAGCTAAAACGTGAAAACCAGGTAAATAAATGGGCGGAAACTTTCTAGCCATTGTCTCCATCTGTATGGGGGAGACATTTTCATAGTCATTTTCAGACAGTATGGAAAAGCAGTTAAGAAAGAAAGAGCATTCCATGCCTTGTAATGGCACACAGTGGGTACATGCCATAAGGTATTTTTTGATGCTGATATTTGATGATCTTTTCTTTACCAGTTTTATTTTTGTTTTGTTTTTTTTGTGGTGGTGATTGACCTTTAAACGGCATAAAGAAATAGTAGCTAATAAGTGTGAGCAAAGTCTAAATTAGTATATTTTGCTCTTGTGTTTGAGAGGCTTTGAGCTCTCCGTCAATGAAGGCATCCATGTGCACTGCTCATGAGTGTTCTCCTCTACTACTAGTATTTTAATACACAATTTTAGAAAATAAATCAACCACTTGAATCATTCTGATTAAAAGAAGATCAGACCGTATTTAGATGCATTTTATGGCCAATAGATTTTAAAGTTGTTCCATATATTTTTTTGGACTGTTTGCTGAATTAAAGGATAATTATAGATTATTAGGGAAAATGGGACATTTTCTTGCTATGTACAACTTTATTCAAAAGTTCAAACTGTCACAAAGTAGTCGAGATGTTACTATGACATTTTATGAAGAATGTGGCCTGAGGTTCACACCTCTCATAAAATGAAAAGAACTGTCTGTGCACCAGGTAGCACTGTTGATAACAGTTCAGGATTAAAAGAAAACAACCTTTTGAGAAGCAATAGCCTTGGAAAAAGATATCTCCAAACACTAGGAGTAATTTTGCCTAACTCTACCAGGAATGCCTGAAAATGTTGTTTTTTTCTTTTTCCATTATAAACGTTTACTACTCAGGCATCATGGAGGTCTACACTAACATCTCTTAATAATAAACTGTAATTGCCACTATCAAGTTTAAGTAGCTTGTTTAAAAAACAATAAATACATTTTAATTAGTACTAGATGTTGTATGTTGCTAGACTCCAGAACCTGATATTCGTTCCACTGAAGTAGTCCCTCATAAGACTTTTTCAGTAGGAGGAGTATGGTGTCCTAGATTTCTGCAACAAAGAATCATGTCCACCTCCATGGACTTGATATCCATAGCAACTATAGATACAATTTAGGAACCCAACCCATGCGGGACTAAGTGATAGTGGTCTTTTGGAGTTTCTGTTCAGAGTAAGGTAAGCAAGGATTTATTAATAGGTTGTGTTGGTGTTCCTTTACCCCTTAAGGACCATGAGGTCTGGGGATGGATGGCGCTACAGGACCACAGCACTTTTTTTTTTTTTGAGTGATGCTTTCTGGGATGACACCCAGCCATCCAGAATTCCATGACCTGCCAGGACTGTCACCAATCCTTAACTCACATCCGCCAATGACAGTCCTGGCACATCATTGGTCATTAAAGGGTTAATACTTCCCAAACCTTACCTAAACAATCACTTGTTTCACACAGAGCAATAATATTTTTGCCTTAATCAATTATTTTCAGATTGTTTTATTTCTTTAGTACTCCACCAAGCCAAAAAACACTGAAAGCAGATGTTTAAGAAATCATGACTGAACATTGGGTCTCCAAGGGTCAAAATGAACAGATCAATAAACCTAATGAATAACTCTGAAGTTGTTCGATATCAAAGACAATTTGTCATGAGTTTCTTTGGCTCTTCTTACAGACTGTGTCTATGTTGACAGATATTTCCCTTAAAGAACAAATGTTTTATAATTAATTCAGTATTCAACAGCTAGACTAGGAAAACAAATGCCATTGGCTCTAAATGTCCAAACACTTGGCAGCTGGCTACACATCCTAGAGAGAGAGCAGACATGCCCTTTGGAAATAATATTACAATCCTCTTGTGGTTTTGATGGTTAAGTGATCTGCGTTTGTAGCAGGGCCAGAAAAAATTAATTCATCCACTGGGTTGATCCGTTACTCCCAGAATGATGAGTTTGGCTCCCCACCAGGGAGAATGCATGATGTATGCTGGTTTTAGAGTCATTGTTATTGCTCATTGTGTTTTATGTTTACTCTTCATGGTTTTATGATTTCTTATGCCATAAGGAAAAAAGTACACTATTTGTTTCTGTATCTCAGAACAGGTACAACGCAGGGGTTGATCAATGACATCACTTAAGGTCTGCCAAAAGTCAGTAATTTTAGTCTATCTCTACTTGAGCTTCAGTATATAAATCAAAATGGCATAGTCCCTGATTATGCCACCTGTGCTCATGGAGAGATAACCTTTGAAGAAGGCATGTTGGTAACCCATGGGAATGACAGCTGAGTGATGATACTTATATTCATAGAAATAACAAAAGCCCCAACACTATACTAGACAAAGGTATTACTTAAGATGTAATTTTATTTTTTTTTTTTTTAAAAGCTTTTGCTATCATAACATTCATAAACTAAAGTTTTAAGGGCTAGTAGAATATATCAGTACTAAGGTACTGGTTGATAAATGCAGCAAGAAGTTAGAAATCAAGATACTGGGCCTTACTGTTTAAAACCACTAGTACACACTTAACATATGTTTAAAGTGATAGTAATGTTTCATAATAAAAGCAGCTCTAATTAATCATCATAGTATTTGGACTTTGGAGAGTGTTATTTCAATTCTGTCAGAGTTGTAGTTCAAGAGTAATTCAATGACAAAGTATCCCCCTCCCTCCCCTTTTACTGATGTAACACTGCTCAGCCAGAGCAGAAGGGAGGTGCCCAGGTAGATTGCAGAGAGAGTCAATCTTCAATTAAGATAAGGGGAAAAACCTGAAATCTTGTCAAGGGGGGCAGGGCTTTCATTGTTCTCATAGGAAGAAGATTGTCCCCTGCTTTTATCTGTCTGGACTATGGACTACATTCCACATCTGATAAGAGGTGGCTTACACTAGGTAAAAGGGGCAGGGGGAAACTTTTTTTTTTAATGCCTACAAATTAAAATAAAGATAAAACAAAGTATTACTATCCCTTTAATGTCTATTTAGGCTTGATGAAGAGCATGATGATGCATACAACAGCTGATGATGCAGAGAGCTGATCTCTGTAACTCCTCCTTTGAAGTATGCAATAAATTTCTGAAATGAGTGGTGCAAGGTGAATGACTCCATCATTTTCTATGGGATTTGAATTAGAGCAGATTGATTAGTTCAAAGATGATAGGCAGGCAGAGCACCAATAAAATGATTCCAGTGCTTGTCTTAGAGCATATTCATATTAGTACTTACTGCTTACCCCTTGTATAATATATATGTACAGATACATTGAGAGATAGAGGGAATAAGTAATACGTGAGATGGGGAGATCAGAGATAGTGGGAAAGGTGGGAGAGAAGAGAGCAGAGAACAGACAAGGCTGGGAGATGAGCAGAAAACAAAGATACATACACAGTCTGAGCGTTGAGTAGTTGGGTGAACAAAGAATGTAGGGTGATGAGGTAAGCAGAGACAACAGAACATAATGTGTGGAGAATGAAGAAAAAGAAAGGGAAATAAAAAGAAATGGATTGGAAGAAAAATATGGAAAGGGGACTGAGATCTTAAGGCTGAATGAAACGGAAAGGAAGGAGGGATGGGGAAACACAGGAGTAGGTATGAAGTGGTAGACAGAGAGGAGAAAGGTGAAATGGGAAATTAAAAAGAGACATTATGATTGATTGCTTGTCTCTGTGATAAAATGGCATTCAAAACAACTTGCTTTAGACAGCAACTTCTCCACCTAAAGGATTGTATTCCAGTACAACTGATTTGCAGTTCAGGAGCAACAATAGCCATTTTGACAACATTTTGTCAGGTCTGTAATCATATTAAGCTTGTCAGATGGTTCAGTTGTTTCAGGTACCAGATGAATTGCAGGTTCTAGTCCTGGCAAGATCAACTCATCCTTTCACCCTTCTCATGTAGATAAAACGAGTCCAGGACATATTTGAAAATGAAAGACAATCTGAATGTACCCTTCCTGGTAAAATACTTTCATAAAAAAAATAAGCATATCTTTTGAATAACTCCAGTAGACCACAAAGTAAATGTGTGGAAATTTCGAGGAAATCACTGTGGGCCACCATCAAAGTACACTAAAAGGTAAGTTTTTAACCACATTCAGCACTCAAGTTGCATTTTAATTCAGCAGACTGTTGAAGCAGGCTTTTTTTTAAAGAAATTTGAATGCAGAAAGGCCAGTACAAGAAGCACTGCAAGCTCTATTCCAACATCAGCTTCCCATTCATTTCAATGGCTTCTTTAACATCCTTAGTGCTAGACAACTCTCATTGTTTTGCATTCTTCAGCATTAAATTGGAATATGGAAATCAAGAAAAATTAAAGGGATAGTAATACTTCCAAAAAAAATTATTTTATATTGTAGCCATTTAAAAAACATTAAAAATTATATAAGTCTTATCTCTCAAACCTTTATGGTTTGAGAGATATTCACAAGTAAAGTTTCCCCCTCAGTGACCAAAACGGTCATGTCTGCCATCTAGCGGTCAGATTTGGAATTCGGTCTGCAGAGCAGCAGGCAGCTATTCAGCAGAGCTGAGATCGAGAGATATAAAAATAACTACTTCATTGCAACAATCTACAAAGTGTGCTTGCAAGCCAGGCACACTTTGTAGACCATTCCAATGAAGTATTTATTTTTATATCTCTTGATCTCTGCTCTGCTAAAGAGCTGCAGCCGGTCTGCGGACAGGATTCCAAATCTGACAGCTTGAAAAGTGACATCACTCAGGGGGAAACTTTGCTTGTGAATATCTCTCAAACCATAAAGGTTTGAGAGATAAAACTTCTATCATTCATCATGTTTTTTAAATGGCTACAATATAAAATCATGTTTTTAAAGTATTACTATCACTTTAAAAATACAATAGCAATGGGGGGTGTGGCCTGCTTGCTCAAGAATGGATGTGCGTTGTTAGAGCTCCTTCTCCTGCCTATCCTTTAAAGCTTTAATTGGCGTCCCAGAGCGACCCCTTCACTCTTTCTGCTGTGGCTTTAGAGGTGACTTGGTCCACTATGTCTAGACGGAACCAGAAGCTTACCCAGACTGCTGATTTTTTTAAAGCTAAAAAAGACGCCGGATCTAGTATGCCTAGCCCACTCCAGGATGTTTCTGAAGCCCCTGCTGCCCTGTACTAAATTTGATTTCGAATTGCTTCAGGCTTTATTACTCCCTGTCAAGAATGATCTATCTGCAGAGCTGCAGTCTAGCGTTCAGCTACTTCATGTGGACATCCAGCAAATTTCAGGCCGGAGCGAGGGTTTGGAAACCAAGATGGCAGATGGGGAACGCTCTTACGCTTCTCTTCAGAACAAACTGGAGACTTTTCGATCGAGTCATGAGAGACTGCGTAAGTCTAATTTACGCATTCGGAATATTCCAGAGGCTTTGAAGGACTTACCTGGTTTCCTCTTACGGTACTTTTGACTGCTGCTGTTGGATACCCCAGACTGCATGTTGGCCTTGGATAAGGCCCATAGTGCCTTGAGGCCTAAGCCTCCAGCAAAAGATCCCCCTTGGGATGTTATTGTCAAATTCACCTTCTTTGCTATGAAGGAATCCATAATGAAGGCCAATAGAGTTGCAACTCCCGCTCTGGATGATATTACCCCTCAGTTTTACTCGGATCTGGCACAATCTACACTGCAGAAGCGACGCACTTTGCACCCCTTGACTGCCTTATTGCGATCCCATAACCTACCATATCGCTGGGGTTTCCCCTTCTCTCTTCAGGTCTCCAGAAATGGAGTGGCTGCCTACTTAAGAGATCCTGTGGAATACAAATCCTTCTTGCTCTGACTTGGCCTTACCAAGACACCTGAAGTTCGGTCCCTTTACGAGTACTTTGTTCTCAGCGGAGCCATCTTCAGCCTCTCCCTGAGCTAGTTGCTGATATGCGGATGCCTTTCCCTTGCCAGGTACCTGCACTCCTACATGACGATCCTTTGAACTAAGTTGGATCTTCCACCATCAGACTGAACTGTTTCCTTGCAGCCCCATTTTCCCACTGTTCCCATTGGTGGGATCTGCCAGGATTCACTGTTAACCTTGGAGACTCTGTATATGTTAAAGGCTTGAACGCACCTCAAAAACGCCGCCAGGTTATGCTCAATTACACCTCCTTACATGCAATCATTTTCTTCCTACAGGAAACACATTTCCAAGGAGGGGTGGAGCCTAGATATTGGGACAGGAGGTACCTCTCGCATTTTCACACTTCAGGAAAGAGCAAGAAGAATGGAGTTTCTATTTTGCTCCGCAATTCCTTTGGTTTTCGTCTTTTACAGTCGTCCCAAGATTCGTTGGGGTGGTACTTACTTCTCCATGGCACTATTCAGGGGGTCCCTTTGACGCTACTAAATGTTTATGCTCCCACTGATCTTGATGCAGATTTCTTCTCTCGCATCTCATGCCTACTCGATCAATACCTTACATCCCCACTCTTGGTAGGGGGAGACTTCAGTGCGGTCTTAGACCCAATTCTAGACAGGTCCGTTCCATTAACAGGGGTGTCTATCCCACGAAGTCAAAGATTTTAGCAGACTTGGTGAAATCGCATTCTCTTTTTGACTGTTGGAGGCTTCAACATCCCACAATGCGGGACTATACGTTTTATTCTCATCCGCACCATCTCTACACCAGACTTGATTATATCTTTTCTTCTCCTTCCCTGCTGGGTACCCTAAGCAGTTCTGTGATTCATGACCGTACTTGGTCTGATCACGCCATTGTGGAATGTACTTACCTTGACCCATTGAGCCCTATGTTTACTCCCTCCTGGCGTTTCAACGACACTTTGTTTCTGGATCCTGCTCTTAAGTCAGACATTGGTGATGCTCTGGTGGAATATTTATCTCTTAATCTCTCACCTGAGATCTCTTCATCTCTCTTGTGGACGCCGCATAAGGGCGGTTATTCGTGGCAAATTGATCGACCTGGTGTCTTGTCTGAAGAAGGCCAGTGAAGCCGAACGTCTTCGGCTTTCTTCCCTCCTGCATTTGGTGAAGCAAGTTCATAAGCTTGATCCCACAGCCTCTAAATTTCTTGAGATGACGTGCCTTCAAGGCAAGTTTAACCTTATCCTTTCTTGCGCCGTGCTCCGTGCTATGCAATGGACGGACCAGAGGTTCTTTGAGAATTCAAATAAACCTGACACGATGCTGGCAGCCAAGCTTTGTAGACAGATCACTTAGAGGTCGATTCGTGCCATAAGGTCCGGCTTAGGGCCTCTCTAGTATCAGTTTGCTCAGATAGCATCTGCCTTTGTGTCCTTCTATGAAAAATTGTATGATGAACAGTATCATCCACTCCTTCGGTAGCTTCCTCTCTGGCCTCTTTTCTGGAGAGTTGCAACCTGCCACGCCTTGCACCAGAGACCCTTTTGATCCTGAACGAAGCCATAACGGGAGACGAAATCGGATTATCCCATAAATCATTGAAGCCCTCGAAAGTAGCAGGCCCGGATCGTTTCATGGCTTCCTATTACAAGGCCTTTCAATATGCCCTTCTCTTGCACTTAACCTCTTTATTTAATGATTTCCTCTCAGGTTTGACTCCGCCGTCGGAGATGTTGAAAGCAAGGATACCCAAAGGATGGCAAGGACCCCACTTCGTGTGCTAATTATCTACCCATTTCACTTATTAATGTGGATATAAAATTGAATGCTAAAGTATTGGCTCGTCGCCTGGCAGCATTGATTGGGTCTTTGGTTCATCCTGACCAGGTCAGTTTCGTTCTGGGTCAGGAGGCCCCAGACAATATCACCATTTGTTGAACTTGATACACACAGGGAATTCTGGTATATCCCCTATGATGGTGAATTCTCTCAATGCCGAAAAAGCATTTGATAGGGTGGATTGGACTTATATGTGGGAAGTACTGCGATCCTTCAGATTTGATGGCCCTATACTAACAGGCATCCGAGCTCTGTATTCTTCTCCAACTGCTGCTGTATCGGTGTCTGGCACAGTTTCTTCACCTTTCACTGTGCTGAACGGGACCTGGCAGGTATGTCCGCTCTTCCCATTGCTGTTTGTCCTCTGCATTGAACCATTGGCATGTGTGCCTCAACCCTGATATTAAGGGCATGGAGGTTAATGGTGAGTCCTACAAATTAAGTTTGTTCGCTGATGATGTTTTGCTGACTCTTACCTCCCCGATGACGTCTCTTCCGAATTCATATTCTTTACTAGCCTTGTTCTCCTCTATCTCAGGGTTTTGAATTAACCATTCAAAATGTAATATCTTCCTACCGGACGCGTTGGTAAAGTTGTTATCCCTGAATTGTGATTTTCCGTGGCGGCCAGATTTTATTACTCCCTAGGGATAAGCATTACCAAGTAGTTATCTGGCTTATATTCTGCAAATTATTCGCCTCTCATTAAATCACTCCAGGAGGACTTAGCCCATTGGGACTCCTTTCACATATCCTGGATTGGCAGGATTTTTGCCGTGAAGATGACCCTCTTACCTAAACTTTTGTACCTTTTCAGGTCTCTACCTATCTTGGTGTGGATACCAGATGTTCTCCTCCTGCAGAAATGCATTCTTCAGTTTATTTGGGCGTCCAAACGTCCTCGTCTTAGGGCGTCGCTTCTGTATCAGTATCGTTTGGTGGGTGGTCTTTCAGTGTCACATTTGTGGTCGTATTATAAAGCAGCCCGGTTCGCAAAAGTGGTGAATTTTCATGAGGCGACTAGTCCACCACGTTGGGTGTCCTTGGAGAGCTCCACATTTCGAGTACACTCTGCGGCTGCGCTGCTGTAGACCTCGGGGGCACGCCATCAAGCATCCTTCCATAGCCCCACCCTATGTCATACCTTTTTGCTTTGGTGTAAGCATGGTGTGCACGCTGCTTTGCTCATTATTTGGCAACTTGAGTTTCCCCCCAGGTTTCGTTTTAGAATCCTTTCGTTGGTGAATAAGCAAAGGGATCACCAAGGTGTCACGTTTTTATTGAACACTCAGACAATTTGGTAAGATAAAACAATGAAGCTTTATTAAACAACTCAATAAAGAACAGAGGTGCCCTTCACGGGTCCAGACTTCAAACAGTGGATAGTAATATTGAATCTGACACAGGTCAGGGCACAAACAGTTAAAAAAATATGCAATAATGACTGGAACAGAGACAGGAACAAAACCTCAGCAGTACAGGTCCGGAGAGGCCCAAAGAGGGAACTGTACTGCAGGGCAGACACCCCAATATAGGGAAGTGAATGGGCTCTACCGGCCTTACCTATAACTGGGTAAGGCAGCCCAAGAAATGGTACCGAGTATAATGAGGAGGCTCTACCGGCCTTACCTATAACCAGGTAAGGCAGCCTAAGAAATAGCACCAACAAGTATATAGAGGAAGTGCCCAGAGGCACACAGAGTAGGCACCGTCTGCCCAGGGAGCAACAGGTGTTGATATAGGCAGACTGCTCTGAATAGCGTAACCTGAGGTAGCGGGTAAGTGCGGACTGACAGGTAGTAGAACCGCTAGTGACCGTAGCACACAGGCTGTATAGTATGCAAACGGAGACTGCAAGGAGGCACAGACTGAGAGGTAGTGCAACCGGAGGCAGGGGGTAAGAGCAGACTGACAAATGCTAGCACCGCTAGTGACCGGAGGGCACAGGCTGTTAGTATGCGAACGGAGGCTGCAAGGAGGCACAGGCTGAGAGGTAGCTCAACCGGAGGCAGTGGGTAAGAGCAGAGTGACAAGTGGTAGCACCGCTAGTGACCGGAGGGCACAGGCTGTATAGCATGTAACAGAGGCTGCAATGAGGCACGGCTGACAGGTGGCGCAACCGGAGGCAACTGATAAGCACCGACTGGCAAGCGACCGTTAAAGCAAAGGCAGTGGGCACAAGACAGGGACAACAGAAGCACTAGCGACAAGCGGACGCTAGGCGAGTAGCCAAAGCCTGGAACGGTACACAGAGAGTGAAAATCAGCCAAGCCTGGGTCGGTACACAGAGAGCGGTAGTCAGCCGAAGCCTGATCGGTACATAGAGAGCGGTAGTCAGCCAAAGCCTGGATCATTACACAGAGAGCGGTAGTCAGCCAAAGCCTGGATCGGTACACAGAGAGCGGTAGTCAGCCAAATCGGTAACGGGTCATAGGCAAGCCGGGTCCAATAATACTGGCAGCGAAGACAGGAGCAAGGTCAGACGAAACCGGATCATACACGGAACAGGAACACAGCAACAAGCGTCAGGTCAGGAACACCACGAAAGGGCACCGGCATAGTGACAGGAGGGCATATATAAAGGCAAGCCCTGGGAGGGGTTAACAACCCAGAACCAATAAGAAGCAGCCAAAGCAAACCCGGAAATAGGAATGTCGCTCAGGCAGAATCACGGGCACCGTGATACAAGGTTCAAGATTTGTTGTTGCCCTCTGCTTTGATGGATTGGGCGTCATTCAGAGATAGGTATGATACCCCTCAGGGAGAATATTTTAGCTTCTGTCAGGTTTGCCATACTGCTCATTCATATCTTGGACGCCCTCCTTTTCTTCGGCGTACCCTTTTTGAACCTCGGTCCGGAGTAGGAGGACCATCTCTAAGATATACTCACATTTGCTTTCTACGTCTTTTCCTAACGCCCCAGCCTATCCGGCCAGATGAGAAGCGGACCTTGGTGAGGTTCTTGAAGCTGGTGATTGGCACAAGATCATAGTGAATACAGCGAGTTTGACCCCGTGTATGCTAATTAAGGAAAATAGCTTTAAAGTTTTGTCTCTGTGGTATCTCTGTCCTTTGTGACTGTCCCGCATTTTCCCCTCCTCATCTCCCCTTTGTTTTCAGGGGTGTGGTGCTTTGGAACATATCGGCACATGTGGTGGGATTGCCCCTCGGTTTCCCCGCTGTTGAGATATGCTTTCCAACAACTGAGCGTTGCTCTGAATACCCACTTGTCTCCGGACTCATGGACGGGTCTCTTGAACAGGCCGTACCAGGCTGCCCATTTGCCAGTTTCATCTCTTAAACTTATATACAGGTTTTGTGCATCGGTACGATGCCAAGTTGCATATCACTGGAAATCTGTTCCACCCAGGAGTGAACAGCTGGAGGGTCGTATTTGGCAGCTCCTGAAGATGGAGAAAATGACGGCATATATGCATAATTCGTCTGCTTCCTACCTTCGTATTTGGTCTCCACGGGTTGACAAAGTTTCTGTTCAAGGCCTCACTCAGGATCTTTTACTTCATTGACCCTGTTAAGCTTTCTTATTATGCTTAGTCTTGCTGGGGGTGTGGATCACTGGGTGCCTACCTTTCCATTCCTTCTCTTTCCCCTTTTCTTTTCCCCCATCTGGACCCCATCCCCTCTTCTCTCCTACTTTCTTTCTCTCTTTTCTTATCTTAGTCATCTTCTGAATGTGTGAAATATGGCTTAAGTTTTGTTCAGTGGCCGACAGTGGCCTACCCTCTAGCTCATGGAATATAGAGGAAGCTGTGTGAGTAGCCTTTTGTACCTGTTGTATTTATCTGATCCTTTACAGGTGACTGTGTCAGTGCAATATTGTCCTTATTATATTGGTTGTATTACCTTTTAAACTTTAATAAACTTTGAATTAAAAAAAATATACAATAGCAATTAGATACTCTGAACAACTTTTTACCAGATCAGATGTCACCCTGCAAATAAAATAAACACTTTAATTGTAATTACAGCAAATGACCTTATGCAACAAAAAAATAGACCATTTAGAAGCCTCAAATGTACAACAGTGAACGTTACTTTTTACTGTAAATGTGGCTTGTAACCCCTTAAAATGAAGAAAGACAGTGCAGTTGAAAGCAATGCATTGCACACCTTTAAAATATTCACAGGGTTCAAAGACACATTTACTGTTATTAGAACTCACATTCGGTGGCTGTGGTGCTGTTGTTTGGCCTCAGTTGGTATTTTTGGCCCACAGAACATATAGCCTGTTTCTAAGTTGAGGGTAGTCAGTTGTGGGCTCTTCAGTTGTTGGGGCCTATAACTTCCCAAATCCTCAGCTAGTCTTTGGCTAGATGGGAATTGTAGGTCCCTACAAAGCCCAAGGCTACTTCCCCCGACTTAGGAATAGGTCATAGACTAAGGCTACAAGTCAGGGGGAGTCAGTAATGTGCTCTCCCTGACTCTCATCATTCCCAGCTAGCCAGTGCCAGTGGTAAATGTTGTGAGTCTTTGTCCTTTACAGCTGGAGATCCCACAGATGACTACATCCTTTATTGGGTCTTTAGTACATATATCTTATCCTGAAATTGTGGGCATTAGTATTAGGATCCCTAGCTGTTGAGGCCTAAGACTCCCAGCATCCCCTGCTAGGCATTATCTAGCTGGGAGTTGTAGCTCCCAACAGCTGGAGAGCCCACAACCGAATACATCCTAACTCAGGCCCTTGGTGCATATGGAAAAAGAAAAGGACACAGATCGCTACAGGATGACATTGCGCAGCATTATGAACCTATATGAGGTGATAAAAGAGGACATTGACTCCTTATATAGCACCAACAATGCCCTATCTGGCTTGCAGAAACATATGTGTCCCATGCATTTCATGGCAAGTGGATCCTTCCAGTCCACAAAAGGCAATGCATCTGGTAGTCCCAGTTCAACTGTGTTTCTTCAGTAGTCAGTATTTATGTTAAACATACATTTTGGATGCTTCTATAAGTCTTCGGTGTATTTTGGTACTATACAAACATGTTTATGTTTCAATGTATTGTTAGTTATATTAAAGGAAGCCCATTCCTATCCAATATATGCCTGTTGATATTGATGTTGGATTAGACATATCTCCAGATGCAACTATAGTTTTCGGCTATATATCCGTTATACTTAGGAAGGCATGGCCTAAATCACAGAAGTCTATTGATTGAACGATGACCATGAGAGGAGTTGATGTATTGATGCAAGGAGATGATGGTGGAGATTCACTAAGGTGTGTTGAGGAGGTGATAAAGATGTGATTGAGTGGAGATAACTTCTGCAGTGATATCACATCTCCAGTTCCTATGCTATTCTCTGGAACTTATGCACTGAGATTGCTATTGTTTGAAAGATCTTAGTGCACAAACTCCATAGAATAACATAGGAACTGGAGAAGTGATATTACCAGAGAAGTCATCTCCACCTTATCAACTCATTACCACACCTTACTGGATAACCCCCAATGTTCTCCCTGCTTAGTGCAATCAGCTAACTAGACAAGTTGCTTCTTCACACTCCTGTCTTGTAGTCAAACCCAGCATTAACTTTACATTACTAGGTGTGTGATGGTTATTCCCTCATCAGAGTGTGAATCCCAGCATTTATTTTTTTTGTATAAGCTATCCTGCAAGTGACTTATCTAACCAAATACATGGTTGGCTAAAACCTTAAAAAAACACACCAGTGGATGGAACTAAATGAGGACAGTCTGGCCGATAGTATGCTAAGGGGTAGTTGTCGGTTGTTCAACTCACATCATGGCCAAACAACAGCTTCATGTTGCTTTACTTTGCTAGGTGGATTAAGTTGAAATTGGAAAACAATGTATGGGTACCATGGTACATGGTACAACACACTGTACAACACCTTACAACCAAGTTTTTCAATGGTTTGGAGACATCTCTGCCACGCATTTTAAAAAACAAAAACATACACAGACATTAATTGGATGAAGAAGTACTTTTTTATTTGGGGGAAATATCACAAATGAGGCTTTTTTGAGTTCTTTATGTGGGGGACTTTTGAAGGGGCTACAGAGGTGGATGCCCTGTCTTATGCCTCTGGGGAATCTTGGTTTTGGTGCAGGGGTCACACTGGAGAGGGAGGTGGTTACAGTGGACCCCTCCATGGATTCGTGGTCTCTCTCCATCTGCAGATTCTCCCTGCAATTTTGTTAAAGCATTTCCACTAGCATCTGGACCATCATATCCATTAGTCCTGTGTGTGCAATTGCCAGATCTCTGTGGTCAAAATCACCTGCTGTGATTCAAGCGCCTGAGGGTGGCTGTGTTTCCCTGGGAATCCCTTCGCAACCTCCACAGGTATCTGTTGGTTCGCCTGGACTCCTGGAGCTGTCTCCTCTGGATGGACAGGCACTCTGTATCAATTCCCATGCTGTTCCTACTGGTGGGCTGGTGGTGGGTCCACAACACCCTCTTTCTCCTCCTGCTGGGCAATGATTTCCTCCAGCTCTTCTTCAGGTTCCACTAGTGGCGGTGAGGTGTGTTGAGTTTCTGTTGGCTGGGGCACAGCATGCCTGGTGCCTGAGGATGCCTGTGCCCTCCACCATATCTATAGACTCTGAAAAGAAAAGAATAAAGTGCAAACTCTAAGAGTATTCCGTGTAAACTTTTATAAATAAATGGGACATTTTTGGTGACTGCATTCTAAATGTACAAACTGTACATATAACAATACCATTTTTTCAATTAAAAATCTTATTACATGTGAGAACAGGATTATCATCTGATAACATGTGGATGTGAGATCCAATACATTGGATGCACAACAAGGAGTCTAAGAGAGAGATCGTGGGAGAACAGAAATTTGATCCAAAAGAAAGCAGTTGAACATCCTGTAACTAGATACTTTAATATGTGTCCAAAAGGAGGTCTTTCTAATTTTAATATAATAGGCATAGAACAAATTTCAGAGTCAAATGCAAACCAGTTCTCTAAGTTGCGCCATGAAGAGGCTTACTGGATCTTCAAGCTAAACACCCTCTCCCCTAATGGGCTAAATGAAGACCTAGAAGTCAGCAATTTCCTTTGACATCCTTGTTGCTGTATCACAAACCTTAGCATCCTACTTGTACAAACTACATATTCTTTTAGCTAATTTACCTAATTTATGTTTGTATATATATATATATATATATATATATATATATATATATATATGTGTGTGTGTTTTTTGAAGACATATGTTAATAGATTTCTGTTTGGTCATATATGTGATTTAATTCATTTAAAATTTATGTCTAGCCTGGTATAATAATATTTATTTATATATTTATTTCTCAAGCCTATATATTTGAGTTGTATCAAACTTGCTAATACAGGCTGATATAAGTACATTTTAATGTATTCTAATATGTTAAAAACATGTATTTATTTATAACTTTATCATAATTTTATCATTATTTGGAATCACGAGGAGGCTTGGAAACTGGTGTGATTCAGGTGGAGGCTTCGATTCACCGCACTATCAGGCTTCTTTTGATATGTGTAACGGATCCTACCCGTTACTGGGAGCTCTTGTCAGGGCATGGAACATATTCACCCCTGGGCTCAGGGGTTATGGACCTTTATCCCTGGTTATGCGCTAAAAAATATTGTGTGTACACTGTATGTGAATGATGACATGGACATTATTATGGCTTGATTCCAAGGGAATAGGCAATGAGGGGTTAATTATTTCAATATTTATTGCACACTCCCAAGCCTTTTGCTTAATTATTCAACCCCTGGCCATTGTTAAGGGAATGTATATTGGAGTGGGAACTGTCCTGAGACCTCCTGCTGTGTGTTAATCAAGCCATTGTATTGTGTATTGTAAGATGTATTGAACTGTCCTGAGAACCCCTGCTGTGTGTTAATCTATTCACGCCCCTCAGTCTGAGTCACCTATTGTATAACCTGAAACTCTGTTGCCAGCCCTTTGTATTATATGTTGTGAGTTGATTACCTCTGTGAATGCTCCCATTGTGTCAGCCCTTTTGTCTGACATGTTATGATTTAATCATGTTCCCTATTGTATCAGGTTTCCCATGTGATCCAATGCACTGTACTGTATATAAATATCTGTAGTTTGTGTCAATAAAATGAGTTATGTTTTGGAGTGAACAAGGAGTCCTGGAGTCTTGTATTGCTTATGGTCTAAAGTGTCCACTCTGATACCCATCTGCGCCAAGTATCCTGAATCGTCGACCGCCTGCTGCCAGCTTCCTGCTTCCCAATTTCATGTGCTGTCAGGCGGCGACGTGGACTCTTCCCTGCTTCCCTGTTTCCAGCGATCCTGCGGCTGTTTCCAGTGACTGTCCATACTTCAACTGGTGTATCTGACGGCGCTTATCTGGCGTCGAGAAGGAGATACCCAGGAACAACGGCGGAAGGCGACGCGGTCCCTTCCCAGTATCCGTTACAATATGGAGGCTTGAATTTGGGCGGGTGAGTTGAGCTGGTGAATACATGCGGTATCCCAAGCAAGTTATATAAAGAGTTTGGATTTAATGACATTTTAATCCCTGACGAAGCCAGATGTGTTCTTGTGAAACGCATTGGATAATAACAATATGGATTACTATAGTAGTGTGTAATCTCCACGTTTATCTTCTAATTTAAATGATCTGACTAGCTGGACAATTGATATCTATATATTGCTATCTGAATCTCCATATTGCTATCTGTATCTCCGGTGAGTTCAATACATTGGGGTTGCAATACAGGGAATTCCTATCTAATGTGCTATACTTTCCCATTTCAGTGTAGTGAAGGACGCATACAGAGTTTTCGTGTCCTCATCTGACCTGTATGAAAAGCACCGGCAAAGGTAGCAGTCTCTGGCCTATATTGAGAGGAGTGAAAAGGTTAAGCTTTGATCTCTAAGAAGTCACAGACGGCAACGGGAGGGCTGGCAACGTGTAGCCTGGGGGGCAAATACAATCAGGTGGTACATTTCCACTATCGTTCCAGCCCACTGTCCTAGCCCATCCCCTTTTGCTCATTTTAAACTTGTTATTAATGCTGTGAAGTAAGGCAAATGATACCACAGAGCTTACAACTGGAATGGGGCTACAATAGTGATAATACAGAGCATACCGTTCAAATGGAGTTACACTAGAGATAACATAGAGTTTACAATTAAATGGAGGCTAGACTAGTGATACCACAGAGCTTACAATTCAAAAGCTACACTAGTGATACCATAGAGCTTACAATGACAATGGCTTATGCTACTAGAGGTACCACTAGCTCAGTGGTATCACTAGTGCAGCTCCGTCTAAGTTGTAAGCTTTGTGATATCACGAGTGCAGCTCCATTTCAGTTGTAAGCTTTGTAGTATCACTAATGTAGCTCCATTTTAATTGTAAGCTCTGTGGTATCAATAGTGTAGCTCCATTTACTGCAGCAAGAAGAAGATTGAGTGAGGCAGTGGCCCACCAGCCCAGACCTATGACCGGCCCAGGGGGCAATTGCCCCTCTGCCCTCCAAGCCAGCCCTCCCCTGGATACTATCCCTTTAACAATAATAGTATTAGCCAGCATAATCACAGCGTTACTGATAAATCCTACTTGTGCGGAGACGGCCAGGAAACAGCACATACATCTTTGCTTACAGACATCTGAGTGCCTGAGCTGTCAGTCCCGGTCTCCTCTAGGAGTGCAGACGGCAGATTCCTCAAAAGTGCTGTTGCCTGGCCATCAGTCTCTGCAGAAATAGGATTTCTCAATAACGGGGTAATAATGCTGGCTAATACTATTATTGTTAAGCTTATCGCTGGGGGGGACTTTATTTGGGATTAAAGTTCCCCTATTAAAAAACAGTGAACGGAGATGTACAACAAATTTGATAAAGAGATAAGAAGATTTTATTTGTAAAGGCAGGCTAACCAAATTGGGTTTGTTTCCATTAGAGAAGACATGTCTAAAGGGGATATTATTATATTTTGAAAATATTATTGAGGCCAACACCAAGAAACTATTTACTCAAAGAGTTTAGCAAAAAACAAGGTGACATCCATTAAGACAGTAGAAAAGTCCTTTTGACTATAACAAAGGTAAGGCTTTATACTGCAAGGACAGTAAGGATATGGAATTCTGTTCTTCAGTATGCTGTGTTGACAGATACTGTATATAATTTTAAAAAAGCACTGGATAACTTCTTGACCAAAAACAATGTAGTTAATTATGATAGCTGGATTCAACTTGGATGGACAGTTGGTCTTGGGAGAAATCTGGTTGCCTTTTTGGAGTTTGGCATAAATGTTTTTTACACTTTTGGGACATGGTTGGAAATAACTTCAATATGTGTTTTTTTGCCTTCCTCTTGATTAGCAAAGGAGATCTAACAATGGTTGAACTTGATAGACTCATGTCTTTTTTTCAACCTCATCAACTATGTAACGGTGGAGAAGTTGTGTTGCCCCCTTTTTGTACATGAGGTGTTTTCTTTTTTTTAAAGCAAATCTCCCCTTATAACACTCAGTAGAAGACAATGGAAATCCTAATGAAAAATTCAGAATATGACATAGGGAAATCAAAGTAGACTCTTTTTATTTGTTAAAAATACCTAATACAGGTAATAGTCATCTGCATATCATTGCACATAGGAAAACATTACCCACAAGATTGTCAGAGGTCTCCTGATAGTTTCAGGAGCTCTTTAAGTCATTTGCACCCAACTCATACTCACTTGTATTTACCAACATTGCAAGTGTAATGCTATGATTTATTTTTAATTTTATGGTATGGAAACTGATTAAAGAATTGGAGTTTCACCACTATGATAATTAATACATTCAGTCTATAAATGGATGTCCATGTCTATTGATATTTCTTTATTTAAGAAGATTATAATGTTAGATGTTGTTTCTTCTTTTGCACTGTTTAGTATTAAAGAGTGTGACTGATATAAGAATTGATAAATAATACATAGATTCCATTGAAGGTGAATAGGTCATCAGACTATTTTCAACTCTAGCAACCACACACAACTATGCATCCCATTAATGAGAATTAGGGATGCATAGCAAGTTAAAAAAGTAGCAAAAAAAAAGCATTGGAAATAGCCATTCTAGCCATTATATTGCACCAGAATGACCTTTCTAAGTTTTAAAAAAAAAAAAAACGAGGCCTTTCCTGCCTTTGCAGCCCCGGGATGTTGAAGCAAGAAAATAAACCTAATTGACTGAAAAAGGCCACAGCCCTAAAAGCCACCCACATGTCCCCAAGTTCTCCCACTCCCTCACTCATCCGAAGACCCCATATTATTTATTTATTTATTTTAATTAATTAAATAAATAAAAAAAATTAAAACAATATTTATATGGGGAGACCATATATTAATAAACTGCATGCCAATAAAGGGGTCTGGATTAATATGGGGTCTAAAATAAGGATCTGAAGGCCTTTCCTTTACTCCCTTTAATGGGAGATGAAGTATAAAAACAAATTTATATAGCATTGGAAGCCCCCATATTAATTTATAAAAACGACCACTGAAAGGGCCCCAGGACTTCTTACTGCACTATCCAAACCTAAGAGAAAACGTGTTAGAAAATATTAATTTGTTAAATTTATTTTTTAATTTTACTAGAAGGTATTAGAGAGACCCATTGTTTTTCTGACAAGAAGCAGGACCTCTATATCCTGGAACATAAAACAATACACACACAAACACACTTAGGGACCCCGTCCTTTTAAATGTTTACATTTATAATGGGGCTTCCTGACCCCATATTAATTTGTTTTTACACTTCCTCTCCAATTAGGGGAGAGGATGGGGCCTTTACATAATATATTGATATGGATCCCATATTAATATATTTTATTAAACTGCCACTCCACTTAAGCAAGATAGAGGAAGGGGTTCTAACCCTATACTAATATTTTTAGCATGTCCTCTTAGGACCACTTCCTTGGGGAATTCTGATAAATAATATGGTGGCTACGGACCCTATATTATTTATTAACACTTTCCATCCTGATCTCTTCAGGATGGATACATGGGGGACATTGTTATCATTCTATAATTTAGTTTTTGGACATTTCATTTTCCTACAGTTAACAGTGCCTGATCCCGCCCATGGGAACAGGTGTTTGCTCACCTGCTTACCTTGCAAGTTTGAGGGTCTCATTTAGGATCATTTTGGAGCTCCACAATGATTCCAAAATCACTGCTTTTTTTCTAAAAAATGTTATTCAGGGTCTACAGATGCAGCAAATAGCCCATTGGTAAACATTTTAATCTGGAATGGAATCTAGGTCTAACTCTAAAAGTATTGTTAAACAGTATGACTAACAACAGTCACACTATTTAATACGGCACACTCAAATGCAAGAAAGACAAATTCCACTATTACAATCTTTTTACAAGGGATAGTAATGTTTCACAATAAAAGCAGCTCTAATTAATCTTCATAGTATTTGGCCATGGAGAGTGTTATTTCAATACTGTCAGAGTTGTAGTTCAAGAATAATTTAATGATAAAGTATCCCCCTCCTACCCCTTTTACTGATGTAACTTTGCTCACTTCAGAGCAGCAAGGTGGTGTCCAGGTGGATCGCAGAGAGGGAAACTCTTCAATCAGCATAAGGAAAAAACAGTAAGAAGATTGTCCCTTGTTGCGATCTGTCTGGTCTCAAGACCAGATTCCACATCTGAGCTGAAGTGGCTTACACTAGGTAAAAGGGGCGGGAGGAGGATAATTTATCATTCAATTACTTTTGAGCTACAACTCTATTGAAATAATACTCTCCATGGCCCAAATACTGTGAAGATTAATTATAGCTGCTGTTTTTGTCAAATATTACTATCCCTTTAACTTTATATTATGTTATGCTAGACAAGTCTATAGGTTGAGATGACTGCAAAGGTTTATTCCTGTGGGGCACCATCTTTCAATAATACTGATTGATGATACATTCTTTAAAGAGGTGGTGCCATGAAAATGTATCTTGAAAAAACAGTTAAAGGGATAGTAATACTTTGTTTTATCTTTATTTTATTTTGTAGGCATTAAAAAAACATGAAGAACAATATGTCTTATCTCTCAAAACTTTATGATTTGAGAGTTATTCACAAGCAAAGTTTCCCCTCCCACCCCTTTTACCTCGTATAAGCCATCTCTTCTCAGATGTGGAATTCAGTCCATAGACCAGACAGATAACAGAAGGGGACAATCTTCTTCCTATAAGAACAATGAAAACCCTGCCCCCCTTGACAAGTTTTTCAGGTTTTTCCCTTATCTTAATTGAAGATTGTCCCTCTCTGCAATGTACCTGGGCACCTCCCTTCTGATCTGGCTAAGCAGTGTTACATCAGTAAAAGGGGCGGGAGGGGGATACTTTATTATTGAATTACTCTTGAACTACAACTCTGACAGAATTGAAATAACACTCTCAAAAGTCCAAATACTATGATGATTAATTAGAGCTACTTTTATAATGAAACATTACTATCCCTTTAATAAAAAATATCCTATGTATATCTATCATTGTAGTTGGGTTTCCCATTAAAATATCAGAGTTAAAAGAAGGTAAAATCCCATAAAACAATATTGGGAGAAATTACGTTTTGTCAACTGAAATCCCTTGAAAGTCTTTGGTGGAAAATCATTACTTGTAGAGGGGATCCACCAACAGTCTATGCAGACAAATATTATAATGAGAAATTGATGCTACATGATGTATGCTCTAATTCCAAGTTTTGTAGTTAAAATGGTGCTCCCTAAATTGTTTAATTTCTCAAAAATGCTCATAAATATAATATATCCAACATGTCAAAACATGAGATTTGCAGAGGAATTCAATATCTAAAAATTTAGAATTGTAGATATTGCATTATATGAATATTCTTACATGTAACAAGTATTCAACAAGCATTCCAAAGCACAGTTTCATGTATTTACTTGCATAAAGTAAAATTAGTCATGTTATACTTTAGCCCCCACCAAAAAGTCCAGTTGGGAACAGTTAGTGCAAACCAAGTCACATTACTTATCAGCTCCCCTTTCCCCAATATATTCCCCATTAACTTCTGTCTCAACAAACTTAGTATTGCTTAATCACAGAGAATGGAGTCAGACATGTTGCCAGTAGCCACTGACTCCAGTCACAGTTTTCTGTATGCCATCCAATCAAGACGTTTCCCACAGAATTCAAAGGGCAGGAGATGCATCTGTCCATCAGAATAGGGTCAGACTTGCATTCAAAGAAATCTAACTGATATCTGATCTTGTGCTGGGGGACTGAACATCCCAATAATTCCCATAGGCTCTGTAGGGACGTCTTTTGTCATTTATCTTTCTTAAAATACTATTGGTTTTAAATATTAAAGAGATGATATACAAAAAAAAATTCTCCAGTTTACCACATCACCAGTAATTTTTCCCATTGAATGGGTGATTTTGTCTTTACATAGAAAGACGTGCTTTATAAATCAGACATTAAAAAAAATGCCACATTGCTTGATTAAATCACAGTTGTTGTTTGGATCCATGTTCATTGCCTGACCTTACATAGTACTAATTGTAAGCTTTATATCCCATTGGGTTGTACATTTTTGGTCTGATCATTTTTATCCTCAAAAGTGTCAGAAACAGATAAAATAAAAACATTCCATAAACTTTTTTTGCAAGGATCCTATTAAGTTTCTGTCAACTGCACAATTTCTGTAGATAGGTATTTTTGAAAACAGAAAATAGCTTGTAAAGGCAGGAAACAAGAAGTCTTGTAGATACAATCTTGATTTGTGCACAGTGGATCCATTGGAAGATTATGGAAAGAAGTACATTTATGATGAGGGAATCCAGTGGACATCTTTGTCAAGTTGCTTAATGAAGAGGAGAATCCAGTGAGACAGTGAGGTAAATAAGCTGGATTATCATTTAAATGTTGATCAGGTAAGTACAGTGTGCTGCAACTTTAATATTTCAAGATGTAGCAGGGATCAGGCTTCAAAATGGACAGCAGGGATCTGGGGTGATCATGAAATAAATCATGGGCTGCCCAAGCCATCTGTTAATATAATAACAAGCAGTTTTTTACCTAACAACAGTTTTTCCTAAATCAAAGTTCTAGGTTTGTGGTTTGGTAGTTTTGCTCTTGCAGACTACAAGAGTAACCAGGAATGGAATGATACTGATGGGCACAAGTATTAAAGCCAGCAAGATATGCTCAGGAGGATCCACAAGCTCCTCAAACTGATTTGTGCAGTTCACAAAATAAGTCTTGTGCCCTTGCATGATGTAGTCATGTGCTATCTCGTTGGGGAATGAAATATCCAAAGAATCAGCAAGGTTTTCCAAGCAATACTGTAAATAACTGTATGCTCTATGAGAGAAAAGAGAAACAATTAACACACAAACAGTCATCTCTTTTCTTAAAAATAAAATAGTATTCATACCTGTTAAATACTTTTCTCATTACTTGAAAGTATATATTAGGTAGAGCGCTCTAATTATAAAGGATCTAATAAAATATATTGTACATACTCCTAAGCACACCCTATCCCCCCTAAATAAGCATATGGGAACAGATATGTAAATATACGATTTTTAATCATAAAAAAACACACATATAAATTTCTGAAACACCATATATCAGAAACACTTATAAAACACAATTCAATCTAAAAAGTCTGCTAGAGGTACCACTAGAATACAGCTGTAAATACTGAAAAAAGCTTGATAAAAATTGAAATTAGAATCAGTGAAAAAATGGCCAAAGATATAGGTCTCATTCTTTAAAATTGAACTTAGTATTCCCTCTCCGACTCTACATGTAAATGTAAACCTGTAGCTCCTTGCTCCCCCGACTGGAAAACTCCACACTGTGTCCAGACCTCCTATATGAGGGATGTATGTCCCCAAGCTGGAAAATGCAAACAAACTTCAGGGGTGCAACTTCGGTGGTAAGCACTATGGTTTCATCACACACACTGGGTACATGCCCAGGGCTTTCCCTCAGGTGAAGCACTCAGGATGCTTATCTAATGAGTTTCATGCCACCCAGGCACTTCTTCAGGGAATAAGAGTTTCCATAAATTGGATGGTATATGGTATAAAGTGGATGGTAAGAGTTTCCATGATAAACAGCTTGACCACTACGCTAATTCAAAAGCCTGTTTTATGCTGTCAGCGCTAGATGCGCATGAACTTTGTTTGTTAACTGAAGGAACTCTGATTGCTGATTGCATTCGATCACATCTGATTGAGAGAGAGACTGACACCTTGTCTCACAACGCTCTGCCCACTCATATAAACTCCTGCGTTCCAGCATCCTGAGTGCTTCACCGGAGGGATAGCCCTGGGCATGTACCTAGCGAGTGTCAATAAACCATAGCAGTTACCACCGGAGGGGCACCCCAGAAGTTTGTTTGCAGTTTTCAGCTTGGGGAGATACATTCCTCATATAGGAGGTGTGGACACAATGTGGAGTTTTCCAGTCAGGGGGAGCAAGGAGCTACAGGTTTACATTTACATCTAGAGTCGGAGAGGGAATACTAAGTTCAATTTTAAAGAATTCTACCTATATCTTTGGGCATTTTTCACGGACTCCAATTGTGCTTTATAAGTGTTTCTGATATATGGTGTTTCAGAGATTTATATTTGTGTTTTTTTATGATTAAACATCGTATATTTACATCTCTGTTCCCATATGCTCATTTAGTGGGGACAGGGTGTGCTTAGGAGTATTTACAATATATTTTATTGGATCCTTTATAATTATAGCACTCTCCCTAATATATACTTTCATGAACATTGTTTCTAGACCACACACACCAGTCTTGGTATTGTAGCTGCTTCTTAAAGGTATATCCCTGGAATAGCTTTTCTGGTATCTTGTAACTGATAAATTTTTGTATATTAATATAGGGGTTTATATATTTTCATTTTATTATATATTTTAGATATTGTTAGCCTTGCCAGTAGAGCACCTCATCTCCACATATTTTCTATTACTTTTCTCTTTAGTCCATATGGAACACAGGTACCATGGGGTTGTGTCCCACCTCCTGGAGGGCAGGGCACATCACAAAAGACACTCCCTCCTCTTCCTCCAGCTCGACCCCTGCCTATTTCCCAGAATTCATGTTACAATAGACACAGCAAGAGAAATAAGCGGGTAAGAAGAAAAGAAAATCTCTCAGAACTAAAACCCTAAGAGAAACAACAGCAGTGAAGTTTTTCTCCGGGTGGGAGACTTGCATTCCATATGGACAAGAGAGAAAAGGATTTAACAGGTAAGAACATAAAAATCTTATTTTCTCTTATGTCCAATATGGAACACAGGTACCATGAGGATATACCAAAGCATCCCAGATTCTGGGGAGGGTAAGGAAAATAGACTGCCCACAGATCCCCATGATACTAGAGTTCCCTAGGACTATTCTGGATCTTAATAACCGCAGGTGCCAATGGACACCAAACTCGCACAGCACACCAAACAACAAACTACTGAACAACAACTGGCAGTAGAAAAAAGAAAATGATAGATCCCTAAAGAGACTAGATTGCCTAAAGAACCTTCTTGCGAGGTCAAGACATTGACATGATACTGTTTGGTGAAAGTATGCAAGGAGGACCAAGTTGTAGCCATTCACAGCTGTTTATCACAGTATCCCTAGGCAGCTTAGCGCTCCTGTGCTTCCTACCTCTATATTGCCGCCAACCGGCATGGCCTCAGGCCACTTCCTCATTGTTGACATCAGGTAATAGGCACTAGCATGGACGCCTGTTTATGGGCCTATTCTGGGTGGCTTAATTGGGTCCTGCCTTCTTCTGCTCCTTTATAAACCTCCTTGGGCCTGGGAGTCATTGCCCTTACATGGTGTTTCTGCTATTGTGTCTTGTGTTGTGACCCATGCCTTATCTGAGAATCCGCTCCATGTATGACCTCGGCTTGTCTGACTACTCACATTGGTTCTGACTTGTGGCTCTGGCTGACTAACTCGCTCCGTATGACCTTGGCTTGTCTGACTACCCACATCGTTTCTGACCTGTGGCTCTGGCTGACTAACTCGCTGCGTGTGGACCCTGGCTTGTCTGACCTGTGGCTTTTGCTCTGTGTAGTCTCCGGTTTGTCTGACCTTTGGCTAGTGCTACTGCTAGCTCCGTGTAGTCCCCGGTTTGTCTGACCTGTGGCTCTCTCTGACAATGTGCTCCGTCACTCCTAACTTGCCTGACAATTTGTCTCTCTGTTCCTTGGCCCAGGCCTGCTTTCGATCCCTGTTACCTCCGGTCGCATGACCTGGAGTGGAGACTGGTGCATCACTACTATTCCCTCTGGCGTTCCACCCGTACTTCAAGCCTAGTCTCTGATATCCAGCAGTAGTGCAGTGTGCAGCACAGAGTGCAGCTCCGAGTAGTAGCCTGGGTCCTCTCATCATGAGTTCTGGGGTTGTGTGGGCTATACATTTATTGCTGTACTTTCATCCTACAAGGGAAGGACAGTGTCCTTAGCCAAGCATGAAATAGGTTGATCAATGCCAGGGGAGAAGCCCACTGCACCAGAGCTTAGAAAAGCATTTATTGAAGAAAATAAGTTTTCCATTCATCCATAAGGATCTGATCACAAGTTTATTGGGCGGAAGACAGGGGAATTCATCCTGTATCTATGGAAAATGTCCAGAGCGATAGATCCCCCACCTGCTGTGTCAGTGACCTGGATGGTCTCCAGTATAACCTTAATGAGCCCCTCAACAGTAAGGATCAGATCAACCATGTAGGAATCTCCATAAGAGAATGAAGAATCCATATCCTCATCATCCTCTGAGTCCAGTTCTTCCTCAGAGGTTGTCCCAAAAACCAGAGTGTGCCCCTTGAATACAGGGTCCACCTGTTTGAAGGTAAGCAAAGGTTTCAAAGAATGGAGAACCCACTGAAATGAAGAAGGAATTTGTGCCACTGATGAAAGTAGTGTTTTAACCCATGCAGACTCTTGTATAGTAGAGTGGTAGGGGCCAGAGCACACGAGGGGCATAGAGACCCAGAGTATTCCTTTGGAAGCCCAGTATGGCATGAAGAACCGTGGGTAAGGAGAATAAAGGAAGCCCCTGAATCCTTGGATTTTCCCATATGCCCCTTAATATCAGACATGTCCCTGAAAGAGTGTCTAAATCTAGATAAACTAGATGTTCCCAGCTTAAAGCAAAAACCATCAAATACCAAATATCTGGTATGCAAAGGCTTAATCTGGAGAAAGAGTAAGGCGAGTCAGCCGCTGCTTAGGATAAGCAAAGTAGAAGTAAGGTGACCACCAGCAAGAGTTATCAGCCAATGGGAAGAAAGCCCGGGAAACGGGGCATTATGAGAACTGTATTTTTCTCTCTTGCTTGTTGCTTAGCAATGCCTTTTACTCTGGCCATGCCATACTCTATGAAAACTCAGAAAGTGGATTGCATAATAGAGCTTGAAAAGACAGAAGATAGAGCCCTATCAGACTTTTTTTAGCCCAAATGGTTGCAGAGATATGTCCCAAAGAAGTTTCTCCCACAGAAGTCAATGGAGTAAAGATTGCCGCTGGCAGGCTCCGATTCTTAAAGGAGCCAATCCCAATTAAAAAAAAAAAAAAAAAGAAAAAAAAAAAAAAAGAAAAAGCCCCAAAACCCCCAGTAAACAACTGGGGGAGTGAAAAAAAAACCTTAGTAACAGGGGAGCAGGAATAATCCTATAACCATAACAGCAGTGAAAGGGTTAAGTATAAGAAAAAGGACAGCAAACATCTGTACTTCAAGACCCCCTGAGAGAAAATCAATCCATAATGAGTGCTAAATATAGCATAAGTACACAGAATGTAAAGGATAGCTCAGGATGGGACATACAGTAAACCAAGGCACTCAAAGGGTTACTCGCTGATCTTTCTTCAGGCTACCATCATAGGATAAGGGAAAAATCTCAGAGAGACTCAGCCATGAGGAACAGGCTTGTCATAAAGTTAACTTCCACAGGGGAAGAAAAGTCCACAAAGCACCCGTGAATTGGGCAGTCCCACTCCATGGAAGCTCAGTGATGTTAGACCGCCTATGGGGTACTATGCAGCCCCACAGCTAAAGAAAAAAACATTAAAAACTAACAGAATGGCCACTGCACCACCAACTGCTTTGCAGGACTTATGAATTCTGGGAGAATGGGCAGGTGGTTAAGTTGGAGGAAGAGGAGGGAGTCTCCACTCCAAAGACACTGTCTTTTGTGATGTGCCCTGCCCTCCAGGAGGAGGGATTCAACCCAAAGGTACCTGTTTTCTATATTGGACATAAGAGCAAGACAGGGTTTGTTTTGTTTAGTTTTTTTTTGTTTTCTACAGTCATCTTGGTACCAAAACCCTAATACAAAGCACATACACCATTACGCCCCCATTTTGTGTCAAGTAACCAAGTCAGGAAGTGAGTGGGATGGGTTTAACTGCTGGAATCCTACAGACATCTTCCGTTCATTTCTTTGCAATGCTTAGGTATATGTTTAGTATCCAAGTGATTAAGAAAAATGTACAGTCTGGTGTTCGGTGCTTATGCATACATGTATCAGTGATGCAAGGGGAAGAGGAAAGGAGGAGATACCTGGACAATTCATGATACATATTTCCAGATACAAAATGCAGTTGTTACGGGTGCGGGTTGCTACTGTCAGAGGCAGGGGCCGGAGAGAAGGACTGGGAAGCGTCCCATGCCCTGGAACTATACTTTCTCCCGCTAAAGAGTAGAATTCACGGGCCGAGGACAGCCGGCAGAACTATTCAAAAGCCCCATTGACTTTACATAGGGAAGTAGGCGGCTTCCTGATCGGCCAATGCCCTGGGTGACGAGTTTAAAGGTCCCCCATAGAGTTAACATGGGGGAAAGTAGGCAGCACAGGGATTGGTCGGTTAGCTGCCCGCCTACAGAGTCTGATTGGCCGAGCTAGCCGTGACTAGAACCACCAGGATTGGTCAGCCAATTCTAGGCACTGGATTGGTCAGGGGTTGAAGCGGAATATTCAAAGATGCTTCAACCCCCTGGCCTTTGTTGTACAATGTGTATTCCAGCCCCTCAGCCCTTTGTCCCAGTGTTTACCTCACAACAGTTCCCTTTTGTCCAAATAATGTAATCATGTCTGGTCCATTGTATGATGTGTACACCAAATGTTTATACCATTGTGTGTTGTGTTCAGCCCACCATTGTATAACCCCTCCACCCCTCTTGGCCTTTTGTGTAAACCTGTATAAATATGTGTGTCTTGGTTCAAATAAAGTGTTCTTGTTCTACCCTCAACACTGGTCCTGTCTAGTGATTGAGGGAACCAGCGATACCAGAGCTGAAGTTTGGGAGGCAGTGGTACTGAGACAGCTGGTGTGACGGTGGTACTGACCTGCTGTACCGGGACTCACGTCACATTTGGTGGCAGCGGTGGGATTCGATTTTTCCACAAGGAGCCAGGGCTGAGACCAGCATCCAGGGGGAGATATAGCCATCGGGCTTGACCCCGGTCTCAGCAGCACAGTGAGACCAGCATCCAGGGGGAGATATAGCCACCTGGCTTGACCCCGGTCTCCACGGTGCAGCAAGCAGTGAATGGAGCGGCGTTACGACGTCCTAAAACGTAGCACCTTGAAGGACTTGCTTGAATCACGAGGACAGGCTGCCAGCAACAAGCCCAAGGCAACCCTAATTGCAGAACACATGGAGGGGGACCGCAGCAGCCCTGCTCGATCCGAGACGTCCCAGGCCTCTGAGTTACAGCAAGAGGTACAGTGGCGTCTGGCACTGTACGGCGACAACCCTCCCCATGAGGTGATTGACAGAGTTCTGGCAGATGCAACCCGACTACGGGCACTGGAATTACAGCGGGACACTAGGGAACCGACCCCCTTGGACCGGGTGGAAACCAGGGGGCGGAAGAAAATCCCTTACCAGGCCTTGCCAAAGTTTGAGGATGACAAAGATGATCTGGACCGATTCATCCAGATCTTTGAAAGGCAGTGTGGCCTCCAAGAGGTGGATGAAGCAGACTGGGTAACCCTACTGGTGAGTCGGCTCACGGGTCGGGCCGCGGAAGCATACGAGGCCATACCGGAGGAGGAATGTAGAGACTATGGACAGGTTAAGCAAAGATTGCTGGCCCGATATGGGATCACTCCGGAGGCTCACCGGGTAAAGTTTCGCAGTCTAAGGCGGAAAGAGGGACAGTCCTGCACAGAGTGGGTGCATCGCATGACCCGGGTGGCAGAAGTATGGATTAAGGGTTGTCAGGCTACCACGGCCAATGAGGTACTGCAGCTACTGGTGCTGGAACAATTCTATGAACATGCCCCCTTGGCTGCGAGGGATTGGGTACGAGATCACAAGCCAATTACCGCAGACCAAGCCGCGGTGTTAGCCGACCAATATCTGGATGCAAGACGGACTGTGACTCCTGAAACTCGGGCTCCACCAGCCCGTTATGTACCTCCCCCAGCCCGAGTGCCTCCACCGGTACGACCCTTGACAACTGGCCCTCCGACCAGACCCAGTGTCTCCGGTCCCTCATGGGCGGCACACACCAGATGCTATGGGTGTGATCAGCTTGGACACATGCGGAGCAACTGCCCGAACCGTCCTGGCCGGGACTCAGGAGCTAGACCTTACATCACGGGGGCGCGAGCCAGTGCGCATTGTGTCGGGCAGGAAGACATTCATCCGACCAGAGGATGGACAGAGGAGGAGTGGGGACTGTTGCACGAAGCAGACCCCGTCCAAGCAGCCGCCAGCGACAACTGGGCCCATCATCGGCAGGCGGTTTGGGTCAATGGACAGCCAGCCCAAGGTTTAAGGGACACAGGAGCTACCATCACTCTGATCCAACCCCAGCTTGCCGACCCCCGCAACCAGACGGGCCGATCCATAGCTGTCCGGGTGGCAGGAGGGAAAGTGCACCGGATCCCCACGGCACATATCCACCTGGACTGGGGAGTTGGGGCTCGTAATGTGGAAGTAGGGGTCATGCGCAACTTGCCAGCCGAGGTGTTGTTGGGGAATGATTTGGGCCACCTCATCTCCACCTACAGTGCCGACCTCCAGGACCCCGCTGCCTGTGCACCCGTGACCCGACAACAGTCCAGAAGAGCTGACGTTCCCGCTGTGCCCGACGCTCAGGTAAAAATCCTTGCCCCCAACCAAGACTCCTCTGACTCAGCTGACTTAGCCCCTGGGGCTTGGCCCTCCCCCGATGACTTAGTCCAAGAGACCCAAGCAGATCCCACCCTGATGGGATACCGGGAGCGGGCAGGCCGGGACCCCGGGGGGTTAGACGGGGAGCGGATAGAATGGTACCAGGGTCGACTCTACCGAATCACCGACGGTCAGGGGACTACCCCAGTGCACAAGCGCCAGTTGGTCGTGCTGAAAAAATATCGACACAAGCTGCTACGGATAGGGCATGACATCCCCCTGGCAGGTCACCTAGGGATAACCCGGACCCATCACCGCATAACCCATTCCTTTTTCTGGCCCGGGATCACAGGGGATATCCGACAATACTGTCACACCTGCGACGTGTGCCAGAGAGTAGGGAAGAAAGGAGATCATAAACAGGCCACCCTTCACCCGCTGCTCATCATAGACGAGCCCTTTAGCTGGATAGCTATTGACCTGGTGGGCCCTCTGCTGCGGCCCAGTTCTTCCGGGAAGAAATACATTTTGACGGTGGTAGATTATGCCACCCGATACCCCGAGGCCATTCCCCTGCCCAACATACATGCAGAGACCGTGGCAGATGCTCTGCTATGGGATTTTGCACGAGTAGGGTTCCCACAGGAGATCCTCTCCGACCAGGGAACCCAGTTCACAGCCGAAGTTACCCAGCAGCTGTGGAAACTGTGTGGGATCAGAGCCATACATAGCTCCCCATATCACCCCCAGACTAATGGACTGTGCGAGCGGTTCAATGGAACTCTCAAGCAGTTACTGCGTGCCTTTACAGCATCCCACCGGGATTGGGAGAGGTACCTGCCACATCTTCTGTTCGCTTATCGGGAGGTGCCCCAGGAATCCACCGGATTCTCTCCCTTTGAACTACTGTACGGGAGGAGGGTACGAGGGCCCCTGGACTTGATTAAAGCCCACTGGGAGGGGCAAACCGGAGTAGCAGAGACCCCTCTTCTTGAGTACGTACTAGCATTTAGGGACCGTCTGAAGGAGCTCACTGCCTTAGTGCGGGAGAATCTTCAGGGTGCCCAGGGCCGGCAGAAAAGCTGGTACGATCGTACCGCTCGGAACCGGGCTCTGGAAGTGGGACAGAAGGTGCTGGTTCTTAAACCTACCAAGCAGAATAAATTGCAGGCGTCTTGGCAGGGACCGTATAGGGTAGTGAAGCAGCTCTGTGATACCACCTACCTAGTGGCTAAATGCTCAGATGAAAGGCTCCAAAGAACCTTCCATGTGAACATGCTGAAGGCTTACCAAGAGCGGCCAGAGGAGATTTCTGCAATATGTGCCCCTGCCACGGAGGATCCAGAGGATCTTCCGCTCCCCGAATTGCCCCAGCAGGAGCCCGACCCAGTAGGGATAGAGGCTGTCAGGGTCGCTGACTCGTTGGAAGCCTCCCAGTGACGCCAAGTTCAGGAAGTGCTGTCCAAACATAGGGCTATGTTCTCCCCAGTTCCCGGGTACACCACCCTGGCCGTACATCCAGTGGACACCCCGGGACATGGCGCCCCTACGGCAGGCGGCCTACCGGGTCCCTGACTCAGTTAGGGAAGGAATGAGGAAGGAGATACGGGAAATGCTAGATCTAGGGGTCATTGAACCCTCCACCAGTCCCTGGGCCTCCCCGGTAGTGCTGGTACCCAAACGGGATGGCACCACCCGCTTTTGTGTGGATTACAGAAAGCTAAATGATCATACCACAACAGACGCCTACCCTATGCCCAGGGTGGACAAACTGTTGGACCGTATTGCCCGAGGGAAATTCCTCACCACCTTAGATTTATGCAAGGGATATTGGCAGATTCCGCTGGAGCCCGGGGCTGTTCCCAAGTCAGCGTTCATCACTCCATTCGGCTTGTACCAGTTTAGGGTCATGCCGTTTGGGATGAAGAACGCACCAGCCACGTTCCAGCGGATGATAGATAGGATTCTTGACGGTCTTCAGGATTATGCCTGTGCTTACCTAGACGATGTGGCCATCTACAGCGATACCTGGGAGGGCCACCTGGTTCACCTGGATACCGTTCTAGATCGCATCCAAGACGCAGGTCTGACCCTGAAGCCTGAAAAGTGTGTGATAGGGGTAGCGGAAGTCCCCTACCTGGGTCATCGGGTAGGGTGCGGGCAGCAATGACCCGACCCGGCCAAGATCGAAGCAGTGGCTCGCTGGCCCGTTCCCCGCACCAAGACTCAGGTGTTGACATTCCTGGGGACTGCAGGGTACTATAGGCGTTTTGTCCCAGACTACAGTGCCATAGCCAAGCCCCCAACAGGTCCAGTGGTCCCCTGAGTGTGAAGTAGCCTTTCAAAAACTAAAACAAAGTCTTGTATCAGCTCCTGTGCTGGCAGCACCTGACCCAAACAAACGCTTCTCTGTTCACACAGACGCCTCTGCTTTTGGATTGGGAGCCGTACTAAGCCAAGTGGGACCTGATGGTCGGGAGCATCCGGTGGTCTACATTAGCCGAAAACTGCTGCCCCGGGAAGTGGGGTACGCCACTGTGGAAAAGGAGTGTCTGGCCTTGGTATGGGCCCTCAAGAAACTGCAGCCCTATTTGTATGGTCGCTCCTTTACGGTCCTCACCGATCACAACCCTTTAACCTGGCTTAATCGAGTATCCGGGGATAATGGTAGACTATTGCGATGGAGCCTAGCCTTGCAGCCCTATAATTTTATGATCCAATACCGACCGGGCAGCCAAAACGGAAATGCAGATGGCTTGTCCCGTCAGTCGGAGCTGGAGACATAGGAAGACTTTGTTCCGGTCAGCCCCAAGTAGACCCGTGGAGGATCTAGCCGGGTCTGCCGGACTGGAGGGGGGGGAGCCATGTTACGGGTGCGGGTTGCTACTGTCGGAGGCAGGGGCCGGAGAGAAGGACTGGGAAGCGTCCCATGCCCTGGAACTATACTTTCTCCCGCTAAAGAGTGGAATTCACGGGCCGAGGACAGCCGGCAGAACTATTCAAAAGCCCCATTGACTTTACATAGGGAAGTAGGCGGCTTCCTGATTGGCCAATGCCCTGGGTGACGAGTTTAAAGGTCCCCCATAGAGTTATCATGGGGGAAAGTAGGCAGCACAGGGATTGGTCGGTTAGCTGCCCGCCTACAAAGTCTGATTGGTCGAGCTAGCCGTGACTAGAACCACCAGGATTGGTCAGCCAATTCTAGGCACTGGATTGGCCAGGGGTTGAAGCGGAATATTCAAAGATGCTTCAACCCCCTCGCCTTTGTTGTACAATGTGTATTCCAGCCCCTCAGCCCTTTGTCCCAGTGTTTACCTCACAACAATTCCCTTTTGTCCAAATAATGTAATCATGTCTGGTCCATTGTATGATGTGCACACCAAATGTTTATACCATTGTGTGTTGTGTTCAGCCCACCATTGTATAACCCCTCCACCCCTCTTGGCCTTTTGTGTAAACCTGTATAAATATGTGTGTCTTGGTTCAAATAAAGTGTTCTTGTTCTACCCTCAACACTGGTCCTGTCTAGTGATTGAGGGAACCAGCGATACCAGAGCTGAAGTTTGGGAGGCAGTGGTACTGAGACAGCTGGCGTGACGGTGGTACTGACCTGCTGTACCGGGACTCACGTCACAGCAGTGTTTTCAGTTATTGACTTGGTTATCTGGGAACCAAATTAAGTATAATGTACTAGTGTTTCATGGCACCTTAGCTTAACTGGAGATGCTTTTTGTTTAAGGTTCTTATTTCTTGACTGATTTACATGATTTATGATGTCTATCACAACTTTGTGTGTTTTTATTTTGCAGACTCTACCTGTTTATTTTATTCCACTCGCACCAATTTTCTGGATCTATTGTGGACATCCGTTCAGTGTAATTAATCCAACATTCCTGTGCAATGTAAGAATGCAGTGTATGTTCTAGAGAAAGGGAAAAACAGCCACAGTTAACCAGCAATACTCTTCTATCCACAAAAGAGAAAAATTGGGTACTTACAAACTATAAGATATTTTACCCTTTCTGTCCAAAAGGAAAGTGCAGAGTATTTCAGAACAATGTGTTGCACACACATTCAATGGTTAATAATAACAAACACCTTTAATTTAATAGAAATAACTTTAATGACAAGGACCAACAAAGCCATCATGCAAACGCAGTGGCATGTGATTGATCAAATTTCTGAGACACTGTATCCATCTGTCCAAATATAACAGACTGGCTCATGATTGAACACACAATTGAGGACCTAAAGGCCTCCTGTGTTTGTACAATGACTCTCTCCTATAATGGCAAAGCTGCCATTACGGTAGATTCATTGAACAAAATATAATGGACTACACTTTCTGCATCAATATTCATAAAGCACACATAAGACTGATCAAAACACAAAAAGCCCTTGTCCACTAACTACTGGAGACAAAGTTTCACTTAGAAAAAATACCATGCAATCAATGGCACAATATGAAATCTAGAGAATGGGGAGAGACAGCGCAAGAAATATCTAACTGTAGTAAAACAAATTTAATAGTAATCACAGTGTAAAAGGTAAAAAATAGAAATACAATAAAATTGTGTCATAAAAAAAATGCATAATAAAATTAAATTGAGAAACCATGACATTAGTGTAACAATAATAAGAAACTAACACTTGGATAAAATAATGGATGTATTCCAAAGTTGTGGATAAATACAGCCAGAGGCACGCTGATAAGCATTAAGATGCAGAAAGCAGTGGCTGTAATCTGAGTGACAAGATTAATTGGACTTATGAGAGTTGGGGGTATGGAGAAATGGGTGTACAGTAATGTGCAAACGTTTTAGGCAGGTATGAAAAAATGCTGTAAAGTAAGAATGCCTTCAAAAATAGACATGGTAATAGTTTATATTTATCAAAAATTAACAAAATGCAAAGTGAGTGAACAGAAAAAAAATCTAAATCAAATCAATATTTGGTGTGACCACACTTTGCCTTCATCAGTTCCTCTAGGTACACTTGCACACAGTTTTCTAAGGAACTCAACAGGTAGGTTGTTCCAAACATGTTGGAGGACTAACCACAGTTCTTCTGTGGATTTAAGAAGCTTTAGCTGCTGCTCTCTCTTGTCATGTAGTCCCAGACAGACTCGACGATGTTGACATCAGTGCTCTGTGGGGGCATACTATCACTTCCAGGAAGCCTTGTTCTTTTTTACGCTGAAGATAGTTCTTAATTACTTTGGCTGTATGTTTGGGGTTGCTATCGTGCTGCAGAATAAACTTGGGGCCAATCAGATGTCTCCCTGATGGTACTGCATGATGAATACGTATCTGTCTGTACTCCTCTGCATTGAGTATACCATTAATTCTGACCAAATCCACAAGTCCACTTGCAGAAATTCAGCCCCAAACTTGCAAGGAACCACCACCATGCTTCACGGTTGCCTACAGAAACTCATTCTTGTACTGCTCTCCAGCCTTTGGTGAACAAACTGCCTTTCTCTACAGCCAAATATTTCAAATTTTGACTCATCAGTCCAGAGCATCTGCTGCCATTTTTCTGCACCTCAGTTTCTGTGTTTTTGTGCATAGTTGAGTCTTTTTGGCCTTGTTTTCATGTCGGAGGTATGGCTTTTTGACCACAAGTCTTTCATGAAGACTACTTCTGACCAGACTTCTCCAGACAGTAGACAGCTGTACCATGGTCTTACTGTTTTCTGCCAATTCTGAGCTGATGGCACTGCTGGATATCTTCTGAATGCAAAGGGAAGTAAGCATGATGTGTCTTTCATGTGCTGCACTAAGTTTCCTTGGCATATCACTGCATCTATAGTCCTCAACTTTGTCTATTTCTTTGTGCTTCTTCAAAAGAGCTTGGACAGCACATCTGGGAAAACTCTGTCTGTCTTGAAATTTCTTCCTGGGAGAGACCTTGATAGCTGAGTTTGGCTGTTCCTCACCCAGCTTTATTCCTCGTACACAGCTGTTTCTGTTTTGGTTAATGATTGTGTTTCAACTTACATATTAAATTGATGATCATTAGCACCTGCTTGGTATAATTGTTTAATCATACACCAGATTATATGCTTCAAAATTCCTGACTTTGTGCAAGTGTACCTAAAAGAATGATGCTGTTTTGAAGGCAAAGGATGGTCACACCAAATATTGATTTGATTTAGATTATTGCTTCTGTTACCAAGTCTATTTTTTTTAAAGCATTCTTAGTTTACAGCTTTTTTCACACCTGCCTAAAATGTTTGCACATTACTGTATATATAAATATTATATATATATATATATATATATATATATATATATATATATATATGAGCTATTACATCACAGTCTAGGGGAATTAATTGATAGAAGAATAAAGGTGGCTTCTTACTAGTGAATAGACTTTTGAAGCGTGGTGCAATACAAATATATGCTCAGCTTTTGCCCCTAAATCCAGTCTACTTGGCTTCTTACTTTGTATCTGTGGTGAGTGTCAGCATACCATCAAAACCCTCAGGAAGAGTGCCTGTCTGCTCCTATCTCCATCCTTTTAGTTCCCATCCCAAATTCTCTGTTCTCTATGATGCAGTAGTCCTGCGTTCGTTGTGGCCTGCGAACTCTCCCTAATTTATTGTTTCTATTACCAATCAAATTACTTTCTGGGCAGGGTATTCAAAATATGGTGATTACAATCTTAACAGGTATAATGAATGAAGGGTTTATCATATAAATGCAAAGTTTATGCTGAAAGGAAGAATATTAATAAGTACAAGGATTCAATGATAATAGTCAAAAACATAGATAAATGTTATACTAAAATAGAATGTATGTCAACATGTGTAACATTACAATACATTTGTAGAAGAGTGAGCAATTATCTGTATTAAGTACATGATGAGTTATGTTCATGCCTTGGGGGCTATAAATATCAGACATAATATAAAGTGATAATACGTTTCATGTTCATTGTAGCAGCATTGTGCAATAGAAAGAGAGGAAGACTGTTTGGGTTGCATGCGGTCATCCTCTAGATGGAAATACAAAATGTATCAAGCTAACATAGTCATAGAGATGAATGAGCCATATATATTGAGTTAATTAACACACTAATATTAAATGAGATGTCTGAATGATTATCCCTAATGGTTAGACTGATGTAGCCCTTGTATGGGCCTGAAGAAATGACTTGAAAAATACAAGGAAATCTCATCCAGTAATGCCAAAATCATGCTACCCAATGGATTAACCAATACATATTTTGAGTGAGCGCTATATACCATCAGAACAGTATACTGTTCTATCTCAAAAAAATCCACACTAATCAATTTCAGTGTTTGAAATAAATGAGTACGGTGTTGTGTAGAAATAACTGTAGAATGATAGGTCTCATCATTTAAGAAGCCATACATTTTCTATCTAGAATCAACAAATTATTTGCATCTTGGGAACAGAGTACATACGAACTGGTCCATTAGCAGCTACTGATTTATAAACTGATTCCATTCACATGTAGATAAAACATTATTAAACTCTGCATCCTCTTTTGATTAAAACTCCCATTTTGGCTGTGTAATTGGTATGCATTGTATCTGGAGTTATATCCAAACTGTGGAAAGAGATCATATGAACTGTATCCCAGTGTCCAAAGCAGCATCTGATCAGAGCTCTGTATATTAAGTAGTCTGAGATATTTTTATGGATATCCAACTTATCTATAATTTAAAATTATTCCTATAGCCTATGCAGATAGTTGTTAGTCTGCACCTCTAGTGTAAAAGAGTCCAAGATATATGTATTTCTGGTAAACTTGGGAGAATTCAAGACACAGGTATGGCTAGATAGTTTCAGTGGACCATTCCATTCGTAATAATCTCATAAGTCCAATTCCTCATTTAGCCCATAAGGGCTCAGAGACTGCAGCTAAAAGATCCAATATGTTTCTTGAATAGCTAATGTAGTAAATCTCTCACCACCTCTTTTTTGAGGAGGAATATGGTCAATGATATAATAATTTTGTACCGTCAGGGTCATTGGTATGTTTATCCAAAAAATATCTTGAAACACTGTTTACTTGATTGTTTTCAAGAATATTGCCTCAGTGTTCCATGAAACGTTCCGTTGCAGTCTGAATTGTCCTCCCTACATACTGTAGACCACAAGAACATTGCAGTATATAAACTATGTAGTTGGTGGTGCATTGAAGGAAGTATTTTATTTTAAATTCTTCTCCAGTTTGATGGCTATGAAAACTGTGGGTCTTATGTTGTATGAATTTGCAAGTGGTACAAAATCTGTGCTTTCCTTTTTTTTTCCAATTCTGTGTCTAAATTGCTTGAAGCCAGATTGTTCTACGATGAACTGGATGGATCTCAGGATGAAGGTTTTTGAATAGATGGCATGGTTGTATCTTGATCAAGATAATGTTCCACAGCTAGTACGCCAACATCATATTTGATTGAAGTGTATAACAAATAGACATCACAGGTTACCCAATATAGGTGCTCTTGCCATTGATCTCTTAATTTTTGAAGAACCTTAATTTTTATAGAATCTTTAGTGTAAGATGGCAAGGATTGTACATATTTATGTAGATAGAAATTCAGAAATTATGATAGATTACTAGTCAATGAACCTATGCTTGAAACGCTTAGGCGACCAGGTGGGTTTCGCGTGTTCCTATGGATCTTTAGGAGATGGTAACAGATTGCTGTGATTGGAGATTGTATCTTAAAAAATTGGTATTCATTGAGATTGATAAGGTTGGATTGTTATGCCCATTCTATTAGTCCTGTGTATTTTTTTATAGTCCTCCGTGTATAATTTCTGGTAAAAATCTTGGTCAGTAATAATGTGATCCTCCTCTTGTAAATAATTCTCTCTTGACTGGACTACAATTACATCTCCTTTATCATCTTCCCAAATAACTATATCCTTGCTTTCTTTGAGCGTCTAAAGGGATTCTCTCTCTTTTTTTATCAAGTATAAGGTATATTTCCATCCCTTTCTGCATAGGTTGGTGAAGTCATTCATAATCATTTTGGTGAATGCTACAAAAGGGCCCTTGGATTGTATGGGATAAAGTTTAGAGGGAAGTTTGAGGTCAGTGTGCAGCATAGTCTGATATTTATAGCCACCCAAGGCATGAACATAACTCATCATGCACTTTGTACAGTTAATCGCTTGCTAGTCTACAATTTTATTGTAATGTTACACATTTACATACGTTCTATTTTAGCACATTTATCTATGTTTTCGACTTTTATCATTGAAAATTTTTCCTCAATATCATTCTTCCGTTCTGCATAAACTTTGCATTTATAATATAGACCTTTCATTTACTATACCTGTTAGATTGTAACCAACATATTTTGAAAACCATGCCCAGAAACTAATTTGATTGGTAGTAGAAACAATAAATTAGGGAGAGCTAACAGGCCAACAAGTCTTTCCAGAAGAAGGTGCAAAGATTGCACCGAAATGCTTTGAATACTCTCCTGCCACGCATGAAGATGAGCACTGGACTACTGCATCAGAAAGAATTGAGAATTTGGGATGGGAACTAAAAGGATGGAGATAGGAGCAGACAGGCACTCTTCCATCAGGGTTTTGATGATATGCTGACACTCGCCACAGATGAAAGTTGAGCATAAATCTGCATGCTTCAAAAGTCTACTCTCCACTAAGAGTCCACCTTAGGAATACCTAAGAGCTCTGTTGTACCCTCTCTAATATTATACGGTAAAAAAAACTTCCAGGAATTCCTGCTCTACTATTATTTGCAGTTTTGCCTGTTTTCCTGGACACATCTGCTGTACTTCCAGGAATTCAAGCTCTGCTATTACTTGAGATACTGCCTGCTTTCCTGGAAACACTCCAGAGGCCTATGTCAAGTAGCATCACGGACACTTTAGTGCATGTGTATATTGTCTTTCTGACTAGTGGCTCAGATTTTTTATTCCAGTATTATGTGTTTGACCTTGGCTTTTGTATACTAACCATGCTTGTTTGTATAGCGATTTGTATCCTGGATCCTGTGTGTATGCCGCTTGCTGCTGCTTCAATTTATGAGCAAGTGCAACCATGATAGTCCAGGCTATTTTTACCTTAAGGTCTATAACGTTTCCAATGGTTTGTAACCACAGCAAGGTCACACTTGCAGTCAACACCACTCACTGTCTATGAAGCCCAGCTTTGCTCTCAAGAAGCTCTTCAGTTGCAACTTTGAGAGTTTGTTTGCCAACCCATGGCTCCCAACATCCTGTTCCACTCTGGCAAGTGAGAAAGACATTTCCACTCCTCCTGTATATATTTCTGGCTGGTGTTTCAGTGTCTCTTCTGCCTAATAGCTTTCCACTGCTCTGTGGCTTTGCTTCCTGTCTCATTAGTCAGAGCGACACCTACACAATATGCTCAAGGGAATGTTCTTTGAGTCTGAAGCACTAAGAAGACCTGTAATAATTCTGGGGCAACTCCAGTGGGAGAAAATTTTTGCCATTATGGACAAAGTGTCAGGGACATTAAATTGACTGTACTGATGGGACTATTTCACACTCAGAGAGACAGAAAAATATGGGATGTTAAATTAATGCTACAGTTTAATGCTTTAACTAATGGTCTGAATAGAGATAGAGAATTCCTGTCACATTATCACATTGTGGATTAACCTTTACAACAGTCCCAAAGGGATCATAAATACCTTTGACTCCTCAGAGGAAGACTGCAATTTACATCACTCCTCTACCAGTGACTGATCAAAGAACCTGTTTCTGAACTGAGCTTTTTTATCTGATTTCCATTCTAAACAATGCAATGTGTACTTGTATATAAGAGCGATGTTTTCATATTTATCTGTATAATATGCCTGAGGAAGAGACTTAAGAGGTCTGGAAAGCTTGCATCCTATATCTGCTTAGTTAGCCAATAAAGGTATCAACTCGACTATATTTGCCTCCTATATTTCTATGGCTAACACTCTCATCTTAGTTCTTTAATACATTATTGCTGGTTTATTTGTAGGCATGGGCGAAAGTTGTCTCAGTGTTCCCGTGAGAAATTTAATAAAAACCACTTTGCTGTCCGGTTTCATGGGAAAATCCGCTTTAAAACTAGTGATTAAAATTTTCTAATTTTTCGCCCATTGGCCAAAATTTTTCACCATTTTTTCAATGGCTAGAAAGCTTCCACCCATTGATTTAAGTTGTTTTTGCATTGCCCCTAAAAAACGTGATGTATTTGTGGAAGGCAGACACAATAGAAGCAGCTACAGAGCGAGATAGATGTGCTGTGCTGTTCTTCTGTGATATTTTGGCAAAACTGAGGGTGGAGAGGCTCATAGTGACTGCTATCACTATGAACAGCAAAAGGAGGAACTGGAAGGACCCTTATTATGTGTCCACTGAGTCTAAGGAGGAGGAAGTGACTAGCAGTACTGAACCAATGCTGTCCAATCCCCCTAAATCACCCCAAGGAATCTTGGGGAATTGAATGGGAAGGGAGGGAGAAAATTGAATGGGAAAGGAGGGAGAAAAGTGTAGTACTAGTGAAAGCAGGACAGGTCAGCTGCCTGTGCCTGCTGCAAGACATGCTGCCCCTGCTGCCAGTGCCACCATTGCTGTACCTGCAGCCACTAGTGCTGTACCTGCTGCCAGACGTGCTGCCTCTGCTGCCATTGCCACTACTGCTGTACCTGCAGCCACTAATGTTGTACCTGCTTGCAAATATGCTGGCACTGATGCCACTAGTGTTGTACCTGCTGCCAGACGTGCTGCCCTTTCTGCCAGTGCCACCATTGCTGTACCTGCAGCCATTTGTGTTGCACCTGCTGCCAGACGTGCTGTCCCTGCTGCCCCAGTGCTGTATCTGCAACCACCACTGCTGTGCCTGCTGCCACCAGCACTGTACCTGCTGCCGCCAGCTACCACCAGCTCTGTACCTGCTGCCACCAGCGCTGTACCTGCTGCCACCAATACTTTGCCTGCTGCTAGTGTGTCTTGTAGTACTCAGGAGCGGGAAGGAGAAAATTATGTCAAGTGTGACAGCAAGTGACCCATCCATCCTCCATATTACTGCTATTGTTGATCCCATTCTCTTTCAGCTGTGTAACTGTCCTGCTGCTTAAACAACTCAGCAGCAACAGTAGGAACAGCATTTGCAACTCAGGAGGACATTTGACAATGGCCATTGTCCACTGGCCAACATGACCTACTTGCCTAGTGCTAGCACTTTTATTGTTTTTCAGGGCTTGTGCTTTGGGAAAAAACAAAAAAACACAGTCCTACAAAAAATAAACAATTTTTGTTTCTAATGATTCTAAGTCCTACAAATCAATGTATTCTCATAGCTTGTGCATCTAACAAGCCTAAGTTCTACAAATCAATGTTTCCTCAGGGCTTGGCCATTTAACAACAAATCTAACAAATCATCCTCTACAAAATACTCTAGCAAGTCAAGTATCAGTCCACCCCAGTGGCAGCTTATGTCAGGGGGTTCCTGTCTCTATCACATTATATATAATTTTTTATTTTATTGATTTTTTTTTAACTGTCCCCCCAATACCAGTCAAGAACCCCCCAAAACAAATTCCCAGTTCAAACGATTAATTAATTCACCAACACAGGCACCCTCCTCAGAACCCTTTTATACCATGTCTTATGGGGGGGTTCTATTTATATTTAGGATTTTTATTAACTGCCTCCCATTCCCAGTAAACAACCCCCCCCAAAAGTCATCCCCTGTTCAACTGTTTTCCCACAGCCCACCAACACAGGCACCCTCATGCCCCTTATTATGCCTTTGAGAAATAAAATAATATTTGCTATGTGTTGTGTGTAACTTCAATGTTCCCACTGATTTCAATGGAATAAGCTAGGCGAAACAAGCTAGATAAAGCAGAAAATCTTCACTTTTAACGGAACATTTTTCGCCAAGCTGAAAGTGCCATTTTTCGCCGATTTCAGTTTGAGGCAGAAATTTTCGCCCATCCCTATTTATTTGGCAATATCTCTCTCACATCGTCGGAGCAGACCAATGTTTTTCCAAAACTCAATATAAGGAGTTAAGATTGCAGATTGTAAGTACAAATAAACCTTATTTGTTTTTGAATATCACTCGTTATGATTCATGTAAAAGTCTGTCTTGATCACTGCTTAGGGCTCTTTTATATGCTTTTTCAGTTTTTTTACTACAGCCTTTTGCCAGAAATCTCTGTTGGAGATTTTTGGCTTCAATCTTAAAATCTTCTATTGTAGTTCACAGAGGTCTAATACGCAAATATTGTCCAGCTGGAATGCTTCTTAAAAGTGGGGCCGGGCAACTATATGCTGCCAGCAAACTATTTGTTGCTGTTTCTTTTACAGAACACTGTTGTGGTTATAAAATTGTTATGATCTCCCATTATTTTTATGTCCAAAAATGATAGCTCATTTTTGTTGATCTCACTTGTCATTCTTAAAATATTATAATTTTTATTTAACTAATTCACAAATTCTTGGAATTCATCCTTTGTGCCTATCCATGTCATTACCATGTAATCAATACAGCAAAGCTATATATCTATAATTTTGTCATCAGGTCTGTGAATAACACCTGGTCCTCCAACCAACCTAAATATAGGTTGGCATAAGAGGGAGCACAGCAACTTGTTGATAGTATTCCCCATCAAAGAGAAAAAAATTGCTTTTTTTGTTTGTCCTGGTATTGCTAAGATATGTGTTAACACTCAGTTTTTTAAATTGATTACCCTTGGTTTGTAGGAAGGGTTTTATAGCTTGAATCCCCTAGAGGAATACCTTCCAATTTAGTGATGGCATTGTGTGAATCTCTAGTGTACAATGGTAGTGCTGTGACGAGCTTCCTAAGCATTGTATACACATAATTGGAGGCCTGTTCACTCAGGCTGCCATTGTCTATTGATATAACTGCCCTACCTGGTGAATTTTGAGGATCTTTGTGGTCCTTTGGTATACAATAGAATGTAGCCATTGTTCAATATTTCAGTAAAATGTATTCTTTTTCACTTTGTGATATGGCTACCATATCACTGCCATATTGTAAAATAGTTTTTAGGGTTTCCTACATTACTGGCATCCACCACAATGCGGTATTCTGCCTGATTCACACTCTTTTCTATTACCTTTCTGCTTCAGGTTGTCTCGATCTGGGCTGCTTTGGTGTATGGCTTCTTTACCACTACCCTTCCTTGTGTTAAGGACTTGGGCAGGTGCCATTTTGGATTCACACACATGCACAGGACATATTTCTTCTAAGGCTGATCACAGGAGGTTTTCTATACAGCGGTCAACTGTAGTCGCCATTGCAATGTGTGAGGTGCCATTTTGGAATGGTTGGAGAACTACTTTTTTATTTTTTTCAAGAAAAAACTACAATCCACAAAATCCCCTATTTCCCATGTTTTCGTAGCATGGAAAGGGTGGTCTTCGAGTAACCCTTTTGCTTCTTGCTTGCCACAAGCTGTGCAGAGGCTGTTCTCTCCCTCCTGCCTGCCAATTTAACCCCTTAAATTCAGATAAGTACTTCTGCATACTTTTAAGCACTTTCCTTTTATGCTATTAAGACAATTGCCTTTTTTTAGGGGTCTTTTTCTATGTCATAACCCAAGGGACACATGGGCAAGTCCAAGGCTACGAAGCCTGGGGTCCACCTAACTCCTTTAACCTATTGCTCCTCATGCCACACTGGGCTTCCATGGGAGTATTCTGGTACTTTATATTCCTCTTGCACAGTGGCTCCTACACCACCGCCTAGGCCCTCTTCTGTTGAACAGGAACCGTTTTGGGATAAGGCTCTTATCTCTGTAGGCACCTCTATCCCCCTAATCTATTCAAATGGTCTTACACTTCTGGGCTATGGGACACCCACACCCCCTATCAGGCACTTCAGTCCTCAAGTGTAAAAGTTAGCTTTGATGGCTTGGCCCTTGAGATCAGAATCTTGAAAAAAAGGGTTTCTCTGATACTGTCATCTCTAATAGTAGGTTGAAAACTGGTTTCTCCAAAGAACTATTATAGGATTTGGTCCCTCTTCAACCAGTGGTGTGCTGATCTTGGTTCGTGACTGCAGCCTTTTCAGTTTCCAGTAGTCTAGTCCTTTCTTCTAGAAAGTGTTCAGAAATGCTTTAGTCTTAGTTCAATTAAGGTTCAGATTTTGGCTTACTTTTGTTTTTTTTTCCAGTGGTGCATTGCTTTGCTTTCTTATGTAAAAGATACAAGGAAACTTCATGTAATCCATAAGCATGTGTAGTGGGTGGGGTGCCCACTCTTGCCTCTAGTGGGACTATTTGTAAGCTCCAGCATAAAGCTAAATTGGACTGTGAGTATTATCTGTAACCCCTGGCAACCTGTACAACTGTGGTGACACACCAAGAAGAGAACAGAAGTGTGTAGTTTTCATGCTTTACCCCTGTTTTGTTTGTCTGTAATTGTTGTCCTATATTTGTGTGCCGTGACCTCTCTAATAATTGCAATATATTATCTTTGTATGTATGGATAACTTGCTTCCCCTCGGTCTACAAAGCAGTAACCCCTGTACCTATCACGATGCCCGTGTATTGCTGGTGACATTTTGACTGCATTGTTCCTGATGCCTACCTATTGGCTAGCGTGATATTGCTGCACCCAGTGGTAGCCTTTAAGTGCTGAGCCCTGTCACTCCTTCAGGGCCCTTTCGTGGTGTTCCCGTTGCTTAGTGCTTTCTGTCGTTATCGTGTGAATCCTGTGTATGACCCGGACTGCCTGACTACTCTCTCTGAATCTGTTCCTGCTCCGTGTACCGACCCGGCCTGGCTGATGTTCCTGCTCCGTGTACCGACCCGGCTGACGTTCCTGCTCCGTTTACCGACTTGGACTGGCTGACGTTCCTGCTTCGTGTACCGACCTGGCCTGGCTGACGTTCCTGCTTCGTGTACCGACCTGGCCTGGCTGACGTTCCTGTTCTGTGCATCGACCCGGATTGGCTTCTGTTCCTGCTCTGTGTGTCTCTGGCCCGGTTCACTACTGCGCCTGGTATCCCGGTAGAGAGTACTTTCCAGTGATCTGTCTACAGTGTGCTGAACCAATTGGTTGCCTCGATTGCTGCTTTACCGTTCAGCTACTGCGACCCATTTACGCTTCTGTGCTTCATATCAAAACCCCGGGATGAAGCTGATCTCGTTGCTCACTATACCCTTGGCTTGTTACTGCACTTCCACTGAGGTTGGTCTCCTGGGCGCCTCAGTTAGTTTTCCACCACCTAGAAGTCGCCATCAAGCCTGAGCGTCTATTAACCCTTGCTGTCCGGTGCTCACCCGGGTAGGAGCTATTCTCATTGGCACACCATACGCTTGGTGTCATGGTTTTATTGAACACTCAGACAATTTGGTAAGATACAACAATGAAGCTTTATTAAACAACTCAATAAAGAACAGAGAAGCCCTTCACGGGTCCAGACTTCAAACAGTGGATAGTAATATTGAATCTGACACAGGTCAGGGCACAAACAGCTAACAAAATATGCAATAATGACTGGAACAGAGACAGGAAAAAAACCTCAGCAGTACAGGTCCGCAGAGGCCCTAAGAGGGAACTATACTGCAGGGCAGGCACCTCAATACAGGGAAGTGAATAGGCTCTACCAGCCTTATCTATAACTGGGTAATGCAGCCCAAGAAATGGTACCAATGAGTATAATGAGGAATCGCCCAGAGGCACGCAGAGTAGGCACCGTCTACACGGGGCGCAACAGGTGTTTATATATGCAGACTGCTCTAAATAGCGTAACCGGAGGTAGGGGGTAAGTGCAGACTGACAGGTAGTAGCACCGCTAGTGACCGGAGATCACAGGCTGTATAGTATGCAAACGGAGGCTGCAAGGAGGCACAGGCTGAGAGGTAGCGCAATCAGAGGCAGCGGGTAAGAGCAGACTGACAAATGGTAGCATCGCTCGTGACCGGAGGGCACAGGCTGTATAGCATGTAACGGAGGCTGCAATGAGGCACAGCTGACAGGTAGCGCAACCGGAGGCAACAGATAAGCACCAACTGGCAAACGACCGTTAAGGCAAAGGCAGTGGACACAAGACAGGGACAACAGAAGCAATAGCGACAAGCGGACGCTAGGCGAGTAGCCAAAGCCTGGAACGGTACACAGAGAGCGGAAGTCAGCCAAGCCTGGGTCGGTACACAGAGAGCGGTAGTCAGCCAAAGCTTGGATCTGTGTACACAGACAGCGGTAGTCAGCCAAAGCCTGGATCGGTACACAGAGAGCGGTAGTCAGCCAAATCGGTAACGGGTCGTAGTCAGGCAAGCCGGATCCAATAATACGGGCAGCGGAGACAGGAGCAAGGTCAGACCAAACCGGATCATACAGGGAACAGTAACATAGCAACAAGCGCCAGGTCAGGAACACCACGAAAGGGCACCGGCATAGTGACAGGAGGGCGTATATAAAGGCAAGCCCTGGGAGGGGTTAACAACCCAGAACCAATAAGAAGCAGCCAAAGCAAACCCGGAAGTAGGAATGTCGCTCAAGCAGAATCACGGGCACTGTGATAGTACCCCCCTCTCAAAGACCCCCCCTCCTGCCCAGAGGAGGCCTTGGCTTGACAGGAAACTTAGCATGGAATCTGCGCAACAAAAGTGGAGCATGAATGTCAAAGTGGTTAACCCATGAGCGCTCCTCTGGCCCATAACCCTTCCAGTGTACAAAGTATTGGATCTGGCCACAGAACCTACGTGAATCCAAAATATTCTGCACTTCATATTCATCATGGTCCTGGATGCGCACTGGACCTGGGACTGCAGGAGTGGTGGTATAGCGATTACATACCAGTGGTTTAACAAGTGACACATGGAACACATTATGTATCTTCATGGAGGCAGGTAATTCCAATGCATAGGAGACAGGGTTGACTCGACGGAGTACCCGGAACGGACCCATAAACCGAGGAGCAAACTTGTAACAAGGAACTTGCAACCTAAGATTCTTGGAGGATAACCAGACACGGTCCCCCACCTGAAATACCGGAGCCGGTAAACATCTGTTGTTGGCATGCTGCTGGACTCGTAGGAAAGAATCACGTAGGATATTCTGGACCTGTGCCCATGTGGAGCGGAGTTGCCTAATATGCTCATCCAGAGCCGGAATCTGCTGTGCTTGAAAAGTGTCCTGGAGCAAGCATAGTTGAAACCCATAACTGATCAGGAAGGGTGAGCTCCCGGATGTGCTGCACACTGCAAAGTTCAGTCAAATCAGTAACAGGTCGTAGCCAGACAAGCCGGGTCCAATAATACAGGCAGCGGAGACAGGAGCAAGGTCAGACGAAACCGGATCATACACGGAACAGGAACACAGCAACAAGCGTCAGGGCACCGGCATAGTGACAGGAGGGCGTATATAAAGGCAAGCCCTGGGAGGGGTTAACAACCCAGAACCAATAAGAAGCAGCCAATGCAAACCCGGAAGTAGGAATGTCACTCAGGCAGAATCACGGGCACCGTGATACTTGGCTTGTTACTACTCTTCTACTGGGGTTGGTCTCCTGGGCACCTCAGTCGTGTCTACCACCTGGTAGTTGCCATCAAGCCGAAGCATACGTTAACCCTTGTTGTCCTGTGCCATTATCCTTGGGTCACAGTTCATGCATATTCTGTTGGGCATTCCATTGTTCCTCCGGTTACAGTACTGTCCGGTAGTCCGTGATTCCTTCAGGGCCTCGATTACCCTTTGGGGGCATAATCGCTATTGTGTCACTCTCCAGTAGAGAGTGCTTCTTAGGCCTCGCTATTAGGACCTACCAGCCTCCCGGCCTAATAGCACCTTTTCATCGTTGTCTCACTGATTCACACGAACTGTCACCTGACCTGTGTCAGTATATGTATTTGTTCTCTGATATATGTACTGGACCTGTGTGGGTTAATGTTATTTTGTAACCTGTCCTGTATCAATATTAAGTGTTAACTATTGCTGGACCCGCGAGGGTTACTTTATTCTGTCTTGTTTCAATAAAACTGTGTTTTACCAAACTGCCTGCCTCTGAGTGTACTGAAAACCGTTACAGTACCCCATCACACTGGTGGCAGCGGTGGGATTCGAACCCACGCCCCTGAAGAGACTGGAGCCTCAATCCAGCGCTTAGTGTGACGGGGTACAGGGGTTTACTGCTTGATAGACTGAAGGTTTAGCGAGTTATCCAGCCAGACAAAAAGATAATAAATTGCATTCATTAGAGAGGTCACGGTACACAAATATAGGACAACAATTACAGGCAAACAAAACAGGGGTAAAGCATAAAAATAGATCTTCTAGGGAGGTTCTGAATCCCCTTGTGTATCTTCGGTATATTTATGCAGCGCTTCCTGTAAAAGTATCTTAAATTCTCTCAAAAACAAATGAGTGGGGTCAAATTCTAATTGACAATAGGAATGTATATCCTCCAGTAGTCTATTCCCTTCCTGTAGGTATTCACATACATCTTCAGGCCCGGATTTGTCAATAGGCAGACAAGGCACTTGCCTAGGGCGCCAGATTTTCAGGGGCGCCTGGCAAAGGCCTTGTCACGCTCACATTCCACCCCAAGGTGCATAATAAATAATGCTGTGCCACACTGCCACTTAATTTAAAAGTAAAGTGAGCTGTTGCCTGTGCGCGCTCGCCCTTGAGGGCGCATGTGCACAAGAGACAGTAGTATGTTTCCCATTGTACCTGTGGTTGTGCCCATGCTGCCGGGCCGCCCCACTGCTGCGCCTACGTGCCACTGCCTCCAGACTCCATTGATCTCACCGCCCGCCGGGCCCCCTGTGCCATCGTCACTACGCTGCTGACGGTGATGCACATAGTCAAAGTCGGCTGAGCATAGTGCATGGGAGTGTGGTTGGCTCAGTGGAGGTGCAGAGCAGACAACGGGCCAGTTGTTGTTCGACGGATGGCAGCATCGGCATGCTGGCTTGCTAATTAGCTGCATACCCCAGATTAGCACCTTCCTTGCCACAAGGCTACTATAGTCTAGAAAAGCTTACAGTGGTTTGTATAGGCATGTGGGGAAAACAATAATTAATATCAGTATTGATTGTGAACTACCACACAGCTATCAACCGTGTACATCAGGGATGAGCCCCCCCAATTGTTGCTGAACTAGAAACACATGGTTGGGGTGATGGAAACTGTAGTCTAGCAACAGCTGGAAGGCCTCACAATGTACTGGAGACTTCTACAGCATCAAGGACTGAAAATGTCACTGATTTAAATGGGGCTTTTAATTTGTTTCCTATGGTCCATTTAGTTTGCCCTTAAAGCACTGCAGAGTAAATGACCAAGCCTTCCCCGTGCAGTTATGTGAATATAACTTATGTACGCTATATATAGTGCATATGGTGTTTTATAAGGAGAAAACTGCACCTCCTTTTGTTTGTTTTCATTGCCACAATATTGTGAAGAATAAAAAAAAAAAATCTAAAAATGGGTATGACCACAAAATAGGTGTGGTTAATGAATGGGTGTGGCTAAGTGAGGGGAGTGGTTGGGGTGGGGCAAAGGTGGGACTAGGGGCGCCGGAGGGTGTTGTGCCTAGGGGAGCCTGAGATGTAAATCCGGCCCTGTATATCTTGACTCACTAGGGTGCCTCCCTTATCTGCCTCACGTATTGTAATTAAACTATTTTGTTTTAGTTCTTGTAAGGCCTTACATTCTCTTCCAGTGAGATTCTTAATCTTTTTGCCTTTCGATTTTCCGATCATTTTGTTGTAATCTTTAAGGACCATTTTATAAAAATGTCAATAAAAGGTCATTTTTGATTAGAGGGGTTAAATTTAGATTTCCCTTTAAAATTAGTTCTCATAAACTGACTCACATCCCTTGTGTCAACTTCAGACTCTACTGAATCCAAATTTATCTCCAAGAGAGTAGGAGTATCGGCTTCTGTAGGGCACCCCCTATCATCTTCCTTTTTCATATTTTTTTGCTGGAAAAATCTTTTTAGGGTTAATTTCCGTTGAAATTGATTCAAATCCACAAAGACGTTTGTGACGGTGGTACAGGGGTACTGATTGGTAGACCGAGGGTTAAGCGATTTATCCAGCTTGACAAAAAGATAATACATTGCATTTATTAGAGAGGTCACGGCACACAAACATAGGACAACAAATACAGGCAAACAGGGGTAAACATAAAAGCTAAACACTTCTGCTGTTCTCTTCTTGATGTGCCAGCAAAGTTGCACAGATTGCCAGGGGTTACATATAAAACTCACAGTCCATTTTAGCTTAATGCTGGAGCTTACACATAGCCCCACTAGAGGCAAGAGGGGGCATACTGCCCACTACACATACTGCTGGATTACATGAATGTTCCTTGTATCTTTTAGTCCTGACAGAGGAGTTGGGAAAGGCATCCTGAGAGATTATCCCCAGCCACTTTCTTGAGTCTTGGGCCATAACCACCGAAGTTTAGCTTCCTGGCCACAATCCTTGTGGTGGGAACATCATCGCACAACTGAAAAGGGGACCTGGCCACTACAGTGCCCGCTCACTCTAACTCTTCCGGTGAGGGCACTCACCAGTCCCAGTTTCTCCAGTACCCCTTTAGAAAGCACCTGGACCAGTCCAACTCCAGACTGGCCCCAGGCCACCCCCCTCCATGTTGGAGAGAGGCTCTCTCCTGCTCCTACATTCTCATATCTGTCTCTATCTATCTCTCTTTCTTTATGGCCTTTTTTCTACCCACCCCCTACAGCATGTGATGTCACAGTTCCCATCTACCAGGTCTGTTCTGCTTGGCCTGATGTGAGGGGGAAGATACACACATTCCACACACAGATTTGCCCTACCCTCTCTATCTGACCAACACTGGCTATCTCATAACACAATCTCTGGGTTTAGCTAGACTGGATGGTACCATCCCTCTGTACATCATACACACTAACCAACCCATTCACTGCTGGAAACTGGACAACACTCTCTAATGCATGCACACACAGGGGACATTAATTTTCAAGAATGGGAACACATGTTAAGACAATGGCGATCACTGAAAACAGAAACATTTCGTTCTCTGGGTGACAACCATTCCGTCACAACGTTAAAGCTGTTTGGTTCTTGATCAGGGGCAAAAGCCAACTCTTTTTGTAGGAGTGAGACTTGACTAGTAGTGATAGTAGTGTAAGAGAGGTTTATATTGCCATTTCCTAATTCTATTGATGGAATTGGTCTGTTTTAGGGCCTTCTTTTTTCCTCCTCTACATCCCCTAGTTCTTCCTCTTCTTCTCTTTTTCTTCTGTTTTGGGTCTGTATGTTCGCATTTTCCATTATGCCAAGATGGGATTTTTGTGCTTGCTTGTTGGTTGTGTTGTTAATTCCAAAAAAGACACATTGCTAGTGATGGTTGGGGAGATGGATCATTATTATCCATCTCAACTCTTTGTTGTAAATTTTCCCTACTGTTAATTGTTTGAGGGGGAGATTTTCTTTTTTCCATTTGATGTTTTTTCTTTCTCTTTATCATCTCCCTGGTTGCTTTCACTCTCTATCTCTCTTACCAAATCACCCTAATTGTCCTTCTCACTAAGCACCTCATAGCTATTTTTTCCTTTTTGAACTCCATTTTCTGGTTTCCTCTCTATTTCTATTGTTTTTTTTTAACAGTTATTGTATTAGTAGTTGTTTTCAATTCCATTTGATTTGAAGCAAATTGATTAGTTTTGTTTCTATTATATTTAAATCTGGTATTTTGATATTGATTGTTTTGTCTATAATGGTTGTTAAATTTAAAAAAAAAAACCAAACGATTCTGACTACTATAAGCAAAACCTTGGCTATTATAGTCTCCCTCATCCCTTTTGAGTTTATTGAGCTTTCTAGTTTTTAGTTTGTTTTCTAATTTATTAACATTCTCATTTGTTGTTGTATCTCAGGTATTGAATTCCTTATTTACAGGGAATGAAACGCATGCCTCTGCCTAATACGTGAATTCCGTCTGAACTGGAAGTGATGCACCGAACCGAACCGGAAATGCTGCACTTGAAGAAACATGCTGGGCGAATTCTTAGAACTCGGGAGAGCATCTATAAAGGTAAGTTAATTTCTAATGATGTTTTAAAATTATATCTGCTATTTTTACCCTTGAAAAAGTATCTATATTGATATGAAACGCATCGGGCGTTGATTTAATATAGCATACTAGTTGAAGAGCCCGTTACACGGGCCACATTGCCGGCCGGTTGCGGTGCAGTCAAGCGTGAGTGCCCTGCTCTGTATCAGCCGCTGCGTGGGCAGTCTCTACTGCGCATGACTGCACCTCGTGCAGCCGTCTCTACTGCACCTGATGGCTTCTGACAAACTTTAGCAAATTATTATATAGGATATATTGTACGATTTTTTGGAAATACTTTTTTTTATATATATAATAAATAATTTCTACTACTATTTCCTACTATTGTGAATGCTGTTTCCATACGGAGGAGATCCGAAGGATGATCATTTGACTCCGGATGTGCTATTGAATTATCGTGGTTCTGGTGAGCATAAAGAAGTAGGGGGTTTATTATAATTGTAAACATACAGATATGCCCTTAGTGGGTCTTTGCTCTTCTCTTCTTGTCTTGTTCTTTTAGTGTTATTTCACCCTCCACCTGTGATTTTGGATGGGCAGCGACCAAATCAGAGCAAAAAAGAAAAGGAGGAAAAAAAGTCTATATTACCCCATGAATTACACTTGATTTTTTTAAGAGACCAGACCTACATTTAAAGGAACAGCATCTCATAAGAAGGCATCTTGCTACCATCTCAGTTTGAGTTGAATTTTATTATAACATTTTTTTTACCTTGGAACTTTTGGACATTCTCTATGCTTATATTCCTTGTGTTTCATTTAATTTATTGTGAGGCATTTTAGTAATCTTTAGCACCATAACACATTTTTGTGACTTTTACTGTTTTTTTCAAAAGGATATGGTGCTGTCATGTTATTCCCTGTTTTCTGGACTTTTTGGCATTCCTTGCCTGGTCTTTTGTTTTTGATTCTGATTTATATTCCCTGCCTTGTTGTGTGATGCTTTTGCTGAGACTTTATCAAGAGCTGTGACCTGAGTTCAAGCCTTTTTCCAGTGATTTCCTGTGTATTGACCTAGCTTTCCTTAGACTTTCCTTAAATTATCTGATTTGGCTCTGTATCAGTGCTTAACAGTTTTTTACCTTGGTTCCATTTCATCGACTCTCCTTCTGCCTGCTCCTTGTGTACTGCATTTGCTCAACTGAATTGTGACCCTGACTTGTTCTACTTGGTACTACGTTGCCCATTTGTTGCTGAATTGGCCTGTCGACTAATCTTACCTCCATCTCCGGTGGTTTTCCTCCTGTGCCCTTTAGCCGAGTTCAACTGCCTCGACCTCCAGTCAAGTTCGACTTCCTCGACCACCAGTTGAGTTCGACTTCCTCGACCAGCAGTTGAGTTCGACTTCCTTGACCTCCAGTCGAGTTCAATTTGCTTTTGTCCACAGGTCGAGCCTTGTTCCTTCAACTCCTAGTTGAGTCTGACTTATAACTGTTGCTGGTTCCTGTTATCTCCTGCCCCAGTTTGCCAACAGCAACAACTATTCTACTTGTTGGTTATGCTCTCTCTGTTCCTGTTCTCAGTGAGTATTCTGTAAGATCAAAGCTGAGACATTTCATCCTCATCGGGCATTGAATACCCTATAGTTATACTGCCGGGATCTATTCCACCCCGGGGTAGAGTCTATCTTTTGTCTATTCCAGAGACCAAGGAGCTTGAAAAATACATCCAGGACAACCTTGCCACGGGGTTCATATGTCCTTCTACTTCCCCCAGTGGGAGACAGAATATTCTTTGTTAAGACGAAGGATGGAGGTCTTCGTCCTTCTTTGAACTATAGGGGTTTGAATGAGATTACATAAAGGAACTTCTAATTTACCCCTAATTCCTGAGTTGTTGGACAGACTCAGAGGAGCTTAGTTTTTACCAAAGTTTGACCTTAGGGGTGCCTACAACTTGGTTAGGATGAAGGAGGCAGACGAGTGGAAGACTGCATTCATTTCCAGGTTTGGGCATTACGAGTACCTGGTAATGCCCTTTGGCCTGCGTAATGCCCCGCAGTCTCCCAATACCTAGTGAACGAACTCTTCAGGGATCTCCTCTTGTCTTTTTGTCATTGAGTACTTAGATGACATCTTGTTTTTTTCAACAAGTTTTAAGTCACATCTAATCTATCTTTGGCCTTCTTGGGCTATATCATCTTTGCCCAAAGTCTCGCCCTGGATCCAGGGAAGTTGTCTGATGTGACTGTGTGGCCCTTACTGCTTGGCCTGAAAGCCATTAAGTGGTTTGTTGTCTTTTCCAACTACTACTACAAATTCATCAGAGGCTTTTCAGCTCTTATTTCTCCCATCACAGCTATGACATGTAAAGAGGTTGATCCCCACCACTACACTCCTGGAGCCTCCCTACAGGTTTTTTAGAACTTGAAGAACGCCTACTCTTTGTCTCCTACCCTCAGGTATCCAGACCCTCTTGCTCCATTAATATTTGAGGTGGATGCATCTGAGGCTGCAGCTGGAGCAGTCCTCTCCAGTGATCCTCTGATTCCAGAGTACTCATCCCTGTTCCTTTCCCATGGCTATATTTTATTGACTCTCTTTCTGTCTGCTCCTTGTGTACTGCCTTCGCCTGACTGGAATGTGACCTTGGCTTGTTCGACTTCTCTTTGTCTCTTCCCTGGTACCATGCTGTCTGTTTGTTGCTGATTCGTCGTCTATTTTTAACTCCGATTCTGGTGGTTTTCTTCCTGTGCCCTTTAGTCAAGTTTGACTTCTTCAACCTCCAGTAGAGTTTATTTTCCCCTTGACTGCATTGAGCCTTGTTTCTTCAACCCCTAGTTGAGTCTGACTTATAGCTTTTCCTGGTTCTGTTCTCTCCTGATCCTTTCGCCAACAGTGACAACTATACTGCTGGTAGGTTCTTCTCTCTCTGTTGCTATTCTCAGTGAGTAGCTGCTGTTTCTTGGGTTGTCATCTGAGGTGCGGGTCAGCTCCTCCAGTCGGCACTAATCTGGCCAGCATCTTTATTCTGCTTTAGGCCACAGAAAGGCTTCCCAAGAGCAGTCATCGCCAGCCAGCAACACTCCACAGCCAGCATTCTCTAGCACCTTGCTCACTGAGACTTACTGAGCAGTATTCTTTTATTGTTTTTGGTTGTCCCTGTTCTATCATATTAATAGCAGTCTGTTATTTTTTTGTAAAGATCCTACTCTGGAAGGTTTATCCAGGCAACTTACATTGGGTGTTTCCTAGTCTGAACATCACAGGTGCTTTTATAAACTCCTAGGGTACCCGGAACTGTTGGATATGGTACGTTCCTGGAGGTACTATGTTCATCCCATGCAACCTTTTCAGAAATCTGATGTGCCTTCATCCCTCTGTCATCCCTGATGGCTGACATGTTGGTCAGGCTGCATCTAGAGTTACTTTTGCTTTCTGGATCAAGGTGACCATCTGACAGGCACATGTCCTCAGGAAGAAACCTGTACCCTTTCAGTGGGTGCATCTTGGACTTACAAGAATCAGGTCACTGCTGAGCAAATATGTAATACGGCAATATGTTCATCTGCATACTTTCACCAAACACTATTGTGTGAATGTCCTGGCTAAGGCAAGCTTTGGCCATAAGGTCCTTCATGCTGCGATGGCTATAAAATTGACTTTTGCTTTCTTTTTTCCCAGAAGATCAGAACCCTTTTGATTTCCAGTTCATTTACTGTTGTTTAGTGTGTAAGTCTGGTGTCTGTTGACACATGAGTTTCATTATGTACCAGTTGGTTCTGCTTAAACTGGTCTCCAGTGGAGAGTTTTTTTCTCTTTTTCCTTCTCAGGAATCTTGGTGGATAGCTTTGTTATATCCCCACATTTACTGTCTTCCACATTGGATGGCAGAGAAAAGAGGATGTTAGTGAACCAATCATTAAATCATTTTCTCTTAATCCATGTGGAACACAAGATTTCCATTTTTTAATTTTTTAGAAAAATGTTTTACCAGGAAGAATACATTGAGATTTCTCTAGTTTTCAAGTATGTCCTAGAGAGTTTACTGAAAAAAGTTGCATATTTACATAAACAGAGAAACATTATATACACATGCACAAACATACATACTAAACATTCATATACAGTTTCATTTTGTTTTTAGATATAAAGAAGAAGTTATTTTTAAGGCTTGTAGACTCATTTTTTTCAGGCAAGTTATTTCAGACGTTTGGAGCTCTGAATGAGAAGTCAGATCAACTGGCTTCTTTCTTGTAGTGTGGTATACTCAGTGAGTTGTTAGCAGTGGAGCGAATATTATCAGTAGCACGGAGAGCTGGAGTGAGCATACTGCTCAGGTAGTCTAGTAGCTTTCCAGAGAAGTGGTTGTATACTAAGCAAGGAAGGAGAAGGCACATCTAGATTAAATGTTTAGCCAATTTACTTCAACATATCACAGTGATGGGTACTATAATTACACTGGAGAAAAAAAAACAGTGTTTTGAGTCCCCGGGCAGTGGGGTCCTTTTGGGTTCTCTGTTCAGGGGATTTCCTTTTTTCCTTTCACATCTGTTTGCTTTATCTTGTCTTTGCTTTGAGAACGAAATGCAGTAGATGGGGCTAAAGTGGAGGGAAGGAGGGAATCTCGTCCTCAGTGACCAAGTTTTTTGAAGTGCTGCTCCCCTGAAGGAGGGACTTACTCTGTGGTTCCTGTGTTCCACATGGACTATGAGAAAAGGATTTAACGGTAAGTTCACTAAAATCCTCTTTTAAGGTAACAATAACACTTACTAATAATAATTACAATAGTCCAAATTTATTTTTCCCTTTGCCTTGGACTCTAAACATCGCCAACTGCAGTACTGGCATTTTCTGCATCATACACTCAGCCTGCTTTAGTTTGGAAAAAACAAAGCAAAACAGATGTAACATTCATTGGCGTTTGGATTCCAGGAGTAATGCCAGAAAGTGTCATGCCCACTGCCATAGATGTGACATCGAAGACTGCTATTATCTCAAGAACAAGGGATAAATAAAAAAAAAAATCTTAGTAGCCATCAGAGTTTCTGGCCATAGTTAAAAAAGTAGTAAACTTTTATGAAAACCTAAATGTGATCAAGGTTTTGCAAAAGTACTGGTCAGAGATGCTTAGCTAGTAGGGGTGGGTGAAAGTTGTCTCCGTGTTCCCACGGGAAATTTAGCAAAAACCATGTTGTTATCCACTTTCTTTGCAGGAAAATCCGCTTTAAAACTAGCAGTTAAAATTTTCGCATTTTTCGACCACTGGACAAAATTTTTCGCCATTTTTTCAATGGCTAGAAAAATTCCGCCCATTGATTTACATTGTTTTCGCACTTCCACTATAAAAAAGTGACATTTTCGCTGAAGGCAGACACAATAGAAGCAGCTACAGAGCGAGATAGAGGTGCTGTGCTGTTCTCTTATGATATTTAGCAAAAAGCGAGGCAGGAGAGGCTCATAGTGACTCCTATCACTATGAGCAGGGTAAAAAACAATCAATGGAGGAGCTGGAAGGACCATTATGTGTCCACTGAGTCTGAGGAGGAAGGGACCACTACTGTAGCAATGCTGTCCAGTCCCCATAAATCACCCCAAGGGATTTTGGGGAATTTAATGGGAAGGGATGGAGAAAAGGGAATGGGAAGGTAGGGAGAAAAGGGTAGTACTAGTAAGAGCAGGACAGGTCAGCTGCCTGTGCCTGCCGCAAGACATGCTGCCAGAGCCACCATTGCTGCACCTGCAGCCACTAGTGTTATACCTGCTGTCAGATGTGCTGTCACTAGGGGACCCTCTGTCACATTGCTCGTCACCTCCTCCAAGCAGTAATGAGATGTCTGAAATACAGCAGCAGCACATAGGGACTAGTGGTGGTGGTGTTGGATATTTTAGCATCAACTGAGAAGGAATGGGAGACAGGGATGAGGATGGGCACCACCACCATCACTAACAGTCAGCTTTTGAAATTAACGGAAATTGCACTGCTCAGACTTCTGCTGCTGCTGAGATGAAAGGGCAGCAGGGTGCTGAGGATCAGGCTGGTGTGCCACAGACCACAGTGGACACAGTTGGAATGGGGTCAACAAGTAATGCGGGACTAGGACAGGTTCCACTTGCCAGCAGTAGCAATACTCCTCCTGATCCTAGTTGAAGTGCTAAATCTGAGGCAGTAGCACCAACAGCAGCAACATTATCCGCTGCCACAGAAAATGAAGGGGAATGTGGAGGACAAGAAGAAAGAGGCCATTCTTCTTCACCTGTTCCCTGCCCCCCCAGAAGTCATGGGTGTGGGTCTATTATTCTCTTTCGGCAGGCACAGTGCAGTCATCATCAACAATGGTCCAGTGCAAAATTTGTGACTGTCACAAACCCGTCCGCTCCTCCTCCCTCAAGGCGGTCTCACTCCTGATTACAGAACTCATACACCTGTCCATAGCCTACTTGTTCCTGGGACTTTCCTATTATCCCTGCGCTCAGATGGTCTGTGCTCAGCATCCTAGTACCTGTGTATCGAGCTTACCTGTATTCCTGATTCCTGTTGTGACCCTTGCCTGAACTCCGTGTATCCGAATATCTGGTTTCCTGACCTTGGCTTTGTCTGCAACCTCTCTTCTTGTTCCTGCGATCCGACTGTTTGCTCCAGTCTTCTGTTCGACCCTTTGTGTACCGATTCCGGCTAGCCTCACCCCTATCTTCATTTTTCTAGCTTGTTTCGACTCCTTTTGTACCGATTCTGGCTCGACTACGACTCTCCGCTTCTCGACTCACCCTAGGTACAGACTATCCCATTGTTCGACTCTGTGTACCGGACCTGATTTGCCCTCAACTTCCATTTGTCTCGACCCTGTGTTGTTGACATCCTTCTTGCTCGAATACTTTTTGACTCCTGCTCGACCTAGACACTCCTGTATTCTGCGACTTAAAGACATCTGCCTGCTTTGTTTGTTGACTCCCGGCCTTCTGCAGTAGGGTTCCGACTCTATGTCGGAGCTTGTGTGTTTTCCATCCTACAAACAATCTAAAACCTCGCCAGGCTGAGAGACTGATTGTATCCGAGGGTCAGTAACATGGAACCAACAGAGGTCGGACAAAAACTCAGTACATGTGAGGCCAGGATTGAAGGCCTAGACAACTGCATGGATCAGTTTGCTCAGGCTTTACAGACTTTGCTAGTTCATACTGATCCTGCACGTCATGCTGCTCCTGCTACTTCTGCTCCTGTTCAAGTATAGAACTCTACTTCTGTGCCTACCATGACAGTACCACCTCCCCCTTGCTATGGAGGTGACCCTGCTGTGTGTAGAGGTTTCTTAAATAAATGTTCTATCCATTTTGCGATGACGCCCCACTTGTTTCCATCCGACAGAACTAAAGTGGGATATGTGATATCTTTGTTCATGTACCGTGCCCTTGCCTGGGCTTCCCCTCTATGGGAAAGAGGCACTCCACTGGTTAAAGGGATAGTAATACTTTAATATTACTAATCCCCATAGTGTAGCTATTTCAAGAAGAATTCAATTGCCCCGAGAGTCATCTCTCAAACCTTTATGGCTTGAGAGATACCCGTAAGCAAAGTCCCCCCCCCCCCCTTCCCTGAAGTCAGCGTTGTACTGACTGCAGGGATATCCGGTTTTATTTTCATCAGGCGGCTCTGCAGCAGAGCCGAGATCACTTTAGTAAAAACAAAAAATATTTCACTGAAACGGTCTTCTACGTGTGCTTGCAAACCAAGCACACGTAGAAGACTCAGTGAAATAATTATTTTTTACTAACGTGATCTCGGCTCAGCTGCAAAGCCGCAAGCCTGTCGTACGACAGACTTCCCCTGCAGTCAGTACAATGCTGACTTCAGGGAAGGGGGAGGGAGGTAGGGGGGAACTTTGCTTACGGTTATCTCTCAAACCATAAAGGTTTAAGAGATGACACTGGGGCAATTGAATTATTTTTTAAATAGCTACACTATGGGGATTAGTAATATTAAAGTATTACTATTGCTTTAACAACTATTCAGAATTTGCCCGCAATCTTCGCCAAGTCTTTGACCTTCCTGTCAGAGCAGAGACTGCTTCTTCATCTCTATTCACCATCAGACAGGGCTCACGTTCATTATTGGACTATGCAATAGAGTTCCGTACCTTTGCGGCAGAGGTTAATTGGGACAATGAAGCCCTGGTCTATGCATTTAATAATGGGCTGTCTGAACGTTTAAAGGATGAACTAGCTGCCAGAGATCTACCCTTGGAATTGGAGGATCTTATTGCCTTTGTCTCCTGCATAGGTCTGAGACTCAGGGAAAGACAACTCCAGCGGGATCGCATCCGGAGGCCTCCTGTTAAATTGGCACCTAAATTCTCTCCTCCGGAAACACTGGTCACCCCCCCCCCCCCTTCTGAGGAGCCCATGCAAATAGGGTCCATGGGGTTGAGCCAGGAGAACAGAAGGAGAAGAAAATCTATGCCTGTACTGCTGAGGAGAGGGACATTATGCCCAAAATTTTCCGAAGAAGAAGGGAAACGCTCGCACCTAGAGGGGATCAGGGGACCTGCTCTAGGTGTAATAGCTCACACCCCTGAGTCACAGGGAGATCCCTTACTTGTTCCTGTGCAATTGTCTTGGCAGGATCTTCATGTTTCTACTACTGCCTTAGACTCTGGAGCCGCAGGCTCATTTATTGACGAGACTTTCTGCAAAAACCAAGGGATACCATGTCTTGTCAAAAATCAACCTCTGTTGTTACAGGCCATTGATGGGAGGCCACTTCATCCCTCTACTATAACTCTAGAGACTCAATCCTTGCAGTTTAAAGTAGGACCCCTGCATTCTGAGACACTGAGATTTCACGTTACTTCTCCTTCCTGTCCAGTCATTCTGGGATACTCCTGGTTATCTCTACATAATCCACATATTAACTGGCAAAGTGGCCACATTGTTTCTTGGGGTTCTTACAGCTCTCTTCATTGCCTGGAGTCTGTGAACCATTTATGTATTCAGTCAGTCCAAGTATCTGTTCCTGAGATTCCTGAGCACTACTGAGAATTCACAGATGTCTTCAGCAAAAAGGAGACTGACAAATTGCCACCTCATAGAGCTTTGGACTGCCCTATAGATCTTCTGCCTGGTACCATTCCTCCATGAGATAGAGTCTACCCTCTATCCTTACCTGAGACCGCAGCTATGGAAGAATATATCCAGGAGAATCTTAAAAAGGGTTTTATTCAACGGTCCACTTCCCCGGCAGGAGTGGGGTTCTTCTTTGTCAGGAAAAAAGAGGGAGATCTTCATCCTTGCATTGATTATAGAGGCCTCAATAAGATCACAATAAAAAACACCTACCCCTTATATCTGAACTGTTTGACCGACTTAAGAGGTCTAAGGTGTTTATGAAACCGGACTTACGTGGAGCTTACAATTTGATCCGGATAAGACAAGGAGACGAGTGGAAGTCATACCGCTTCTCGACTCACCCTAGGTACCAACTATCCCATTGCTCGACTGTCTGTGTACCGGGCCTGGCTTGCCTATGACTTCCATTTGTCTCGACCCTGTGTTGTTGACATCCTTCTCTACTCGACTACTTGTCGACCTCGACACTCCTGTATTCTGCTACTTAAAAACATCTGCCTGCTCTGTTTGTCAACTCCCGGCCTTCTGCAGTAGGGTTCCGACTCTGTGTCGGAGCTTGTGTGTTTTCCATTCTACATACAATCTAAAACCTTTCCAGTCTGAGAGACTGTGATAGTGACAAGTTAGTGAGAAGGGGAAAGGAGGGAACACACCTTGGCACAACCACCCTGATAACACACATGAAACACAGACACCATGACATTTACTCCAAACATGTTAAAGCCAAACACCCGTTACAGAAATCTAGCACCGCTGTTACTGTACCCCCTGACTCTCCAGAAAGGTGGAGATCAAAGAGGAGGAAGAATAAAGAAACCCAGACAGACACTGGAAGTTCACCATCAACATCACCTTCTTCATCTAAGGTAACAAGTACATCTCCTGCCAATCAACCTCATTCATCGTTACCTCCCCCACCAAATGATAGCCACTTTGTTAATGTTAGGATATGGCAGTTCATCTCTAGCCACTGCACACTGTGTGGTGCACTGACCACACATGCCAGTGTGGTGGAGGAGAATCGATACCAGGTTATCAGGTGGTATTTGAGGAGATTCCATCCCGCAGAAAATGCTAGGATTTTGGCAGGGAGGGGTCATCATTACTATTAAACTGTCAGAAAGTTGTCATGTGTCCTTAGTGGGGTCTGGACAAGGGGTATAGTGACAGCGGCAGTACTTGGTTTTGGGTGTCATGGTGTTTGGATACAGTTGTACCCCCAGATGTTATTTACCACACACACTATGCACATTGCAGTTGCTGATGGAAGCCACAGTTCCTGTTCTCAAGGGAAAAATATATATTCTAATAACAAAACACCCATGATGATTTTGGAGAAGGGGCAGGTGGAGAAGAGTTAATGGTCAACTTGTTCTTTTCTCCACATATACTGGGCACTGCTTATTCTTCTGCTACTGCAGCAGGCTCATCACTGGAGCCAGTCGTGGCAAGTGGAACCTTCATCATCCATCTTCCATGTTACTGCTATTGTTGATCCCATTCCCTTTCAGCTGCCTAATAATCCTGCTGCTTAAACAACTCAGCAGCAGTACTACGAACAGCAGTTGCAACTCAGGAGGACATTTGACAGTGGCCACTGGCCAACATGACCTTCTGGCATTAGGTCCTCCAAAAAAATAAACAATTTTGGGGGGTTTGTTTCTAACAAGCCTAAGTCTTACAAATCAATGCTTCCTTAGGGCTTTTGCCAAAGTAGCTTAAGTCCTACAAAGGCTTGGGCCTCTCATAAGTCTAAGTCCTACATAGGCCTCTGACAACAAATCAAAAAATCATCCTCTACAAAATACTCTATCAAGTATCAAACAGTGGCAGCTTTTGTCAGGGGGTTCCTGTCTCTGCCACTTTAAATACAAATGTCTTATTTTATTGATTTATTTTTTTATTAACTGTCCCCACAATAGCAGTCAACAAGCCCCCCAAAACAAATTCCCTGCTCAAATGATTAATTCATTCACCAACACAGGCACCCTCCTCAGACCCCTTTATACCATGTCTTACGGTTTTTATTTTAATTTTATTTAGGATTTCTTTTTTATTAAGTGCCCCCCAATCCTAGTAAACAACCCCCCAAAAACATTCCCTGTTCAACTGATTCTTTCCCCACACCCCACCAATACAGGCACCCTCATGCCCTTTTTATACAATGCCTTTGGGAAATAAAATATTATTTGTAATGTGTTGTGTGTAACTTCTATGTTCCCATTGATTTCAATGGACGAAAAAAGCGGAAAATCTGCACTTTTCATGGGAAATTTTTCGCCAAGCAGAAAGTGCCATTTTTCGCCGATTTCAGTTGGAGGTATAAAGTTTCGCCCATCCCTATTAGCTAGGAACAAGCCTGTCAAAGAATTTGACAGGCTCAATAGGAATGGTATCCTACCTCGGTGCAATGTCTTTTACTTCACTAGTGACTTACACAGAGAGAAATATCCTGAAGCAAAGCATACTGATCCTGCTAAAAAGGCAATCCCGCCACAAACGCTCCAGGCAATTCCTCTCTGAACAAGAGAAACAGACAACCCCAGACATGTATTTTGGCCTTGTTTGACCTCTTAAATAATGCGTAGCTGATATCTCTTGGCATTGTGAGCAAAGAGTCCACATTTGTATTCTCCTGTTACCAATTCCAAGGATAATTTCCATATGCAAAGGTACTGATCAGAGATGCTCAACTAGGAACAAACCAGCCTCTATAGGAATGGAATCATACCCAGGGTGAAATCGACTATAATCACTAATGCTTTACATAGAGAGGAAATATCCTAAACCACATCATACTGCTCCTGCAATATTTAACAAGAGAAACAGCCAACCCTAGACATAAGTTTTGGCCTTGCTGGGATTCATCAGTGAGGTGTAGCTGATCTCTCTAGGCACTGTGAGGAAGGGGTCCATGCCTGTATTCCCCAGTAACGCTTGGGTAGTCCCACCACTGTCAGTTGTTTTATTCAAATGTGATAACAGTTCAAATTATAAGGAAGTGAATTAGAGTGTGATTACTTAATGAAAGTAATGGACAGCATGGTGGTAGGTTTCTTTTAACTGTAAATATCTCAGAAATGGGAACAATCAATAAGTTTTATCAATGTGTAACATAATGATCACACTTTGCATAAGGGTACACAATTTTTTTATTTTTTACTTAAATTATGGGTTAGCACAAACACTGCAACCTGGGCCACAAAATTTCAGGCAAATTGGTAATTCCAATGAAAAACATAAAATAAGCATTTGAAAATTCTCATTTAACATGAATATTAGATTTAAACTCAATTATGGCAGGGTGACCATGATGCCATAATTTTGCAGGGTTAGCGGAATGTATGCAGATAACATCAGTAATGCCAATGGATTGATAATCTTTTAAGGCAGCCCTCATCCTGGTGATCCAGTGCAATCCCTCAGGTTTACTCACAAAGCCATGTGTATCACAGCTAAATTTAGCAACTTTGGAACAAAATAAGTGTATTGATTGCATTACAGAAACATTCCCACTGATGTGAGTGGGGTTCTTTATTTGGTACATATGATGGCACAGTTAAATGACACAAAGCTATGGGCTCAATTTTTAGCTTATTGATTCCTCTTGAAGTCTGTGGGGACATTTGCCAATAAAATTAAAGATAACATTACCACCTTCAATAGAATCCAACCCTATGAAATGGACAACACTCAGAGCAGGCTATTTGTCTCTAATGAAGGATTTACATACAATGTGAAAGTAGACAAACAACTGGAATGTAAAATATAATGTTGAAAAATTTAGTTATACACAGAGATGGGCAAAGCTTTGCCTCAAAAGAAAAACATGAGAAAAAGAGAACATTTCAGTGAAAACTTGCAGCTGTATGCTTTTTCAACCTTTTTCATTGCATTTGAAATCAATGGCAATAATGTATCCCACCACATGGAACATTTCTCACTGTATCCCTACATTGCTAGTATAAAATGTGTTTCAGTCTCTGAGTCTTTGCTAGGGAGAGAGAGAGAGAGAGAGAGAGAGACATAGTGAGAGAGACAGAGAGATAAAGCAGCTGAGACTTTGATGATAGCTAACAGCTGATAGGAGTGTTGGTGGTAGCCACTGCCAGTTGTTCTCTGGATGTGGATTTTCTTTACAAAGATCTTCCAGTTCTTCATGTGATGGCAGTTTAGGTAGTGGAAGCAGTGACCCTGCTTTAACAATCTATCCACCAGAACCCAGATTACAGGGTTTTTTTTATAAAGTGCTTTATTTCCCTGTTATAATACCATCCTGTGCACCAGGATTTGCATAGATCTTACCGTTTTTGATAATCTAATATACACCCCTTATTACCTGGGGTAGAGTGGTCTATATCCCCTACCTCCACATAGGGAGGCCAGCTGCCTCTTAGTTGGTAGAATGCACCATTAAGGTAGAGAGACAACTGCCAATAATCTACACTGGACCAGGTCAACCAGAGGACAAGTGACCAGAAACCCGGAGTGTTCCACAATCCTGGGGTGTGAATCCAGTGCAATCTGGCATGCTGAGAGGCCAGAATAGTATCCAAGAAATGTAAGAACCTATTTAAATAGAGCTCACAGGTGTTTGTTATGAAAGACTATGCTTAGAGAGTGTTTGTGCTATCCATTCCTTATATACTTACAGAGTTATCTGTGAAGTGGAGCTTCCATATTCACCAAGGACAAGCTGCAACAATTTTTGAGAAATAATTGGGACTCATGACTCTATAATGTTATACTGACCTTTTGTGTTGGGCAATAGAACAACAGAGTAGAGCTCACTTCTACTTTTTTCTTCTATGATCCAAATTACACATATGCATTGTGAACGGGGAAACTCCATAAAGGTCATGGCAAGGAGTGACTAAGATAGAGCAGGCACTAGAAGTGCCTGAAGTAAACTCACTGGTCAAGTTCAATGAGTCTTAGTATGGGCACAGACTGGGGGGGAAGCCACAAACTCCACCTGAAACTGTGAGCTACAAGATCAAGGGTGCTTTATCCCCAAGATATCCTGTCACAAATTAATAATGGACCCAGTGCAGAATTAAATATGGTCCTAACTTGGTGGATACAAAATGTTGCCTGTCGATTTCTGAAATGCAAAGCACACTGGTTGAAGAAATCCCTTAACTCATTTCTATTATAAAGTTCAAGCAGAGGGAATTTAAGAAGTTTGACAGGGGGTATTGAAGCCACTGAAACAGAGTAGGTGGACACCATAGTGTTTGTTGGTACAGAAGATATCATCTTATACTTCAAAAGTTGCAAAAGTCCAGTGATGGAATCCAAGGTCAGATCAAGCAACTTTATTTGGCAAGAATATTATCCCAGTAGCAGCACCTGTTATTGAATTGCCTTTAATACCCCTGCAGACTCTCTAGTCCTGGTGCATGCAAATAACTGTCATGCTGCCCTCCACTGGACAGGAGGAATACTAGACACCATACTGATAACCTGAAGCTTGAGTCTAAAGATTCAGATACACACACCCAAACACACATAGATACACATACACACACTCAAATACACCTACAGACAGATTCACACAAATTCAGATACACACATATACTGATTCACACGTTAGATTCAAAAACACACAAACTCAAAACACACACAACTCATACCAATCTGTCTCTCTTTCTTTCTCTTTTGGTAAAGCTGCGCTTACCTGGGAATTGTTTGATCTGATGGGTGAGTCTAGTAAGTTTTAAATTTCAGCACGCGAACCCCACTTGTTTCACAGTCCCCTCAAAGTCAACCAATCCCAGAAAATCCACATTAAAAAAAACCCTTAAAATCAACTCTCCACTCCCCCCAAAAATTATACTACTGTATCAAATAACTAAGGAACAAAAAAATCAGCCTACATTAAAGCTACCCTCTCACACAGACACACGTTTAATTATTCAGGTCCCAGATGCCTGCTGTCAACATCAAATATATTAAACTTATAGAAGCGGATTGCACCTCTACTTAGCCTACTACCTCTTCGCTTTTCATCTGGTCTCACATTGCAGGTTGCAGGTACCACATAACACTGGCTGCTAGCAGCCTCATGTGTATCACTCTGCTTGCCCTACTTTGCTCCTTTGTAAACTGGCCTCTGCTGATGTTCAGAGATCTGGGCACAACTCTGAACCAGCAGCACTTACATTTGAAAAATAGACCAACACCCTGTGCCAGTGTGCTCCTGCCTGCCACCATAAAGGCTTCTGCATGCCAGTGGTGGCACATATGCCTTAGGTTTGCCATCACTGGTTTAGATAATTTGTCACTTGTCCCAAATACCATTGTGACTGTTTTGTCAGTACTGTTTAATGTGTACTATTGAAACCAACATACCAATATCTTGTGGGAGTCCTAAAAGAACACTTGATAGTGGCAGATTAGGAACTTTCTGAAGAAAAAAAGCATCATAATCATTGATTCGATCTAGGCATTTTCATGATTCCTTCTAGTAACGACAATCATTAAAGGTTGTCAAATGCTCAATTACAGGTTCACTAGAGTATGGGTCTTCTGGATATAGTAAACAAGTGACTTAAGTTGTGATACTCACTATAAGAGATGAAAAAGTCCATATCAGAAATATTTGCAGTATGGGACACATTCAATTTTGAATCTGTAAAGTTCTGCTGGGTTGTCACTGAGCAGGCAGCTGTGGAAACAAACTGATATTAGAAAGTACAAATATACGTTGCTGTCAGTACTAACAGTAGGGGAGGTAAAACAAGAAGAAATTAGTTCTGCCTAGAGTACTTACAGAAGTAGTGAGTATTTTAGAAATATATATACTTATAGGGTAATATATAACTCTAGAGAGGTCCCAATAAAAATAGAGAAGTTTTAGTAACTGCTTAGGAGTGAAGTTATAGAAAGCAATAATATGAGCAGTTAAAGGTAGAGATATAAGTAGTATCAGGAGCTGTTAGGTGAAGAGATATAGGGCTCGATTTAACCCTTTGAGTGCCAGAGAGGTATCTATTACATTGCAGCATAATGCATTGGATGCCTTTCTGGCACTCAAAGGGTTAAAGGAATGCGTTAAATCAGTAGGTAGGACCAAATTAGCTAATGGCCAGTTAGCAAAAAGTGCTAACGAGCCATTCAAAGGCCCTACCAGCTGAAAGCATAACAGACGTTAGGCCACAGAAAAGGTCTTGTGGCCAAACGTCTGTTTTGTGCTTGGCTCCCAAAATGTCGCTAAATAGTGACAATAATGGGAACATCAAAGGGAAAAAGCTAATGATTGGAAGCCTGCCACTATCAAGCAGCGATCATTAGCTTATTTGTGTTACACTTACCTGTCATCCACTGTCTGTCTCCTTCTATAGTCTTTCTTTTTTCTCTTATCTTCTCTTCTTTCTTCTCCTCTTGTCCTTCTTCTGTCTTCCATCTTCTTGCTAAATACCTGTAAAAACAAAGAGATGCAAATAATGTTCCATAAAAAACAAACCGCACATCTATGCATAGTTTAAACCATTGCATACCTCTCTGGGACTCAAAGGGTTAGAAAGTGTTTAGATGTGCTGGTCAATAATTGATATATGCCCAGCGTCGCTAAAAAATTGTCCCCATGATTTTTAGAATTCCAAAACATATTTAGTAAAAAAATGATGCTCTGTGTTCATATATCTGCCGCCGTGAGCAGCCACGGTGCTGGCAGAAAAACGAACACAAGGCATAATTTTTTTAATAAGTATGTTTTGTAATTCTAAAAAACATTGGGACAATTTGTTAGCGACGTTGGGCATATTATCAACGATTGACCCACACATCTAAACTTTGTTTAACCCTTCAAGTCCCAGAGAGGTATGCAATGCATTTCTCTGCAATGTTTGCGTTCCCCTCTGGGACTCAAAGGGTTAAACTATGCAGAGATGTGCAGGTTCTTTTTTATGGAACATTTACTTACATCTCCTTTTTGGTTTTGAAGGTATATTACGAGAAGATGGAAGACACAAGATGTACCAGAAGAAGAAAGAAGATTGAGAAGAAAGAAGAGAGAATCAGAAGAAAGAAGGTGGACAGTAGTTAACCAGGGTGCTGAATACCCTGCTAGACATCAGGATTAATGCTAAGTGTTACTTTTTATGGACTGTTGCTTCGTTACTTAGTCAGACTAACCCTGTGAGTGCCAGTGGGGTAATTATACCCCACTGGCACTCATACAGTAAGTCTACTAACTTTGGTCACAGTTTGGGTGTACTGTGGATATATTGATATGGGGCTTAGGGCCCCATGTCAATACATTCACTGGAGACAGATTTTTCCCCCACATTTTTTCACATTCAGTTCTTGCGTCAGGTTTTAAAAGATGCGCTAAGGGATTCTACAGCCAAAAAAACTGGGTCTAGAATTTCCCACCATAAAGTGGGTCCCATAATGCATCTTAGCTCCTAAGGCAGTCCTCTGAATTACAGTGTAGACCTTCTGTTGTATGTTTAATTGGGGGAAATGGCCAGTATGATTAATTTTCTGCCGGCAGTTCTTCATAGCACAGTTTTTTTATTTGCTTACTGCGCTTGAAAAACTGCCACTGGCTGTTTGTTTTTGGCGTCGGACTGCTTTAAATCAAGGCCATAGTGTGGAGAAGAGGAAGTATAGTATACTAGTAAAACAAGATGACCCAAGGTAATGGCAAATTAAGAGAAGCCATTATGGGACAAATTATAAAGATTGGTTATAAAAAAAACTACAGGGACCAGTTATAAGTGAAGGTTGTAAGAGACATTAGGTAAGCAGCCATGTAAGGAGATATGTATACCAGCAATATAATGTGACTGTAATTCTTCACCATCAAAGGTGGCAAGCCTAATTATAGTATGCATTTATATAAGCAGAGGAGGAAAAATATGTAAAATATCCATTATATTGTAGGGTTAAATAAATGCACACACATAAATACATATCACACACACATACCCAGAGCAGTATACAACCTATTACATATAGTAACTCACTATAGCACATATGACCTTACATACATGCACTCTCTTCAGCACAGCTCAGTTACAATCACTAATACGAGTCCCTGTTCAAAATCATATCATACTGAGAGTAAAACAGTTGATGATGTTTAAAAAGGACATGAGTCCATCAAGCTCAACCTTTGCCATATATCTGCTTTATTGATCCAGAGGAATGCAAACAAAACCCCCACTCATTTTTATTTGTGCCCCAAATAGGTAAGAAACAAATCCTTCCTGACTCTATAAGGTAATCAGATTTCCTCTTGGATCAACATTCTACATACATTGAAATCAATTGCCATCATTCTAAAAATTGTTCTTAACTAAAATGTATACAAAACTATTTTGAGAAATCTACAATATCTACAGCCTAACTGCCCTTACTGCAAAAAAAGAAAAAAAATCACTCCCTTTTCTTCATTTTCGCTGTCCAGGGAAGTGAAATCAGATCACTTTATGTATCCTACTAGTGTAAAAGCCTGTCTACATGGGCCAAGGTCTGGTGAGGTATAGACGCCGGTCCTGCTCTGCATACTGTCACCGCCGTACACGATGCAGTCATGATCAGTAGAGACTGCCCGAACACACAGAATGCTCCCAGCATTCTGTGTGTTCGGGCAGTCTCTACTGCACATGGCTGTATCGGACAAACATTCTGGCCTTTTATTTGTAGGATTTGTAGTGTTTTGAAAAGTCCACACACTTTGATTATATTATAGAATAGCATCAAAGCACAGAGGGACATCATGTGGAACTTTTGATATGGTTGACAAAAACCTTTTAGAAAATATTAACCTTTAAAATGTTTTCATATCACTTGAACCAGTGATCCTCAAACCAGTCCTGAAAGAATCCATAATGTTAAATTAAAAATGTTCTAGTTTTGACATTGTTCAGTCACATAATATTTCCCCTCTGAATTACCAGTAGGAATAGCACCATCTAAAATTCTCGCATGTAGAAAGCGTGCAGGAGATGAATTCCAGGCACGCGGATAATATTTCATGCCAGAGAAAGGTAAGATATATAAGAGAAAACTATGGGTACATGGCAAGAGAAAATATTGTTTTTAAAGCATGGACTTCATTCCATCTATGCTCTTTCTGTATATGATAGTGAGGATATTCACAAGTAGAGATGGGCAGAAAGAGACATTTCTCACAGCTATGCTCTAGAAATTCCCTGAAGGAATTTTCCAGTTCCTGTGGATGGGTTAAACTCCATATGTGTGATTCTGGCTATACCAGTGCAGAGGGAAGAGGCTTGAGGTCTTTATGAGTCATTCTATGGCTACCAATGCAGTGACAAGACTGGGAGGTCAAATTTGTATTTATATGGCTGCCATAAGACAATACTGGAATAAGTTTGTGTTCTTCTACGATTACGCTATAAGTACAGTGGGACAAGGTTGGCGGTCAGTATATGTGGTTCTGTGGCTACTGTGGGGCAAGTCTGGGGGTCAGAGCAGTAGCTGGCAATGTGAGAACCTCCAGCTGCTGCCAGACTACAACTCCCAATTGTTGGCTGGCAAAGAATCATAGGAGTTGTAGTCTGGCAGAAGCTGGTAGGCCTAACTTGCCCATCCTGGCTAACAAACAGCAGAATAAGGTTGGGTGCTCAGCATGTGTGGAAGAAGGCTGGTGATCACTGCAGAAAAGAAAATACTGAAAAAACTGCACTTTTTGTGGAAAATCCCTCACATGGCAAAAAGTATTGTCTTCTATTTGGGCAAAAGTTTTCACCATCACTATTCACAAGTGCTCTGCATTCACATTCCCAAATTCTATCTGTCTATCTATCTGTCTATGTAATCCAGAAAAAAAGATGACTCCGTGTTAGCCAGTAGAGTAGATAGGATTCAGTATAGTAAAAAACTCACAAGAGTGATATAAAGGTGATACCTTTTAATGGCTAACTGAGGACAAGGAAAGTGCAAGCTTTCAGGACACTAAGGCCCCTTCTTCAGTCGTGGGTTAACAAACAAAGCTAGAATAGCACCGCATTTACATTAACACAGAGGTGTGAAGAGCCTGTTAGTGTATGATTTGGCTACAAAATATGAAAGTCACCATACTCAAAGTAAACTTTAAAATACAAAGGGAAATACAAATTTGGGAATTTAAATTAATGGTTCTGTTTGACACATTAAAAACAGGACTGAACCTGGGGATGGGCCTCATGTCTCATTATAATAGAGATTGTGTAGAGATAGATCTTTTCAACTCACAGACTAACAGGCTCTTCACCCCTCTGTGTTAATGAACATTTCCTTGTTCCCAGGACTTTGATCTAACCCTATGAATATCATTTAATATCTACGTAGACTGTATGTTTACTAAGTTATTTGACCCCCACTGTGTACTCATATTTTGTTTCAAATGTATGTCATACTCTGTAAATATAAATGCAGTTTTATTCTAGCTTTATTTGTTAACCCATGCCTGCACAAGGGGCCTTAGTGTCCTGAAAGCCTGCAATTTCTATGTCCTCAGTTAGCTATTAAAAGGTATCACCTTTATACCACTCTTGTGAGTTTTTTGATACACTGAATCCTATCTACTCTATGTAATCTATCCTGATTGTCTGTCACAGCCAAATTTTGAACAATACTGATAGTGGTCAAGCAGAATCAGTACTGGCTAATAAAGCCCTATATGCAAATGACAAATAAGCATGCTCAAGTTTAGTTCTTAGTTACATCTACGTTCCTGAAGGCCAGAAACATCAGAAGCTCACTGTATAATTGAGCATCAGATGAAATACTCTGAGCATGCTCTGATAATTTCAGGATATGACTTTACACACTTGCACATTACTGATGCCTGTGCATTACAGTGGAATATGTAAAAAAAACAGGAAGTACAATTCCAGTTACAAAACCGTCATCATTTCGTAAAGATTTCTTATTTGACACAGGGCAGTTATTTTGCAATTAATTGGCTGGAAGAAAGAGGTTGCCCTGTACACAAAATGAGTTAATTTTAGATATAAACACATAATGTGCAACACACAGATAAAGGAAGCATCCCCAGAGACACATTACTGACATATGTTTGGCATCAATGATATTGGCAAAACAAAAGAGTCCATCACAACAAGAATCCCAATTCAAAGAATAAATTGAAGCAGACCACGGAATAAGTATAAAATGGAGCATTTGAGGAGTTTGTAAAGAGGAGAGGCTCCACACACCAACCTCACACATTTCCTATACAGTCTACTTGGTAAGAAGACATTTTCTGAGGATTACTCTGTATGGTGGGCTCTCATACCTTTTTATTCTGTTTTGCCAGTACATTCGTACGGCTAACAGAAACACTTCCAAAACAGATTCTGATATAACCTTTTGTAGTGGAATGGGAATTTCCACTCCGAAAAACTACATAAAATCATATAAGAACATGATTGTAACGGATCCTACCCGTTACTTGAGCCCTTGTCTGGCCCTCGACCTATTTATCCAAAGACTGTGGACATTTATGGCTGTTTGGACTCTATGCTGTGCCTTGTCGTACGAACTGGCCAGCTATTACCTAAAAGCAAAGACTAAAATTCATATACTATGTTTAATGTATGTCGAACATTTTAGTTATTGTATGTAGTATGTTCAAGGGGTACACGTTCACCGACTATGGGTTGGAGGTTTCTGGTTCGAGAACGACACCATATCGAGCACGGAGAACCAGGAGCAGTGAGTCGATGCCTGATTGGTCGAATCCCTGAGCAGGAGGTTTAAAGGTCTTCCATAGACTTAACATGGAGAAAAGTAGGTGGCTCGGGGATTGGTCGACCAGCCAACTCACTGTACGATTTGATTAGCAAGGGTTGAAGCCGAATATTCAGACCAGTGTGTACGTGCTTCAACCCCCGGCCATTGTACATAGAATGTGTATTCCTGCCCCTCAAGTCTTTGTATCTTGTGTCTGTATTAATCAACCCCTTTTTGTATTTTAAATGTAATCACGTCTGGCTCATTGTATTTGTTAGGCCATCTGCTGTTGGTCTTTTGTCTCCTGTAACATGATTGGATTAAGCCCTATTGTATCTGGTTTCCCCATACAGTTCAATGTAAGAGTTGTGTATAAATATCTGTGGTCTTTGTCATTAAAGAGAGTTACGTTTTGGAGTGAACCAGAGTCCTGGAGTCTTGTGTGTTCCTATGGTATTAAAGCGGCCCCTCTGACACCCATCTGAGCCCAGGTTCCTGCATCGTTCGTCTGTCTGCTGCCAGTATCCTTTGCCTTGCTTCTTCCAGTTCCAGTAGAACCTTCAATTCGAGCACCGGAGTGCTTAAACGGCTTGGCAACCGCTACCCTTTGTTCCTGCGACACTTTCCCTGTTCATCGTAGCCTGGGAGTAGAGGCTTCACTCTTTACTTCCCAGTGTTCCAGTTCTACGATGCTCGATGGTTCGAAAGCCCATCGACCCCTCCTCGATCCGCATCCTTCGATGTAGTGTCGGCTACTCCGGGGTTCGACGCCACTTTGAGTCGACCACCGGACCATTGATCTGCTCGACCGGTGCATCCGAGGGCACCAGTCCGGCGTTGAGAAGGAGAGACCCGGGAACGACGGCAGAAGGCGACGCGGTCCCTTCTTAGCTTCCTTTACAATGATAAATAAGCATTATATATTATGCTTATTTATCATAATATTATCTACCAAAGTGGTAGATGTGTCTGATTAGTGTATCACTATAAGACTTGGAACAAGTGCTGGGACACCATATTATACTAGGATATGGAACTGTGCTGAAGAACTATACCTGAAAAGCTAGGACAGTTGGATGGTGTGCAGCATGGAAATACTGTTAAGTTTATTGAATGACTAGCAGTGTGGGACGGCGTTGCCTGTCTGTTTTTTTTATTCTTGTATTCAGTAATGTTAAGTGAAATGTTTGGATACAATGGTGTTTTGAAATTTGTGTTAGTTGTAGTAGAGTTTTCACATATACATATATACATAGACACACACATACATATTATCAGACATACATACATAGAAAGGTGCATACTCATGTACAATACATAGACACACATATATGCATACACACATGTACATATTATTGTATCTGTCATTACAAACAGATGAGAGAGACAGGCATTGTGTGTGACGATGAGTTTATATGGAGTGTCTTGTCAGTGCTCATACATTCAAACAGGCTTCAATGTAAACAGAAGAGTGAACGAAACTGCGCTGAGAAGAGAGTAACTGAAAATCAATCAGTCAGACCGTGGGCCCATTTCTCTACTGTCTACAGCAAACTGTTTAAGCCTTTCAGTGGTAGTGGTGTGCAACATATTGCAGCACTATTTGTTGGAGAGCCCTGTTTCATGAGTAATAAAGCTGTGTGAGAGAGGTAGGATGAAAGGTTGAGGGCGACATTTTAAAAGTGAACCTTATCCCATTTACTACCAGACACAATGGAATGTGTTGGATACCTCCCTAGCACTACAAGGGTTAACCTTTTGATTGCCAATGGGGTAGGAAACACATTGCAATACATTGTCTACCCCTCTGCCACTCAAAGGGTTAACAATGTATTGAAATGGCGGTTCACTTAAAAAATGTTGCATGCAAAAGAGCATGCGACTACATGGTGCATTAACTATGTCGCCATGCTTAAAAGGGCGACATGAGAATTTCACAGTGCAGGAAAGTGCAAGATTCTCAAGTAGCACCTTCAAACCTCACCTTCAAGTCCCATCATCCTTAGCCATCTGGTGGTTGCTGAGGATGATGAGAGTTGTATGCTATTTCTGGCATACAGATAAGTGATAACCTTATTCCAATGTTCTTTACAAAGTACCAAAAGGCAAAAATAACCCTTGCAATGCCAATGGCCTTTTTTAAAGTGAACCAGAGTAGAGCAAAAAGAAGCAGTCACGAGAGCCTCATTATTCCAACCAACCTTGGCTGCCAGGGTATGAAACTCTATGGCATCATCAGAAACTGTCCTAGTACACTGCTGGATGGACATTAGGTGCTCTGCAGCCGAAGTGGAGCAGCCCGGTACATCAAATACTCTTTTAAAGGATGCAACAAACTCAGGGTAATTGTGTACTCTAGGTTTCTGCATCTCCCAAAGGGGAGTAGCCCATGCCAAGGCCCTGTCAGAGAGTAAGGAAATCACGAGTCCCACCTTACTCCTATCAGACAGGAAGGACTGTGGTACCATCTCCAGATAGATACTAACTTGGTTTAGGAATCCTCTGCACTGGTTAGGGTGGCCCCCATAATGCTGGGGAAGTGGAGCAGACCCTGTCATGCCTCTTGCAACATTGGAATCAACATTAGCAGCCGGAGCGGGAGCGTGAGCAGCTATAGAGTCAGCCTGCGCTGGGAGACACTGAGGCGGTGGAACCAGATGCTTAGTATGGAGGAACAAAGCCTGGAGGGCTGCTGCAAACTGGTCCATGCGCTGGTCTACCTGGTCCAGCCTGAAAAAAATATTTGGTGGATTGCCTGCGCCTCCTGAGTTCATGGTCCTTGTGTACTGTTAGGGACCAGGAACCAGACAGACACAAAAAGTAAAATGCAATGCACTTTTATTAAATTAACAAAAACAGAATTGTTATCTAGGAGCACAAACCAAAAGACAAGCCAGGGTCAGGAATCAAGACAGATATTCAGCCAAGCTGGAGTCAGGAACACAGAAGTCTGCGATATCAGGAACAAGCCAAGGGTCAGAAACACAGAAGTCTGTGATGTTAGGAACAAGCCAAGGGTCAGGAACACAGCTAAACAAGAGTGCAGGAGAATCCACAGCAGACAGCAGCAACAAACACAAGGACAATCAGGAAGTGAGCCAAGCTGCTTAATATACCCTGAGAGGGTTGGCTGATAGCAGTCAGGTGAGCAAACACAGAGGGGTCGATTCAGCCTGATTCAGCAAAGGGAAGGCAGCAGAAATGGATAGCAGAACACTGGATTACCTTTGACAGTAGAATCAAGCAGCAGAGTTAGAACAGCTCAGCCATACCTTGGCAATCCTGCCTCCCTTCTTCAAGGGGGGCAGGATTTCCCTTATACTCATACTGAAGTCTGTCCCTCGCTGCAGCCGTCAAGTCACACGACATGAATAGAGAATCCATGGGATGAAGCCAGGAAGGGACGGGCAGGGATCTTTATGTTTGCGTAACTTTTGAACCACATAACAGTAAGCACTTAAATATAGTCCAAACTCTTAGTTTTAATATAAAGAAGACTCAACCAAATACTTTTAATTAGACATTATTATCACTTTAAAGCAGAAGCAAATAAGTTGAAACTCAGATTTCTCCAGCGAGGATACAGCAAGAAGGTCCTTAAGAAATCCTACCAAAGGGCACTAGCATCTGATAGAACTGCATTCCTAAATCCAGTGAAACAACCACAAAAGGATAACAATCTAAGAGTGGTGGGTGAATTTAACCAACAGCATAACTCAATCAGTGCAGTATTATCAAAAGAACTGTGGGATACTAAGAAGTGACCCAGATTTGACAACAGTGTTGGGTGAACATCCCCTGATAACATACAGGAGGGGAAGAAACCTTAAGGATATGATTGTCCATAGCCATTTTACAGAGCTGAAGGAATCAACTTGGCTTAGCGGGCACCTTATCATGCGGTAGTTGTGCTGCTTGTCCGTATAGAAATATAGATAAAACATTTACCTGTCAGAAAAGTGACAACATTTACCATCACAAACAACTAATAAACTGCAATATTTAGATATATACAATACTTACTTGTATATGTGGTAATAGGTATATAGGGAAAACTAAGAGACTGATGAAACAATGAAACCTAGAACATCTAGGTGATATAAGAAATAGAAGAGATAAGCCTGTATCACAACATGTTTTACATCAACATAATGGAGATATATCAACAATCAAATTTCAAAGTATCTGCCACATACATGGATCAATAAGAAGAGGGGATATTGATCAGAAACTGTTAAAAAGGGAAGCAGAATGGAGATACCGTTTGGACACCCTTAGCCCAAGTGGGTTGAATGAAGGTTTTACCTATCCTCCATTTATCAAGGAAAGATAAAGAAATGTTAAAATTTAATAGACCCTCCTTTTTCCATAAATATGTTCCCAGATTTTAATAATCTCAATTATTTATCAAATCCTTGTCGGTTCTAATTTGATGAGGTAAGAACCATTTACCCTACAATAGCAGAGGGGCTACAACAATATCAACTACAGATTTATGATAAAATAATGTACCATCATATTAAACACTTGCGCAAATAATTAGCACATGAGTTTTTTGGATGGCATAGCTCCCTTAAAAATGACTAGGTGGAAAAATGGTAAATTGTTCTATCTTAATAATGATTTGGCAGAAAAAGGGTTAATCTCTCCATTTATATAACCCTAATATCACGTCCATAAATAAAGATTCTAATGCCATTAGTCTATATTAAGAGATGATAGTATTCATCTATGGCAAAAAAGACATCAAAATACTAACTTCAGGACATGTTTTAGAATATCTAGGTTATCTAGCTATATTGTATAATCTGCAGTACCATCAGTCTTTTTGTAATTAGATTTGTAGTATCGGTTTTCTTAGTAACAAGAAATGTATCAACCGTAACAATATCAGTCTGTGTGAAATAGATCTGCAATATCCATTGGCTTGATACAATGATTTAGCATCCCGCTTCAGTCATGACTGGGTGAAACATGCCCACATTGAATATTACATGTGTTCTACATCATGAATACAGCTTTAGAAACTAGCATAAAGATGGCTACGAGGAACCAGACGGACTATAGATCCCCTGAGGAAGCCGCTAAACGTGGTGAAATACATTGGGGATATGCTGCAATACAGCCCCACGATTATGTGTCCTATAAGTGTATACATGTGTTAATTATGGATCTATTGTAGTCGGAATTGACTTAGGGCCTAGATTTGTGGTACGCAGAGTTAGACGACCATGAGGGATTTAGACTACGGATCTTCTACCTAGATCCATAGCTTTCACATTTCGTTTGCACATAGTAGCCGGGACAATCAATGGATACTGCCTGAATTAGATTAGTTGCAAACATTCATTTATCCACTAATACATTATTCAGCAACTGGGCTAGGTTAGAAAGACTTGATTATTCAACAGATATAATTCTAATTAATACAATAGTCACTAATGATCTTAAGTTATTTGGCTGATATATTAACTGATAACTTATTTATTTTTACTATTGAGGTCAGACATCAGCTAAAATAAGAACTTGTAAGTTGTCGAAGAATATTTGGAACACTCGATTTAGGACAGATTGTGAACACCTGGTCTGGGAGTTCATAGGCTTCTTTAGCCTACCTCCCAGACCATGCTGTAACACATCCGTTAATTCATACTGTTATATACAAGACTTTTTTTTCTGGCCTGACATGCACTAGGTCTGAAGTAAGAAGAAATGTTCAGCCTCTGATCCTGGTCTATATAACAGAGAGCCTGAGCGTAGCCAAAGCTCCTCTCTAGTCTGATCAAGTCCTGTATTCCAACTGAGCATGCACAAAGGGCCATATGTTCAAAGAAGTAGTGAAACAGCTTTTGTCATTTGTAATGACTTATCAAAGTACAGTGTCATAGGGATCATTAATATTTACGGCAAGTGTTGGTTGTGATCAGGAAAATGTAATTTGTCATGACTGATATTGTCGTATGTAACGACATAAGTCTTAACTAAAGACAAAAATGTCTTAAAAAAATGTCTTAACTAACGACAAAAATGTCTTAATTAGAGACAAAAATTCTCACATTCAGAACTTCACATTCCCTTCACTTTTTTCTTAACGTACAAATTTTGTCTTTTGCAAGACATTTTTTGTTGTTAGTTATGGCAAATTTTCTTTTCCTCTATACGACAGCGGAGAATAATTTAGCCACGTCCCTTTGCCCGTCAATTCTGGAGTTGTGTTGTACACAACAGACATTACTAGTTTTTTGTCGTACATTCTATAGAAAATATGTCGCTCATGCATACAATTACTTATTTTTGTTTTTCATACAACATTTTTTTGTTGTTATCCCTTTGAACATACGGCCCAAAGTCAGTGAAATACCTGGGAGGCAAACTACAGGTGCCAATGTCTCCTGACCCCTCAGGAAAACAGGCACTTTGTTGATTTACAAGGTAAACACTTAGCTCTGTGTTCAGGAAGATAAGAGTAAAATCTGGAGCAAGTCATCTGTGTGATAGGGACAAATAATTTAAATTGGGCTTTTAACCCTTTGAGTGCCAGAGGGGTATGCAATGCATTGCTCTGCAATGCGTTGCATACCCTTCTGGCACTCAAGGGGTTAACACAATTAATACTAGATAGGTGTCCAACACATAGCAAAACAATACACTGTTAACACCATTCTAGCATTCAATGTGTTCAAATCCCAATTTACATAATTGGAAATGTTTCATGCAGTTACTTTCTATCAGAATTATGCTACTTTACCTTTGTTAATACTGCCCTTAGTTTACAATGTTTTTTGAGCATTGCTATGTTAAGGGCAGCATGCCACATGAATCAGGTTGATGATTTCTAAATTTTCTTTTCCATTTAATGAACACTTAAATTGGTTCATAAAATAATACAGGAATTAAAGGGATAGTAATACTTAAAATGTAAAAAATCATATGTTATATTGTTTATCCCCCTGAGTAAAATAAGTGTATTCCTAGTGCTGAATGGTGTTTTATTCAAAAGTTATTGCAGCTCAAAGTTTAGTTCCTGTATCACAGTGGCCTGAAATTGTACAGTGGTGCTGTTGCTACACCATCCTATGGAGATTTATGGTCAACTGACCAGAGCTGTTCATAGGATGGCGTAGCAACAGCGCCACTGTACAGTTTCAGGCTACTCTGATACTGCACCTAAAAACATAAAGTTTGAGCTGTAAAAACTTTTGAATAAAACACCTTTCAGCAGTGGGAGTACTCTTGTTTTACTCAGGGGGATAAACTCTACAATATATATATTTTTACACGTTAAGTATTACTATCCCTTTACAAAGGTTTATCTATGCTGAATGGGTTTTCATCCACATATATTCTGTATGCTTCATTCCATATAATGTGACAGCACATGACTGGTCCACCCTGTCTTTTCTTTACTATCTCTTGCAAAAGCCATGCACCAATTTGCTCATTAGCCTTTTTAGGATGGTGAGAGCTGGTTGCAACCTCAGTATAATGCCAATTGTAGCTTGTTGTAACGGTACGAGCCGTTCACACCACAGCAAAGTGAAACGTTAACGCGATCGCTGGGGCAGCTGGGAGAGAGGTGGGAGGAGGCTGTAATAGTGCTGGGAAGTCCTTAGAGCTGTGCCGAAGATGCACTGTGCCTCCGAATGCGGAAATGCTCGTCTTGGACATCAAATATCTTTAATAGTATGTAAAACTAAGATCTAAGCATAACGTTTCCTAATACTGCTTATGTGTTTGAACATATGGTAAAAAACTTTTATCAGGTGAAAGTTCCCCTTTAAGTGCCAGCCTCGGTCCTTAAAGGGTTAGTGACGTTTTCAGATATGCAAATTTTAATTTTGGTGAAAGTTCCACTTTAACCCTTTAACCCTTGCAGGTAGCGACTAGCTTTATAATATATCTATTACCTCTCAAAAGTAGCCGATTGTACAGTAATCCTTTATCTTAGGAGACTGGAAGCCAGGCATCAGCGCAGACATCTTGTCTGCGCGCCTGCGCTGTCAGTTCCGGTCTCCACTGAGAAGCATTAAAGTGTGCCACAAGGTAACCAGAAGGGACTGACGACTTTATATAAGATGAAAGTTCCGCTTCAACCCTGTGAGTGCCAGAGGGGTATGCAACGCATTGCTTTGCAATGTGTTGTGTACCACTCTGGCACTCAAAGGGTTAAGGACCAGAGACGAGTGCAGTATATTGTCTCACAGTGCACTGCATGTCCCACTGATCCTTAAAGGGTTACGTCGTCTTATGCACTCTTCCTGCTTCAGTTTGAACAACTGCAAGCAACTGTCATGTCCCCCTCTGTAGACATGATATCCAGGACTGACCACAGATGTTATCTTTTGAACAAAGGCAAAAGGGCAAAATGCATAGAGGACCACTGGGATTAAATCTCCTTTAAATGTTAGTAATGTTTCATAATAAAAGGAGCTCCAATTAATCCTCATAGTATTGGGACATGAATAGTGTTATTTCAATACTGTCAGAGTGCCCCGCTCCTTTTACAGATGTAACACTGCTCACCTCAGAGCAGCAAGACTGTCCAGGTGGATTGCAGAAAGGGACAATCTTCAATTAACATAAAGGAAAAACATGAACAACCTGTAAATGGGGGCAGGGTTTTCATTGTTCTCACAGTAAGGAGATTGTCCCTTGCTGTGAGCTGTCTGGTCTGTGAACCAGATTCCACATCTGCGGGGAGGTGGCTTACACTAGGTAAAAGGGGCGGGAGAGAGAACTTTATCATTCAATTACTCTTGAACTACAACTCTGACAGTATTGAAATAAAACTCTCTATGGCTCAAATACTATGAATACTAATTGGAGCTGCTGTTTTTGTGAAACGTTACTATCCCTTTAAGTCTTTCATATAGTTAAACTCATAAAATCCTCACCTCCTTTTATTTGCAATTAGAAAAACAATTTTAGACATATAGTTCAGAGACTAATTTTGCTGTAAGGGCACATGTAGCAAAAGCAAAAGGAAACCACAGAATTTTCCTCTAGGCCTATCAGTGTAACCTCCCCCTGATTGCTTTGGCATGAGAGCAAAGGAAGACTGGTCCCACATGGGGAAGACCAACTGAGCCGATGCACCGGAGAGACCTCTGCAGCTCATCATATGAAAAACATTAGTCCCTTTAAAGGGACCCCTTCACATAGACAGCCTGCTGTAACACACTGAAAATTATTAAGGGGTTTTTATTTCTTGTTTCTTCTGTGCAATATGAGAAAGGATTTTAGGAAACACTCCATCAGGACTGTACATTCCAATGGAGCATAAAGAGGCAAATACAAATTCCAACACATTACTAGGATTCAAGTTGTTAAAAGTACAATTTTAGTGGTGAAAACAATGTATTTGTTCCTTATAGTGCAAATGGTTTGCCCAAGAATTGCTCCACTTCTGTTTGTGCTTATGGCCCATGCTCTGTTGGCAGATAGAAGCCACTCAGCTCATGTACTTTACCCATTTCCTACTTAACCTTTTGAATGCCAGTGAGATTTTGCATTGCATTGCAATGCATTGGATACTTGCCTGGCACTCAAAGGGTTAACATCTGAGCCCTTCTGAACCCTTTGAGTACCAGAGAGGTACGCAACTCATTGCTCTGCAATGCGTTGTGTACCCCCTCTGACAGTCAAAGGGTTCATTTTGGGAGGTTATGTACTAAACTACCCTTTCTCTTGTGCCCAACTATTTTTCCCTAGCATCAATGGAGCATAACACATTTTTGTGCAGTAAGCAATTGCACTGGTATTCAAAGCAGTTTTAGATTTGTAGTTTCTCAACAGAAACAGCTACCCTTTGGCTCCCCTGAATCTAACAGGTAGCTCTCGGGGGGGGGAGATGCACTAGAAAGGAGATCAGCATACCTGGGAATTTTCATTTGTGGAGTCCCTGGAGGGGTTTACCACGAGTGGAGGTGGGGCTTTCCAGGGCATCACCCAAGTGGGAGGGAAGCAGGAAGAACTGGGTGGGGAAGGCAGAAAAGTGGAAGGAACTGGTGGGAAGGATCAGAAGTAGGCAGAGTTTTAAAGCAATCTCCCCACATCTGGAGAATATATTAAACAATAAAACCTAACGCACTCTGCTCAAGAGAACACTGAATTATCACAATTATTGTAGAATCCCAATGAGAACTCAGGGTGCTACAGGGGAAAATAGTATGTGTAAAACAAGAAGAAAAAGAAACCCTGCTGTACTGCTGTTCCCCGGTATCTAGTTTGAATATAACTAGACAGTTAGACGGCAAGCCGGATTAGCCCCGGTATCTATCTTTACCTGACAAGTTGGGAGAGCTCCGAAATTTAGATTCATTCTAGCCAGGTAGTTAGATGGCAAGCTGGATCAGCCCCGGTATATTTTTTCTAACATTAGATAGATAGCGGATTGACTCCGTATTAGCTTGACTGTTCAGTATATGCAATTTTTATTTGGCAAGCCGGATAAGCCCCGGTATTCAGTTTGTTATTCAGATAGCTTTTCTGATCAGTTAGATAGGCTCCTGTGTGGAGTTCCGTATTAGCCAGGATAATTATTGATATACTAGATTATTTTGTGATTCTGCACAGATTAGTAGCAGCTAGATAGTATATTAACCGAGGGTTAATTAGATTTATCGCATTGATTCTGCAATTCAAGAGTGCAGGTTAATGGATTTTTTTGATCTAGTCCCAGTGTATATATTTTGCTCATGACAAGCCGATTTTAATTTTTGGCATATATTGAGTAGATAATAGTGCAGTTTGCTGGACATATTTCGACAAACTGCACTGTTTAACTGGTTGTCATTTGGTTTGTGGACCCATTTGATGCCGGAACCAGATGACAGATAACTTCAGTAAAGCTAGGTCGGCTTAGTGAAACTTTCTTGGCATATTGCCTTTCATTGTTGACTGTGTAAGCATTTGCATGCGACTTATAAGTCAGTTGTATGTTTCTTGTTTGTCATCTGAATTATAATTATACACTGGGACTGCATTTTGAGTCTTAATGTGCAGGTCTAGTAGTTGTGTATATCACACTATATATGAAACCTGCACATTTTGACTATTAAGTTGACTATTTTATAGTTTAAGCCCAACATTTTAGCTTTTTAATAAAAGTTATGTTTTAGCTTTTTCTTATTATCTTGAGAGGGTTTATTTCATGATCAGTAGTCCCAATATGATGATTCAACTGGAGTGCTAGTACAGCAGGGTTTCTTTTTCTTCTTGTTTTCCACATCTGGAGAATTAGCCTCTGTCCAGGAGACCCGGTAATGCACTCTCAAAACCGGAGTTCCCTAGGTAAAAATAGGTATGGGAATAAGGGCAATGATGGTGATATGGTGTTGAATTCATGACAATTGCATATTGATAGAATGCACTAAGATGTCTTCGCCATCATATTCCTGTGAATCCACCACCAATTTGCCACAAACCTCGAACATCCCCTTGAATCCACCATGCCTTTGACAGGTTCACTATTTTGTTCAACAATGGCTCATTCACATGTGGAAATGCAGTTTAATGAGCCATTATCATATTCATATGGGTGTGCTGATATGTAAATGGGGCTCTTTGCCACATGACCTAAACTTCGATAGCAGCCTTTGCTGTTGGAGCTCTCAGTTCCAACATTGTCAACGTGAAGATGGTGATGTTGGAATCTTAATATAGCTCTTTTTGGAGCCAAAGGATAGTTTGCTGAGCAGAGACAGCAGCTGCCCATCCTTAACCCTTTCAGTACCATAAGGATGTGGATTGCACACCCTTGTGGCACTGAAAAGGTTCCCAAACGAGAGAAGAAACATATCACAGCATCTCTGCCTTTTTCTACTCACTGAACCAGTTGAACCGGCTACCCGTCAATCAACTGATTCATGTAAACATAAGTCAGCAACACATTTCTCTGCAATGCCTACTGACGCTGGCACAGAAAAGGTCCCCTTCTCTAATGTTGCCTCACAACTGCCTCTTCACTGTACATGCAATTTGTATTTCTCCCCCTACAGTATGGGTTTTTTTGCTAGAAAACTGTCCCAATTTCTTCTTTGCTCATCAGATTAATGGTGTATATTAGCTGCTTTATTTGTTTTCATTGTGCTAGATTTCAACCCTTTGATGCCTGAAAGAGCAATATGCTGGTTAATGTTCTTCCACTAAAGTTGCTATGCCCCAACCACTCTGGTTACATCATTCACACTTATCTGTAGACATTATCCGATAAGGCACCTAATCAAGTGGCAAAAGTCATTTAAGGTATGGTCGGAGCAAACAAAATGCACAAACACACATGAATGGTACATTTTGGTACATGTGCTGAGGAAAGGATACCTGAGCAATACTTTTCATACTCATTAAAGGGATAGTAATGTTTCATAATAAAAGCAGCTCCAATTAATCTTCAAAGTATTTGGGTCACTGAGAGTGTTTCAATTTCAATACTGTCAGAGTTGTAGTTCAAGAGTAATTGAATGATAAAGTATCCCCCTCCCGCCTCTTTTACTGATGTAACTGCTCAACTCAGAGCAGCAGGGTGGTATCCAAGTGAATTGTTGAGCGGGACAGTCTTCAATTAACATAAGGGAAAACCCTGAAAAACCTGTCAATGGAGGCAGGACTTTCATTGTTCTTACAGTAAGAAGATTGTCCCTTGCTGTGAGCTGTCCGGTCAAGAGACCAGATTCCACATCTGAGGGGAGGTGGCTTATACTAGGTAAAAGGGGTGGGAGGGGGATACTTTATTGTTCAAATTACTCTTGAACTACAATGCTCACAGTAATGAAATAACACTCTCAATTGCTAAAATACTATGAAGATTAATTGGAGCTGCTGTTTTTGTGAAATATTACTACCCCTTTAAGCTTTATTTGTCAGAATTAAGCTGCTATGTTGCCCCCACCAAAACTCCTATTACCTCTGTTTGCCAGCCCTGCATTTGCCCACCGAGGAGATGGAATTTTATTTATTTATTTATTTATCATTTTTTTAGAAAAATGTTTTACCACGAAGAATACATTGAGATTTCTCTTGTTTTAAAGAAACCACCTTATCTTGCCATTTTTACCAAAGCACAGCACATTACTCTATATACCTGGGAACTTTCTAAATGAGCTGACCCTGAGATTGTGTAAATATTAACCATTAAATTTCCCGTAATATAGATTATGCACAATATATCCCTGATCGCTGTAATCGAGAGTCGCTCCAGTCAGCATTCAAGGAGTCATTAATACACAACAACTTATAGATATCGCTGCATGAACACACACAAATCAAGCAGGATTTCTCCCACTGCCTTTCTGGTACAAGTGGCACTAAAGAAACAGTTAACTGGAGCAGAATATATAACAGGTAGCACTGAACTCTATCACCCTGAGATTTTGGCTCTTCACCCTGAGACCCTGAGATCTGGGCCAAAACCCTGAGAGTTCCAAGGCATCACAAAAGCCGGAAAGTGCTGTTTTTCCCATGTTTCTCTTTTGAGGCAAAAAGTTTCACCCATCCCTAGACAGATAGGCAGACAAGTAGATAGACAGATAGATAGATAGATAGATAGATAGATAGATAGATAGATAGACAGACAGACAGACAGACAAATCCGACTGTTATAGATAGGTCATCTACCTATGTATGTTAATCTGATAAATGCATAAAGAGCCACTTATTCCTAGGGCATAATGTCCCTTTAAAGCCATGTCACTCTGGTTGTAAAACTGTAGGATGCAAGATAAGGAGCAAAGGAAAATAAAAAGTAAGGCTGTTAATGGCAGTTCAGTGTAGAAGGGGATTGAAGGCATCATTTTACATACTGTTGAGTACTAAGCAAGGGTCAGCTCTGCAGCAACAACTAACAGATGATGCCTCAGGCGGTCCAGGGAGGAACATGAAGGTGAAACCAAACCCACACAACTTACACAAAAGGTTATAATGTTCTCTGGCTGAAGCTTTGACAAATTTCTGTGTGTACTTTAGTATAGAGAGTTAACCCTTTGCTGGACAACTACAAAATGCAACAGGGACCACTGTACAAAACAAAAATGGAGTCTTTCTAGGATAAACAAGTTGGATAATAGGAGACAATCAAAATGCCCCAAATCGCTATGTTTGCATTATGTTGGGAGACATCTCTAGCATTTCATGGATTAAAGGCTCCAGGCACGTGCACACATAGACACTAAGGGGGGCTTGATCACCTGCCCTTTTTGTCCAAAGTGCCCTTGTGCCCTTTTAACAAAAAAAAAAAAAAGTTGCCTCGCTGCCCGCACTAACCCCCCCCACCGCTCAGTCAGGTCTGTGCCTCATTCAGGACAGAACTGTAGATGCTGCTCTCCCTCGTTGGCTCTTTAGTATTACAGAGCGCTGGGAGATGACATCATCTCCCAGCGCTCTGCATGAAGAGAAGACAGCGCGGGAGCTCCAGCAGCTACAGGTCTGTGCCAAAGGAGGCTGCTGCTGGACCACCAGGGAAGAGGTAGGAAACGGACACTGGGGGACAATGTGGAAATGATGGGGCAATATGGGTCTGATGGGGGGCAAGATGGAGATGATGGCAATGTAGAGATGATGGGGCAATGTATGTGAGGGTAAGCTGGAGCTGATGGCAATATGGAGCTGATGGAGGCAATATGGAGATGAAGGGGGTAATGTGAGGGTAAGTTGGAGCTGTTGGGGCAATATGGAGCTGATGGGGGCAATATGGAGATGATGGGGGCAATGTGTGGGTAACATAGTAACATAGTAATTTAGGTTGAAAAAAGACTTGCGTCCATCTAGTTCAACCCTTTTCCTATTCCTGTTTACCATCGTTGATCCAAAAGAAGGCAAAAAAAACACAACAATACAGCAATTTCAAATTCTGCCCCGAATGGGGTGTGGGGGGGGGAGAATTCCCTCCTGATTCCAAATGGCAATCAGATTTCTCCCTGGATCAACAAGCCCTAAGTAAAATGTTAATCCTAATACTAACGTACATAGCCCTCTATGTTATGTTCTTTTAAATAAGTATCCAGGCCCTTTTTAAGTTGGTAAGTTGGAGCTGATGGGGCAATATGGAGCTGATAAGGGCAATGTGAGGTTAAGTTGGAGCTGATGGGGCAATATGGAGCTGACGGGCAATATGTAGCGGATGGGGGCAATATGGAGCTGATGGGGGCAATGTGATGTTAAGTTCGAGCTGATGGGGGCAATATGGAGCTGATGGGGGCAATATGGAGCTGACAGGGGACAATGTAAGGGCAATATGGAGATGATGGAGGGCAATGTGGAGATTAGGAGCATTGTGGAGGTGTCCAGTGGAGATGGCCAATGGGGAGGTTGCTTCAGATTTCTGTGCCTACAGGCTCCTGAGATGTAAATTCTTTTCTTTTTTTTAAACATATATTTTGAATAAATAATTATGAGAAGTGCCCTTTTTTTCATTTGAGCCCCTGCCCCCCAAAATGTCTGTGCATGTCCCAGAAACGCTCTATTTAACCATTTTGTGTCAGAGGGGTAACAAATGTACTTTGGAAGTATTTCATTTTGTCACACAGCTGTGCAGTTGCTTTGCTCCAGAAATACTGCAGTTTTCTTCTGAACATATGGTGCCGTGCTTAACCCCTTAACGACCCTTGACAATCCTGGTACGTCATGGGTAAAAGTGACTGAACAACCCATGACGTACCAGGACCATCATGGATTTCAGGGCTCCCCACGTGGCTGCACGCCACGCCATCCGTGGTCCTTTAGTGACCGCCGCGTGCCAGTGCGGCCGGTCGTTAAGGAGTTAAGGCTTGCAGCTTATGTGGTCTAGACTTTTTTATTTAGAAAATGTTTTACCAGGAAAATACATTGTGATTTCTCTTGTTTTCAAGTATGTTCATACCTGGGAAACTTTTGTTGAGGACTCCCTACAGAGGGGAGTCTTGTGGTGCTGCTGGGAGAGAAAAAAGTCATAATTTGCGTTAAAAAAGGGGCAGGGCTTAATTGCGAGTGGGGAAGGAGCTTGAAAATGAAAAAAAAAGTATAAAAATTAAGCTGGGGAAGGAGCAGAAAAGGCCAGGGAGTGTGAGGAGCACAATGGGAGGAGTGGATCTGGGGAGAGTTTCATTAGAAACTCCCCACATCCTGATAATCAGCCTCTGCCCCGGACACCCAGTAAGCAGAAGCTAAAGCTGGAGTCTCTGAGGCAAATCCTGACAGTTCCCAGCTATGAGTAAGTTCCACTCATCCTTTACCAATATCTGACCTTCCATCGCCCATTTCTCCCATTATGGTTACAGAGAGATCACTAAAATAGGTGGTGGCAAAAACTTGATCATTTCAATCATTAAAGTGTTCATGTATGCTGAAAAGTATATGGCTGAGTACATATGCACATATGTATAAATACATTAACACAACATTAAGGTGTCAGTTTGGTAAATACCCCTGCCCCATTAATAGCATATATCTGGCCTAGTCTATACAGTAGAAGGAATACATACATATTTATTTGTTGCGTCCTATACAGATGCCCACAAGTACCATTATGAGCAATGATCAGTATCAAGCACATAGGCTACTATCCATATTTCCCATGATAACCTTGTATGTATTAGGCATTTTATAGTCAACATTTAATTGCTGTATAGTTGTGGATCTGACTTTATTCTCAAGTTTATGCATACAACATTTGTCTTTAGAAGTTTTTAGGGAATTAAAGTGCCAATTGAAGCTCAATGTGTATGCACTATGATATGTCTGTATGAGTTTCCTTTTTATGATTGTACCTATCAATATTTTTCCCCTATTTATATTTCCATATGCTACATTTTTTTTATAACGTGTGGTACTATACAGTGCAATATCAATGTGCATATTTTATAGCAATTCATTACAGTAAGTACTTTACCATATGTATAATTTATGCTACTTGTCTTCCACCCTCACTATAACATTATGGAATTTAAAGGGATAGTAATACTTAAAATGTAAAAAAAAATATGTTGTGGGGTTTATCCTCCTGAGTAAAACAAGAGTACTCCCACTGCTGAAGTTATTAAAGTTATTAATTTTCAAAGTTGATTTTTTTAGGTGCAATATCACTGGGGCCTGAAATTGTACAGTGGCGCTGTTGCTACACGATCCTATGGACAGCTCTGGTCCCGGGACTATAAATCTCCATAGGATGGTGTAGCAACAGTGCCACTGTACACTAACCTATAATGACATTAGAGAACATGGTACTATGTAATCAAAGAGAAAATGAATGAAAATATAAAATATATTAATTAACTATAGATGTAAAGACAAATATTTATATGTGAGATATTAACTAAAAGAGAAGCAGAGAGATAAAAAATAAATAACACAGTGAAAAGAGGGATACGTGTGTCTTATACCCCGTATGTTAGAAAAAGAATCGGTCAAGAAACAAACAAATAAAATAGCAACCAAAATCAGAACAAAAGAAAAAAAGAAAAGTTAAATGATCTGTAACATATGGAGACATCCCAAAACCAGAGCACATCCAAGGAACATAATAAAATAAATTATATAAATCAAAATGAGAAACGGAATGATTAAAAGCTGGTAAAGTTGTAAATTGAAATCCTATAACTAAAAGATTTAAAGCAGTGACCCCACTGCAGATCTTTGTATTCCAACCTCTTACACAACCCACTTATCATAAATCTTCCTATTTCCTTCCTTCTGAAGGCAGGGAAAGCTAACAACCTTTTCACAGGAAACAACCAATGTGCCAGCTAAAATCAGGATATGCTGTACTGAACAGCCCAAACGGTGAAGGCTAACGGCTTCTAGACTGAGAAGAGCTGATCAGGTTGCCTAGACAGATATTTGCAAAGAGAACCTGTTGAGCACCAGCAATCATTCTCAGGACTGGAAGATGAGCTACTGTAGAAAGTCTGTAGATCTGCTAGGGAAAGGTCAGTAGTACAGGCCAATAGGCTGTAACCTGCAATAACACAGAAGCTTTGCAACCAAGTCAAATAAGCATTTGGAAAAGGAAGCAGAGTGGACCATTAGGGGCAGGTGCTGCTGAAGCAGGTGGTTCAGAAGTACAGAAAAGGGGTAGTTATGGTCAACTGCCGCAGCCTGATGACACAGAGGTGGATGCATTAGCCTGAGTCCACCAAAAAGACAAGGCAGCCTGCAGTAGACAGATGCAATGGAAGCAGGGAGTGTGCATGAATAACCAAGTTTAACACACTGAACTGTGGCTTGAACTTTGACAAGAAATTTATGTCACATTATCCCACAAAATAAACATGTTTTGGTCCCTTTGGGTATCAGGCGCTGCACTGCTCATTGTAAGTACTTGAAGGGTTAACCCATACATTCTATAGATTTAGCCATCTCTGGCTAAAGTCTAAAATTCAATGCCAGCAGAAATTAAATGTTCAAATTATGTGCATGAGTTTTAAAGTCAAGTATTGTGCATTCAGTCTTCATTCTAAATATGCCTGAATAAAAGACCTGGGGCTCAATTCATCTGCGTCCGTTACGAAAACTACGATACTGTCTGTAGTTTTAAGTCACAGTTAGGTATTCTATTACTGCGCTGGTACCAACCAAACTGTAAAAATTAACAACGGGAGCTAAATTAGCACCCTTTTATATCAATGAGACAGCCGATGAATTTGCAATTCAATTACATGCGGTGGCCAGTAATGCATTAAAGGGATAGTAATACTTTATTATTACTATCCCCCATATTGTAGATATTTGCAAAATAATTTAATAGCCCCCAGGTTCATCTCTCAAACCTTTATGGTTTGAGAGATAACCGAAGGCAAAGTTCCCCCCTCCCTCCCCCTTCCCTGAAGTCAGCGTTGTGCTGACTGCAGGGATATCCGGTCTGACTTTCATCAGGCGGCTCTACAGCAGAGCCGAGATCGCATTAGTGAAAGAGAATTATTTCCCTGAAATGGTCTTCTACGTGTAGTTGCAAACCAAGCACATGTAGAAGACCATTTCAGTGAAATAATTCCTTTTCACTAATGGGATCTTGGCTCAGCTGCAGAGCTGCAAGCCTGTTGTACTATAGACTTCCCCTGCAGTCAGTACATCGCTGACTTCAGGGAAGGGGGATGGAGGGGGGAACTTTGCCTTCGGTTATCTCTCAGCCATAAAGGTTTGAGAGATGAACCTGGCGGCTATTAAATTATTTTGCAAATACCTACAATATGGGGGATAGTAATAATAAAGTATTACTATCCCTTTAAGGACTCACTTTTTTGTGTGTAAAATGTGTGCCTACAAAACTAACACTAACGCATGAACATAACCATCTTCAGCCCCATATCAATATATTCAAGGTAGCAAAAACATGAGTGAAACGAACAAAACTCTTTCAGTGCCAGTGGGATATGCAAGGCATTTCAGAGTGTGGCATACCCCTCTGGGACTCAAAGGATTAATCCCCCTAAAGCTAACACCAACCCATTAGCATTAAAGTGATAGTAATGTTTCACAATAAAAGAAGCTCCAATTAATCTTCATAGTATTTGGGCCATGGAGAGTGTTATTTCAATATTATAAGAGTTGTAGTTCAAGAGCAATTGAATGATAAAGTATACCTCTCCTGCCCCTTTTAAATTATAAAATATTATCATTGACTTTATCTCTTAGATTTCTTTTGGAGAATAAAGAAATAGCTGTGTTGGAATTCAGCTCATTACTGCCTATATATAAATGACAATGTTTGAATTGTGACATTTGTACTATTCAAATTGGGTATAATTTGTAAGCATATACATACACCCACTTTCCACAAACACACATGCTAGAAGATTTGCCCTGTGAAATGGAAGCTGGGAGGGCAATGCTTGCTACACCAGAGACTACACAAGTATAAAGGGGGGGGGACTGTCCCCTATTTTCCACCTGCTTATTCCATTACAGACCATAGTTGTGTGCAATGCACCCACATCCTGCAGTTGCTGGACTGTGACTTTCATCATCCTCATCAGCATACCTAGAGACCTTTTTGTCCCAAGTCCCTACCGAAACACTGTAAGGCTGAGGTTGGGGTGTGCAAAGGACCCTTTACATGTCATATTGTGGGTAAGGCCTAATCGGGTGGCTCGTTGAAAAGAAGAGTTTGTAATGGAAGAGAATCTGTAGAAGCCATTTTAGTTTAATGTATATATTACTTTAAGCTTGTGTGTTTAAGAGAAAATGGCTTCATTTCACAATATACAGTAGAGCTAGCTCATAAAACTTCACAGGTTCTTATACAAGAAAAAAATTTGCCTCCCATCCTTAAATCAATGAGAATATTGTATTCTCATAAATTATATATTTTGGGAGAGGTGTAACATCTGGGATCTTCTATACTGAGATGCTAGACATTGTTTAGTTTTTTTTCATGAACAAACAAAAGTCTTTTAGTGCCATCTTCTGGTATAAAAGATTGTTTCTACAAAGTTTTGGTTAATTTTAAAGTTATCTTTTATTAACCAATCAAAATGCTTTCTGGAAACTTAGAACAACCTGATAGTATAATTTCCTTGGGGTTATCCTATAAAATAAGGATGGGTAGTACCTTTCTGATAAAGATTTGCTTGTAATAAAAGCACATTCAGAAAGGGAGAGGGGCCTTTTGCTAGTTTTTATTAGTTTTGTTTCCTTATTGTTGCTGGATTATGGATTTACCTGAACATGAACCAGTGAGCCATTGATAGCTTATACGAAAATAATACAATAGCCACTCCAACCCTAGATGGATACAAGATAGCAAGAACGGACCCATAACTCTGTATAGACAAAATATTACTCCTGTGATTCCTTTAATGCAGACATGTTGCTGTTCATTTCCTCCCACATGTGCTACCGGGGGGAGGGGGGGGGTTCTTCGAACACCCTAATAAATATTAACAAGTATGCAATGGTGCACCATGTGTATATTCAGAATACAGCCACACAAAAATGTAAAATCATCAAATCTTTATTGGATGTGTATATCAAACATACGGACAGTGCCTCATTCCATTTGACAAGTGTGTGGAGGGTATAGTGGGCACCTCTCTGCAGAAATCTCTACTTGCTCTCAATCAAAGCGTTTCACATATGGAAGGCTTACTCTTGATCAACAAAAGCCAGTAGTACAATGCAACATGACAGCTATCAATCATTAACCAAAAACTGGATCATTATAGTCGCCGGAAGATGTCAAACAAAGTAGGATAAAAACCAGATTAACCCTTCAGATGCCTGATGCCCGATCCTGAATTCACCAAACCAGAGAATTAGCCTCTGTCCCTGGAGACCTTGTAGTTTACCTGAATACAAAGACACTCACACACACCTTTTTCTATAAACACAAACACACCCACATCCAAAGATAAAGACGGTCAGACATATAAACAAACACACCCCAGGCTCTCTCTCTCATATATCTATCTATATATATATATCTATCTATATATATATATATATATATATATATATATATATATATACGCACACACATATATATAAATATATAATATGTATGCAATATACAGTAAAGTGCAAAAGTTTTAGGAAGGTGTGGAAAAATGCTGTAAAGTAAGAATTCTGTCAAAACAGACATGTTAACAGTTCATATTTATCAATTAACAAAATGTAGTGAGTGAACAGAAGAAACATCTAAATCAAATCAATATTTGGTGTCACAAGCTTTTGCCTTGAAAACAGCAGCGATTTTCTAGGTAGTCATGTACAAAGACAGGGATGTCTTAGGCAAATAGTCAGGTGTATGATTAAACAATTATACCTAAAGTATACCTAGAGTAAATTATTTTGGGGATTTGTAATGCTGAGTTCCTAGGATTTGCTCTATTTTCTTCAGTGAATTAAAAAAACAACAACTATACATCCCTGTTATAAATATTATTAAATTTAACTCTATACTGTATCAGTGGCACAGATGCCACAGACTGCAGCTCTAATTACACAGAAGCTGGCAACACATAGCTCTCCAGCAGCTAATGAATTCCAGTTCTTATCATCATCGGACTATGATAGAGACAGACAGGAGATAGAAAGAGAGAGACAATGAAAGTGCAGCCAGGAAGCATAAACACATTTCAGAGAGCACACATACACAAAAACAAACATGAAAGAGAGACAGAGCATGCAAGAGCACATTCAAGAGAGCTATACAATACTCAAGAGAGCACATGCAAGACAGAACACAAAAAAAAAAAAGAGCAGGACAGAGTTTCAGTGGGTGCGTGCAAGAAAGAATGAAAGGACATTCACACAAGAGAAAGCACCCAATATAGCATGCACAGAAAGAAAACTCAAACAAGAACACATGTATGAAAGGATGAATTAAAAAAAAGCACACACGCAACAAAGCATTTGAGTGAGAGTGAACATAAGAGAGAGAGCACACAAAAAGACACACATAGCAACTGAGATGAAGACACAAAGACAGCAATAGTGAGAGGAATTAAGAATTTGAGAAAGATGTAAGAGAGGCAAAAAAAGAGGGAAAGGGGGTGCCATAAGGACTAAACATGCAAATGAAATCCTATATTGTCAGTCCTGTCTGTGGGTGTTCAATACAATGTGTGTTACACTCCCCATGGTACGTGTCAAAGGAACTTCACTTCCTGCTTCCCTTCTGAGATTGCAATAGTGAAGTGAATGATTTCTAGAATTTAGACCCTGGTTTACTTGCCACTGATGAACAAAGCAGTAACAAATGTTTCTCTTTGCAGATGTCCCAGTTGGTCAACTACGATTTACACAGACTAAGTCAAGGGTGGAAACCTGTAGCTCTCCAGCTGTTGTTGTTAAACTTACATGACATATTAAGAGACTGACACAGAAAGTGACAGAGAGAGACACGCTCAGAGGCAGGCAGCAAGTGAGAAAACACAAGATAAACACAGCTCAAGAAAGAGGCAGGGGAGGAAGCACCAGAGGTGGGGGCAGAGTGCAAAAGAGCACGAGACAAAGAATACTCAAGAGAGAATGAATTAGAGAGGGAACAAACAAGAGGTAATTTGAGAGAGAGCTCAAGAATGCAAACAAAAGAGCACTCTAGAATCAGAGAGATCATAAGTGTCAGCGTAAAAGAGAAAGAAAGAATGAGAGAGCCAAAGTGTGAGAGTACAAAAGAGTGTACAAGAGATTGTGAACATATAAAAGTGAGAAACAATGACAGAGAGCAAAAGGTAGAGAGTGAGAGGGCATGCACAAGGGAAGAAAATCAAAGACAGCATGAGAGTGCAAGAGATTGACAACATGAGTGAGAGTAGGGTTGCCACCCAGCCGGTATTTTACCGGCAGGCTGGTAAAAAATTGGCTTCTGTCCAATGTTAAGTCTACGGAGGGAATGCCATGGCCGGTATTTTTTTTTAAGAAAAGGTGGCAACCCTAAGTGAGAGGGAACAAGAGAACATGAAAGAGAACAATGGAAAGTGTTTGAGGGTGAGTGTGGAGGAGAGGGATATCACTACTGAGAATGTAGTAGGGAGAAAGAGAGAATACAAGAGAGAGATAGCATTAAAGAGAAAGTGCAAGAGAAAGCATGAGAGCACACAAGATAGACAGCATGTGTGTGAGAGAAGGCAAGAAAGAGAGCAAGATTATGAAATAGAAAGTGAGAGCGAGAATGAAAGAGCACTAGAAAGAGTGGACTCGAGCAAGGGAGAGTGAGAGCACAAGTAAGTAAAAAGAGAGACTTAGTAAAACATGTAAAACTTTAATGTTGGCTTAAACTAACTTTTTGCTTTATAATTTCCACCATTTTTTTTCTTTAATTGAGCAAGCTTTAGTGCTCAATATTATACTTATGTCAGTCTGTATTGGCCCTCTGTCCAATTGTATCTGCCTCCACACACACACACATATATACATACCTCCCAAGTGTCCCTCTTTAGGAGGGACAGATCCTCTTTTAGACCTAAATCCCTCTGTCCCTCTTTCCCACCCTGATGTCCCTCTTTTTAGGAGATCAGACTGTGTGGTGTGTATATAAGTGCATCATACTGCTCTACAGCAATACAATTCACATTATTGTTTGTTTAAACATTACTATATGTGTTTCTAAATTAGTCTGTGTAAATAAAACACTTTAGTCTTGTTCTAAATCATGTATAGGGTTACACATGGAGGTGTCAATAGGTCGTTAAATAGCCTAAAAATTCTCGGTAATGCCCCGCCCACCAGTCATGCCACCAACAACACCCCCTAAAACACAAATGTCCCTCTTTAGCAATTTGAAATGTTGGGAGGTATGTATATATATATATCATATATTTAGTACATTGCTTTATATAGATACACATGAATATAAACTTTTTTTGTCATTTAAATATAGAACTCCAACTGCAGCTCTGTAGGGAGCAAACTGTCCCCTTGAAAACAAGGTCACATCAGCACTTAGTTCCCATAGGTGTTATTTATTTATTCTATATATCTTTTATATATATTTATTCTATATCCACTACTCAAAGCAAAACAATCAGTATACACATACTTACCACTAATAACACAGTCAAACATCAAGTAATATAAAAAAAACTGTAAGATACACCAATAAATGCCAAATGCATCCAACTCAAACTAGCAGAGTTTACAGCACATAAAATTGTTGGGGTAGTCTTAAAGCGGAACTTTCACTACACTAACATAGCACCACAAATGATTATTGCATTAGCTCTATGCACAAATGTATTGTTATTTTCAAGTATAATTGCTGCTTTAAAGTGGATGTGTCACCTATTTATAACATAGTCTAAATAGTTAGGCTACATATCGAATACTTCTAAAACGTTATTAATTTATTTTTTTAAGTTTTATTTGTTGTAAATTGAAAGTGGAACTACCACCCAACACAATCTTTAGCTTCACTAAGTCCCCATCTGGCGACTAGCTGCTCTCTTCCCCGGCTGACAGGCAGGATGGAGCGCAGACATCTTGCCATTGTGACGTCTGCGCGCCTGCACTGTCAGTCCCAGCCGGCTCTAGGAGGCGTTGGTAGGAGCCGTTTGGCTCTGGCTGGAACTGACAGCGCAGGCGCACTGACGTCACAATGGCAAGATGTCCACGCTCCGTCCTGCCTGTCAGCCGGGGAAGAGAGCATAAATCTATTTAATAAGGTAATTATTCTGGCAACTAGCGCTACTAAGCAGCTAGTCGCCAGATGGGAACTTAGTGAAGCTAAAGATTGTGTCGGGTGGTAGTTACGCTTTAACTTAGAAAGTCTGTCCCCCAGCTACTTCCGCATAGACTGCTCTCCTCCCTCCTCCAATGATGGAGGCTTCTGTCTGTAAGCTGGAGCGGTCTTGATGACTAGATATCGATCTCTGCCAAAGAGGCCGCTCCAGCTTACAGACAGAAGCCTCCGTCATCGGAGGAGGGAGGAGAGCAGAGGCAGATCAACGGACTGCGGTTACACGGCAGGTAACCGCAGTCTATGTGGAAGTAGCTGGGGGACAGACTTTCTAAGTTAAATTTACAAGTAAAAAAAATTATAATGTTTTAGAAGTATTCGATATGTAGTCTAACTATTTAGGGTATGTTATAAATAGGTGACGTACCCACTTTAATGAAAAATATAACCTTCTATGCGGGCAGGCACCGGCTGGGATCTTGCAGTAGGCAGTCTCTGCACCTGCGCTGTCAGACCCTTCCGTTGCCTTTTGGCACAAAGGAATTTAACTCACCAATCGTGGAGTTGAAGGGGAAAGGACAGCTCAGATGCAGAGATGACGGCTCTACAAGATGTCTGCGCTGTTCCCCGGTGCCTGCCCGCATAGAAGGTTATATTTTTCGTTAAAGCAGCAATTATACTTGAAAATAACCATAAGTGTGTGCATAGCGCTAATGTAATAATCATTTGTGGCGCTATGTTAGTATAGTGAAAGTTCCACTTTAAAGTCAATGTGGATAATCTACAAAACACACAAATGAAAAAGTTGAAAGTTAGATATTAAAATAAGTTTCATCAAATATGGAAGTATCAGAACTGGGAAGCAAATCTCCTGGCTGTGAACACAGTAACATCCAGCTGAAGATTTGTGCAGTACACTTACTGCATGGAATTCAGGGCTCCCCAAGTGGCTGCTTGCCGTTCGGGGAGTCCTGAAATGGAATCACAAAAAAAACTGGTCCGTGGTCCTTAAGTGTCTGCCGCATGCGCGATCAGTCGGTCCTTAAGGGGTTAACCCCTTAAGCACCGTTGACGTACCTGGACCGTCAAGCTGGTCCGGCACTTAAGAACCAGTGACGGGTCCTGGTACGTCACGTACTTTTACTCACCGCACTCCTGCAGGAGCGTGGTAATACCAGGGACTGAAGTTGATTGCTCCAAGACCGGATCGATCTCTTTCAGTCCCTCTTTCTGTGTGTTGGCACACGTGATCAGTCACATGGGGCGGCACGTCGAACTTCCCTATCTGGTCTTTAAAGGACCACACACCCCGGGACCGCTGGTCCTTAAGGGGTTAAAGGGATAGTAATACCTTGACACAAATACAGCTCTGATTGATCATTCTATAAAAAGGATCAGTTAATGCTTTATTTTAATATGCTCAAAAGGAATTCACTGCTAAAGGATACCCCCTCCCTCTCCTTTTACTCACGTCATGCTGCCTCTTTCAGCCAGCCAGATGGAAGTGCAGCGAGGGACAATATTCACTGAACATAAGGAAAATCTTGCCCTTCTTCATCAAGGGAGGCAGGGTTTTCCTTATACTCTGTGAATGAAGATTGTCCCTCACTTCACACTGTCTGGTCCCAGACCACATTCCACATCTAAAGGGAAGCGGTTTGCAGGCTGTAAAAGGTGTAGGAGGGGGAACCTTTACAAGTGAATTTCTATTGAACTACAACACAGAGCATCCTATATAATAATTCACTTAATTGTTTGTCAGAAGCTGGCATGCGCACTACAGACTGCCCGCACCTCAGTTGATAATGGAGCTAGGCTCCTAAGTCCTAAGAATTCAGAGCACCCCACTCTGTATCAGCCGCGGCACGGGCAGTCTCTACTGTGCATGAATGCACAGCGGCCGTTGCTGGGTGGTACTGTGGCCCATGTACACTGGCTCTTCAACTAGTATTGAAATCGGAGCTGAATTTGTTTCAAGGTATTACTATACCTATGAGATAGTAATTGATTCTCCGGATGTGGGGAGTTTCTTCTCAGCCCACATCTGCTCCTTCCCCGTCTGTTTCTCCCATTTCACCTACATCTATCCCATTTGTTCTCCTACCCCAGGAGATTTTGAAGGTCTGTGAAGCCCCTCCCTCTCTCAATTAAACCCCACCCCCTTGTTGGAGCAAATCTCATCATCTATCTCCTACAGCGGCATCAATGGAGTCCCCCTCAGGGGGAAAGCAAAATGAAAAGTTCCCAGGTATGACTGTATCCCATCCTTGTCTTCTGTACTTTACCATGTTGCACCCTCATTTCAGCTTCAGGGTGAAAGGCACAAAAGAAAATGTTGCTATAAACAAATGAGAACTTGTGAAACATTACTTTGCTTCATATCCTAACCCCTTCAATACTGTACAGGTGTCGTTCCAACACAGAAGCATTCAAGGCAATCATTTTCCATTAAAATCTATGGGAGTTTTTACTGTTTTTGTTGTGCTGTTGGAATGTCCCACATAGTTCATATGATCAACCCCTTAACCCTTTCAGTGGTAGAGGGTTGTGCAATGCATTGCAAAGTAATGTGCTGCACAACTCTCTGCTATTCCAAGGGTTAAGTCTTTACATTATGCCAATAAAAAACACAGGGAAGGGGAGGGGTCCTACAACTGCACAACCTCATAGAGTCATGGGACTGGGGACTGGAAACACTTCCTGCCACTGGACAGCAGGGGTTGCTAGTAGTGAGGAGGAGTGGCCAGGGGGCACAGGAGTGTGAGGGTCTGTATATATATATATGTATATATATATATATATATATATATATATATGTGTGTGTGTGTGTGTGTGTGTGTGTGTGTGTGTGTGTGTGTGTGTGTGTGTGTGTGTGTGTGTTTGTCCAATGCATTACACATGTAATAATTTGATAGGCCTCTAGCAAACAAAAGTCAACCCTTTCACTGCCAAAGAGGTATCCACTGCATTGCATAGCTCTCTGGCACACAAACAGTTAAAGGTTTCCTGCCCTGTCAGTGACAAACAGGTATCCAGTGCATTGGATAGTTCTGTGCCACTGACAGGATTAACCCTTTCACTGCCAAACATGTACCCAGTACATTGGATACCTCATTGCTACTGACAGGGCAGTGAAGTACTTAACCCTTTCAGTGCCACAGACCTATCCAATCCAGTGGATACCTCTTTGTCACTTAAAGGGTTGACTTTTTGTTTGCTAGAGGCCTATCACATTATTACATATCTCTTTACCATGAATAGGCCAAACTGTTAACCCCTTCAGTACCCCAGAGCGATCCAATGAACTGGATACTTGTGATACTCAAAGGGTTAACCCTTTCATTAGCTCAGGGGGTCCCCAACACATGGGTGATTTTTTAAAGGGATAGTAATGTTTCACAATAAAAGCATCTCCAGTTACTCTTCATAGTATTTGGGCCATGGAGAGTGTTATTTCAATACTGTCAGAGTTTTAGACCAAGGGTAATTGAATGATAAAGTATCTCCCTCCCGCCCCTTTTACTGATGTAACACTGCTCAGCTCAGAGCAGAAAAGTGGTGCCCAGGTGGGTCGCAGAGAGGGATGATCTTCAATTAGCATAAGGGACAAAACTAACAAAAGAGTCAAGGGGACAGGGTTTTCCTTATGCTCACAGTAAAAAAATTGAGGGAGATTTATAAAAATGTTCTTCTTACCGTTTGAAGAACAGTTCTTACTGCATGGCAAGTGGGTACACCTCCAGTGCTGATTTACACCTCTGGGTAGCAATCAAAAACCTGCAAATCCCCCTTTGATTAAAGGGATAGTAATGTTTCACAAAAAAAGCTTTTTTTGTGAAACATTACTATCCCTTTAATCAAAGGGGGATTTGCAGGTTTTTGATTTCTACCCAGAGGTGTAGTTGGTTTTCTCAAGAATGTCACCACTTTACTTTGATGAATAAGGTGCCTAGTGCTCACTCCCAACACCAACACAAGAGAAGGAAGAACAGATCACTCTTTCTACATTGTTCCTAGTTACAGTTAAACCCATTAATTACAGGAACACTTGTAGAATGTGATTATGGGAGCAGTTTGGGAAGGTCAGAAGTAAAAAAGTCAGTTAGCTTTGAGATAACGGAAACAGTTTAAGTGGAGCTAACACCGTATAATATCACATTTAAGTTATGTTAGTCATTTGTATTTTACACTAGTTTTTAAGATATTTGGTTTTCTATCTATGGAAAGACACTACTGTCTGACCGGCCAGCCAAATACTAACATTCTGCACTACTCTCCCACCTACCCACCACTTCCTGCCAGATAGGACTAGCTCATTTATAAAGTGACAAACTAACAAACTTGCAAATCCTGTCAAGATAGATGCTTACACAGATGAGAATTTGGGCAGTTAATTTCACATTCTGCTGACCCTCACATGGATAAAAAGTCAGTCATGGCAGACAGGAAGGATTCAATAAAAATACATGTGAGGAAGGGCTCTTAGGAGATTTCAAATGGAACAATTTTGGGGGAACTGAATTTTGGGTAGGATGGTATACTCCACACATTCTAGAGGAGACAGTTCTGATCTTACCTGAGCGCTACACACCGAGGAAATGAGTTATAGAGACAGGTTTCATGAAGAGTTAGGGGTGGAATTTATAAATACTGATTAATAGACAGAGTAGAAAGAGCAGTATTATAACAGTCTCAGTGCCATTTGAAGGAATTATGGGAAATTAATAAAGGACCAGTTTTAAGAAGTGTTGTAGGCAGTTAGACATTGAGATATTGGAGAATTTAGGGTGTGAATGTATAGGAGCAGGATATGTAGTAGTTATGAAATGACTTCAATTTAATGTTCCCATCAACAACTTTTAACACCTAATAAATCCACTAACAGTACCTAGCATATACCAGGAAATTGCCTCAGACAGAACATCCTCATCATGTTTTATACATTTGATTCTGGCTCAGATTAGTGTCAAACACAATCTTTATACTGTGTCAGAACCTAGCTCTCCAAATATCTTCCTCTATTTCCTCTGAGGATACCCACTGCTCTGTGAGGCCTCTCTTCCCCATATCACTCTCTACCTCACGCAGACAAAAACAGCTGCAAGGACATTTATATTATTTCTGCTGGCAGTTCTTCCAAGAAAGTACTCCCTGCCAGATTCAGAGGGGCTCCTGAACACTGGATTTCATATTCCCTATCTTGTGAGCTGTTCTGGGCGAGACCAGAATTCTTCACTATAGGATGATATTTTGCTGGCAGTGGAAACCCAAGATTGGCAGATAATATTTTATTACATGCACAAATTTTAAAACCGATGCACAGTGACATAATGGGAAATGTGTTTGTTCTGTGAGTATTAACCCGTTAAGGACCCATGACGATCCAGGACCGTCATGGGTAGATTCCACTTAAGGACACATGACGGTCCTGGACCGTCATGGGATAAAGGATAGCAGCATGCCTCCATGCACGCTGCTATCATTTATTCCAGGCTGAGACTGAACGCTCCAGTACCGGAGCGTTCAGTCTTAGCCCTTCTCAGTTGTGCCGGGTCATGTGATCGCTGAAGCAGCGATCACATGTGCCAGCACTCTCAGTGAATGTGCGATTCACACACTGTCTCTGAGTCTCTCCTCAACCTGTCTGTCCCTTACCAGCAAAGTAAGGGACAGAGAAGCAGAGAGGAGACACCTACAAGTCTAAAAAAATCAGTAGCTGGGGGTATTAACCCCTTCACTGCTGTGCTGTAGGCTGGCTGTTAGCAGGTCAATTTTTGACCTACTAAAATTGACTTTTGTTTGTTTGTTTTTTTTTTTTTTAAAGACGCAACACATTTTTTTTTTTTGCAAAAAAAAAATTATTTAAAAAAAAAACAATATGTCAGTTACCAAAAGTGGAAATGTGATTGTTGTGGAGCCATGTAATACATTTATATACACCGCCAAATGCAATCAATAATAAAAGTGGGAAAATAGGGTGGGAAAAAGGGACATGGGGATTTTCACCCAGGGGGACAGTGCCCACTTAAAACTGCCCATTTTGTAGGTATGACTGACTGGTCATACCTTTCATGCAGTCTCCATAAAAATTTAACCCATTGCACCCAAATGATCCCAAGAAAAAATTTTTTACAGTTTTCTTTAATTTTACTAAAATAAAATCTGGTCTATCCATATAAATGTGGTATCAAAAGAAAGCCCTATTTGTGCGTAAAAAAATGGTATATAATGTTCATGGGTAAAATAAAGTACTTTGAGGGAAATCACTGTTGAACAAAGACATAGTCAAAAAGGTCAGAATTGCTCTGGTCCTTGAGTGAAATCCACCACAGATTAAGATTAAGGGGTTAATGAAAGTGACATTGTTTTTAGTTGCACAGGGCAGTCATGTATGTAATAAATAGATACTTTTTCCATACAAATACATTAAGCTATTAACAGATCTACTAAAATATGTGACAGTACACTTCTAGACTAAACTTTGAGAAAAGGGGTTCCTGGACATTTATCATCTAAGCGCAACCCCCATCCACCAATGCACTCCATGTTCCTTATCTATTTATTTTTTATTTACTAAGAGCAATTTAGCCGAGTTAAGATTGAATACCCTTGTGTTCTTATAGTTTTTTGCAACTTTATAAACAGAAAGACTATAAGAGTACAAGCTGATGATCAAGTTTGACAATCTGAACTGTAACCGGAACTGTGACAAAGAATTTATCACATTCCACACAATAAACATATTCTACCCACTTTGCCATTTTTTTCATGCAAATTACAAACTCCTGAAAACAAAGTGACCAAAATTAAAACATTTATCACTTCAAAACAGACAGACTTCATTGTGTATGAGTTGGCTACATTTCATAATGGGAGATAGATTTTACTGCAGATTATAAAAAATACCCCTGAAATATAAGGAGCAATTTAGAAAGAGACTGGTGATAAAATTGACACCTGCAATGGAATCCCATGTAACGAAGAGATTTTAATTTCCATTGTTCTAAATGTGTCATTTATATATAGTATTCCACCCTCATACTGTGTAAAATGCCTGTCAGACTTGTGCATTAGTTTTGTGACATTCAGATTAAAACGACAAACAAAGGACAAAGAACATGAAATTTCAGAATAACAAACAACACTTTTGTACACATACATTTTTTTCATTCATATGCTTATACTATATGAATAACAACTATCATACTTACTCTGATGTCAGAGGTCCAGCAGAGTCCCTCCTTCATTTTCGTTAAATAAATACATACATAAACATTAAAAAAACACACACAAACACACAATACCCCACTGCCATTGTCGCTACCGCCTCTACAAAAAATAATAATTAAAAAAACCTTAATCCTGCTCAGGCCATTGCGAGAGCCAGAATGAGCAAAAAAATGAACATGTATTGGCTTTTATATGGCCATCCCCGTTCAAATTAGTTCTCATGCTCCCATTGGCTGAGATGTGGGATAGTACATGGCAAATCATCATTTAGCTGGCAGGGTCCATGATTCTTGTAATATCACCCCTCCAGCTAGATGGACATTGGTTGGGAGGTGAAGTTACTCCAGGGAACATTCTGTGGCCTGCATTACCCTGCAGGGACGGACATATAAAAGCCAATCCATTTCCATTTTTTGCTCATTCTGGCTCAGGCAGATTTGTAGAGGCAGCTGCTATGGTGGTGGCGGGTATTAGTCTTTTTTAATGCTTATTTATTTATTTTTTATAGACGATACAAGGGGTCCAGGGCATCAAGCACACAGCTGAACCTTTGACATCTGGGTAAGTGTGTTATTAACATGTAGGCAGGGTGCATCAGGCATAGTGTTAGGATTAGGGGTAGACTTTTCCATTTTTGTTTGGCAACAGAATTGTTCACCGAAATTCTGACTAACCAAATTTTGCATGAAACGAAATTTGTTTCCTCTGAATGGGTAAAAACATTTTACAGAATAAATTGTATGAAACAAATTGTTTTGCCATAAACAAGTCTAATACCTGATGAAGAGACTTAAGTGGTTTTGGAAGCTTACAATGTAACCCTACTAAACCAGTAAAGGTACTACTTTTACTCAACTATCCTCCTGCTTTTTTCACAGTACCACTCTTTACCAATAGTACAATGGAAAATTTCAAAGTTTACAGCAAAACAAATGAAACTGAATAACCTCCTAAAAAAACCTGCACAACTCGACAGTGATATTGTATTCCTAATAACATGCAAATGGAAACTTTCATTGATAAAGGCCTCATTCCAATTAATATTACTTTACACACCTATAATATCCTGTATTTACAATAACTGTGTAACAGAACCTCTCAAAACATTTATGGGAACAGATACAGAGGGCATGAAACAAATACTGCAGCTATACTAAACAAAATTGCAAAGAACATTTATAAAACCAAGGAACTACACATACTAAGCCAAACAGCATGATATTTTAAAGGAGCAGTAAACTTTTTTTATGAAAAAAAATATATTGTAGGGATTTTCCTAATGAGTAAAATAAGGGTACTCTCACTGCCGAGAGATGTATATTTCCAGAGTTATTACAGTTTAAACCCATGTTTTTTACATTAGCAGTGCCCTCTAGTGGTCGAACTCTAATTAGATTTCCTGTTAGATTCTAATGGAGAGGAAAGTCAGAGAATGTGATAGAAACTGCCTGTCACTTCCTGTCAGTTATACCTATCAGGAAGTAAACACAGTAAATTCACTTCATGATTATTTAAACTACTATAAATTTTGAATAAAACAGCGATGGGAGTGACCTTGTTTTATTCAGCAGGAAATGCTCTGTAAAATATGCGTTTTCATACAAAAAAGTTTACTGCTCCTTTAATGTATTACAAGTGAGGAGCAACATATTTGTGTTGTTGATCTCTCAAAGCACAAGCCAATCAAAGAGGAGATATCTGTCCTCCTGTCCAACTAAACCTATAGACAAATTAGAACTGTAGACTGTAAGCTTTCACAAGCAGGGCCCTTTGATCCTTCTGTTCTCCACATTTGATTTCTACTATTTAATATCTCTGTATATCCATTCCCTATTGTACAGTGCTGCAGAATTAGTTGGTGCTACATAAATAAAGAATAATAATATCTATATGGACGAGTTCTTCAGAAAGCTAGGACTCAAGGTATTCTTTTATGCAAAGAAAAAAAATCATACCAAACGACAAAATAAAATCGCCACTACAACACACCTACAAAAAATGCACAAAGACCCATAACCAGGAATCAACCTCCCACTGCTAAAAAGAAAGCTTGAGACACAGAGTCACTGTCAGCTGTACATGATAAACAATACAAACTGGTATTCAAGCTAAAATTCCAGCAAAGGACAACAAGAACATAATCATCAAAGTTGGGAGATGTAGTAATTATAAACCAGCTCACAATATAAAGAGTCAGACATGCAACTTTCTGATGAAAGACACTACAGCAAACAACAGGAAGATCCCACATCAGTCTATACAACAAAAGCTTACAAAAGATCATGCAAAGGCTGCATTTCAGTGCATCTATTAACACAATACAAAGTGAACAGAAGAAAAATCTAAATCAAGTCAATATTTGGTGTGACCACCTTTTGCTTTCAAAACAGCATCAATTCTTCTAGGTACACTTGTGCACAGTTTGTTAAGGAACTCAGCAGGTAGGTTTTTCCAAACATCTTGGAGAGCTAACCACAGTTCTTCTGCAGATGTAGGAAGCCTCTCTCTCTTCATGTAATACCAGACAGACTCAATGATGTTCAGATCTGGGCTCTGTGGGGGCCGTATCATCACTTCCAGGACTCCTTGTTCTTTTATACACTGAACATAGTTCTTAATTACTTTTGCTGTATGTTTGGGGTCATTTTCATGCTACAGAATACATTTGGGACCAATCATATGCCTCCCTGATGGTATTGTATGATGGATAATATCTGCCTGTACTTCTTAGCATTGAGAAGAACATTAATTCTGACCAAATCCCCAACTCCATTTGAAGAAATGCAACCCCAAATTTGCATATCTGGGAACTCTCAGGATTTGCCCCGGAGACTCTGGTTTTGACAGAGCTTTACCGGGTCTCCGGGGCAGAGGCAGATTCTTTCGGATGTGGGGAGTTTCTATTGAAACTCTGCCCACATCTGCTGCTTCTCCTGGTGTTCCTCCTTCCCCAGCCTTCTGTGTGTCACCTTTAAGCCCTGCCCCCCCAGCTTGCGTCAAGCCCCGCCCGTTTTTGACGAGATTCATGTCATAATTGTCACCCCCTGCTGCACCCGAGGACTCCCCTCCGTGCAGACCTCAATTGGTCAGGTATGCAAATTTGCAAGGAACCTCCACTATGCTTCACTGTTGCCTGTACACACTCAATCTTGTACTGCTCTTCAGTCCTATGGCAGACAAACTGCCTTCTGCTACAGTCAAATATTTCAAATTTTGACTAATCAGTCCAGAGCACCTGATGCCATTTTTCTGTACCCCAGTTCCTGTGTTTTTGTGCATGTGTATGACCTGGCTTGTCTTCCATCCAATCTGGTGCTGACCTGTGGCTCTGTCTGACTATTCCTTTGTCTTATCCTTATAGTGGACACCCAATCTGGTGCAGACCTGTGGCTCTGGCTGACTACCTGAACTGTGTATGACCTGGCTTGTCTGACTACCCTCTCTGGTGCTGACCCGTGGCTCTGCATGACTATTCTCTTGATTTTCCCCTGTACCTGGAAGACACCCTATCTGGTGCGGGCCTGGGGCTCTGGCAGACTAGCTTTGATACTGACTGAAGGTGTGAGTCAAATATCGCTTCCTTATACTGACTGCAGGCATGAGTCAGAGATACGCTCCATTCTGACTGCAGGTGTGAGTCAGATTTTCTCTCTACCTCGGATCAAGACTTCGAGTTCCGGTTCCTGTTCCATTCCTGTTCCAGCTCCAGGTTCCAGCAGAGACTACCAGTGGCTTCGGCCTAGTGTCTAGTAGAGTGGTCCTCCGTGGCAGTTTACTATTTCTGGTAGTAGCACTGGAGCTGGGACCCCTTTGCTTGTACCTGCTATTTTCCTCTGTCTGCTACCTTATTGTTGTTTAATAAATTGCATTTTACTATACCGTACTGACTCCTGATCATCTCTGGGGAACTGTGACAAGAAGTAAGCATGATGTGTCTTTCATCTGCTGCACTAAGTTTTCTTGGCTGACCACTGCATCTACATTCCTCAAAGTTGCTTGCTTCTTTGTCCGTCTTCAAAAGAGCTTGGACAGCATATCTGGAAAACCCTGTCTGCCTTAAAATTTCTTCCTGGGAGAGACCTTGCTGATGCAGTGTAACTACCTTGTGTCTTGTTGCTGTGCTCATTCTTGTCATGGTGTATGACTTTTGGCATTAAACTGTCTTCAGCAACCTCACCTTGTTAGCTGAGTTTGACTGTTCCTCATCCAGTTTTATTCCTGCTACACAACTGTTTCTGTTTCAGTTAATTATTGTGTTTCAACACACATATTAAATTGATGATCATTAGCACCGATTTGGTATCATTGTTTAATCATTCATCTGACTATGGCAAATGTGAAAAGAAAGTTGCTGCCTAGCACCAAGTTTAAATCCAGTAATAGTGCATCCGATTAGGCAGTTTAAACACTAGTATCACTCATCCATCTGGACACTAAAGACAAGCCTCCAGAATATATCAAACATAGTGTCATTAATGATATCATTACTATTGGAGGGGGACAGTGAAGTCATCCAGTCCTTCATTGGTTAGATGATTGATAATGTCTGGGATATGGGTTTAAGAGTACCATTCACCTCATGACCATTTAGTTTCTGGGTCTGGAAATGGTTGGGTTGCCTGGTAATAACATCATCACTCGTACCTTCTTTAAATCCGTCTACAAAATAGCTATTTGGATTTCCTCATCTATCATCATAAAAGAAGGCTGAGGAATATTCCTTACAATCATTTCAGTCATATTCGCTGGGACTGTTCTTCCTTGGAGGGTTATGATAAAAATACTTAATATCACAAGAAAGTTGTAGTGCTAAATCCATTGCAGAAGATTTGGTAGTTGACTCTTACCAATGAGTTATGACAATTGTATATGATCCTAAGGAACAAAAAAACTCCTCTAGAAGTAATTTTCAGAAATACTTTTGTTTATTATACAGTTTAATATATTGTCTGGTGAATATTCACATATTTTTTAGAAAACATTGGGTGGGGGGTTCTTAACAGAAATCGTTTTTTGAAGGGTTCCATCCCGATCTTAGACCAGCCTAAGGTAGTCTATAGAAGGGCTTAGATGCTGAGGAATATTTTAGTATCGAGTCATTTTAAGAGATCAGTTGGTGACAGAGATTCCTCCATCAGTTTGACTTGGACTCTCATGCAATTAGTGGATCCACCTACTCTAAATCCAACTTTTTTTCACTATTTAAGAGATTGCATCGATGTTTGAGAGGCAGATGCTTAACTTCTCCTTATTATTTCCTTTAGAACCTCTGAATTTACATATTTTTTTTTACTTCAGCACCTTTTCAAATTAGGAACTTTATAAACTGGGGTTCTAGTTTTATCTAATTCCTGACATGCATATTCCAGTATATAGGCTCTACCATCCAAGAATTCAATGAGCAAAAAAAAAAAAAAAATAAGAAAGCTCAGTGGTCCTTAATGCCTGCCCACACCACAGATTGGGTGGTCATTAAGGGGTTAAAAAATTATATTAGAAAGGTACAGAGGTGGCTAACATGTGGCTTAAAGGGATAGTAATACTTCGTTTTAAAGGGATAGTAATACTTCGTTTTAACTTTATTTTATTTTGTAGGCATTAAAAAAACATGACAAATGATATAAGTCTTATCTCTGAAACCTTTATGGTTTAAGAGATATTCACAAACAAAGTATCCCTTCCCTGTTCAACCAGATCAGAAGGGAGATGCCCAGGTAGACTTCAGAGATGGACAATCTTCAAATAAGATAAGGGAAAAAGCTGAAAAACTTGTCAAGGGGGGAAGGGCTTTCATTGTTTTCATACAAAGAAAATTGTCCCCTTCTGTTATCTGTCCTGTCATACAACCAGACTCACATTTGAGAAGAGATGGCTTACACTAGGTAAAAGGGGCGGGGAGGGGAACTTTGCTTGTGAATATCTCATAAACCATAAAGGTTTGAGAGATAAGACTTATATCATTCTTCATGTTTTTTGAATGCCTACAAAATAAAATAAAGTTAAAACGAAGTATTACTATCCCTTTAACTTTATTTTATTTTGTAGGTATTAAAAAAACATGAAGAATGATATAAATCTTATCTCTCAAACCTTTATGGTTTATGAGATATTCACATATATGGTTTATATTCGCCCCTTTTACCTAGTGTAAGCCATCTCTTCTCAGATGTGGAATGCAGTCTATAGACCAGACAGATAACAGAAGGGGACACTCTTCTTCCTATGAGAACAATGAAATCCCTGCCCCCCTTGACAAGCTTTTCAGGTTTTTCCCTTATCTTAATTGAAGATTGTCCCTCTCTGCAGTCTGCCTGGGCACCTCCCTTCTGCTCTAGCTGAACAGTGTGACATCAGTAAAAGGGGCGGGAGGGGAATACTTTATCATTGAATTACTCTTGAACTACAGCTCTGACAGAATTGAAATAACACTCTCCAAAGTCCAAATCCTATGATGATTAATTAGAGATGCTTTAATTATGAAACATTACTATCCCTTTAACAGATGTTTTGGCCTATAAACATAGGCTATAATTGCAATCTAAAAACAGCTGGACCCTGGTTTCCGTTTAGGGACACTTTGTTTAACAATGACCACAAGTACCCTGCCTACGTACAGGTATGTAATTAGTGCACCATTCATGCTGGTCAGTTCACCTGTGCTCTGCCAAGGAAATCCAGAAAACCTGCACATCAATATTCTACAGCAAAACAAATATGCCATAGTGGATATAAACACAATCTCGAATTGGTCTGAATGGAGCTTGTAAACCCTTGAATGCAATATACTGGCTACCTCTCTCTAGTATTCAAGGGGTTAAAATCAATGTGAAATTTTGGGTATCACCTATAGTGCAGTTGGTTTGCTCCAAAATTTCTTGTCTTTTGGTTTATGAATGCGTTTCTGCTTTGCAGACTGTACTGATATATGACAGTACACATTTCAGCTTTTTCTGTGCTTTAGCTTTTTATTATACTGAATTTCCAGTTAATGACTTCCTATTATAATACAAGCATTGACAGCAGGAGGTTCAGCTATGATACCATAGCCAGTTGAATCTATTTGTGTCACCTGGCGATTTTTTTAGGGGTACACCATTTAGATCATCTGAACCTCTCGTATAAATTCTAGCAGCCACAAACTATACTACAAATATGTGTAATGAGTTACAACTCAGTAAATCACACCTCCTTCCATTGTGTGTTTCTGAAACTCTCTCACGTTCTCTTTCACCCATCACTCTACGCCCCTCTCACTTCTAAGCAACCGATCACTGCCTTCTGATGACAGTTCTTTTCTGTGCAGATAACTCTCAAGTCAGCATTATCTAACAGTGTAGGAAGGATGTCTGCATCACTTTTTCTGGTATATAGAGGATGTACCTATTATTTTGAATTTCAAACATCCTTTCTGTGTCAGTCAGTCAAATATGAACATCCTTTTTAAATACAGTGGATCAAGAAAATTAATGAAACTGCTTGCACAAAAAAATCAAGCAATAGTAAAGCATGCATGTTCTTAGTATCAACATGTCACTTATAGATTATAATGCACTGTAGACAGCAGGTAATATCTGACATAAATAGGCAGGTGGGGGTTGTGGAACATCATCTTCTAAATGGGGTATATACATGTTGTACCAATGTATTTAATGTAAAAAATATATGACAGATTTCTAGATAGTTAGCCAGGAGTGTTACTAGATCCTTGCAGGTACACAATCAAAATATACAAGTGAGCTATGACATATCCTAACCCATCCATATCATGCCTGTAAAAGGCAATAAAGAGCCACTGAGGAACACACTTCTGGACCATAAAATGAACTCTAAAATGAACTCTAAAATGAACGTACAGATTCCAGTGTGCTAGTCTGCATTTAACAGCTGACTAAAAGGGCAAGGAAAAAAGTTTATGTTGGCTGGACCCTTCTCAGTCTCAAAGGAAGTAGAGGGGGGGACACTAAGGCCATGACCCCATAAACATATATATAGATGCATATTTCATGAGGTTGAAAAAAAAGACATGAGTCCATCAAGTTCAACTTTTGGCAAGTCTCCTATTGTTGATCCAAAGGAAGGAAAAACATTTCCTTCCTGACTCCAAAATGATACTTCTCCCTGGATCAACATTCTACCTGCACTGGAACACATGGTGACAATTCTTTGTAATGCTCTTAGCTTAAAGAGGTATCCAATTCATAATGAACATATATTCAGTATATGCCAACATAGACACTCAAGGCAAGTAAATAATTTGGCATCTTTGCTGCCACTACTTAAAAAAAAAATTGGCTCTAGTCGAAAGCACCTTTGCTCTAAACTGAATGGAAAGCACATTTTTTGCTCAGCCCTTGTACTGGACTTGGGAATCTTTGTATATAGTATATGCCCTTCTCTGTTGTTATCTTTCTTATAGCAAAAATCTTCTATTACCTTTATAGACTTTGTTGCTCACCTCTAGTTCAGTACTGTATTTTTTTTTTAAGAACAGGTACCTACAACTGCACTTCATATTCCAGATGAGGCCTTACTGGGGATTTATAGAGAGGTAGGATTGTAATGTCATATTTTGCATCATTTTGGCTCATGCAGCAGGTGACTTACATTGCAAAGTGTAGTGTTGAGGTCTATTGTTAATATAGATATAGATATATACATACATACACTAATGTAAAAGCCCTTGTACACGGTCTAGCATTCTGTGCGTTCTGGCAGTCTCTACTGTGCATGACTGCAAAAGCCCATGTACACGGACCAGCATTCTGTGCATTTGGGCAGTCTCTACTGCGCATGACTGCATCGGACAAACAAACATCTGGCCTCATCAGGGAACATTTTTAATTTTATTAATTTTTTTTTTTTCTAGATAGGGACTTCAAGTGTTCAGAGTAGGTACTTGCCACACTTTAGGAACCTTGGCGCGGTTGGCAAGAAAATGTTGGCACCAATGCCTCAAATTTATTCACAGTGTTATTATATATGCCTAATACAGGGCACACTAGTTACAAGTATACTGGAGGAGAGCAGGTTTATTGTCTGTTCTATGTTTGCACCTGTTTGGGGGGACTGGAGAACCCTCTTATTCCTTGCTGCAAACTTCAGTTACCCTAATTCTTTTAATGGGCACTTCATATTAAAAAAAATATAAAAAAGTCTAATGCACTATATACATATACACATACATTGCCATGCACTAATGTGAGTTAGCGCTGTCGTTTCTGTCTATCTCCATTAGCTTATCCTAGCAGCTTCTTACTGTCACTTTTCTCACATATGAATGTTTCATTGCACATATTTCTTTTATATTCCAGGCCTTAAGAGGTTAATTAAGGCTTTTACACACTCTGTTTCCAACTGATTTTTCCTCATGTGGCCTGTGGGGGTGGTTACATGTTACCTATAAAGGCTGACTGAGATTCATTTCTTTAGTATAGGTAGCCACTCAATGCAGACACACAGGGCAAGTACTCTTACACTTTTTTAAACATTGTTTGTTACTTGTTTTTAATTGCATACATGGGGACGTTCACAAATTCAACAAAGTATATAAAAGTGTCCCCCTCCAAAGCGTTACTATAACATCTCATCAGGGAGCATTTTTAATTTAATTTTTTTTTTCTAGATAGGGACTTCAAGTGTTCAGAGTTGGTACTTGCCACACTTGAAGAACCTTGGCACGGTTGGCAAGCTTATATCTCCTTTGTGGCCAAAAATGTTGGCACCAATGCCTCAAATTTATTCACAGTGTAATCATAAATGCCTAATACAGGGTGCACTAGTTACAAGCATACTGGAGGAGGTTTATTGTCTTATATATATATATATATATATATATATATATATATATATATATTAATAATGAAGGCAGTGGCACACATCAAGCATAAGCAGAATGAACAGTATTATAATTCAAACTGTAATGGTGCATGTCCCTTAGTAATAAATATATAAATGTACTCAGCCTGGGGGTTCTCTAGTTGTAGAGTGAGACAGCACACATTTGGATAGTGGAAGTTCAAAGATTTATTCAGTTTTCGGTCCTCACACGGACCTTCATCAGGGTTGCCCCGATGAATGTCCGTGTGAAGACTGAAAATATTGTGTGCTGTCTGACTCTACAACCAGGGAAACCCCATGCTGAGTGTATATATATATATATATTTTAAAAAAATGCATGTTTCTGCAAACTCAAATGCATAATCACATTTTTTATATTAGCCCCTTGAATGCTGGGGCCATCTCTAATAAATGGAGATCGCTCTAGCTTCTAAGAGGTTATATTTTATTAAATATTTCCACAGTAAATTAGGCTGAAAAAGATACATGGCCATCAAGTTTAACTCTGTTCGTCTGTCCATTCTCTCAGGTTATCTAATTTGTGTAGTGAAAATATTCTGCTGTATTACCTTATATAGTTTTGTGTGGTCAGCAAAGATTCAGGCACTACTTTCAATGCCCACCTCAAGGTCATTAATAAGGGGATTTGCGTATACTTACTGATAAATGATTTTCACTTCTCTCCATGTGGAACACAAGAACCATGAGGAGTAAAGTATCCTCTGGCCAGAAGGGTGGGGTATTTGCCGTAAAAGGTTCACTGAGACAGGGACTCGCTCCCCACTTCAGTTTAACCTCACCAGACATACTCCATTTTAATGTATAGCAAAGATCAAACACAACAGAAACAAGACAGGGAAGGGCATCACTTAAACCAGAAAACCCAAAAGGACACCCCTGCCTGGAACTCAAACATATTTTTTTTTCTCTGGGAGGCAAGTTCCACATGGCTTAAGAGAAAATGATTTATAAGCAAGTACACAAAAATCCCCTTTTCTCTTATTAACCATGGATATATAACAAAGCATCAACTAAGATTTCAGGAAGGGAAAGAGTAAAACCCCTCAAACATAGACCTCTTCTAACAGAGACAAACTGGTCTGGAGCAACATGAATCTCAGGTGTTGACAGAAACCAACACAGCAAAAAAACAAGAACAGGATACAGGAGCCCATGAATAACACCAACACAGGCACAATGGCCTATAGGTCCTTCAGACTCAGTCAAAGCCACATACTTAACAAAACAGTGTTTGACAGATGTGTGAAGAGGTGACAAAGTTGTTACCTTGTAAAACTGCCCTGAAGCCTTGTTCTTGTAGGCCCAAGAGGCACCCACCAACCTGGTAGAATGAGCCATAAATCAAAAGGGGAAGGTTTCTTCCTGAGAATATATGCCTGGCGAATGAACGTCTTAATCAAAGAAGCCACTGTCACCTTAGATGCAAGCCGTAAACATAGCACTTCAATCACACAGGCAAAAACAGTGAATCTCCTGCCCCTGTATGTTAGACAGCAGAGAGAAGGAAGAAACATTTCCTGGTTAATGTGAAAATTGGAGACAATCTTAGGGACACACTTGATAGGCATTCACAAAACCAACCTATCAAAATGGAAAACCAGAAATGAAAGCTTAGAAGAAAAAGTTTAAAGTTTGGCCACCCACCGAACAGACACAATAGCCAGCAGAAAGGTTGACTTGAGTGCCAAGAATGGCAGAGAACCTGAAGACAGAGGCTTAAAAGGAGCCTTCTGAAGCACTCCCAGAACAATGTTCAAGTGATTCCAAAAGACTGGGTAGGCATTAGCCACCCCTTGCATAAAAGTCTGCATATATGGTAATATGACAATATGCCTCTGGAAAAGGACAGAAAGAGCTGAAATCTGGATTTAATAGAGCTAAGACCAAACCCTATTTGAAAACCATCTTAAAGGAAGGCCAAGATGAAAAGATCTTCACACTGCCTATAAAACAAAGGCCGTGCCCTGTGGAATGCCTTGGAATCAACATTCTCATTATCACCATAGTGGCAATGACAGATTCATAAAAACTCTTCTTCCTCAGGATGGTGGCTTCAAGAGAAAGACCACCAACACCAGCTTCTCTACCCATGAATGAGAGAATGGATCCTGAGTCAAAAGGTCTGGAAGCAGAGGAAATCGAAAAGTTTCTACCATGGATACATTTTGATCTGAAAACAAGAACTGAAGAGGCCGGATCAGGGAAATCAGAATGACATGAGCCCACTTCATCTTGATTTTTCTCAACACTCTGGGAATCAGAAAAAATGGAAAAAACAGACACATGAGAATATGTCACAGTATGGTTACTGCATCCACGAGAGCTAGAGGGCCTCAGGATCTGGCAATGAACTGAGAAACCTTGTGGTTCAACCAGCATTTTTCTGAACCCCAGTTCCTGTGTTTTCATGCATAGTTGAGTCAATTGGCTTTGTTTCCACATTGGAGGTATGACTTTTTAGCCACAAGTCTTCCATGAAGACCACTTCTGACCAGACGTCTACGGACAGATGAGTGTACCAGGGTCCCACTGTTTTCTGCCAGTTCTGAACTGATGGCACTGCTGGACATCTTCTGATTGTGAAGGGAAGTAAACATGATGTGTCTTTCATCTGTTGTATTAAGTTTCTTTGGCCGATCACTGCGTCTACGGTCCTCAACATTGCCCGTTTCTTTGTGCTTCTTCAAAAGAGATTGGACAGCACCTCTGGAAAGCACTGTCTTCCTTGAAATTTCTGCCTGGGAGAGACCTTGCTGATGCAGTATAACTACCTTCTGTCTTGTTGATGTGCTCAGTCTTTCCATGGTGTATGACTTTGACATTAAAAAGTCTTCAACAACCTCACCTTGTTAGCTGAGTTTGGCTGTTCCTCACCAGAGCCGGATCACAGGCAAGGCACACAAGGCGCCTGCCTAGGGCCCGGTCAAATGAGGGGGGCCCGGAAAGCCTCATTCAACTTGAATGAGGCTTTCCGGGCCCCCCTCATTTGGCCGGGCGATTCAACCCCCTCGCCCGCAGCTTACCTGATCTCTCACTTATCTCGCCGCTCTAGTAATACAGAGCGCTGGGAGATGACATCATCTCCCAGCCTCTGCATTACTACAGCGGCGCCGGGTGCTTCAGTCCAAGAGATCTGTGCCGAAGGAGGCACAGATCTGTCAAGTAACACCGCTAGACCACCAGGGGAAATGTGAAGATGGGTCCATTGTGGTAGGGGAAATGTGGAGATGAAGGTGCAATGTGGAGGTGAAGTGGAGATGGGGGCATTGTGGAGATGAAGGGGGCATTGTGGAAGGGGAAGTGTGGAGATGAAGGGGGCATTGTGGAAGGGGCATTGCGGAGATGAAGGGGGCATTGTGGAAGGGGCATTGTGGATATGGAAGGGGCATCGTGGAGATGAAGGGGGCATTGTGGAGATGGAAGGGGCATTGTGGAAGGGGCAGTGTGGAGATGGAAGGGGCAGTGTGGAGAAGGTGGCATTGTGGAAGGGGCAATGTGGAGATGAAGGGGGCATTGTGGAAGGGGCATTGTGGATATGGAAGGGGCATTGTGGAAGGGGCATCGTGGAGATGAAGGGGGCATTGTGGAGATGGAAGGAGCATTGTGGAAGGGGCAGTGTGGAGATGGAAGGGGCAGTGTGGAGAAGGTGGCATTGTGGAAGGGGCAATGTGGAGATGAAGGGGGCAATGTGGAGATGAAGGGGCAGTGTGGAGATGAAGGGGGCATTGTGGATATGGAAGGGGCATTGTGGAAGGGGCATGGTGGAGATGAAGGGGCAGTGTGGAGATGAAGGGGGCATTGTGGAAGGGGCAATGTGGAGATGAAGGGGCAATGTGGAGATGAAGGGGGCATTGTGGAAGGGGCATTGTGGATATGGAAGGGGCATTGTGGAGATGAAGGGGGGCATTGTGGAGATGAAGGGGCAATGTGGAGATGAAGGGGGCATTGTGGAAGGGGCAGTGTGGAGATGAAGGGGGCATTGTGGAGATGAAGGGGGCATTGTGGAGGGGGCATTGTGGAAGGGGCACTGTGGAGATGAAGGGGGGCATTATGCAGATGAAGGGGCAATGTGGAGATTGGGGGGCAATATGGAGGTGGCCAATGTGGGTGAGGGGGCCAATGTGGTTTGGGGTCCCATGGCAATTCTAGGGGGCAGAAAAAGAGTGAAGAACAGACTAGAGGGGCAGAAAAAGAGTGGAGAACAGACTAGGGGGAAGGAAAATAGTGAAGAATAGACTGGGGGGGGCAAAAAAGAGTGGAGAACAGACTAGGGACCAGAAAAAATAGTAGAGAACAGCCTAGATGAAGGAAGAGAGTGGAGAACAGACTAGGGGGGCGGAAAAAGAGTGGCAAACAGATTGAGGGCAGAAAAAGAGTAGAGAAATGACTAGGGGACAGGAAAAGAGTGGAGGACAGAGCAGGGGGCAGAAAAAGAGTGGAAAACAGATTAGGGGGTTAGAGAAAGAGGTAGAAACAGATTAGGGGCTTCCCCTCATTATGCCATTCCTCTTTCCTTTCTACCCTCCTTTTGCCCTTGCCATCATTAGCTGTGTGGTATCAGTGGGGTGGCCCCATTTTGATTGTAAGCTGTGTGGTATTACTGGCGTAGCCCCATTTCAATTGTAAACTGTGTGGTATCACTGGTTTAGCCCCACTTCAATTGTAAACTGTGTGGTATCACTGGTTTAGCCCCACTTCAATTGTAAGCTGTGTGGTATCACTAGTGTAGTCTGATTTCAATTGTAAGATCTGTGGTGTCATTATAGGCAATGGGCAAATCAAGAAACTATTGTGGCAAGAGTGTGGGGAGGGGCGCCCAATTTGGGATCCTGTCTAGGGCCCTATGGAGGCTTAATCCGGCTCTGTTCCTCACCCATTTGTATTCCTCCTACACAACTGTTTCTGTTTCAGTTAATGATTGTTTCAACCTACATATTAAATTGATAATCATTAGCACCTGTTTGATGTAATTGTTTATTCATACACCTGACAATGGCCTTGATTCAAATATTTGCGTTAAAAATGCTGGTAGGGCAAAATGGATACCGACCAACAAAAGAAAATGTCTAAGTCTGTATTCAATTGTCCTACCAACTAAAAGCACAATGGACATTAGGCCACAGAAAGGTGTTATGGCCAAATGTCCGTTTTTTTCTTTACGTTCCCAAAACGCTGCTAAATAGAGGCGATATTGGGAACTTCAAAGGAAAAAAGCTATCAGTGCCTGAAATACTGTCAAGCACCGATCGTTAACTTATATGTGTTAAACGTACCTGTCATCCACTATCTGTCTCCTTCTGTCTTCATTCTATACTCTCTTCTTTCTTTCTTGTATCTTTTTTCTTACATAGTAACATAGTAAATTAGGTTGAATAAAGGCACAAGTCCATCAAGTTCAACCTTTGCTTCATACCCTAGTGACATGAGAACTGTATAGGTATCCTGCTACCAAATAAGTTAGTCTTTTTCAGACCTTCCTGATCTGTCTACTAATAAACAGTATAACCCTGTATGTTCCCCTTTGAAAGAAATGTATCTAATCTTCTCTTGAATGTATCCATTGTATCTGCCACAACCACCTCCTTGGGCAAAGAATTCCACAATTTAACAGACCTTACTGTAAAAAACCCTTCCTCTGCTGAAGTCTAAACCTCCTTTCCTATAATCTCAAGGGGTGTCCCCTGGTCACCTGATCAGGCCTTGGAATAAATAGCTCACCGCAGAGATCCTTGTATTGGCCTCTCATATACTTGTACAATGTGATAAGGTCTCCTCTTAGTCGTCTTTTCTCTAGAGAAAATAAACCAAGTTTGTTTAGTCGTTCCTCATACTTGAAGTCCTCCATTTCCTTAATTAATTTTGTTGCTCTTCGCTGTATCATCTCTAGTTCTAGTATATCCTTTTTCAGAACTGGTGCCCAAAACTGCACTGCATACTCAAGGTGAGGTCTTACCAGAGATTTGTACAATGGCAAAATGATGTTACCCACTCTTGCTTCAATACCTCTTTTTATGCAAGACAGGATTTTGTTTGCTTTGCTACTGCTGTTTGACACTGGTCACTGTTTCCAAGTTTGTGATTGACAAGGATACCCAGGTCTTTCTCTAGCATGGAGTCCCCTAAAATGATTCCATTAAGTTCATAAGTAGCCTTGGGATTATTTCCTCCCAAATGCATGACTTTACACTTCCCCATATTAAATTTCATATTGTATTTGTTTGGCCAATCTGCCATTTTATATAAATCCCTCTCTAGAAGCAATTATCCTGTTCTGAATTAATTACCCAGCATAATTTAGTGTCATCTGCAAATATTGATATTTTGCTTTCTATATCTATTTCTATGTCATTTATTAACATGTTAAACAGCAGCGGACCTAATTCTGAACCCTGAGGTACTCCACGCTCCACTTTAACTGTATTGGAGAATTGTCCATTTACAACCACACACTGTTCCCTACCCTTCAACCAGTTTTGTATCCAATTGCAAAGGCCATCTCCTAGCCCCGATTTCCTTATTTTATACCCCAGCCTTCTGTGTGGCACTGTAACAAATGCCTTTGCAAAGTATAGATATACTACATCAACTGCCTTGCCATTATCAAGGTTGCTGCTTACTTCCTCACAGAAGCTGAAAAGGTTAGTTTGGCATGATCTATTCTTCATAAATCCATGTTGATTCCTGCTAATTATCTTATCTTTTGTGTTGTAATCCTGAATATAGTCCCTTATTATCCCTTCTAGCAGTTTTCCCACTACAGAGGTCAAACTCACAGGTCTATAATTTCCAGGTTCTGTTTTAGTTCCCTTCTTAAATAGAGGCACTACATTGGCTCTTCGCCAATCTTGTGGCACTGAACCTGTGGTGAGAGAAACTTTAAAGAGTAAATATTGGGGTTTTGCTAGCACTGCACTGAGTTGTTTAAGAACCCTTGGATGTATACCATCAGGACCCGGTGCTTTTGTCAGTCTTAATTTTGTTCAGTCTACCCATGACATCTTCTTGAGTTAACCCAATTTCTGATCATTGTATTGATTTATTAGTTACTTGTTGAGGTTCTTCTACCATTTCTTGCTCCCTTGTATATACTGATGCAAAGAAAGTGTTTAGAACTTCGGCCTTTTCCTTATCCTCACTAATCAACTCAACCATCTCATTTTTTAAAGGTCCAATACACTCCCTCTTAAGTTTTTTGCTATTTATATATTTGAAAAACTTTTTTCTCTTCTTTCTTCCGTCTTCTAGCTGTATAGAAAAAGGAAAAGTAGAAATAAAGGTTTTGCTCAAATATCCCGCACATTTATACATAATTTAACCCTTTGAGTGCCAGAGGGGTATTGCAGAGCATTGCGCACCTCTCTCGGGTTCAAAGGGTTAAATGATGTATGAGTGTTTGGGTGAAGATGAAGAAAGATGCCTCCACATTGAAAATAATGCCCCATTATTTGTAGAAAATAAACTCATATTTTCCTATTTCTCCACCGCTGTGCGCGCAGCAAAGGGAGCGGAGAAAATAGGATTTTAGTCTTACCTGTTAAATCCTTTTCACTTAGTCCATACAGGTCACTGGTACTCTGGGAGGCGATCCGCCCCTTTAATAGGCAGGAACAATTATTCAAATGTGTGCAGGGGGCGGAGCCTCCCCTCCTACTTAAGCTGCCTTCAGGCCAGAGCCACTAGATTGATTTGAGACACAAAAACTGACCAGAGATAAGCAAGAAGGAAGACTCCTGTGAGCATGCCCCAAAGGTCTCCCACTAAATGCCACAGGAGAGCCAAGCATGGTCTCTTGACAGGGTGGGAGACCAGTGACCTGTATGGACTAAGTGAAAAGGATTTAACAGGTAAGACTAAAATCCTATTTTCACTGTCGTCCAATACAGGTCACTGGTACTCTGGGATGTACAAACATTGAGCTGACCCAGAGGCGGGAAGTAAGGCAAGGACCAGGCGCAAGGCCCAAGTCACTAGAACTGCTATGAACTAGTTAATCACATAGCCCAGTAATAGAAATGTCAACGGACACCAACCAGGGAAAACAACCCCTGAACTAACACAGCACACTGAACTAGAGCCAACAGGGCTCAACAGTAAAGAAGCACTAAGAATCACAGAGTAGAAGTCCTAAACAGGCAAAACTGCCTCCAGGACCTTCCTCCCAAAACTGGCATCAGCCAAGGCCAGTACATCAACTCGATAGTGCTTTGAAAATGTGTGCACAGAGGACCAAGTGGCCGCTCTGCACAGTTGATCAGCAGATGCCTGATTCTTGTAGGCCCAAGAGGCCCCGATAGATCTGGTGGAATGGGCAGTCACCCGGAAGGGAACGTGCTTGTTCCGCAACTTATAGGCTTCACGAATGGTAGCCTTAATCCAAGAGGCAATAGTAACTTTGGAAGCCGGTCTCCCTGCCCTGGGCCCCTCAGGAATGACGAATAGAGCGTCAGACTTCCTGATAGACTCGGTGCGATGAACATAAAACTTGAGACAACGCACCACATCCAACAAATGGAGATCTCGTTCCTTGTCAGATGAAGGGTTAGGGCAGAAAGAGGGAACCACAATCTCTTGATTGATGTGAAACTCGGACACAACCTTGGGCAAGAATTCCTTGGTAGTGCGAAGAACAGCCTTATCCTTGTGGAACACCAGGTAAGGAGGTTTATAAGACAGCGCTTATAACTCTGCCACCCGGCGAACAGAAACAATAGCCAAAAGGAAGGCCATCTTCCAAGTCAAGAGACGTAATGGAATGGAAGCCAAGGATTCAAACGGGGGTCGCTGGAGAACTCCCAGCACCAAATTGAGGTCCCACTGGGGAGTAGGACTCTTGAAGGCAGGCCGAACATGAGTCACGCCCTGGAAGAAAACCTTAACATCAGGAAGGATAGCAATCCGTTCCTGGAAAAATACAGACAAAGCAGAAGTCTGAACTTTGAGGGAACTCAGACTGAGCCCTTTCTCAACACCATCCTGCAGAAAGGCCAGGACAGTGGGAAGATGAAAATCTAGAGACACCTTCCGATCATTACACCAAGCCACAAAGGTGGCCCAGATACGATGATAAATCTTGGAGGACACAGGCTTGCGAGCACTAAGCATCGTCGACACCACTGAAGGAGAAAACCCTTTCTTCTCTAGAATTGAGGATTCAACCACCAGGCCATTAAATGGAGATGCTGAACATCCTCCTTCCACATGTATCCTTGAAGAAGTAGATCCGGACGGGCAGGAAGTGGAAACGGTTCCACCACAGACATGGCCATCAACTCCGGATACCAGGACTGGCGAGGCCAATTCGGAGCGATCAGGACGACAGGACAACGCTCCAGCTTCAGCTTCTGGATGACTCTGAGCAATAGAGGAAGAGGAGGGAAGATGTAGGCCAGAGGAAAATCCCAAGGGATTGACAAGGCATCCACTGCTAGAGCAAGAGGGTCCCTCCACCGGGAGCAAAACGCCGGCACCTTCAGGTCCACTGCAGGTACGCCCCATCTCTGGGTGATCAGGTGAAACACCTCTGGATGAAGAGCCCACTCTCCGCTGTCGACTGTGTGACGACTGAGGAAGTCTGCCATGACGTTGTCTATGCCTGGAATGTGAACCGCTAAAATGACAGGCACGTGATCCTCTGCCCAGGATAAAATATCCTTGACCTCCAACCAGGCGGTGAAACGTCTTGTGTCGCCTTGCCTGTTGATGTAGGCCACTGCAGTGGCGTTGACGGACTCCACTCTGACAGGGCAACCGTCCAGCTGAGATTCCCAGTGCCTCAGGGCAAGCCGTATGGCATGCAGTTCCAGAACATTGATGGGAAGAAGAGATTCCTCCAGTCCCCATTTCCCCTGGGCACTGAAACGACCCAGCACTGCCCCCCATCCCCGGAGGCTGGCATCCGTTGTGAGTGTGGTCCAATAGGGAACTCGAAAGGATCTCCCTTTCAGGAGATGGGAGAGATCCAACCACCAATGTAGACTCGATGCGACATGAGGAGGCAGAGGGACTGACAGATGCTGATGATCTGGATGATTCTTGCACGTCTGGATCACAAACCTCTGAAGTTCCCTGGTGTGAGCCATGGCAAAGGGCACAGCTTCGATTGTGGAAATGAACTTCCCCACCAGAGACGTCAACTTCGGTACTGGAACCCTGTCCAGTTCCAGGATCCCGGCTACTCGGACGGCTATCTGATGAGCCACTTCCTCTGGCAGAAACACCATGCACTGTTGAGTGTCGAACAGGAGACCCAGGAACAGGAGTCTTTGAGATGGGACCAAGTCTGACTTGTCCAGATTCAGTATCCAGCCGTGACTGTTCAGAGTGTGTATACACAGCTGCATCTGCTGGTGGAGAAGCTCCGCTGAGGAGGCTTTCAGGAGGAGATCGTCCATGTAGGGGGTCACTCTGACACCTTTCCGATGAAGCACAGCTATCAAAGATCCCAATACTCTCTGAAAAACCAGAGGGGCTGAAGTCAGACCAAAGAGAAGAGCTGAAAACTGAAAATGTCCCCTGTGGCAGGCAATCCTGAGATAACGTCTGCTCTCTGGATGAATAGGGATGTGAAGATATGCATCCTGAAGGTCCAGGGAGGCAAGGAACTCCCCTGGAGACAATGCGGCAATCACAGAGCGCAGAGATTCCTGGCGGAAGTGGGAACTCACAACAAAGGAATTTAGATCCTTTAGATCCAAGATAGGACGAGCACCTCCGTCCTTTTTGGCCACTATGAACAGGTTGGAATAGAATCCTGAACCTGTGTCCTCTGGAGGAACCAATTCCAGGACCTCTTTGTCCAAAAGATCCTGAATAGCGTCGTCGAACAGACGTCTTTTTGTAGGTTCCTGAGAAGGACGAGTAAAATGGAACCGAAAAGGAGGAAGGGAAGAGAAAGGGATCCTGTATCCCTCTGACACTACCTGAATAACCCATGGGTCCGTCACAGACTCCTCCCAAATCCGGCGAAAGATGCGGATACGTCCACCCACTGCCGGATGCGGACCCGGGTTCGGTGAGTCATGCCGAAGCAGTCTTGGAGGTCTTGGCCTTGGGGCAACTTTGGGCTTCCAGGACTGTTTGGGCTTGGAGGAGGGACGCGTAGAGGACGGCCCCGTCTGGGACGTGGAGCGTGTCTCAGTCTGAAAGGAACGAAAGGACCGGTTGCATTTGGCTGGAAACTTTTTCTTGAAGACTGAAGGCAGAAGAGTACTTTTACCTCCAGTAGCCTCACTGATCATCTCTTTGAGTTCAGAACCAAATAGCAAGTTCCCCTGAAAGGGCAAGGAAAGCAAGGCTTTCTTAGAGGCCGTATCAGCAGAACAAATTTTCAGCCAAAGGGCACGTCTAGCCACCACAGAAGAAGTGGAGGCTCTCGCCATCATGCGCACAGCATCAAAGGCAGCATCAGCAACATAATTCTGTGCCTCAGTAATATTAGCAAGGAGCTGCAACTGCTCAGATACCGGTGCATCGTGGCGGACCACTTCAGTCAGTCGTTCAGTCCAGGCCGCAATAGCTCTATTAACCCACGCCACTGCAAAGGTTGGACGCATGGCAGTGCCAATGGAGGCAAAAATAGACTTAAGAGAAAGTTCTAGCTTTTTGTCCGTCCAATCCTGCAGGGCAGAGGCATCAGGGACAGCTAAAGCAGTAGATTTGGACAGCCTGGAAACAGGAGCATCCACTTTAGGAGGATGAACCCATTTTGCCAGTTCAGTCTCAGGAAACGGGTACAGCTTAGCAAACTTTTTGGACACAGAAGAGAACTTATCAGGATTCTTCCACGCCTCAGAGACTAGACGGGCAAGAGTAGGGTTAGTTGGAAAACATACAACCGCCTTAGATGGTTTTTGGAAAACGTCAGTTGGATCATGAGTAGATTCCTGAGTCAGAGGAAGGTTGACCGTAGTTAATACAGCCCTAATCAAACCCTCAGCAGAAACCTCAGGGTCACATTCATAAGGGTCCCCAATGGACCTGTTAGATTCAATAACAGTGCCTTCCTCAGCATCAGAATCCTGCAATAGTTCTTCTTCAGAAGAATCAGACACATCAGGAGCCCCCTGTGGCTTAGGCAGGGAGGTCCTGATTGTAGAGGGGGTCTGCCAAACCTGGAGAGCCCCCTGTACCTGAGAGGGAAAGAGTTGGAGAGTAGATCTGAGATCCCTAGTGGCAGCTTTAAACTCTTTCACCCAAGTTGGCTCAATAGCATGGCTGGGAAGCCCAGGGTTGCTATCATGACAATCAGTGCATTTAGGGTATAAACTACCAGAACAATCTCTAGGCAACCCAGAGTGACAAGAGGAGCAAAGTGCAATGGGGGGGACAGACACCCCAGCCTCCTTAGTCTTGGGTCTAGCCCCTGGCTCCAGTGGAGTAGACACGCTCACAGCGTCAATAAACACCACTTAACAAATATCACCCAGTAAAAGTGTGGAAGATTAAATTTTCACCCCAGAAATGCCTAAAAACTTATCTGGCCAGCGAAGGGTTAATCTGCTAAGAGGAGAGAAGGCTCGGTCCCTGCGCAGTATACTCGCTGAGAAATAACACCACAAAATGGCTGCCGTCAGGTCAACCAATCAGAAAACGGGCGTGAAACGGCGCTCATGGGAAATGTAGTTTTCTCTCAGAAGTACCCCAAACAGTGCCTGAAGCCCCCCTGAACTCCCCACACCCCGAAATTAGACACCGAATGATAGAGCAGGAGCAGAGTAACAAAATGAGCCATCTCTGAAGTTGCTGTGACAAGCGGTTCCAGAGATATGTCCCACACTGTGTAAACTCATAGAGAGTAAAGGAGCAATGGCGTCTATGCGGGAAAAGGCGCGCTTAAAGGCGCGGAACACTAAATTTTAATAAAGTTCAACTGAAACAGAAAATGTCCCAAACAGTTATCAAACACATGAGAAACATAAGAAAAACAATACCCAATGCTCCAAAACCCAGAGAATACCACAGAAATTGCATAATTATAAGAAATGCAAATAAAAACACCCTATGAGTGCTGGAGTGCAAAGCAAACTCCCAAATACAAGCCCATCAAAGGGACACTGTGGGGACAAGTGGACCTTCAGCACTCAAGGGGTGGCTCACCTTTCTGCAGGACTTCTGTCTTCAGGTGACCATGATGAAGTAGGAATAGACCAGAGGTAAGTTCCCCAGCAGGGAAGCTGCTTGACTCAAGCTGTTCCCTCTTCAGGGCATAAGGTCCACAGAAAATCCCTGGAAGCTGCACTAGCCACTTTAGAGAGGGCAATTCACAGCCATGATCACCCTCCTAATGGTGGTATTCCATATTTGAATAAAAATAATAAAATACTAAGTTGAATGTATAGATGTTCTCCACCTGGTGTGCACAGCACACAGGAACAAATCAATCTGGTGGCTCTGGCCTGAAGGCAGCTTAAGTAGGAGGGGAGGCTCCGCCCCCTGCACACATTTGAATAATTGTTCCTGCCTATTAAAGGGGCGGATCGCCTCCCAGAGTACCAGTGACCTGTATTGGACGACAGTGAAATTAATGTACATCGAGCCCCCCATCCTTCCCTCACAGGCCGATGCCTGTTCCACACTGAGGGATTCTGAACAGAGACTTCCTTTATATATGGGCAGTCTCTGTTCAAATTCCTTCACAGTCATTGGCATCAGTTTCAAGCACTGCCGCTCAAAGCTGATTGGCTATGATGTGCATAAGCACATTCCAGCAAATGGCTGTGAGGGAATTTTGACAGAGATTGGCCATTTATAAAGGCAGTCTCTGTTCAAATTCCCTCAGTGTGGAACAGGCATTGGCTTGTGAGGGAAGGACAGGGGCTCTGTGTAATTTCTCTACAGCTGCCGCACACAGTGGCAGAGAAATAGGAAAGTATGAGTTTATTTCCTACAAATATTGAGGCATTTCTTTCAGTGTGGCATTATTTTCAATGTGGAGGCATTCTTTTCAACGTGGAGGCATCTTTATTTATCTTTACCCACACATACATACATCATTTAATCCTTTAAGCCCCAGAGAGGTTTGCAACGCATTGCTCTACAATGCGTTGCATACCCCTCTGGCACTCAAGGGGTTAAACTAATTATAAGTGTGCGAGATATTTCATTTATTTATACTTTTCTTTTTTCTTTACAGCTAGAAGACATAATTAAGAAGAGAAGATAGAAGATACAAGACAGAAAGAAGAAGAGAAGATGGACAGTAGATGCCATGAAATAGCTGAATTCATTAAAAAAATGATGTATAGTTTTCCATATATAACTAGAAATTTACCAGTAAAAATAATGCCTAAATAGATGGATAGCAAAAATGCTGAAAATGTGTCTGGCCTGCAGGGTACAGAAAATTCTACCCATCTTATACTTAGTGTGTCATAATTATATCATCAATGTAAATAGATTTTTTGATATTATCTATTACTCAAACAGTGCTGACTTCATAATAGTTTTGTTGTTAATCACATAACCCCAAAAAGCATCCCTCAGTAACCTTTCTAGTATATTTGTTACTGTAGAAATCACACTTACATGTTTAGTATTATAAGTGCCATTTTGAATGATACTACATTTGCTTTCCTCCAATCACATGGCACTAAGCCTGACAAAAGTGAATCAATAAAGATAAAGAATATGGGCATTGCTATTATTAAACAACGGTCTTTATGTACCATTGGATGTGCAATATCAGATCCATGTCCTTTATTCACCTTAACTTTTTCTAGTCTCTTTTGGATGTATGGACTTTGTCCAGTGTACATGACTATGGAAAGTTGAGAGTCTCAATTCATCCATTATCTGTGATTGTCACTTCCTTTGTATATACAGAAGAAAATAAATTGTTTAAGGTGTTTACCATTTCCTTATCCTCACTAATTAACTCCCTTGTTTAAATTTTAAGGGTTTCCAAATCTGCCTTGATTTTTTGCTGTTTATAAGCATGCAATGTTTTTAGGATTTGTTTAACTTTCTATTGTAGTTATTTTTTTTATTTTCAGTTTTAACTAGCCTAATTAATTGAAGAGTTTATTGCATTCTTTATTGTTTAAACCCTTTGAGTGCCTTAGAGGTATCCAAAGCATTGCTCCACAAGGAGCTTAAAGGGTTGCAATGATGCATCTAATCCTTCTAGCATAAACATTTTATATACATAGTTCTTCCTCCCTATTTTCATGTGAACCTCATTACTAAGGTACATTGTCCTTCTTGTACATTTGAATCAATTCCATTTCCATCTGTTTTCAGAATTGTAAAATTAGCATTTTTAAAGGGATAGTAATGTTTCACAATAAAAGCAGCTCCAATTAATCTTCATAGTACGTGGGCCATGGAGAATGTTTGTTCAATACTGTCAGAGTTGTAGTTCAAGAGAATTAAATGATAAAGTATCCCCTTCCCGCCCCTTTTACTGATGTAACACTGCTCACCTCAGACCAGCAAGACTGTCCGGATGGATAACAGAGAGGGACAATCTTCAGGGAGCATAAGGAAAAACCTGAAAAGCCTGTCAAGGGGGGCAGGATTTTCCTTATGATCACAGTAAGAAGACTGTCCCTTGCTGTGATCTGTCCAATCAAGGAGACCAGATTCCACATCTGAGGGGAGGTGGCTTACACCTTTATCATTCAACTACTCTTGTACTACAACTCTGACATTATTGAAACCACACTCTCTATAGCCCAGATTCTATAAAGATTAATCTGAGATGCTTTTGTTGTGAAACATTACTATCTCTTAATAACTGAATGTTGTAATTGACCCCTTGTTAACTGGCTTCACATGCTAAGTTTCAAAGGAGACCATATAAATGATTACTGTTACCCAAAGGCTCACCCCCTCCATTATAAGAAGGGGGAAATATGTAAGAATGGAAATTACAAACCTTTAAGTTTAATTTCCATAGTGGGTAAGATACTAGAAGGGTTACAAATGTATTATATTCAAGATTATGTGACAATTAGTAAGAGTCACCATGGCTTTATGAAGGACAGATCATGTCAAGCAAATCTATCTGTCTACTAAAAAGGATAAGTGGTGAGTGACAAAGTTATTGCTGTGGATGTAGTATGAGTGGATATTACAAAAGCCTTTGATACCAGGCCTCATAAAAGGCTGCTTCATAAATGGAGAGGTTTCTGCTTGGAAGACAATATCTGTAAATTGAAAGAAACCTAGTTAAATGACAGAACGCAGACAGGTGTTTTAAATGGGACCTGTTCAAGTTGGGTAAAGGAGTTAACAGAGTGCCTCAGAATCCATTCCTAGGTAGGGATGGAAAAAAAGTCAGGTTGCATTCCTCATAAACTTTCCCTATATAATGCACAATTTGGCAGAATTCCCACCTATTGCAGAACTCACTAATTTCCCCCAAGAACGGCTCAATTTTCGCTTATGTTTTCTATGATGGAGACAATTCCTGCTCCCATAATATAAAAACACGGGTTTTTCCGACATACAGAACTTACACTTTCTCCAGCAGATGTGCTCCAGACCCCCCAACATCTTCCCCAGGGATCTGGGGAAACATATTAAGAATCGAGTTCCTGGATCCCATGGATGTACCTTGAGCAGTAGAAGCAGAACAGTGCAGATGTGCTTGTTGCTCCTATCTCTGTGCCAGCTGTGATGACAAGTTTGAAACCAGGGGCTCCTCTGTCACATTTGTCATCACCAAGTAGAGAGCAGAAAGAGACTGGTGGTTGTGATGTCTCAGAGGGTGTTGAGCAAGTGGTGTAGAAAAGAAGATTAAAGCATGCTTGGCTGAAAATAATTTAGGCAAGCGTGTTGGTTTCCACCAAGGACATAGGATTAGGTAGCTGCAGCAGAAATACAGGACAGGGGCATGTAGATGTGGTTTTGTTTCCCATTACGTCTGATTTGAGGATCTGGAAGTTCTTTTCCACCCATTTTCTGGTACACTGACCACACATGGCAATGTGTGGAGAGCAATCGAATGCAGGGAATCAGGAAGCATCTGTAGAGAGTCCATTCAGCAGATTATGCCAAGCCGATGACAGGGATGGATCATTATTTTATTGAGTCTTGTAACCCACCATCACCACCCAGTCATCTATATTTAGTGGAGCGGACAAAAGCCATAGTGGTGGATACAGCAGCACCTGATTTATTGGGGATGGTTTAGCATTATCAACATAAACATCAAGGTGGTGGATATTGGTGTGCTTATAGCATTATATGAGAACATACGTGCCAAGAGTGATTTGTCCAAGTCTTTCTCCTCTTTCCCAATATTCCACACACTGTGCACTTTGCAGTTGCTGATGATAACTGCACAGCTCCTTCCTGCTCTCAAGGAAAAATATTCCAACACATCCATGATTTTAGAAGGAGGTGCAGTAGGAGAAGTATAATTGCTCAATCATCACATCACCACCAGTCTCCTGTTACCACTTCTAATCTCAATCCAATGCAGTAGCCCAATCCTGATGCTCAAATGATTCAACAGCTGTAATTACATCACTAACAAATGCCACATTGTCACTGGTGGATGTGCGGTGCCACTGGGTGGCATAATGTTTCTGGAGGTGGCTTACCACCACCATCTAGCACTGCTAGTACTAGGCCATTAGTGTATAAAACATTTTTAGGGATTGCTGTTTCAAGTTTGAAGCCTGCAAACATTTTTCAGGGCTTGCCTTATTGCAGTCCTGTAATAATTTTGTCAAGACTAGACTTGCAGTAAAATGTTTAAAGGAGCAGTAAACTTTTTTTTTATGAAAAAATATATATTGTAAGGATTTTCCTATTGAGTAAAATAAGGGTACTCCCACTGCCGAGAGATTTATATTTCCAGAGTTATTACAGTTTAAACCTATGTTTTTTCATTAGCAGTGCCCTCTAGTGGTTGAATTCTAATTAGATTTCCTGTTAGATTCTAATGGAGACGAAAGTCAGAAAAGTCAGAGACATACAGTTCTCCATAGAATATGATAGAAACAGCCTGTCACTTCCTGTCAGAACTATCAGGAAGTAAACACAGTAAATTCACTTCCTGATTATTTAAACTGCTATCATTTTTTAATAAAACATCTGCGATGTGAGTGCCCTTGTTTTATTCAGCAGGAAATGCTCTGTAAAATATGTTTTCATAAAAAGTTTACTGCTCCTTTAAGGCTTTTCTTTCTCTAAATCAGATTTTTTCATTATAGTATTTTACCAGGAAGGATACATTAGTATTGTCTCTCTTTTGCAAGTGTGTCCTGGGTAGTCAGTTCATCTAAACATTATTTCCAAAAAGATAATAAAAAAAAGGTTTGTGGTAAACGTGGATGGCAGTGAAATATTATATATATATATATATATATATATATATATATATATATATATATATATATTGATAGCTCAAATATTGCAACATTGATGGTCAACGTTTCTTGAGAAAGGTCCGTGGTGGACCGAAACGTTGACCATCAATGTTGCAATATTTGAGCTATCAAAAAATTGCTTTGAGAAGACCCACGGGTGCTGCCCAATTCTTGATACTTACATTCATTTGTGGGGATTGTGCACCTGGGCATATTAAAAGATATACTAGAGTGAGTGCTGTCCACCATTTTGTTTATATATATATATATATATATATATATATATATATATATATACACACACACACATATACACACAGTACTGTGCAAAAAGTGTGAAAAACTGCTGTAAAGTAAGAATACTTTAAAAATAGATATGTTAATAGTTTCTTTTTATCAGTTAACAAAATTATAGTGTTAGAACAGAAGAAAAATCTAAATCAAAGCGATACAAATGCAGCTTTGTGAAATAGCACCTTCGGTGTGAGTGCTTTTTTCTTTTGGTTTATATATATATATCATTATGATTAAAAGAAAGGAATGCTAGACAAATTATTTACATTTTGTATGATTCCAATATAAGCTGTTCAAACTCCTCCTCCTCAGTACTGTTGTTAATACTACATGTGCCATAGGCTACTCTGTCTTGTGTGTTTTGTCTACTTCTTGTCTACTTCTATGTCTACTTGTGCTATCTGATACTCAGACTATATTAGATACTGGTACATTTTATTAGGTCATTATTTCAGACCCAGAATATAGTTATACTGCAAGTATGATGGGTTTACTATAAATAAATGCAAGGTTATTCCTTTGCAATGCAAAAAGAACGATGCTACATATACACTAAATGGGAAACTACTTGGGGAAGAGTCTAAGCAACAGTGTACAGTGTCACTCAGATGTCCCGTAGGATACTGTCATTTATGTAAATGAACAAAGATGCAAGGGATGAGAATATAATTCTACCTCTCCAATAACTCCTCATTAAAACTATACTAGAATTTGAAGTATAATTTGGGGCACCACATCTTCAGAAATAAATTAGTAAATTGGAAAAAGAACAGAAACATGCAACAAAATTGATACATGGAATGGAATTCCAATTTACAATATATTGAAGGCTAATATAAAGAACTCTGAGGAACCCTTTACTGAAAAAGCGGAGCAAAAGCAAGGGCACACTTGTCAGAAAAGGGGTGGAAGAGATGTAGAATTAATTTCCTCAGAAGGCTATGTTTGAAGATTGCATGGATACTTTCAAAAATGAATCATGGAGTAAACCATCACAATAATTCTCCTATACATGAAGCCAAGAGGCACTATGATATCACATTGTCAATGCCTATTGGCCTCAGGAAAAGGAGAATTGTTGCTCTGGTTTCCTTTTTACACAGTATTATGTCATCATAATGTCAATGCCTATTGGCTTTATGTAATGGAGAATTATTGCTCTGGTTTTCTTCTTGCTCAAAACAAAGTACTATGGTTTACTCCGTGTTTGAAACACAGTATTTTGACATCACAATGTCAATGCCTATTGGTTTCAAGTAAAGGAGAATTATTGCTCTGGTTTCCTTTTTGCTCAAAACGCACCTTTTTAGAACAATACAAAAAATTCTGACAGTTGGTCTTAAAGGGATAGTTTTGGTTACTTTTAAGAAAGTTTAATAGTGTAGACTGTTCCAATGAAGTATTCTTTTCTAGTTAGCGCTATTTCAGCTCTGTTGAAGAGCCGTCTGACGGTCCTGGGAGCAGCTAGAGTGCTGATGCCAATGAAAGGGGCAGGAGGGGGGAACTTTAGCATCTTATATCTCTCAAACTATAAATGTTTGAGAGATGGGAGGTAGGTCATTGCATTTATATTTTTAATAGCTACACTATTAAACTTTCTTAAAGGGATAGTAATACCTAAAATGTAAAAAAAATATGTTGTAGGGTTTATCCCCCTGAGTAAAACAAGAGTACTCCCACTGCTGAAAGATGTTTCATTCAAAAGTTATTAATTTTCAAAGTTGAATTTTTTAGGTGCAATATCACAGTGGCCTGAAATTGCACAGTGGCACTGTTGCTACACGATCCTATGGACAGCTCTGGTCTCAGGACCATAAATCTCCATAGGATGGTGTAGCAACAGCGCCACTGTAAAATTTCAGGCCACTGTGATATTGCACCTAAAAAATTCAACTTTTAAAATTAATAACTTTTGAATGAAACATCTTTCAGCAGTGGGAGTACTCTTGTTTTACTCAGGGGGATAAACCCTACAACATGTTTTTTTTTACATTTTAGGTATTACTATCCCTTTAAAAGTAACCAATACTATCCATTTAATGTAGGTAAGGATGTCAAGTATAAAGAAAGAAATTTGTTGAACTCAGTTGGGGTTATGATTGGAAAGGAATTAAAATGTTTTACTCATTTTATTTTTTCTTCCATGGATCAACACAGATGATATGCCAAAGAGTTGAACTGAATGAATGTATGTCTTTTTTTCAACCTCATAAGTTTAGTATATTGTATGATCCACTCAGAAACAATGTTCCCTCTAATTTAGGGGCATGCAACCTGTGGTCTCCACCTTTTGTTGTGCTACAATTGCCATCATCCTCAGCCTGCCAAGAGCCAACAAATGATGATGGGAGTTAGTAACATAGTAACATAGTAGATAAGGCTGAAAAAAGACATGCGTCCATCAAGTCCAGCCCATGCCAATAACACCCCTGTTGATCCAGAGGAAGGCAACAAAAAAGCCCTCTGGAGCAATTTCCAGTGTAGGGTGTGTGTGTGTGTGTGTGTGTGTGTGTGTGTGTGTGTGTGTGTGTGTGAAATAGTTCCCCGGCTCAATATCCTATTTGCTTTGAAGCCATCTGTCATAACTGTCAATATTGTTCTGTGCTAGATAGGCATCCATTGCTTTTTTGAATGCAGTTACATTATCTGCAAGCACAACATCCCGAGGCAAAGAATTACATAGCCTTACCGCCCTTACTGTAAAGAATCCCTGCCTGTGTTTTAGTCGAAAGCGCCTTTCCTCAAGTCTTAATGGATGACCTCTTGTTCTTAGCTCAGCTCTTTGCATAAATAATTCATTGGATATTTCTTTGTATTGACCTTGAATGTATTTGTAAATGGTAATCATATCACCCCTTAGATGTCTCTTTTCTAATGTAAACAAACCCAGTTTGGCTAGTCTCTCTTTGTAACTCAGATCCCCCAATCCCTTTATCAGTTTTGTTGCACGTCTCTGCACCTTTTCCAGTTCAGTAATGTCTTTTTTTAGAACAGGCGCCCAAAATTGTACTCCATATTCTAGATGAGGCCTAACCAAGGATTTATACAGAGGTCGGATAATATTAGCATCCCTTGCTTCTACACCTCTTTTTATGCAGGCTAGTACTCTATTTGCTCTTGCAGCAGCTGAGTGACTCTGCACACTGCTGTGAAGACTATTCTCTATCAGTACACCTAAATCTTTCTCTAATGAGGATTTCCCAAGTTGTTTCCCATTTAGAGTATATGTAGCAAGTTTGTTTCTACAACCCAAATGCATAACCTTACATTTATCTACATTATAAATGACATCTGCCACTTTTCTGCCCATTCACTTAGTTTATCTAAATCCTTCTGTAGGGAAAAAACATCGAGCTCTGTATGTATTTCCTTACATAGCTTAGTGTCATCAGCAAAGATTGAGATGCTACTTTCAATTCCCACTTCTAGATCATTAATAAACAAATTAAAAAGCATTGGGCCCAGGACTGAACCCTGCGGCACCCCACTTATAACCCTAGACCAATTTGAAAAAGTTCCATTTACAACAACTCTCTGCCATCTATCATTTAACCAGTTCTTAATCCATGTACAGATAACACCACCCAAACCGAAGCCTTTTAATTTATGCAGTAACCTGTTGTGAGGCACTGTGTCAAAGGCTTTTGCAAAATTCAAGTATACTACATCAACAGCAATTCCCCTGTCCAAATTACTACTCACTCTTTCATAAAATGCAAGTAAATTAGTCTGACATGATCTGTTCTTCATGAAACCATGCTGATTCCTACTAATGATATTGTTTGTCTTCACATAGTTCTGAATACTGTCAGTTAATAACCCTTCTAGTATCTTACCCACTATGGAAGTCAAGCTCACAGGTCTATAATTTCCTGGTTTGGATCTTGCTCCCTTTTTAAACAATGGAACTACATCAGCTTTCCTCCAATAACAGGGCACTATGTCTGATGAAAGCGAATCAATAAATATTAAGTATAATGGTTTTGCTATTACTGAACTAAGTTCCTTAAGTACCCTTGGGTGTATACCGTCCGGTCCAAGCGCTTTATTCACTATAACCCTTTCCAGTCTCTTTTGGACCTTGTCCTCAGTAAGCCATGTAGATGTTGGAGGAAATTCCATGGTTTTGTCTGTTTGCCCACAGCTTGTCATTTCTGCTTCCTTTGTATATATACTGAAGCAAAGAACGTATTTAGGGTGTCAGCCATAGCTTTATCCTCACTAATCAATTCACCTGTTTCAGTCCTAAGAGGACCAATATCAACCTTAACTTTTTTGTTGTTAATATACTTGTAGAATTGTTTAGGGTTTTTCTTGCTCTCATTTGCAATGTTTCGCTCATTTTCTATTTTAGCTAGCTTAATTGCTTGTTTGCAGATTTTATTACATTCTTTATATTTTTTAAATGATGCATCTGACCCATTTGACTTAAACACCTTAAAAGCCTGCTTTTTATTTCTCATTTCCCTGCTAACCACATTATTAATCCACATTGGTTTTGCCTTACTTCTCTTGTGCTTATTCCCCAATGGTATATATTGACGTGTATATTTGCCCAAGAGCATTTTAAATACATTCCATGACTCTTGTGCATTTTTATCTTTGAAAATTACATCCCACTGGATATCCTTTAAAGCTTCTTTTAACTTTGTAAAATTAGCCTTTTTGAAATTGAATGTTTTGGTTAAACTCTTGCTATTGGGTTTCTCATAACAAACTTCAAAGGATACAATATTGTGGTCACTGCTGCCCAAATGTTCCCTTACCTGCACATTGTTTACAATGTCAGAATCATTTGAGAGCACTAGGTCAAGCAAGGCCTCTTTTCTAGTTGGCTCCTCTACTAGTTGGGACATAAAATTTATCATACTTAGAAAAATATTTCCCTTTGTTGTGCCTGAAGTCATATTGCTCCAGTCAATTTCAGGGTAGTTGAAATCTCCCATTATAATTACCTTTGCTGACCTAGCAGCCTTTTCCATTTGCAGTAAAAGTTGGGCTTCCTCCAACTCCCCAACATTAGGTGGCTTGTAGCAAACCCCCACCAATATCTTTTTATTATGTGTGCCCCCAGTGTGTATTTCAACCCACTAGGCCTCTACCTTTTCATTGGACCCTTCATTTTATATCTTCCCTTAAACTAGGTTTTAAGGCCTGCTTTACATATAGGCATACCCCTCCTCCCCTTTTATTAACCCTGTCCCTCCTAAAAAGTGAATAACCCTCTATATTGACTGCCAAGTCATACGTATCATCTAACCAGGTTTCAGACACTCCAATCAGATCATACTGCTCATGTACTACAATCATTTCTAGTTCCCCCATCTTACCAGCCAGACTGCGAGCATTTGCATGCATACATTTTATCTTTTTGCCATTCTTTAAGATTTCGTTCTTTTTCAGATGTATTTGTCTTTTATCAGGCTGTAACAATGGCAACTCCCTATTAGATGAACTAGCCCATTCCCCCTCTCCACCCCCATGACCCTTCTCTAATCCCATTCCCTCAATTATACTATCTTTCCCAGCCTGTGTTGCAGCTCCCTCCCCCCCCTTTCTAGTTTAAAGTCTCCTCCAGCCTTCTAACCATCCTATCACCCAGCACCGTGGCCCCCCTTCCACTAAGGTGCAATCCATCACTACTATAAAGATTGCTCCCAAGGGAAAAGGGAAAAGACTGACCAGTGCTCTAGGAACCCAAACCCCTCCTGCTTACACCAAGTCTTTATCCACGCATTTAACTCCCTAATCTCCCGTTGCCTTTCTAATGTAGCGCGTGGCACAGGTAGAATTTCAGAAAATACTACCTTAGAGGTCCTCGGCTTAAGCTTATATCCTAGGTCCCTGAAATCCTTCTTAACGGACCTCCATTTTCCACTGACTTTGTCATTAGTACCAACATGTACCATGACAGCCGGGTCATGCCCAGCCCCTCCCAACAATCTATCAACCCGATCAGCCACATGTCAAACCCGAGCTCCCGGGAGACAGCAAACTGTACGATTGTGGCGATCTTGGCGACAGATTACCCTGTCTGTCTTCCTAATAATGGAATCCCCTACCACCAACATCTGTCTAGGTCTGCCTGAGTCCTGGATCCCATCCGTGCTAGAGGGGCTGTTCACTCGGCTGTTAGAGAGAACAGTCCTCTCCAGCAAAGACATTCCTGTGTCAGCATCCCCATCATTACTTAATGTAGCAAATCTGTTAGGATTAGTAAACACAGGAGTGTCCTCCCTATTTCTCTGTCCACCCCCCTTGCTATGTCTAACTGTAACCCATCTGGCTACCTGCTCTTTCTTTGTGCAGTCTCCACCCCCAGAACTACCTACCACCGCTTCCTGCTGCTCAGTCAGCAGAACCCTCTCAAGATTGTCTGTCTTTCTCAATGTTGCAACCTGCCCCTCCAGATCTCTAATACGAGCTTCCAGAGAGACCACTTGCTCACAGCTACCACAGAGGTATGCACCCTGGAACGGTTGTTCCAGGTGTGCAAACATATGGCAGTTTGTGCACTGAGTTAAATGGACAATCATGCTACCACTCATATGTGCCAGTTACCACAAGATAAAAAGGCAGGCAGGCAAAAATAGCTGCACAATAAGTTTGATAAATGTGTTCCCCTGTGTAATCCCCTGTGTTTGAATTCCTCCTGTTTTAAATTCCCACACTTACCACACTTCTGCACTTGAATTCCCCTGTTTTAAATTCCCACACTTACCACACTTCTGCACTTACACACTGAGGCAAGATTCACACGTTCGTTCAAGTATTCACTATGTATCTGCTATTTAAGCCAGGAATCCACCAATTACAAACACAGCAATTAGTCACTCCCACCACACTTCAATTATTTATCACAGCAAAGAGGGAAAACAAAACTCAGAGAGATTTGTTTTTAACCTCTCCCTTACCACACCACACAATATTCTTATGCTATTATTCCAGCAAGTATCCAATCTCAGTCTTTCAGGGCACAGGGCACTGATGTAATCCAACTGCAGTTACCCCTTGAATGGTAAAGAGATCTCAAACGCATTGTAAAGCAATGTTTTGGAGACCTCTCTGGCATCGGAGGGGTTAAAAGCCTGTTATAGCAAAGGGATTTTAGATCTGTCCCCTGTGTGCAGGGGATTTGCCACAAAAAAGTTATTCCAGTTCATTTTAGTACATATTCTCCTTATGTATTAATAAGAAATAAAAATAATAAACTGCTGCTTGGAGCCTCATCCCCATCTACACTGGTATTTGCATTCTTATTGTCAGCAATCCTACCTGTGTAGTGAATCTTACACCAGGGTGAACTTCCCCAAAACAACATCCCACAAACATCTATAAAAAGTATAAAAGTTGTGCACACTGAAAATGTGCCTATAATTTTTTCTCTATTGACACTGATGACGCACACTGCAAAACCCCAAGTTAACAGACAGGGATAATAGACTTTAACATTTCCTTATGGCCATTTCCTTTTTATGACTTGATGCACAGATCCTCCTAATCAGTGGATACAGTTAAAGGTCAGCACAGCTTTCCTCTTAGAGCATCAAGGAATTGAAAGAGAGCCACATCCAGTTTTGTTGCAGATTTTAATCCCAGACACTCCACAAGCAGAGAGAAGAAATATATAGAGAGGGCAAGAAAGCACTGATTATTGTAGTGCTGTAAGGCAATGGTTTTCAAACCTTTTGAAGTGGCAGAACCCTTTTTGCTTCATAGGAAATCTCTCAGAAACACCAACAATCAAATGTTGTAACCAACTGAATGGCTTCAACATGTGTTGGAGACCACTTTAGCACTCACTATATACATATAAAATGTATTAGAATGTATTATGACAAAATATATTTGGTAACAGATAAACATCCTCTTAACCTTCTTGTTCCCTGGGTGGGAGTGTACAAATGATGTGATTTATGTCATAATGTGGACAGGGTATATTTGGGGTAGGAAGGATTTGAACATGGGACAGCAGTGTTTGCTGGAAGTGTGCAGAAAAGGGTGGGGAGTGAGTGGAACGGGCAGCATTAATGTGGAACTCTCCATCTCAGACCCCTAAACCTATGTCTTCAGAGACCCAGCGATTATACCAGAAAACTGGAGTCTTCAGAGCAGATTCAGAGAGTTCCTACATATCCATATCTATTAATTATATCTGTGTAAATTATTTTCATGATGGCTAGTTCATAGTAATTATAATAGATGTCTACCAAAATTGAAATGTATCAGTTTCCACATATAGTATGTTTGGTCTATAACCATAAGTACACTGTATGGCACTTCAGCTTTGTTCCACTGTTTGCCATTACCTGCCCTTCTTCCATGGAACAGTGTATACGCATACCTAGGAACTTTTTCCCCTTGAGCCCCCAGAGAGGGATCATGAGCTGCCAGCCAGAGGGATGTCAATGTCAACCAGAATACTGGTTTCAAGAGCCAAGTCATCAAAACTAACTTCTCCACCTCAGGATGACACAGAGGTCCCTGATCCAGAATGATGGTAAGAAGAATCGGTTCCACACAGGATACACTGAAGATCTGAAAAATAATGTGTGGCAAGGTTGGTAAGGAGTAATCTGGATTACACGTGCCCACTCCATCCAGACCCTCTTCAAAACTTTGGGAATCAGAAAGAAGCGAAGAAAACATACTCATGGGGAGTCTGCCCATCACATTCACTGAAAGAGCAAGTGGATCCCGAATATGGAACAAAACAGAGGGACCTTGCTGTTCGACTGAGAAGCCTTTAGGTCCACCGCCTGGAGAACCCACCCTATGGAGTCAAACACCACCGGGTTGATGTAGGCATTGACAGCTGAGAAGTTTCACAGCAATGTTTTCTCCTGGAATATGAACAGCTATAAGACTTGGCACATGAACCTCCACACTAACTAGATCAACTTCTGACCCACGGATGCACTTTTGATCCCCACCCCTCATTTTCAGTTGCCATTGGCCACCGCCATCACATTGTCAGACTGAATCCACACTGGCAGACCCCCATAGAGGATGTGACCAGTGCAGAACAGCAAGGCAAATTTCCCAAAGCGACAACACTTTGATGGATGGAAGACTCTCTCTCTTAGACCAAAATCCTGCATCCCTCCAAGAGCTGAAGGTTGCTTTCTCCACCATCGCTACAGGGTGATGTAAGGTCTGAGATACTTACTGAGACTGTGACCCAGTCTAGGGCTCGATTCTATTACCAGGGCTAAAACTGGCGTTACAAGAAAAACAAGTAGCGCAAATTTTGCAAACGTGTTACATCGGTATTCTATTGCAGAACCACAGTAAAACAAAACTGGCGTAGACAGCACATTTCAGAGTACTAGTAAACTGGCACTGTCTGCTTTTATTTGATTACCGCCTATAAAAAACATGCAAAATGTCAAAGTCCAAGGAAAATGGTGTACATTTGACGACAGAGATCAAGTTCAGTGTTAGATGTGTTCCCCTCATTATCAAAATCCGACATAGAGCGCCCCCTTCGACATATTAACCCCCCTTTTAAATGTCGACTTGCAGTGCTTTCTTTCACCACTTTAATTCGACTAATATTGTTCACATTCCACATTGTAACCCTTCCCCTTCAAAATTCAACTTACAGTGCTTTCTTTCACCACATTAATTTGACAAATATTATGCATTTGTCATCTTAACCCTTCCCCTTGAAAATTCGACTACAGTGCTGCCCTGACTTTCTTTCACCATTTCAGTTCGACAAATATTGTTCAAATTCAACATTTTAACCCTTACCCTTTAAAATTCTACTTATAGTGATCTTATGACCTTCTTTCATCATTTTAATTTGAATAATATTGCTCCCATTCAACATTGTTTACTCTCCAATTTTACTGCAAAATATAAACTCTTTATGTGTCACCGTGATTCCTGTACAAGAATGTATAACTTGCTGTGCTAAGTGTGAAAGACCTTTCCTACTATTTGATGGCTAAACCCATTTGATGTGTTAATGCTACCGTAAGAATTGATACTAACCCCTCCTTTACTTTTGTAAAGAAGGTTACTGAATAAGTGTGACCCAATTTATATACATATTGCACTGCTTTTTTTCGAACAACAATGGTTTTTAAACTGTCGTTATAGCTTCTACGCCACAACCTCTGAGGAGCAGAATTTCTATCTTAAATGTAACCACAAAACAGGCGGTAATACTGAGCATGGGTAATAGGATACAAATTGCGCGTTGTTTTTAGTTGTTTCCTATGGGCTTTTTTTTGACTGGTGGTAAGTATAATTACTGTTGGTTTTGTTTTCACAAGTCGGGTAATAGGATACTAAAACCTGACTTTAAAAAAATGCCTGTTTTATTTTGAAGTGCTGGTAATAGAATCGAGCCCCTAGTCCTCCAGGAGAAAGACCTGTCCCTGAAGAATGTTGAATCTCATGTCAAGAAAGACTAGAATCTGGGACAGAATAGGAAGATTTCTTGAAATTGATCACCCAAATGTCTTTCTCCAACCCGGAGACACACACATCTGAAGCTGGAGGCTTAGAGACTCCTCTGAGAGAGCCTTTAGCAAAAGGTCGTACTGATAGAGAGTAAAAGTAATATCCAAATAACAAATGTGGGCAGCCACTTGAAGGAACACTTGGGGGTAACCTGAGACAACGGACCACTCTTGCCCCCAGTAGCATGACAAATAACCTTTTCCGATTTTGAATAAAACAGCTGCTTATCCACTGATGCAAGAGAAACCAAGGACTTTTGTTGTTTTGGCTCTGTAATCCAGTGTATTGGATTTGAGATAAAGTAATGATATAAAAGTGAAGACTGTCAGCTTTAATTTCAGGGTATTTACATTCATAAACCGTGAACTGTTTAGGAATTACAGTTCTTATTATACATAGTCCCTCCATTTTAGGGGACCAAAAGTAATTTGACAAATAAATAATAATAAATATTAAACAAAGTCATCATATTTAGTATTGTTGCAAATCCTTTGCATTCAATAACTGCCTGAAGTGTTCCTAATGATGATCTGTCAGGCCTGTACTGTAGCAGTTTTTAGTTCCTGCTTTTTGGGGCATTTTTCACTTCAGTCTTGTCTTCAGCAAGTGAAATGAATGGTCTGCTAGATCCAGGTCCAATGATCCACATCTTTGCCCTGAAGAACTCCTTTGTTGTTTTAGTAGCATGTTTGAGGTTGTTGTCCTGCTGCAAGTATAATTGTATTTCTTTATTTTTTGATGCATTTGATTGAAACAGAATAAATGTTTCTGTACACTTCAGAATCCACCCTGCTGCCACCAACAGTCACATCATCAATAAAGACAATGAGCCAGATCCACTGGCAGCCATACATGGGTAAGCCATAAAGCTACATCCACCATGGTTCACGGATGTGGAGGTATGCTTTGGATCATGTGCAGTTCCTTTGATTCTCTACACTTTCCACTTTCCATTACTTTAGAACAGGATAATCTTTGTCTCTTCTTTCCATAAGACTTTGTTTTTTATGTAGTTTTTACCAAACTATAACTTGACTTTTCTGTTCCTGAAGCTTACCAGTGGTTTGCATGTTGTGGTAAACCGTATGTGGTTATGATGGTGTAGTCTTCTCTTTATGGTTCACTTTGCCACTTCAATGCCTACATTCTGGAGAGTGTTCTTGATCAGTTCAACAATTGAAAAGGGATTTTTCTTCAGGACTTCAAGAATTCACTGGGCATCCACTACAGTGGTCTTTCATGGTCCACCACTTCATTTACAGTTGCAGACCTCATTTGTATATTCTTGTTTCTTTCCAATGTACCACACAGTCGATTTTGACATGCTTAATGTTTTTGCTATGTCTCTGGTCGGTTTATATGCTGGGGTATAGAACCAAAACAAGAACACTAGTATCTCTGTCCAAATACTTATAGACTGCATTGTATCCATTTATTGTAATGGGACATAAAACCCAACCCCTGATTCAGGCCTGTTTTTAATGTATCATCCATAACCTTGAGTTTAAGTTCCCATATGCTTCTTTTCCTCTGCGTACTTAAGTCCCATTCAAATAATGTGACTTTCATATTGTTTAGTCTATGATTTGGATTACAAAATTACTGGCCCACTGGTGAGCCAGCTTTTCTGTTTTCCACTCTCTAGGGATTGAGATTCATTCTTTTCATTGGTGCCTGTCCAGTGTAGTATTCTTCAATGGGGTATTGTGTAAATTATACGAGGTATACCACAAAGTCTGTGCCATTTTAGCTGCTCCTACACTGATCGCAATGTATTATATTCCATACAAGAGCGTAACAATCTGCCCTATCAACAGGGGAAAATTGAGGTCCCTACCAGTTAGAATTCCACATTGTACACGCTAGAGCATTTGTAAGAGCAGAAAAAGGCCATTAGCGAATATACAATGCAACACTTGATGGCTTCAGTGGAAGCATCTTTGTCACCTGGTGAATGGCAGCTAATGTGTGACCTAAATGATCTGGTAAAACCTTTTGAGGATTCCACCTTGCTGGTTAGTCATGTAGGGGCAGGAAATTGTGAGATTATTCCACTAATATATTTCCTGCAAAAGAAAAAAAAACTAAGGAGCATGGTTAATGAATTTAACAATGACAAAAAACAGACATGCACCTGCTAGTGAAGGATGTGTTAGCATGCTTTGAGCAGGATCTTCACATACAGTCTATTAAAAGCAATGAGGAATACATTCTTGCTACTTTCCTGGACCCCTGCTTTAAACATAAAACATTCTGAATTTGTTCCAAAACCTGATCAGCTTGTGCCAAGGAATGATCAGCAGCATCTCTCTAAGGAATCATATTCGGTGGGGTTGCATTGTGGAGGATGCAAGAGAGAATTGTAGGGCAAAAAAGAAAACATAATGAAAAACAAGTTTCAAAAAGGTTTATACCATTAGCAGCAACATCAGCAAGAACATTCCAAAATTTTTCAGAATGCATGTCATCATCATCAAGGAAGCCAGTCAGGTGTCTTGGGGCAACAATCTAACATTTGTTGTGGTGGTGGAACATCTCTATGGGACTTGCTTCCAGAGTATGGGTTGGTAACTGATACACTCAAACACTGTAAAGCTTCTTGGAGATGGTTATAGCATAAGTGCAGGTAGTTATATTATTAATAACCATAGGAAGCAACTATCAAGCAGCATTGTTAGTAGAATTACTTTTCTAAAAATGAACCAGCATCCAATACCATCTGACTATCAGGTAGCAGAACTGCCAAAACGACACAAGAATGGGAAACCCATTGTCACGGGCACCCAGGAATGCTCAGAACTCAGTACGGTAATATAATGCAAACTATTTATTAGAATAAATCACAGCGATAAATAAGTGGTACAACAAGCAAATGGTTACTAGCTGGCGACACTACTACCAGAAATAGTAGGCCTCTCGCTAGACCACAATGCGAGAGCCGAAGCCCCTGTTAGTCTCAGCAGGATACAGGAACGCCAACTCTTGATCCATTCACTGGAACACTGGAACAGACGACCACTGTGAACACTGGCTCAGCAATCTTGATCCGACGAACAGGAACACAAGGACTGCTGGACTGGAGAACTGACCCACGCCTGCAATCAGTCAAACCAGCAACACCACACCTTTGCAGCAACCCGGTGACCCACGCCTGCAGTCACCTCTAAGAGACCATGTGACTCTGCCTGCAGTCACTATATCGGACCCCTGTGACTCACTCCTGCAGTCACATATAAAGACCCTGTGGCTCATGCATGTAGCCACCACACAAGACCCTGTGACTCACTCCTGCAGTCACTACACCAGACCCTGTGACTCTGCCTGCAGTCACTATATCGAGACCCTGTGACTCACACCTGCAGTCACCAATCAGACCCTGTCCACAACAGTGGTCTGTGTTAAGCCAATAGCACAAATTGATCACAGTAAGGGATACTCGTGATCACTGGGTTATACACAGACAGGGTTCTCGTACTTAGCTGGGTCATACACAGAGAGGGTTCTCGTACTTATCTGGGTCATACACAGAAAGGGTTCTCTTACTTAGCAGGGTCATACACAGTGCGGGTTCTCATAAATAGCCAGGTCATACACAGTGCGGGTTTTCGTAGATAGCCAGGTCACACACAGAGCCCAAGTACTTCACCTAATAACAACACAAGGGCGACTGAGTCAGGACCCAGTCTGCCTTTTAAACCCCTCTACTGGAAGTAGGAGGAGCAGCTCAGATGGAGGAAGTAGGAAGTAGGTAGGAGGAGACTACAGGAAACAAACAGTTAAAACAGAGGCCTGCTGCATGCTAGAAGCCTCTCGCCTGTAGATGCTGCTGGAAACAAGGTAAGCTGAAACTGTAACACCCATGGCACATGTATTATTAACTGCAGCACTGAGGACGAGAGGAGGGATTTGAAGGGTTGCTATCATCTACCATAGTTAAGATTAGGGATGGGCAAAAATGTTCGCCTCAAACCAAAATTGGCAAAAAATGGCACTTTCCGCTTGGCAAATAATTTCCTGTGAAAAAGTGCAATTTTTCCACTTTTTTTGCCTAGCTTATTGCATTGAAATCAATGAGAAGAAAATGTTTTACCCACCACATGAAAGTTTTCTCTATTTATCTATAGCAATTTAAAAGGGGTGTCAGGCTCTCACAGCATGCTATTCTGTGGTTGTGAGAGGAGAAAGCAGCACTTTTCTTGAGCTAGAGAAGATAGGCAAATAAAGGGGAATTGAAGCTTAGTTTACAAAGTCTTTTAGGTAGGACATTTGTTCTCCATATTAGGGGAGTATGGGGGCACTTTGGGGGAGGAAGAGATTGACCTGTCAAGACACAGGCAGCTGGGGTACAATTTGCTTGCCGATTTTACTTTTATTCTTTCTGTGCCGGGAAAGAAGTTGTTGATTTTGTTATTTAGTCATATTTTTTTATTTTAATTTTTACTGACTGTAACAAGATAGGCTGAACTTAACAAAAAAAAAATTAAAACTTAAAAAAAACTAATACATAAATATTAGGTGACAGCCCGCAGAGTGGGAGCCTGATGTGAGCACTGTGACTGAGGCAGACTTCATAGTCAGCAGACAACACTGACAATTTTGTTGAGGGCTAAGGCAAGACATCACACTCCATCAGTTGTGTACTGTAAAGAGTAGAAACACACACAGTAAATGAGTAATGTCTAGCAAAAGCACAAGGGGCAGGGGCAGGGGTAGGGGGAAAGGTGGAGCAGTGCAGGGACATGGAAGCAAAGTGGTAGTTCAAAAACTGGTTGCTGCAGTGTGTACAATAAATGATTATGATCCCTCTCCTCCCGGGGTGGATGCAGTTTGTCCCATCAATCACACCACATTAGTCCCCCACCACCACTAACATGCATATCTACCACAGTGTAGGTTGTACTTTATTTTAATGTTTTTATTACTTGACATCATCATGAATATGTGCCAGTGTCACTTAAGCAGGAAATTATTTTGTGGACAAAAGACAAAGGCACTCTGCATTCTAACACATTTTTCAACGTATATGTTGCTGTAGGACCTGCAACTAAGGGAAGTATCACCACTGACACATCTGCTTCTTTATTAAGCAACAGGCAAAACTGCAACTACCACCTTGAAGTCTAGGTCATGAATGTTAATCCATATCCCAAGAAATCAAGTACTGCTGTGATTGGGGCCTTTTCTCCACAAAGGACACGTGCTGTCAAGAAGAAGGTAACAGAGACAAAAGAAGAGGACCCATCACGCCAAACAATATTATTTTTTTATTTATCTCCCTCTCTCTGCTATTCTATAATATATATTATATTTTAGCATATATACACATACATACAGTATATAAAATTAGCTTTTTGCCTATTGAAGGTTACATGGATGATGCCCTCTTTATTTTATATATATACATACATACCTGGCAATATAAACTAAAGAAAATTCTAAACTGGATGGCGCTCACTGCCCAATAGCCTAAAAACACAAAAGGAAATAATAAATGAAACCCTGTGATTAGAGGAAAAATAGATGGAATGAATGTAGAAAGTACATACAAATGAATGGAATAGATGAACTTAATGGTCCTTTAGTTCAAACACATATAATGATAAATGATGATGGATGAATGATGAATGATAGGAAATGGATGTACTCTGAAGATTCAATGATGTTTGCAGCAGGATGAGATACAGCTGGTGGCCTTGTCCACCGTTGCAATGAATCACTCCAAGTAAAACCTCAAAAACAGCGCAAACATAAAAAACATAAAAAGAATCTAAGTGTAGTAGTCTTTAATAAAATATCTCATGAAACATAAAAGAAATGCACTTACAATAGCCCTACTTGGGCTTTATGCGTTGAATAAAGGTCCTTGTCCTTGTAGTCCCAAACTGTGTTCTCAGTAGCTCCTTAGTGCTTCTGTGTCTTATTTGTCGTATTTGACCATTTGGGATACCATATTGGAAAACTGTTCCTTTCAACTTATTGAACTATTAATTAAATATAGAGATTTTAGATTGAACCAAACCAAAAAAGATATTGAAGAATTGGAGAATAAAATCAATAAGTTTACTTTGAATAACGAACATAAGAAATTACAGAACCATATTAATAAAAATCTAAGTGTATTGGAAAATAATATAACTCACACGAAGCAAAAGAAATTTATCAGAGATAAAAAAGATTATGAAAATAGATCAAAAACAAGCAATCACCATGGTTTTTCACATTTCAAAAATTCCCATCCCAGACATTCTAATTATAGACATCATTCACAACATCATAACAACAGAAACACACGCACTCATTATTCTTATGCCAATCAACAAAATTTCACAGTTCCAGTTAATAATCGCTTCCAGGCATTATCTAACAATCCCAATGGAGCTAGACTAAAAACTACTCAATCACATCATTTTTTAGGACGGGATCATCGGCTACCACACCGGAGAAGAAATACAGTAAATACACAGACTTCTCACAATCCAGTTCCTCCACCAACTTCACAACTTCAAGTACAGATGCCAGTACCTCTTATGACACAACATGTAACACCATCTTTGACCTTCAGCCAAGTGGTAAAGAATCAATCTCACATCCCCAATCCAAATACTTTGATACAACCAATACAACATTCAAGGACAACAACGGAGGAGTTACACACACCTATAGTCATACAACAAACAATGTCTCAGATATCACCACCTCAAATACCAAACAGATCATTGAAAAGGCATTTATCTACAGAAGAGGTTGCCGAGGAGGCAGCCATAAAAATCACAAGAATAGACACAGCAATCAATTAACTGTTCAAACTATTCATAATCTCAGTGATCATACTCTTTCCCCCGCAGAGGTTAAAATCCTAAACAAAGGATTATCCTTTGCACCAGCCCAACCGCATAACAAATTTCAAGTGTATATAGATGTTCATAAATATATTAGATCCATGACTCTAAAAAGACACTTTGCCATTTCTCCATCAGTTCCACAATCATTATCCACGGACCTGACTATGCAAGATAAATATAACATACGAATGTTACAAACTTTACAAGAAGAAACTACTATTACAGATGACAGTACTCCAATTCATAGTACTAAAAAGAACAAATCCTCTTTCTATCCCACCTTTAATCAATCAGAACAAATGAAAGTGTACAATCAATTAGTTCTGAGAGATTTAGAAAAACTCGAATCTCGTATCCCAAAAAAACAACAAAACCTCAACCTTCAAGAAAAAGAAGCCTTAAAACAACTACAAAAAAATCATAATATCATTATAAGGCAGGCTGACAAAGGAGGAGGTATTTGCATTCAAAATAAAGGAGATTATCTAAGTGAAGCCTTTAGACTCTTAGGTGATACAGATACATATAAGAAACTAAGCAGTGATCCCACTACACAGTTCCTTTCAGAATGTAAAAAATTGCTTAATAATGCCCGAGAAAAGAAGATTATAACGGAAGCAGAATTCACGTTTTTATATAATGAAAACCCAACTATTCCAATTTTCTATCACTTACCCAAACTACACAAGTCCATTACCCAACCTCCTGGTAGGCCCATTGTTTCCGGTATCAATTCTCTCACATATCATCTTTCCCAATATGTAGACGAATATTTGAATCCATTGGTTAATTCATTACCTTCCTTTTTAAAAGATACTACACATGTTCTCAATAGCTTAAAGCATATTAAATGGAAACATAGTTATCTATGGGTAACATGTGATGTATCAAGTTTATATACTTGCATTCCTCATAAGGAAGGTATTGAGGCCATTCAAAAAAAGTTGAAAGAAACACAGATTTTGCCACCTAACCAGATAGAGTTCATCATTAAATGTATACAGTATATTTTATATCATAACTATTTCTTCTTTGAACAACAGTTCTTTTTGCAAACATCTGGCGTAGCTATGGGCTCATCTTTTGCCCCTTCCTACGCCAACCTATAAATGGGTGAATGGGAAAAAGAATTTATGTATAACAATAATCACTTTTCAGAAAACATCATCTACTATAGAAGATATATTGATGATCTGTTATTTATCTGGAATGGAACAGAGGTTCAATGCCAACAGTTCATATGCTATATGAACAATAACCCTTTGAATTTAAAATTCACACGTAACATACAAGCAGAACATATTGAATTTTTGGACGTGGACCTTTTTTTCAATTCAGATTTAGTGATTCAGTCACGAAATTTTAGGAAAGAAGTAGATGGTAATAAATATTTGCATGCCACTAGTGGCCATAACAAGAAATGGATCAATAATATTCCATATGGCCAATTCCAAAGAATTAAATGGAACTGTTCAAATAACAAAGATTTTTTGGAAGAATCAAATATTCTCAAAAGGAAATTTAAGGATAAAAAATACAACCCACAAATTGTGGAAGAAGCTCTAGAAAAAACAAAACAACTGAACAGAGATGATCTCCTACAATACAAAACCAAGAATAGAACATACAATAATAATATACCAGCTTTCAGCACAGTTTATAATAGTCAATCTAAGCAAATAGAACACATTTTGAAAAGGCATTGGCACATTCTGAAGGAAGATCCAGTCTTAGCACCTCTTATAGGCAATTACCCTAAATTCATTTATAAGAAAAATAGAAATGTATCTAGTTATATAGCCCCCAGTGATATACATCATAAGGTGGTACCCCTAATGAATACATTATCAGATAGACGAGGCATGTACAAATGTGGAAAAACCAACTGTAAGGTATGTACAAGCCTAAAAAAATCAAAGAATACTCATTTCTTTTCAACCAAAACTAAAAAAGAATACAAGATTAAGGAATTTATATCATGCTCAAGCACTTACATAGTATATTTAATTACATGTTCGTGCAAATTACAATATGTAGGGCGGACCAAACGCAAACTAAAAACTAGATTTAATGAACACCTTTACAACATCAAAAAAGGTCTCGAGAGTCATAATCTATCAAAACATTTCAAACAAGTACACCAGTGTGATCACCAAAATATAGAAATTTTAGGCATTGAACAAGTAAAGATTGGACATAGAGGTGGAGATAGACTTTTAAAACTTAGGCAAAGAGAGTCATATTGGATACACGAGCTACATACATTACACCCAAATGGGTTAAATATAGATTTTGATTTTGCTTCTTTTTTACAATAGATTTAAATATGTTTAGAATATTAATATTTTATCAATAATTTTTGCTTTTAGGAATTTGTTGGGATAGTGAATTAGTCAAATTATTTTTAATCCTTATTTTTTATCCTATATGTATAACATACAGGTTTTATTTTATTTTTTGTGGAGTAGGATTACATCAATAACAATGTTTAGTTACTACTTGATTTTTTGTTAGGTTATTGTTGCACACACTTTCTTGGAACTCTAGGTTCAAATGTTGCACTAAAAAATCGAAATGGAGCAACAATTGTGGCAACTTTTTATATTGTAATAAGTAACACCTCTAAATGCAACAGTTATCCCTTCATGCAACATTAGAGACTAAATACACTATTTTTAAGAATGAAATTATTTATTTTCACTCATCTTTCATTAAAAACATTCACATTATAATTTTATCATACACTTTTTACATATCACACACACTAATCACTTGGCACTTGATTTCAGTTATACCTTCCGTTCCCCCCACACATCCATCACATGTTAATTCACCTTACATCCTTTTCACACATCATCAGTATCACTATCACGCACATAACTTCATTCATGTTCTATTGCTTGATTTAAATTATAATTATTGTACACACCAATCAGATTTATCAGTATTTATTAAACGATTACACTTTACACTTTTATTCACTTAATTGTTCTTGTAGAATTCTACATACAATGTGTTCCATTCATTGGTGTTATTTAAATATTAGGAAAACATACAACAGTTATTTTTATTTAATATGTTTTTATTGTTTTAATTTGCATTCATAATATTACATGGTATTGTCTTAGTTGTCCTTTATATGGCTTAGGATTCTATTTTGGTATTTGCTCAACGACCAATTAGGGAGCAGAATACATTATATATATCCCTTATTGCGAACCCGATTGTTCCCTTGCCCCGTGAAGAAGCAGACTGTATGCCTGCGAAAACGTTTGGGCGCTTCATACCTACACCTTATTTGTTATCACCAGGTCCCTCCCACGTCCCTACTGAGACCTGTTGCTCCGCCCCTGTTTCCCCATCCTTAGTGTCGGCAATTTGGATGCTGCAGCTGCCACGAGGTTTCGGGCGGGCTTAGCCAACTACGAAGTGACCGTTCCAGTCCTCTCTTCCATGCCGACTGTGTGGATGGACAAATACGCCGAAAGAAGGGATTAATGTGCAAGTCTTTGCTCTGCAGCCAACAGGCGAATCCTGTACTGGCACACACAAGAAGGAGTTCTTAAAGACACAGAAGCACTAAGGAGCTACTGAGAACACAGTTTGGGACTACAAGGACAAGGACCTTTATTCAACGCATAAAGCCCAAGTAGGGCTATTGTAAGTGCATTTCTTTTATGTTTCATGAGATATTTTATTAAAGACTACTACACTTAGATTCTTTTTATGTTTTTTATGTTTGCGCTGTTTTTGAGGTTTTACTTGGAGTGATACATACCTGGCACACTACATTTTACAGGAAGTCACAATATACATTTCAGCTTGACACTCTAGCCTTGCGCACTACATTTTAGAGGAAGTAACAATATACATATCAGTTTGGCACTGTACTCCTAATATTTATTAGCCTGGCACATCATCTATTACAAAAAGTTCCAGTATACATTATATCTGCTTGGCATACTTCTGATTAAATGAAGTCATAGTACTCATTACATTAGCCCGGCACTCCATTGGTTACACGATGTCACAATATATATTATAGATGACTGACATCCCACAGCTTACATGAAGCTACATAGTTAATATCGATGAAGGTAAAAAAAGACAAAAGCCCATCACATTCAACCTTTGTCAGATCTCATTTGTTAGAGGAAGGCAAACAAAAGCCCACTGATGCAATAACCAATTTTGTCTTAAGTGAGTAAATAAAATAAAAAAAAATCTTCCTGAATCCAAAAAATAGTAAATGGATATCTCTACAGATCAACATCCTAGTCCCAGTTGTCATAAGGCTCTATATTGTTTTTAGTTTAAACAGGTATCCAACAAGTTGCGATTCCTCCTGAGAAGAATTCCCACTAGTCATAATCTCCTGTAATTTGAATAGATAACCCCTTGTTCTATGCTCAAATATTTGGATAGTTTCCCAGAAATGTATTTATACTGGGTTTGAATGTATTTGTATATAGTAATCATATACCCCTGTAGATGTCTTTTTCCTATATCAACTAGTCCAATTTGGATACGTTTTCTTTATAAGCAAAATGTTCCATTCATGTTATCAACTTTATTGAACATATCTGTACTCTTTCCATTTTAATTATGTCTGTTTTAAGAAGGATACCCAAAACAGCATTCCATATTCCTGGTGAGATCTTACCAATGATTAATAGAGATTTAATCAGAAACTAATAGCAAGCATCTATACACAGCAGTATCTTTTTGACTCTTGCAGCAACTAATTGACACTGTACGCCGTTGTGATGTCTATGGTCTTCAAATGCTCCTAAATATTTCTCAAACATGGATTCCTCAAGAAGTGTGCCATTTAGTGAAAAATACCCGTGTAAGGATGTAAGCTTACTGAAGCCTATCTCTGGGTGGGAGGAGCCACCCAGAGATTAGCAGGAAGCTATATACTCTAAGAACAGCGAATAAGGAACCCAGAATGCAGGGAATCAGTAGATAGGCCAAGGGTAGCTTTATTAAGATAATGCAAGTCCAGTGAAACAAGCCAGAGGTCAGGGCAGGCTGAGATGATGCAAGTCCAGTGTAACAAGCCAGAGGTCAGGGCAGGCTGAGATGATGCAAGTCCAGTATAACAAGCCAGAGGTCAGGGCAGGCTGAGATGATGCAAGTCCAGTGTAACAAGCCAGAGGTCAGGGCAGGCTGAGATGATGCAAGTCCAGTGTAACAAGCCAGAGGTCAGGGCAGGCTGAGATGATGCAAGTCCAGAATAACAAGCCAGAGGTCAGGGCAGGCTGAGATGATGCAAGTCCAGTATAACAAGCCAGAGGTCAGGGCAGGCTGAGATGATGCAAGTCCAGTGTAACAAGCCAGAGGTCAGTACCTGAGATTATACAAGTCCAGCGTAGCAAGCCAGAGGTCAGTACAGGTTGAGATATAGCAAGTCCAGCGTAGCAAGCCAGAGGTCAGTACAGGTTGAGATATAGCAAGTCCAGTGAAGCAAGCCAGAGGTCAGTACCTGAGATTATACAAGTCCAGCGTAGCAAGCCAGAGGTCAGTACAGGTTGAGATATAGCAAGTCCAGCGTAGCAAGCCAGAGGTCAGTACAGGTTGAGATATAGCAAGTCCAGTGTAGCAAGCCAGAGGTCAGTACCTGAGATTATGCAAGTCCAGTGTAACAAGCCAGAGGAGGTTGGTTGGAAGACCCCAGGAGAAAGGCTGGCTGGAAGAAGCTGGCTGGCCAGGAGGACTGCAGGAGAAGGCTGTGCTGGCTGGCCTGGAGGACTGCAGGAAAAGGCTGAACTGAAGACCCCAGGAAGAAGCTGGCTGGCCTGGAGGACTGCAGGAAAAGGCTGTGCTGGCTGGCCTGGAGGACTACAGGAAAAGGCTGTGGTGAAGGATGCAGAGCCTGCAAGCAGGAAGAGCTGGAGCACGAAACTGCGGCAGGTATACCGCCCGGGACTCAAGCGACAACTGAGCCCCGAGTCCCGGTTGCCGCCAGTTTAAATGAAGAACGCCGGGCGCCCAAGGAGTGACGTCGGTGCGACGACCGACGTCAGGCCTTGCTACTGCGCATGCGCGAGGACGCGCGCATGCGCCCAGCCGTCCTGAAGCCAGTAGAGCTACTGGCAAGGACGGCGAGGGATCTGACAGTTCCCCCCCTTTATGACCAACCTCCGGGTGGTCAGGTCAGCAGGTCGGTCTGGATGACTCCGATGAAAGTTACGAATACAAGCCATGGTGTTGAAGTTGCCTGCGGGTTCCCAGGAGCGGTCTTCTGGGCCGTACCCCTTCCAATGTACTAGGTATTCCAAACGGCCTTGACGAAAACGAGAGTCTAGAATCTCCTGAACCTCGAACTCATCAGGATCTGTGATGGAAACAGGAGGGGGTCTAGAAGGTTCTCGACCAGGAAACGTGCTGGGAATCCATTTCTTCAATTGGGAGATGTGGAACGTTGGGTGAATCCGGTATGAGGTAGGTAGTGCCAGACGATATGCTACTGGATTAATGACCTGAGTGATAGAAAAAGGTCCCAAGAAGCGAGGTCCCAATTTTTTGGTGGGACATGAAAGGCGAACATGTGAAGAGGACAGCCATACTTTATCCCCCATCTGTAGTTCAGGTCCTTTCTGTCGGTGTTTATCAGCATAACGTTTGTAGTCTTGCTGTGCAGATCTCAGAATTTGACTGAACACATGATGAGACTGCTGTAATTGTTGTATTCGTTGATTAGCCTCTGGGACTGGAGTGATGGGGGTGAGTCCTGGTAGAGCTGCCGGGTGGTATCCATAGTTGGCCAAGAAAGGAGAGTTTTTTAAGGTACTGTGATAATGATTATTATAAGCAAATTCTGCCATGGGGAGTAAGTGGTACCAATTATCTTGTAAATGAGAAGAGAAGCACCGTAAGTACTGTTCCAAAGTCTGATTGGTCCTTTCTGTCTGCCCATTTGTTTGTGGGTGGTATCCTGAAGATAGGTTACTGGAAATTTGAAGACCGGCACAAAATGCTCTCCAGAATTTTGATGTGAATTGGGAACCTCTGTCTGAAGTAATGGATTGTGGTACTCCATGAAGACGGAAGATTTCCTGTAGATACAAAGAAGCAGTTCGACTGGCTGAAGGTAGACCTTTGCTTGGGATAAAATGAGCCATTTTAGTAAATCGGTCTACTACGACCATAATGGTATTATGTTGGTTTGAACCTGGTAAATCCACAATGAAATCAATTGTTACATCTCTCCAAGGACCAGAAGGTATGGGTAAAGGATGGAGCAAACCGGATGGTTTGGTGTGTTGACTTTTGGCTCTGGCACAAGTGTCACAAGAAGATACGTAGTGACTGACGTCCTGCTTTAAGTTTGGCCACCAGAAATACCGCTGAATGGCTTCTACGGTCTTTTGGACTCCCCCGTGGCCTGCAACAGGAAGATCGTGGAACTGGTGAAGAGTCTCTTGACGGACAGATTCAGGGACAAAAACTGTATTTTGCTTATACAATAGGCCATCAGTGAAGGTTAAGGCGTGTAGTTGTATCAAACGAGGAGACGGAGTGGTGGCTCGTTTGATATGTTCCAGTAAGTTGGTGGTGACAAGGAGGAATTGACGTGGTTGCAAAATTGTATCAGGAAGTGTAGTAGTATTGGAAGGTACCGTATACATCCTGGACAATGCATCTGCTTTCAAATTTTTTGAGCCCGGCCTGTAGGTGATGTGTAGTTGGAACCGGGCAAAGAACATTGCCCATCGGGCTTGACGAGGGCGTAGTCTGCGGGCTGATTGGAGATATTCTAGATTTCTGTGATCTGTATATATTGTAATAGGATACTCTGAACCCTCTAATAAGTGTCTCCATTCCTCCAAGGCGCATTTAATAGCGAGCAATTCCTTGTCTCCCACATCATAATTTTGTTCGGCAGGTGTGAGACGCCTGGAGTAGAAGGCTACTGGATGTAAACGATCTTTAATGCCCATATGTTGCGACAGTACTGCCCCCGTAGCGATATTGGAAGCATCAACTTCTAAAAAGAAAGGTTTATTGACATCAGGTTGTTGTAGAATAGGTGCTTGCGTAAAATGAAGTTTTAAACGGTCAAAAGCTTGTTGAGCTTCAGGAGTCCACTGAAAACTGGCATCTTTCTTGGTTAAACATGTGAGTGGTGAAATACATTTTGAGAAATCCCGGATAAAGCGTCGGTAGAAGTTGGCAAAACCAATGAACCTCTGAATTGCCTTCTTGTCAGATGGTATGGGCCACTTCAGTATAGCTGTTATCTTACGAGGATCCATCTCTAATTGCCCTGGGGAAACAAGGAAACCTAGGAATTCGATCTTAGACACTTCAAAAGAACATTTCTCCAATTTAGCGTACAAACCATGTGTACGAAGCCTAGTTAACACTCTCCTGACATGACTGCGATGTTCTTGTAGTGAATGTGAGAAGACAAGAATGTCATCTAAGTAAATGACAACAAACTGATCCAGAAGATCCCGAAAAACATCATTTACGAAATGTTGAAATGTTGCAGGAGCGTTACATAACCCGAAGGGCATCACGGTGTATTCAAAGTGTCCATATCTGGTTCGGAAGGCGGTCTTCCATTCATCTCCCTTGCGGATGCGAACCAGGTTATATGCTCCTCGTAGATCGATTTTTGAGAAGATCTTTGCAGTTGACATGCGTTCAAACAATTCTGGGATCAGTGGTAACGGATAGCGATTTTTGATAGTAATGGCATTGAGTTCCCGATAGTCCACGCAGGGGCGTAGACCACCGTCTTTCTTGGGTACAAAGAAAATCCCAGCTCCAGCTGGAGAAGTGGAAGGTCGAATAAATCCTTTCTCCAGATTTTCAGAGATGTACTCTCTAAGATGTTGCAGTTCTGGTCCGGATAGAGGATAGATATGTCCATAGGGGATAGTAGATCCAGAGAGAAGTTCGATAGGACAATCATATGGTCTATGAGGTGGAAGAAGGTCAGCCCCTTTTTTATCAAACACATCTGAGAAGTCCTGATAGACCATGGGTATGGTTGACGTTGTAACACAGGTCAATAGTTTAGGCTCTGTTTTGATAAGACATTTTTCTCTACAGTGGGTGGAAAGAAAGGTTACAGTCTTGGAAGACCACTTAATATGGGGGTCGTGAATTTGTAGCCATGGAAGACCCAAAATAAGAGGAAACAAAAGAGATGGAACAACTTCAAATTTAATTTCTTCTCTATGATTTACAGCAGTGAGAAGATACAGAGGTAAAGTTTCATAAAGAATGGGACCTGACTGTAGGTAGCTTGCATCCGCCATCTGAAGCGTGAATGGTTGGGTTTTGCGTTTGATGGGTATACCCAAGGATAACGCTGTCTCCTGGCTCAGGAAACAACTACTGGCTCCGGAATCTATGATGGCCGACACCTCACTCTGCTGTGTGTTCCACTGTAGAATAACAGAGAGGGATATGTAAGAAGAAGTGGGCAACAGAATAGAAGCGGATGATGTTGCAGGTAAAAAATGCCTACCTTGGGAAGGCCTTGGTCTGGTATCACAAGTCCTGAGATGGTGACCCCCTTTTCCACAATAGAGGCAAAGATTTAGAAGGCGTCTACGGTCTCGTTCAGCTTTAGACAGAGGTCCCCGTAGAACACCCAGCTGCATAGGCTCCTCTGTGGTGGTGACGGTAGCAGGTGGTTGAGATGAAGCTGGAGTACGATGGGGAGGAGAAGAAGTAGCAGAGCGTTCACGCCGCCGTTCTCTCAAGCGGCGGTCAATTTGTATGGAGAGATGAGTGATCTCGTCTAGTGTAACTGGTATAGGTACTCTAACCAGTTCGTCCTTCAGGCTTTCAGATAGACCCAGACGAAATTGATCCATGAGCGCAGCTTCATTCCACTTTGAATCAATTGACAGACGACGGAAGTCAGCAACGTAGTCCTCAACTGGGCGTCTCCCTTGGGTTAGGGACCTTAATGCTACTTGAGCTGAGGCCGTTTTAAAAGGGTCATCATATAATGAATCCATAGCCTGCCGGAAAGTCTGCCATGTAGTTAATACAGGGCTGTTGGTCTGTAAGAGGTGATGGGACCAGCCCTGTGGTTCTCCTCCTAACAATGTGATGGTAGTACGTACTTTGGTGAAGTCAGAGGCATAGGTACGTGGGTTGATTGAGAACAGTAACTCACAAGCCGTGATGAAGGACCTGTACCGGGCTCTATCCCCATAAAATCTTTCAGGCAGGGGAACACGAGGTTCCGGAGCAGAGTTCATCTCAAGGCTAGGAAGAGGTGGTGTAGAACCACCTGCTGCTTGGGTTAAACTTGGTTGGAGGTCCTGTAGTTGCTGTTGGAGATGTGTTTGGTTGGCCTGTAACTCCTGTACAGAAGCAGTGAGAGCAGCTATCCGACTACCCAGGGTATTTAAAGCTTCGAGCAACCCCGCGGGTTCCATAACAATTTTTTGGCTCAGTTGTTACTGTAAGGATGTAAGCTTACTGAAGCCTATCTCTGGGTGGGAGGAGCCACCCAGAGATTAGCAGGAAGCTATATACTCTAAGAACAGCGAATAAGGAACCCAGAATGCAGGGAATCAGTAGATAGGCCAAGGGTAGCTTTATTAAGATAATGCAAGTCCAGTGAAACAAGCCAGAGGTCAGGGCAGGCTGAGATGATGCAAGTCCAGTGTAACAAGCCAGAGGTCAGGGCAGGCTGAGATGATGCAAGTCCAGTATAACAAGCCAGAGGTCAGGGCAGGCTGAGATGATGCAAGTCCAGTGTAACAAGCCAGAGGTCAGGGCAGGCTGAGATGATGCAAGTCCAGTGTAACAAGCCAGAGGTCAGGGCAGGCTGAGATGATGCAAGTCCAGAATAACAAGCCAGAGGTCAGGGCAGGCTGAGATGATGCAAGTCCAGTATAACAAGCCAGAGGTCAGGGCAGGCTGAGATGATGCAAGTCCAGTGTAACAAGCCAGAGGTCAGTACCTGAGATTATACAAGTCCAGCGTAGCAAGCCAGAGGTCAGTACAGGTTGAGATATAGCAAGTCCAGCGTAGCAAGCCAGAGGTCAGTACAGGTTGAGATATAGCAAGTCCAGTGAAGCAAGCCAGAGGTCAGTACCTGAGATTATACAAGTCCAGCGTAGCAAGCCAGAGGTCAGTACAGGTTGAGATATAGCAAGTCCAGCGTAGCAAGCCAGAGGTCAGTACAGGTTGAGATATAGCAAGTCCAGTGTAGCAAGCCAGAGGTCAGTACCTGAGATTATGCAAGTCCAGTGTAACAAGCCAGAGGAGGTTGGTTGGAAGACCCCAGGAGAAAGGCTGGCTGGAAGAAGCTGGCTGGCCAGGAGGACTGCAGGAGAAGGCTGTGCTGGCTGGCCTGGAGGACTGCAGGAAAAGGCTGAACTGAAGACCCCAGGAAGAAGCTGGCTGGCCTGGAGGACTGCAGGAAAAGGCTGTGCTGGCTGGCCTGGAGGACTACAGGAAAAGGCTGTGGTGAAGGATGCAGAGCCTGCAAGCAGGAAGAGCTGGAGCACGAAACTGCGGCAGGTATACCGCCCGGGACTCAAGCGACAACTGAGCCCCGAGTCCCGGTTGCCGCCAGTTTAAATGAAGAACGCCGGGCGCCCAAGGAGTGACGTCGGTGCGACGACCGACGTCAGGCCTTGCTACTGCGCATGCGCGAGGACGCGCGCATGCGCCCAGCCGTCCTGAAGCCAGTAGAGCTACTGGCAAGGACGGCGAGGGATCTGACAACCCGTACAGCTGAAAACACTTTCTTAAGTATCCCAACACTTACATGTACAAACTGGAAAATGAACAGCCGATACAACACAGACATTCTCTCAGACAGACATACACATAACTATGCACACTTACCCAAAGATATGCTCATAGGCAAACACCCTCTTGAACAAACTCTCACACTTGCACAAAGATACAAGTTTTTAATTTTTCACAAATTGTATTTCAAACATTAGATCTTTATTTTCATATAATATATCTTTACAGGTTTAATAAGATAAGAGGGTGAGTAATAAATTATCTGCAATGTATTTTTATATGAGCATGTACAATAGTAGAACCATGACTGATGCTCATTTAATGATTCACTTCATCAAGAGCCACCTGTCAGTTATCCAGAATCTTTGCATTGACTAGTTCAAAGTTTTCGTCTGTAGTGAAACCCACACAAATCGTATCAAAGCAAACTGCTTTTCTTGGTGTATATGGAAAGAGGAGCAGCCCTGATAACTCTGCTACAGCAACACTTCAACAGGCCTGTCAACCTCAAAATGATTACACAGTCATGTATGGAGTTCATTCTTCTACCAGTGTGCAAAATAAGCAGCGCAGCCAACATAAATTTTAAAATAAATTGTGGAAACTTTCTGAATCACCCACTTAAATGAAAATTAAATTTCTGTGGGGTTGGGATTGGAAGGGAAGCATCTTGGTTTAGTATTGTAGTATTATATACATACACAAACACACACACACACACACACACACACACACACACACTCTAACACATTTTTACATACATAAACACACACACACCCACATTTACTCTTGCATGCACACACATCTATTCTCATAGAAGCACACATACACACTGACACACACAAACTCCCACAATCATGCACTCTTAGACACACAAACACACAGATATATTTACTCACACCAAAACACATAGACATGTTAGACTCATGTTACTGCTGTTGTTGATCCCATTCGCTTGAGCTACCTAATCATGCTGCTGATTAAATGTACCTTTCATGTGACTAACATTGCCCCCCAATACTTTACTAACGTAGTGATATGCACAGTCATATTGTCCTTAAGCTCCATAACTTAGCGGTATTGAAGAAAAATATTTCTTTGGCATGCAGCGGGCTGCACAGAACTTACAAGAGAGGCTCTATGCGCCTGCATGCTCAGGAACTTCTGTTACCGTAAGGTAACCAACTTAAGTTACCACCAATGCTGGCAGTGAATGGGACAGACAGCGCAGACTCAGAGGTACATTTCCTCTAAGATGTCTGTGCTGTCTGTCCTCTGCCAAAGAAGTATTTTTTCTTCAATACTTATGGAGCTTAAGAACAATATGACTGTCCATATTGCTAGGTTAGTAAAGAATTGGGGGGCAATGTTAGTCACATGAAATTTCCACTTTAAACAACTCAGCAGCAGCAAGAACAGCAGCTGCAAATTCCACAATTACACCGGGCATTTGACAATGAACAGCGGGCAACAAAACATGACCTGCTGGCAATAGACTAGTAGGGCCTTTTTTTCTCAGGGTTTGTTCTTAAAGCGGAACTATCACCTAAATTCAAACTTTTATAGTGGGTTTTAATAGTTAACCCAACATTAGAGATGGGTGTATTTTTTAACCCTTTGAGTGCCAGAGGGGTACGCAACGCATTGCAAAGCAATTCGTTCTGTACCCCTCTGGCACTCAAAGCGTTAAAAAAATTGCTTACAAGTGCAGATATTAGCCCATCAAAATCGGGCACTTCTGGGTTCTGCGGGACTGAATGTCCCGCTTGACTTCCCAGCTCCCCTTCGAAGCCGGGTTTCTGTGCTGTAGCGTTACAGCAAACTCCGTGTACAATGCTACTGAGGTTGAACATGCTCCCTGGGGCAGCTGGGAAGTCAAGCGGGACATTCAGTCCCGCAGAACGCGGAAGTGCCTGATTTTGATGGGCTAATATCTGCACTTGTAAGCATTTTTTTTTAAACTACACCCAGCTCTAATGTTGGGTTAACTATTAAAACCCACTATAAAAGTTCGAATTTAGATGATAGTTCTGATTTGACAACAAACAAAAAAAAAACAGTCAGAGGCCTACAAAAAAATAAACAGTTTTTGGGGGCATGTTTCTAACAAGTCAAAGTCTTACAAATCAATGTTTCCTCCGGGCTTTGGCCTCTAACAAGTCTAAATCCTACCAATCATCCTCTACAAAATACTTAATCCCATCAAGTATCAGTCTTGTTCAACTGATTATTTTCCCACACTCCACCAACACAGGCACCCGCATACCCCTTTTATACTATGCCTCTGGCAAATAAAATAACATTTGCTATGTACTGTGTGTAAATTCAATGTTCCCACTGATTTCAATGGAATGAGCTAGGCGAAAAAAACACTAAAAACTACATTTTTCGTGGGAAATTATTCACCAAGAAGTGCCATTATTCTCTGATTTTGGTTTGAGGTGAAAATGTTTTCCCTTCCCTACTTCTCAGGCTGATTCCATCTAAACTGTTTTATGTGCTTTCTACCAATTCTCTGACTTTTGCCTTCCATTGCGCATATTCAGAGGACTAAATGATAGCTTTCCTATTTTCTGGCTTAATAAGATGAACAACCTGCACTGGCCCATACCAACAGGAGATGCCTGTGATAGCTAAGTTGGTTAATGCGCAGCTGCAGAATTTGTTAAAACCTCAGCATTGGAGATTATAGTCCCCTCAAGGTTACCTCAGCCTTTCACCCTTCTGTAGTAGATAAAACGAATACACAGAACATACTTGAAAATCAGTAATTGAGAAACAATTCCAATGTATCTTCTCTGGTAAAATACATTAAATAAAAAATATGTCTATATATACACACTGGCATTTTATATTGTTAACAGATTCTTCCTGTGACAAGTAACCCAACTATGTTCCAAGTACCACTAGGTGTACTTGTACCACAAGTTAAGAAACTGGAATGTATGGTACTAGACAGGGAGCAATGTAGGTCTTAGTGGAAAGTGTATTTAATCTAAGTGTGAAGTGATTATACAGAAGGCTGAGGAAAAATATTACAAATTGAAGCATTTATTGAGTTTTGATCTCGTACTTGATCAGTTGCTTGATATGGTGTGTTTCATTGATCACTTGTTTCAATGACTGCATGCAACGATTGTTTAATTTCATTCAAAGTCAATGCTGAATTGTTAGCATTCAGAGGACAAATGATAAAAGTACAAGGGCTTCTTCTGTCTTGATCAATTTAAAGCCTGATATTGGTCAATTAATTGATTGATTGTGCCATTCAAAGTTTTGGTGACGAAAAATGGAAACAGGCTCTCATGAGTTTGGTCACATTTTGCTAGATTTAGCCTCTATACTGATTTGATTGCTCAAATGCTTCTCTGTTAAATCAGAAAAGTTACATTAAAGTATAATGAGTGTAACATCAAGCAAACACAAGTTCTTATGGTGCTGGTAAATGTGGTATAAAAAATGTGGAACATAAATGCCAAAACTCCTTTGTTAATGCTAACTAGTAAGTTCTTCTTCAATGAAACCTGAGAAATTTAGGGTTAACTTTCCACAAACATACCACAGTGGAGCAGTTCCCAGTTCACAGTGGGGCAGTTAGGATAGGGTAACCTAATGGCTCACAGGTAATCCTAAATGGATCAAGGTGTGTAAAGCATTTAAGCTTAGACAACAGTGGTGCGACCTGAATATATCTCTTTATTGCCAGTCTTTAAACTTGTAGTTGTTGGGTCTGAATTTAGTTATCAAATATGATTAATCCACCACCAGCATATGAAAACACAGGAGGGGGGGTGCACGATGCTCTGGAGATGTGTGTCTGCCGATGTGTGGCGATGGAGACACATATCACCATATGCACTAAGAATTAGGGATACAAGTGGAGGAGGGAAAATGAGCTCATTAGCATGCAGGATTGTCAAACTGCTGGTAATATGGAAAGGATGCCCTCCATAACACATCATCAGCAAATCAACAGCACTAAAGTCATTCTCTGCAACCCCTCCACACACACACACACACACACACACACTTGTCCACTGGGGGAGCTGAGAAGGTCCTCTCAAACTTCAGAACCATAAATAGCTTCCTTCCTGTAACCCTTTCAGTGTCATGGGTGGTCTTCTAGTTGCTCTAGCTCTGATAGTATGCCTATGGTTACATATGTTGCAGAAGCAATTGAATAAAATGAAATAAGTGACTCACACATATTTATGCTCTTATGTCTCCCTCTTAAAGAACGAAAGTACTGAAAGGGTCTCTTTCCTCTCTTTTGGGAACTGACAGTGATTGGAGTGAAATTAACTTCCAACCTCTAGTCAGAATTAAACACCAAAGTTAATTTCCTTTTTTCCTCTCTTTTTTCACTTTTAAGGTGATGTATAAATATAACACCTGCAGTACATCTACTTTGATACTATTTTCTTTAATAATGTGGCTTTTAACCCCTTCAGTGCCACAGGGGTCTACAATGCACATCCCTATAGCACTGAAAAGTTTAAGGAAAGGCAGCTGCTAGCAAACTGTCCTCTGGCTCTGTAGAGAGCAACAGGTAGGAGATGTTGGGGATGTGAACTCCAACAGCAGAGGCTACTATTATGGTTTAGTGCATGTGGCAAAGTACCACATTAACATATGAACACACCCACAAGAATATGACAGTGGCTCATTATCCTGCATTTCCATATGGAAATGAGCCAAAGTCAATGAGTTAAAAATTGTAAAACTATTGACGGCATGGAGGATTGATGAAGATGACAGCAGATTGGTGGTGGATTGACTGGGATATGATGGCAAAGACATGTGCCTTTGACACAGATACAACACAATGGGGGAGATGCTCTAAGAAGTGATAAAGAGGAGTTGACTTATCCAGTAATATCACTTTTCCAGCTTCTATGTTATTCTGTGGAGCCAATGCACTAAGATGTCTCCAACTTTTGAGATCTAAGTGCATTGGCTCTGTACAAAATATAGGAACTGGAGAAGTTATCTCTGAGTTATCACGTCTTGGTGCATAACCCTTGATTTCTCCATCATGAGCCCTTACTGAACTTTAGTGCATCTCAGTCTATGTCATCATGCAGTATACATTAACACTGAGTCTATAGCAGTGGTTTTCCACCCATGCCCTCAGGGCTTACTAACAGGCAGGACATGTGAATTTCCCTGATGGAGCACAGGTGTATTGATCAGAGATTCAGTAAATGTGATTAAGTCACCTATGCTCTAACAAGGAAAGTCTTGAATCCTGCTCTGTATGTGGGCCTTGAAGGCACAGGTTGAGAACCACTGGTCTGTAGCAATGTTGTAACCAATCAAACTCATATCACCAACTCACATCTGAGATCTCACAGTAACTGACTTAACTCTCACCAAGAGATCACAATGTCACAATTTGTAGCATCACATTATGGTAATACAGGCAGCAACTACCTAATGGAGAAGCCAAGGTTTTTACTTTGTAATGTTTGTGCAAAGCAGTGCCAGTAAGGGACTATGTATTCATTAAGAAAAACAGTTGCAAATCTGTGACAAAGCAATTGCCCCATGGTTTAATTAGGGCTTTTAATCCCTTGAATGTTTGAGAGAGAGCTTTGCAATTTATTGGGGACCTCTGTAGGTTTAAAGTGGGTAAGCCCAAATAAAGTCCCCCCACAATAATTATTCATATAGCGATAATCTTAGAAATGGTAGTATTATCCAGCATAAGTACAGTGTTATTAATAAATCCTACTTCATCTGAGACAAACAGGTAGGCATCGGCGCAAACATTTTGGCTTAGGGACATCTGTGTGTCTGTCCATCTGTGTGCCTGTCTCCTCTAGGAGGTGTTACATTGTACCTTAAGGTAATAGGAAGGGACTAAGGGGGCAGGCAGGCAGATGCCTCTAAAACAAGAAGCCTGACAGTCAGTATCAGATGAAGTAGTATTTCTTAACTCTGTACTTATGCAAGATAATACTACTATTTCTAAGCTTAGTGCTATATTAATAATTATTGGGGGGGCTTTATTTGGGGTGATAGTTCCACTTTAATGGGGAAAAAACATTTAAATCAATTTGGGGAATTTCTATTTTTCTCCATAGTACAGTTGGTTTGCCTCAGAGTTGCACCATTTAATCTTAGTGACTATAGCCCTAAATTCTGAGTGGGCATTTAACCCACCGACAGGTTCCCATGACTCATTATAATTTACCCTATATGACCCTTTGAAGCAAGAGGGATTAAAGGGACAGTAATGTTTCACAATAAAAACAGCTCTAATTAATCATCATAGTATTTGGACCTTGGAGAGTGTTATTTCAGTTCTGTCAGAGTTGTAGTTCAAGAGTAATTCAGTGACAAAGTGTCCCCCTCCCGCCCCTTTTACTGATGTAACACTGCTCAGCCAGATCAGAAGGGAGGTGCCCAGGTAGATTGCAGAGAGGGACAATCTTCAATTAAAGGAAAACCCTGAAAAACGTGTCAAGGGGGGCAGGGCTTTCTTTGTTCTCATAGGAAGAAAATTGTCCCCTGCTGTTATCTGTCTGGTCTATGGACTGCATTCCACAGAAGAGATGGCTTACACTAGGTAAAAGGGTCAGGAGGGGAAACTTTGCTTGTGAATATCTCTCAAACCATAAAAGTTTGAGAGATAAGACTTATATCATTCCTCATGTTTTTTTAATGCCTACAAAATAAAATAAAGCTAAAACGAAGTATTACTATCCCTTTAAATCTGCAGGGAACCGATCAGCTGCTAGTAAACCAGATCACTTTGATATAGAAACTAACCATAAACTATACATTCATGCTTATTGCTTTGTTTTATCATCCTTATAATATTGTATGTGATAAACATTTGTAGTCAGTTATATTTGTGAGGTGAATAGTGGATATAAAAGAGATTAACAGAAAACCTGTTAGTGGGATGAACTAATTATGATCAATATTTAAAACAGCCCCCTGTATGGGGACCTGTCTGATCGGTATACTTTCCATTAATTACATTGAGGCTTATAGATATGTATTATACATTTTAATAAAGCTATTTTTAATACCCAGTAAATCCAGCTGTTACACTTTTATATAACTGATCCCACACTTACCAACAGAGACATAAAATCTGTCCAGAAAAGCAAAGTGGTGCATGAGCAGTGACAGATTAAAAATATCAACCCAAACTTCATACCGGTGCTTTGCAATTACACCGGCAGGATCATTGAAGCAAACACGCTGGCTAAAACTTGCCTGAACTGGAACTGTCTCACCAGATCTCTGTCTCTGTACAACTAGTTGCTGTTCCGTTATCCTTTTTAGGCAACAAATGAGATGACTCCACAAACAAATGTACTTGGACTTATTCTCAGTAATTTTAAATCAGTGTGTAGGTTTTCTATTTCTGCAGGACTATGTAACTACACCAGTAAGGGGGAATATTGTTTCCTACTCTTCTAAATAAATCTCTAAAGGCATTTTTTCACTACATTGATATTTTAACAGTATCTTAACTAGGTCTTTCCCAAAGATATCAGATGACAGTGATAGGCAATGAGATCCTAAGGGGGACTGTTATGCCATAATAAATTATCAGACTGCTGTTTTGTGAGCAGGAGGATATGGATACAAATCATGCAGTTACTTATTAAAATCAAACATACCCAGAAAAGGAGAAAGGAGACTGTGGGGAATATGTATACAGATAACATAACCAAACCAGTCTTATATGAGAAGTTTATTTTAATTCTTAAAGGGATAGTAATGTTTCACAATAAAAGCAGCTGTGATTAATCTTCATAGTATTTGGGCCATGGAGAGTGTTATTTCAATACTATTAGAGTTGTAGTTCAAGAGTAATTGAATGATAAAATATCCCCCTCCCGCCCCTTTTAATGATGTAACACTGCTCACCTCAGAGAATCGACTGTTCAGATGGATCGCAGAGAGGGACAATCTTCAGTGAGCATAAGGAAAATACTGAAAACCTGTCAGGGGGTCAGGGTTTTTTCCTTATGCTCACAGTAAAAGATTGTCCATTGCTGTGAGCTGTTCGGTCAAGAGACCAGATTCCACATCTGAGGGGAGTGTTATTATTGAAATAACACTCTCCTTGACCTAAATACTATGAAGATTAATTGGAGCTGCTGTTTTTGTGAAACATTATTATTCCTTTAAGGTCTACACAATAAGGTGACCACATATCCCTTTAACCCCTTAATGTCTGATGACATACCAGGACCATCACGGCTGTCTGTGTTAAAGGGTTAGTAATGCCCAAAATAAAGTTTATTCTATATGGTAGATTTTACAAAAATAAAGTATTTGTAGAAAGTCCTATCTCTCAAATCTTTTGAGAGATATTTGCTGCTAAAGTTCCCCCCTTCCTCCCATTCTCCTGACGTCAGTGCTCTGCTGACAGCATGAGATCTCGGTCCGGGGATCAGCTGGCAGCTCCGCAGCAGAGCCAAAATAGCAATCTTTAAAAATAAATTACTTCATTGGAATGGTCTACAAAGTGTGCCTGGTTTGCAAGCACACTTTGTAGACCTTCCAATGAAGTCATTCTTTTCCAGTATCGCTATTGTGGCTCTGCTGAAGAGCCTCCTCATGTCAGCAACACAGATCTCCTTCTGACAGCTTTACAGCTGACATCAGGAGAAGGAGAACTTTAGTGGATGATATCTCTCAAATCATAAAGGTTTGAGAGATAGGACTTTCTCCATATACTTTATTTTTGTAAACTCTACCATATAGAATAAACTTTATTTGGGGCATTACTAACTCTTTAAAGGGATAGTAAAATTTCATATTTAAAGATCTGCATCTTGTAGCCATAAAAAAAATAAACAAAATGCCCCCAGTGCCATCTCTCAGACCTTTATGGTTTGAGAGATAATCATATTTAAAGTTCCCCCCTCCCTCACGTCAGTGCTCTAGCTGACTACAAGGGAATCCGGTTTGCAAGCACACTTAGAAGACCGTTCCAGTGAAGGATTTATTTTCCAATAACGCGATCTCGGCTCTGCTGAAGAGCCTCTGCCTGTCCCAGAACCAGATTCCCCTGCAGTCAGCAAGAGCGCTGTCATGAGGGAGGGTGGAACTTTAAATACAATTATCTCTCAAACCATAAAGGTTTGAGAGATGACACTGGGGGCATTTTATTTTTTTAATGGCGACAAGATGCTGCTTTTTAAATATGAAGTATTACTATCCCTTTAAAGGCTGATGACAGTCCTTGCAGGTCACGGAAGATTGTGTTCACAGTGTGGCTACACGCAGTGGGAGAACACTAAACACTTCCATTTAAAAAAAAAAAAAAAAGTGCTGTGGTGCTCCAGAGTGCCCCACCCCCGGACTACTCCATCCTTAAGGGGTTAAATCAGGGACGTTTATAAAATACACACACTGAAGGGTTGTAATGATTCCTGTACAAGGCTGCAGACTGCAGTTTTCATAAACATCCCTGATTTAAAGGGATATGAGGTCCCCTTACTATCCATGTACAATGCAATCCTGCAATATGTTTTTCATTAGTATACCATATTAAAACGACAATATGGTCACATCATATAACAACAAATATAGAGAAAGTCTGGGGAAGAACAAACCGCAACATATGTGACTAAAACTGGATGTTTAACCATTTGAGTGCCGGCGTTAAACTCCTTGGATGAAAGACAGCATTCTAACAAATTGCTTTGGAATATGCTGAAGACCCCTTTTTCATCCAAGAGGTTAATTTGATAACCATTATGCAGTTGTTTGGCTCCAGAATTGCTCTACTTTTGTTTTGTTATATACTCCTATAACAGGAGTGTCCAAGTTTGATTCTTAAAGGCCATAATTTGCCAAGATTTAAGGATTTCCCTGCTTTAGTCCAGCAGGTCAGTCAAAATGAGCCACAGATTAACTCACCAATCAGGGTTAGCCTTAAACTCTGGCCTGTCTGTAGCCCATGAGAACTGAACTTGGAGACTCCTGCCCAATAAAGTCTGTTCATCATTCACAAAGAAAACTGTGGTGTATTATATTTGCATATAGTTTTTTATGACCACATTTTCCCGTTAATTCAGGAAGGTTATAACAAAACACACACTGCATGGTTTAATTAATTCGTGCCAACATATAAAGTGCCATTTTCATATGTCTTCATACCTACCGAGTGTCCCTCTTTGAGACCCAAATCCCTCTGTCCCTCTGGTGTGTATATAAGTGTATCACATTCATCCAGAGCAATAAAACTCACATTACTGTTTATTTAAACGTCAGTATATGTGTTTCTAAATTAGTCTATGTAAATAAAATACTTTGGTCTTGTTCTAAATCATTTATTCAGACACAAAGAGGTGTCAGTAGGTCATGGAATTACCTACAAATTCTTGGTAATGCCCCACCCATCAGCCGTGCCCGTAACAGCAACAGCAAAAGAAAAGCGTGCCTCTTTAGCCACTTCAAATGTAGGGAGGCATGTGTCAAGGGGTTAAAAGTCCCATTTAAAAAAGCAGAACATGCATTTGTCTACAAAAGTATGTTGCAGTTAGCTTGCTGCAGAATTGCACCAACATGTTATATAAGGATACACTGTGGCTAGAGCAAGTTGGACAATCACTCAGGTATCAACCCCCTAGGGAGGAGGTACGACAAGAAAATATAAAGCAAAAACCAGACAAGTGCACTGCAACATAACATAATGTGGGCTAAATAAGGTGGATGAGACAAAAACAATGCGGGGGGACCGAGCAGTGTATATATTATAAACAGGGCCGGTGCAAGGATTTTTGCATACAAAGGCGAAGGTGCATTTTGATGCCCCCCACCGGACACAATCCCCCCCTGACCTTGCCACAATCCCCTGCCCCCGCCCACATATTCACCTCCACACTCTCCCCCCTTCCACATTGCCACTTCCACAATGCTCCCTTCACCTCCACATTGCCCCTTCCACAATGCTCCCTTCATCTCCACATTGCCCCTTCCACAATGCCCCCTTATCTCCACAATGCCCCCTTCATCTCCACATTGCCCCTTCCACAATGCCCCCTTATCTCCACAATGCCCCCTTCATCTCCACATTGACCCTTCATCTCCACATTGCCCCTTCCACAATGCTCTCTTCATCTCCATAATGCCCCCTTATCTCCACAATGCCCCCTTCATCCCCTACCTTGAGTCCCTGGTAGTCTAGCGGCGTGCCATAACTTAGAGCTCTGTGCCTCCTCCGGCACAGAGCTGAAGCTCCCACGCGCTGCTCTCAGTAATGCAGAGAGCTGGGAGATGATGTCATCTCCCAGCGCTCTGTATTACTACAGAGCCTGGGTCTCTCTACGGAGTTTCACATAGACGCCGCGAGTGAGCGCTTGGTAGTGTAAATCAGCGCTCCCTCTCGGCAGATATATATATTAAAAAAATAAAATAAAAATCCCAGCTGCCCCCTTTTCGGCGCCCCTCCGTTGTGGCGCCCTAAGGCAGCTGCCTGTCCTGCCTTATTGGTAGCGCTGGCCCTGATTATAAAGGTAGCTAATCTGACTGACCAGAAAAAGTGCTGCAAATTATACTCTTACAGAAGGAAACCAGATAAAGTGAATTGTAACAAACAAAAATAACAAATGATGAGATGAAAACAATCAATGTGGGGGTAACCAAGCAGAGTACACCCATTTAAAGGGGGTGTAACACCTCAATATGACTTAGCCTAAATAGTTAGGTTATATATATCAAATATGTCTAAAATTGTAAAAAAAATTATACGCATTATTTGGTCTAAATTGAAGTTATAAAGTCTGCCCTGCAGCTGTTTTCCCATAGACTGAGGTTACCTGTTCTGTAACTGCAGTCCGTCGCTCTGCCTCTGCTCCCCTCCCTCTATCCAGCCTCCTCTGATGACGGAGGCTTATTTCTTTAAGCTGGAGCTATCTCATTAGCAGAGATCGGTATCTAGACAATGAGATCTCTCCAGCTTAGAGACAGAAAACCTCCTTCATTGGAGGAGGCTGGATAGAGGGAGGGGAGCAGAGGCAGAGCGACAGACTGCGATTACAGATCAGGTAACCACAGTCTATGCACAAGTAGCTGTAGGGCAGACTTTATAACTTCAATTTAGACCAAATAAAGCGTAAAAAAAAATTTAAGACACTTTTAGTCACATTTGATATGTAACCTAACTGTTTAGGCTAAGTTATATTGAGGTGATACATCCCCTTTAAGGCCCACTGGGAGGTAAAAGCTGAAACTTTCCCAGTGGCAAAGGTTTGGGTTTACTCTGTTCAGATACAGGAGTGCACAAGCACCCAAAATATCACTTAACCCTTTGATTGCCAGTGTGGTACACAACACATTGCTTTGCAATGTGTTGCGTACCAGTCTGGCACTCAAAGGTACCCTGCCAGCACCTGCTTCCTGATCTTATAGATGGCTAACTGGATATCTTGTTAGCCTCACACAGTATATTATGAAGGCAACCTAATGATTGGTGGATAAAGCCAGCCAATCAGAAGATGCTATACTGTGTATCACTGGAAACAGAAACCATAAAAGTGAACTGTAGCATAAAATGGAAAGAGGATGGTGAAAAGAATCCAGTTGGGGGGGACCTAGCAAATTTGCTAAATTAGGAGAGTCAACTTAAAGGTATCCAGGTGGGGGGACCAAGCAAAGTACCTCATTTAAGGCTCACTGGGAGATAACAGCTTTTGAGTGCTATGTGTGTGCAAAACAAACTCAAAATATTGGAGTTAATGCATGTTAAACCCTGTGAGTGTAAGAAAATAAAGCTGCTTGCTGCTATGGAAATCAAGGTGTTACAGAGACAATTTGATAATGAGTGGGAGTGAGGTTGTTTCTCAGACAATGAAAGCAGGTACCTCCTACGCTAACAGCAATATGTCAGCTTCCTTGGTCGCGTATAAACAGGTATTTCCTAACTTTGTATTAACCCCTTATAACTAGGTGATATGCCTGGCACATCACTGGTTAATGATCACAGTACACCTCAGTGCGCTGTGTGAATGCAGCAGGAGGTTGTAAATGACCGCTCCATGACAGGTGGGTCCGCACATGTGATTGTTGCTACAGCAATCATATGTGAAACTTTATGTAAACAACACTGCCTTTGTCACCATTCTCTGCCTCCTCACTGTGATTGTGAAGCAGAGAGACAGAGAACACAGCTTACAACAGTTGAAATGGCCCTTTTTAAGTGGTGGTGCTTGGGTCAGGATTGGTGGGCAGATCATTTTTTTCCTTATTTTGTGACCTATTGACATCTCGGTATAAGTAAATATATGATTTATAACAAGATCACAATATTATACACTTATATACACACTGCACATTCTGATCTCATAAAATGAGGGACATAGGGATTTGCATCTCTGAGATGCTGTTCCATCTTAAAAAGGACACTTGGGAGGTTTGAACAAATGTTCACACCTTGGAGGAGATTCACTATAAGCGGTGATAAAGAGGTGATAAGGTGGAGATGACTTCTCTAGTTTATCACTTCTCCAATTCCTAGGTTATTCTGTAGAGTCTATGAACTAAGATTTCTTTAACTTTAGAGATTTTAGTGAATAGGCTCTATAGAATAACATATGGAGAAGTCCTCTCCACCTTATCACCTCTTTCTCACTACTCAGTGAATCTTCCACTTTGTATCCAGTCCCTGGAGGTCATTTTATACATTATCAAACTAAATGACGTGTTATATATATATATAAATTGCATCAAATGAAAACCCTGCTTATACTTTAACCCCTTAAGGACCGGGAAAATCTGAGGTGGTTTTCCCTTAAGGACCGGAGCAATTCTGACCTTTTTGACTATGTCTTTGTTCAACAGTGTTTTCCCTCTTAGGCTTTTATTCCACCCCCATAAATTATATACTGTTTTTCTACGCACAAATAGGGCTTTCTTTTGATACCCCACTTATTTAGATAACTCAACACTTACTTTTATGAAAATTAAAAAAAAAAAGTTAAAAAAAGTAAAAAAAACACCATTTTTGATTTTTTTCTTGGGATCAATTGGCCACAAAGGGTTACATTTTTATGGCGACTGCATGAAAAGTATGACCGGTCAGTCATACCTACAAAATGCGCAGTTTAAAGTGGCCACTGTCCCCCCTGGGTGAAAATCCCCATGTCCCTTTTTCCCACCCTATTTTGACACTTTTTTATCCCTGGCATTTGGTGGTGTATATAAGTGTATTACATGGCTCCACAAAAATCACACTTGCAATATTGTTTAATTATATATAATTTTTTTAAATATTTTTTTTTTTTGTAAAAAAAAGTGTGTTTTTTTTTTGTTTTTTTTTAAAGTGTATAATTGCAGGTCAAAAATTGACCTGCACTTAGCCAACCTCCTGCACAGCAGTGAAGGGGTTAATACCCCCAGCTGCTGTATTTTTTTTTACCACTAGGTGTCTCCAGTCTACATCTGTCTCCCTTACTTTGATCGCAAGGGAGACAGAGGCAGACGAGACAGGCACAGACAGCATGCTTTGCATGCTGCCTCTGTCTGTCACTATGCCGGTACATGTGATCGCTGCTACGGCGATCACATGAACTGGCACAAGCAGGAAGGGCTGAGACTGAACGCCCCGGTCTCGGAGCGCTCAGTCTCAGTCTGGAATTAATGATAGCAGCGTGCACGGAGGCACGCTGCTATCATTTAAGCCATGCGGTCCTGGACCGTCATGGGTCGTTAAGGGTATAACAACCCATGATGGTGCAGGACCGTCATGGGTCCTGAAGGGGTTAAGAACAGGTATATCAAGTGTTATATATATACATTTCATCAAAAGAAAACCCTGCTTATACTTTAAGAACAGTATATCATTTTTTGTGGGTGCACTAAATGAATTGGAAGAAAAGTAGTATTGAACAAAGACATACTAAAAAGGCCTACATTGCTCTTGACCTTGAATGTAAGAAAGCACTTAGGGGTTAATCATGTATCGGTAGACATGGACCTATTTGAAAGATGTTTTAAAGATGCCTTGAGGTACCAGTTCCACTTTAAATTGGAAATTTGATCCCTTGAATGCTAGAAAGGCCTCTATCCCATTGCTTTGGTGTTGGTGACCTTCCTAGCATTTAAGGAGTTAATAGTCCTATTTAAATTTGAAAACCTCATTCAAAACTTGTCATATGTCATGCTATCCAAAAGTCCAGCAGATGTACAGTTTAGGAAATAGTCACACCTTTAGTTCTGGGAAAAATAAAAGTGGGTTTCCTGGTGCAGCACACCACTACATTAGCATAATAAATGTCACTTAAAGGGATAGTAATACTTACATTTTACTCCCCCCCCCCCCCCAAACATGTAGCCCTTAAAAAACTTAATTAAATGAGCCCAGCGGCATCTTTCAAACCTTTATGGTTTGAGAGATATCCACTTTCAAGTTTCCCTCTCCCTGATGTCAGCGTTCTAGCTGAAAGCAGGGGAATCCGGTCCCTGAGCAAGCGGAGGCTCTCCAGCAGAGCTGAGATCGCGTTATGAAAGAAGAAATCCTTCACTGAAATAGTCTTCTACGTATGCTTGCAAAACAAGCACACATAGAAGACCATTTCACTGAAGGATTTCTTCTACCATAATGCGATCTCGGCTCAGCTGAAGAGCCTCCACCGGTCCCGAGACCGGATTTCCCTGCTGCTAGCTAGAATGCTGACGTCAGGGGAGAGGGGAAAAAAACAAAACTTTGAAAGAGGATATCTCTCATACCATAAAGGTTTGAGAGATGTCGCTGGGCTCATTTAATTCAGGTTTTTAAGGGCTACAAGATGGGGGATAGTAAAATTTAAGTATTACTATACCTTGAAAACCTTCATTAGCATAGGAAACATCGCTGTACAGCTTGATTAGCATATGTGCAGCAATTACCATACATTAGCATACAGACCCACTTATGAATATCTACTTAACTAATTTTTTTCACTAACATGATACATAGGCAGTTTTAATGAAGTTTCCAAATATGAAAACTTGAATCAAGGTGGTAGATCTGCTTTAAATCAATAGGGATTCTTATTTGACCTTATGGTGCAGGTTAGTGCTAGATTTGTTTTTCCTTTAGGTTACAAAATATTTAATCGCTAAGTCTGTGGTTATTGTTGGTTGTGCATGCTTGTAAAGTAGAACTAACATTTTATCATTAATTGTGGGATTTTGAAATCCTCAAAATCCCCTGTATTTATGTTAGCCATTCCTTTTTTAAAACTAATAGTTTGCAAGATATTTTGTTTTATTTCAGTTTATGCAAATTAGTCAGTATTTCCTGGTAGAATGTGGCAGCTGGGAGGAAATGTTAATTTCTAGCACATCAACCAATACTGCCCAATTTATAGAAAATGACAAATAAATAAAGCTAAATATTTTGCAAACTACTGTTGTAAATAATATCAAACATATACTGTATGTACATGTGATTTTTTTTAATGTATTCCTAATCTCCTAAACTGTTATAAACTGTTATAAAGTGTCAGTTTGCACATTTTGTATAATGTTTTATTTATCAGGTATACTAGTACGGGAAATGGCAAGGAGTAACATGATAGCATGGAAATAATTTGAAAGAACCTAGTGTTTGTTTTATAAAATAATAGAAGGGACATTTTTAAATTGTAACTTGTTTTGAAAGGATTATTACCAATTAATTATACTTATGAGACAGAGGCACAAAGTATCATATGGATGTCGCCCAGTGTCCCTAAACCAGACATCCACTCATGGTTTACGGAGGTCAGTTTATTGTTTAACTCTTAGGATGCTAGAGAAATCTTCAACTCATAGCAAAGCTTTGCAATGCATTGGAGACCCCTCTAACAGCCAAGGAATTAAAAACGTTTTTGTTTTAAAGGCAAAGGGTTTTCTCTGTGCCACGAAAAGTAACTGCAACTGGGAGTGGAGTTAAAAAAAAGCAGAGAGGCGTGGCCATGGGTGTAGTTAAGGGTGCACTGGGCTTCTTGCCTAGGGGTGCCTGAGGTATAAATCTGGTCCTGTTGATTGTTTTTGCAAATGTGATCTACTGGATTAGTTTAGTTAAAGGGATAGTAATGTGTTATTTCAATACTGTCAGAGTTGTAGTTCAAGAGTAATTAAATGATAAAGTATCCCCCTCCCGCCCCTTTTACCTAGTGTAAGCCGCCTCCCCTCAGATGTGGATTCTGGTCACTTGACCGGACATATCACAGCAAGGGACAATCTTACTGTGAGCATAAGGCAAACCCTGCCCCCTGACAGGTTTTTCCTTATGCTCACTGAAGATTGTCCCTCTCTACAATCCATCTGGACAGTCTTGCTGCTCTGAGGTGAACAGTGTTACATCAGTAAAAGGGGTGGGAGGGGGATACTTTATTAGTCAATTAATCTTGAACTACAACTCTGACAGTATTGAAATAACACTGTCCATGGCCCACATTCTATGAAGATTAATTGGAGCTGCTTTTATTGTCAAACATTACAATCTCTTTAAAGCAGTGGTTCTCAAACTGAGTTACTTAAAGTATTTAACCCCTTAAGGACCATTGCCGTGCCAGGACCGTCACGGCAGTTCAGCACTTAAGGACCAATGACGGTCCTGGCACAGCATGGAGTTAAGGGCTCCCGGCGCAGCTGCACGCCGCTCCGGAAGCCCTGAACCGGAAGCCACAGTAAAAAAAAAAATGCCCCGTGGTCCGCAAGTGCCGGCCGCACGGGATCGCGCTGGTCCTTAAGGGGTTAAAGGGGTTCCGCAGAGCAAATGTATGTAATAACAGACAGCATAACATAAAATAGTTACCTAGAACTGCCAGCTGATATGTACAAGGTCTTGCAATACGCAAACATAATAATAAATATGACATGCTCTGATACATTTAGTCTAATAATGTTGTTTAGTTACCAAAACAAAGTAGCATCTAAATTTGATACTAATAGTATTTTCACTCCTTGGATGTCAGATCGGTCTGCAATGCATTGTAAAGCAATGTGTTAGTGACTTCTCTAGCATTCATGGGGTTTGATAGGTTCCATGGGGATTTCCTTTATAACTAAATCATTTCATGACAGCAAACATTTTTAGAAGCCCTGAATTAAGGAAACAGAAGCCCTTTATTTTGTTTTGACTTTACATACTCTACAAGTACAAAACATGTACATGAAAATTGCAAATTATTTTTATAATTTTTTTTCATCTTCCCTATTTTTTTATTTTTTTATTTTTTTTACACTTTTATGTCCTTGACAATTAGCTACCTGGATCTGTTGACAGAGATCTTTCTGTCAGGGAACATGAAAGAAGGTCTAGTGATACAATGCAAAATAGAAAACGTACACAGAGCATTCAGTGCAGTGGGGAAGAGTTCAACATTGCAGTACATCCTGCTTTGGTGTAACGTTGTATTACATCCTGCTTTATGTTCCATCCATCAACCAGAAAACTCTCTGGAAACTGAGATCCAGGTAGCTCACTGTCAGTAACATAAAAGTGTTAAAAAAGTAAAGATTAAAGGGATAGTAATGTTTCACAATCAAAACAGCTCCAATTACTCTTCATAGTATTTGGGCCATGAAGAGTATTATTTCAGTACTCTCAGAGTTGTAGTTCAAGAGTAATTGAATGATAAAGTATCCCCTCCTGTCCCTTTTACTGATGTAACATTGCTCACCTCAGATCAGCAAGACTGTCAAGATGGATCACAGAAAGGGACAATCTTCAGTGAGCATAAGGAAAAACTTGTCAAGGGGAATAGGGTTTTCCTTATGTTGAAAATAAGAAGATTGTCCCTTGCTGTGATCAGTCTGGTCCAGTGACCAGATTCAACATCCGATGGAGATTGTCCCGGTGGTGGTTTGGATGTCTTTAGGAAGAGGGCATCCCATCGCTACCACCAAATGTGACGGTACCAGGATTTACCGGACCCTTTTGGGGTCGTCGGTTCCTGAACCTCCGCTGCTGCTGCCCCTCTTCCCTGGCTGGAGCCCTGCTGCTTCCTGGAGGTCCTGGATACTCAGGCAGGAACAACTGGATGCTGCCCCCTGGCAGACTGGCAGAGCTAGTGAATTTAGCTGCAGAACCCTAGGTGGGGTTTCCAGAGGCCCTACGCCAGTAGACCAGTGAGGCAAGTGAATTCGCTCCTGCAGTGGCTAAGGTGAGAATCCCCAGCCCAAGCTCCCTCCAGAAATACAGCCGAGACTTGTATTAAAGAGGGTAGAACAGAACAGCCTTTATTGATAAAACACACTGCTTAAATACACTTCCAGACACTCTTATCAAGATAAGAATACAAATTAGTGCCTGAAAAAGGGACATTTTAACTGGTCCATAATAACCTCCCCTGACTGGTCAATGAAGCACAGCAGGAGTCAATTCACATTCCTTAGCACATGGAGTATTCTTTAAACAAGCCCGAGTGCTGGACTTAAGAGCCCACTCTGCAATCTGATTCCCCAGATTTACCAAATGTCACACAATGTACAAAACAGTGATCAATATTTCAAATGTTATAGTTCTAAATTATTCCATCTGGTCACAGTGATAAACTGGAGAAGTCATCTCCACTTTATCACCTCTTTATCACCTCTTTGGGAAGCAAGAACTTGGGGGGGGGATTCACAATGTGTTTGAGACATCACTGCTCTCCAAGGAATCAAAGACCCATAGTGCCCACAGACCCATAGTAAACCAACTGCACCATAGGTGACAAGTACACATTCATGTTAAATTTAATTGGGTTTTAACCCCTTGAATGCCAGAGAGGCCTCCCATACATTGCGTAGCAATGCACTGGAGACCTCGCTGACATTCACATGGTTGAAAAGCTCTATTCAAATGCACGGTGCAGTTGGTTTACTCCAGAATAACTCCAGTTTTATAAATAAGTGTCAGTGAGTCTGGGATAAAGCCTAGCAAACACTAAAATGTCAATAGAAAAAGGTATAATGTTATATCAGTCAAGTATGAGCAGTAGACCGTATCACCAATTACAAAACCTTTACAAATATAAGCAAACAGTGGCTCTCTAGCAGCAATACTTTCATCAGAAAAAAAAATTAAGAAAGATTTAAAAGTTCATCATATAACAAGTGCATGTCACCTTGAATTTTTAAGGGGACCAATAGTGCAGAAAATATATTATATAATTAGAAATTACATTTTGTGTATATTCATGGTGTTCATTTTTCTCTGCAATGTGTACAATAAGATATATATAATTTTGTTAATGATCCAGCCCCTTTCTAATGACCATAGCTCTTCATTTCAGTGGTATGCCTTAGGCATAACATTTAGGTGTACCTTGCTGAGTCGTTGCTATGTGGTACTGGGCTTTTTTAATCCACCCATTCACCTTCTATACTGACCTAGATCATCCCAGTCTCAATTCTCTCATTGCGGTACCCTAGACACACCCATCTGTTGTTTCATTTATTTTTGGAATGCAGTAAATTGTCTGTGTCTCTCTCCCAACACAAACCAAATCTATAAGGTAACAAAATATATATTTCAGTTTGTGTCTTTTAACAAAGAGCTTTAGAGAAAATAACTTTCCAGGAAGGGGACAGTTAATAACTTCTTCCTGCAAGTCAGTGGTGATATCACTTATGGCAGTGAAGCTATAGGATGTTGTGTAATCTCAACTGGCCAAACCTGGGCTGACTGGGAGAGAGAGAAAAAAAAACCTGCCGTGGTGACAAGGAGTAAGGAGAGAGAGGAAGCCCTACCCAAAATGTCATATCCTACACAAAGCAGAAGCAAAGTTACTATTTACATGATCTGATTATACTTATTGTAGAAAAAAAATATTCATGTATACTATGCTTCCTACACCATTTTCTATAAAATCAGCACATTGTATTAGGCATGACAGATTCACTTTGAAGGGACATTAAAACCAAACTAAAAATATGTCCCTATTACCTGTTTGTAATAAGTGAGGCATTGTGGTGCTTCCTAAAGTGTTCTTGGGGGCTCTGTGTGCAAGATGGAGACCTCACCGAAACCCAGCTGCCACTACTTCCATTGGAGATGAGACAGTCATTTTTACAAAAACAGATTGCTTGTGATGTACAGCTACTTCCAGGAACACATCCACACAATGTACCCTATCAAGGGACGTCCTGCTATTTGTTGGTCTAGGGTTCAACTGGATTGCCTATTTAATTGGAGGTGCCAAGTAATGATGGATGTACTCAGGACTCTTTCTTTATTTTCATGAAAAGGATCAACATGAGGAGATCTGAATAAACCGCAATGGGGAAATAAGTATAATGCAAGACTATGCTGCATGGAAATCAGTGCCAGAGAAGTATTCAATGCATTGGATAACTTTCTGGCACACAAAGGATTTACTGTCTAAATACACATTTCTTCTCCGGTTATGTGCTAATTCTGCTACATTCATAAAACACTTTTATAGTATCCATCCATTCAATTTATGGCAGCTACTGACAGATGTCTACAAGATGAGTACAAGATGAAAGTATTTTATTCACACACAATGATTTATAAACATATATACTGAAGTTTAAACCATAAGTAACCAACAAATAGTTTGTGAGCTACTGGTAGCTGTTAGGCTACCAGTAAGTAGGTCTCTTCACTTCAGTCATGTATCAAGCTATCTTTCCTGCCAGATGCAGATCCAGTGGTTAAAATCTGCCCCACAATTGGTTATGTCCAGTCTGGACAAAACTTTCATCTGTGGTACCCCGCAGTGGTTATTCAGAGAGCTGCTCGTAATGCAGATAGAGTGCCTCACAACATTTTCATGGTTTTCTTACCCCACTGCATTTTATTCTGCATGCTTTGTAAACAAGATACACAGCAAGCCACGATATACAGTAAGCCAGCATGAGCCAGAGTGTGACTCCACATCCACTCAGAGATTGTAACAAAAGTTGCAAGTTTTCTGTTATATTCATTAAATGTTTAAAGGGATAGTAATACTTCGCTTTAACTTTATTTTATTTTGTAGGCATTAAAAAAACATGAAGAATGATATGTCTTATCTCTCAAACCTTTATGGTTTAAGAGATATTCACAAACAAAGTATCACCCCCCTGTTCAAACAGATCAGAAGGGAGGTGCCCAGGTAGACTGCAGAGATGGACAATCTTCAATTAAGATAAGGGAAAAAGCTGAAAAACTTGTCAAGGGGGGAAGGGCTTTCATTGTTTTCATACAAAGAAAATTGTCCCCTTCTGTTATCTGTCCTGTCATACAACCAGATTCACATCTGAGAAGAGATGGCTTACACTAGGTAAAAGGGGCGGGAGGGGAAACTTTACTTGTGAATATCTCTTAAACCATAAAGGTTTGAGAGATAAGACTTATATCATTCTTCATGTTTTTTTAATGCCTACAAAATAAAATAAAGTTAAAACGAAGTATTACTATCCCTTTAAGAAACCACTGTAATAACTTTAAACATGCACAGAAATATGGGATAGTGTTTTTAAGGATGGGAAGGCACTACCACTCAGAAAATATGTGGCTACTGGAGAGACATGGGCTTTTGTCACCTACAGTGAATATATCGTTCATCTGCTAAACATGATACATCATGTTACATAATTTTATGACCTTGAGCTGGTAATAATGTCACTTTTTTCTGTGCAGCACTTTAATATCGGAAGGCATGAAAAAGAATGAATAGTAGGCAAGAGCATCTCCAGCAATGGTTTAATATGTTATAAATTCATATATTTTCAATATATGTTTTAGAATAAATCAGTACACAATTCATTGACTAAAAGTAGCTCACATTAAAGGAAAGGTTGGAGACCCCTGGTTTAAACAAAAATTGATGTGAGTTTTAGTACAGTGGAGCAGTGTGATACACTTATAAACATACCACACATCTCTTAAAAAGAGGGACACCAGAGTGGTAAAGTGGGACATTTTATCTAGTCCCTGTTAGAAAATTCAATAATTGAGCACAAATCATCACAGGAAAACGTAAACAATTTTGTGCTTTTTGTTCTTCACTTTTTCTACTTTTTTATGTTATCAAACTAAATGATGTCTTATACTTATAAATATGGTAGGATAAGAAAGCCCTACTTAGTCTTAAAAATAGTTGGTGTACTAAATGAATTAGTTGGAAAATATGGTTGAACAATAACATACTAAAAAGACCAAAACTGCCCTGGTCCTCTAGTATAAAAAAATATCCTGAGGGGTTATGCAGAAAGTGATACAGAGGTGATGAAGTGGAGATCACTGCTCCAGTAGTATCACTTGTCCAGTTCCTATATTATTCTATAGAGACTATGCACTAAGATCTCCAAGGCCAGATAAATCTTAATGCATTGGCTCCATAAAATAACATAGGAATTGGAGAAGTGATATCCCTGGAGAAATTATCGCCACTTTATCACCTTCCTATCACACCCCTGGTCACCAAGGGACTAATATGTCCCCCAGAGCTAAAACTGGATTTAGTCTCAGAAGAATTCCCAGTTACCTGGGTAGTTACACAAGTGAGACTGGCTGAACTAAGTGGCTCCATTCTGCTCCCAAATGCTATCTTTCTATGTCCACCCAGAATGATGTGTAACTCATTGGTGATTATGCATTAAGGAGTGATAAAGAGGTAATAAAACAAAGATGACATCTCCAGTGATATCACTTCTCCAATTCCTATGTTATTCTATGGAGGCTCTCATTAAGATCTCCAAACGTGGCTCTGTAGAATAAACATAGGAACTAGAGAAGTGATTTCACTGGAGAAGTCCTCTCCACTTTATCACCTCTTTATCACATCTTAGTGCATAACCCCCAAAGAAGTTGACATTCTTTATGTGTATGTCTTTCCATTGAATACTTGTTAAGAGATAGTAATGTTTCACAATAAATGCAGCAAAAGTTAATCTTCAGAGTTTTTGGGCCATGGAGTGTGTTAGTTCAATACTGTCAGAGTTGTAACTCAAGAGTAATTGACTGATAAAGTATCCCCCTCCTGCCCCCTTTTCCTAGTGTAAGCCGCCTCCCCTCAGATGTGTAATCCGGTCTCTTGACCGGACAGGTCGCAGCAAGGGACAATCTTCTTACTGTGAGCATAAGGAAAACCTTGCCCCCCCTTGACAGATTTTTCAGGTTTTTCATTATGCTCATTGAAGATTGTCCCTCTCTGAGATCCATCCGAACAGTCTTGCTGCTCTGAGTTGAGCAGTGTTACATCAGTAAAAGGGGCAGGAGGGGGATATTTTATCATTCAATTACTCTTGAACTACAATGCTGACAGTAAAGAAATAGCACTCTCCATAGCCCAAATACTATGAAGATTAATTGGAGCTGCTTTTATTGTGAAACATTACTATCCCTTTAAAGTAATGCAATGTGTTTGATACCTCTCTAGCACTCAAAGGGGTGTGCAACACATTTCTTTACAATGCATTACACAAACTTCTGGTCCTTACAGAGTTTGAATGAATTCACAATTGAAAATCTTTAAATGATATAACATTAGCTTGTGGTTTGCTTGAAAGTTGCATACTAAAATGTGATATGACTTCAATTACTCCTCTATAAGTTATCTTAAAAGTCAATTTTTATTCTAAAACAGTCATCGAACTAATATGATTCTGTTCATCTCACTCTGTCAAACTATTTACATGGACTCTGCCATGTTTAATTTTTTTGAGGTCTCACTAAAAATTGTTCTATAGAAAATCTATCAACTTAAACATCTGAATACAATAGTCTTTCATCAACAAACTGCTCTGGAAATTAGAAAGCATACCATGGAACAATGTCATGGAACAGATAAATGTCTCTTAATTAGCAGCCTCACTGTTTCATTTCTGCTCTAAAATATGAAATCCTGTTTGATTTGCTGGTTTTACTGTTTATTATAAACAGATTTGTATCTGTTTTAACCTTTTAACCCTGTGCTTGACACAAGGGAGTTTCAAAGCAGTAATCTCTTGAATGTAATAAACTTTTCCAATGCATTGTAATATCAGCCTTTACCAGTAATGCTGGGAGGCCTTCCGTCAAGCTACAATTTTTTTTTTTTTTAGTTTATAGCGTTTGATAGGCTCAATTTAAATCTGCTACAAGGCAAAAAAATATTAGAGAATGTTTGTCCTTCATATGCTTTTTTTAACATAAACATATATTCTTTGAACAAGACCCTGCTTGAAACTTTTTGACAAGTGATATTTTTGGTAGTGTAATGAGAGAACTTCACCTTGACAAGTAAAATGTACTTCACCATATGCATTATATATTATGGGGGTTATGCACTAAGGTGTGATAAAGAGGCGATATGGTGGAGATGAATTCTCCATTTCCTATGTTATTCTATAGAGCCTATGCACTAAGATCTCCAAAGTTGATCTCAGTGTATTGGCTCCATAGAATAACATAGGAACCTGAGAAGTAACATAGTAAATTAGGTTGAATAAAGACACAAGTCCATCAAGTTCAACCTTTGCCTCATACCCTAGTGACATGAGAACTGTATAGCTTTCCTGCTACCAAATAAGTTACTCTTTAGCAGACCTTCCTGATTTGCCTACTAACATACAGTATAACCCTGTATGTTCCCTTTTGAAATAAATATATCTAATCTTCTCTTAAATGTATCCATTGTATCTGCCATAACCACCTCCTTGGGCAAGGACAAGGAATTCCACAATTTAACAGACCTTACTGTAAAAAAAAAAAAACCCTTCCTCTGCTGAAGTCTAAACTTCCTTTCCTCTAATCTCAAGGGGTGTCCCCTAGTCACCCGATCAGGCCTTGGAATAGATAGTTCACCATAGAGATCCTTGTATTGATCTCTCATATACTTGTACAATGTGATAAGAACTCCTGTTAGTTGTCTTTTCTCTAAAGTAAATAAAGACGTTATAACACTGGAGAAGTTATCTCCACTTTCATTTAGTGCACAACCCCTTATTTATTCAAAGGGAGGGTTGGAGATATTGGTCACTTACATATGATGCTGGCGTCGTTTACAGAACATAATAGAACATAGGTCTGCAGACAGGTTAATAATAATAATAACAGAATAATGTTAAACTACTTAATAGCAGTGTTTTTCAAACCTCTCCGTAGCAGTCTAATGTAAAATTTCACCCTTCCACACGAACATAACGTTTCAAATACACTTTGAAATACTCTGCTATGGAGAACTTTCAGTACAGTTCAGTGGAAAAATTTTACATACACCTATTACAAGTATGATAATAGGCTAAAGTCACATGCAAAATTATATAAATGAGTAAGCGTAATCTGAGGCTGTATTAGAAAGCTATGACAACATCAGAGTGGGAAAGCTTTTTCCGTAAGCACTGACACTATCTCCAGCTGTCAGATCTTCATACATACGGTATAGAGTCACATTAACATAAAACACCCCTAAGAATAAGAAAATGATTCATTAAGTGAAATTTAAATACTAAATAAGGCACTGGCTAAGAATACAGTGGCCATACAAAGGCTAACAATACTGTGGCAACATCATGGCAATAAAGAAGTATCTGAGTCAAAATCAGAGGGATAGCATTTATTTGACTGCAGCTTTGTGCATATGACAAAGTCAGTTCAGATCAAAGTTGCCTCTATATGGCCACACAAGACTCTTAGTGCATCTCCCCTGCCATGAAAAGACCATAGAGGTAAAATTCACACTAGGACACTTGTGATATAAGAAACTTCTGCAGTGCATCTTGAATAGCATGTGGGCAATCACCATTCTGGGTTTATTTTTTTAGTTTTCAGGTGTCTTAAATGTGGGCTAAGACTTCATACAGCAAAAGTACAATTCACCAGCATCTGCAGATTTCCACACTGTTCTCTGTAATGAACAAATTATCTCTCCTGGTGGCCAAAATCATTAAAATTTCACTAGCCTGGAGGGGCAGTTGTCACCCATGACAGCTAAACTCTAGATTATGATAAAAAAGACATTATCTCTACATTCATTGTTTTTCTCTGCTTAAGGCAACTCAAACAGTTTAGATTTAAGAAGTGACCAAGTCAATAGCAGGAAAAGTATTCTGATCATGGGATAAAGCAGAACAAAACATTTAACAGTTAAAATGAGTTTGGTAGATTGTGGATATTCCAGCTTTATAAATAACAAAATTGTATCACTTAAAGGCATAGTAATGTTTCAAAATAAAAGCAGCCCCAATTAATCTTCATAGTATTTCAGCCATAGAGAGTTGTAGTTCAAGAGTAATTGAATGAAAAAATGTCCCCCTCCCCCCCCCCCCCCGGGTTACCTAGTGTAAGCCACCTCCCCTCAGATGTGGAATCTGGTCTCAAGACCAGACAACTCACAGCAAGGGACAATCTTCTTATTGTGAGAACAATGAAAACCCTGCCCCCCATTGGCAGGTTTTTCATGTGTTTTTTTTATGCTAATTGAAGGTTGTGCCTCTCTGCAAGCCATCTGGACACCACCTTGCTGCTCTGAGGTGAGCAGTGTTACATCAGTAAAAGGGGCAGAAGGGGGATACTTTATAATTCAATTACTCTTGAACTCCAACAGTATTGAAATAACACTCTCCATTGCCCCAATACTATGAAGATTAATTGGAGTGGCTTTTATTTTGAAACATTACTATCCCATTAAAGGATTAGTAATACTTAAAATTTAAAAAATATATGTTGTAAGGTTTATCCACCTGAGTTAAAACAATGGTACTCCCACTGCTGAGAGATATTTTATTAAAAAATTATAACTGCTCAAACTTGAATTTTGTAGGTGCAATATCACAGTGGCCTGAAAATTACAGTGATGCTGTTGCTACACCATCCTATCAACAGCTCTGGTCTATAGACCATAAATTTCCATAGGATGTGTAGCAACAGCACCACTGTAAAATTTCAGGCCACTGTGACATTGCACCTAAAATATTCAAGTTTGAGCTGTTATAATTTTTTAATAAAACACCTCTCAGCAGTGGGAGTACCCTTGTTTTACTCAGGGGGATAAACCCTACAACATATATTTTTTTACATTTTAAGTATAACTATCACTTTAAGCAATATGTACTAATGTAGGATACAAACTTTAGGGATCGCTTGCATGCAGCATATACAAATTCATATAAGCAAATATAAGGGGGAAGATTCACTAAGCAGTGATAAAGAGGTGATAAAGTGGAGATAACTTCTCCAGTTTATCACTTCTCCAATTCCTATGTTATTCTATGGAGACAATGCACTAAGATTTCTTCAGCTTTGGAAATATTAGTGCATAGGTTCTATAGAATAACATAGGAATTTGAGAAGTGAAAAAACTGGAGTCATCTCCACTCTATCACTTCTTTATCACTGCTTAGTGAATTTACTATGCGTTTTAAGTTTAAATTGCACAAATCAGAAACAGCTTTGTGATGACAATTCAACAGATTTGTAGCTCCAGAGAATAAAAAGTGTCATTTTTGTCAGCTTTTTGAAGAGAGAACGGATCTCAAGAAATAAAAAGAAAATTGGTGTACAAGTTAAAATAAATAAACAGTTTAGCCCTTTCCAGAAAGAACAACTCTTTACAGTTTTGTTTATTGCTGAGACTTATCGTAAATATAAAGTTTCTCAGAATTACCATACAAAATCTATGTATGACCATTTAAAGACCAAATGGGTATGCAATGCATTGTGAAGTACTTCAATGTGATGATAAACCTTAATTATGAAAATATATATTCTAAAACTTGTCCTATTGAGTAAAACAAAATTTGCTACAATTTTGGGAAATGCTGCTTTCAAAAGTTATTGCACTCAATCTTGCAACATATATATATTTTTTTAGGTTGAATTAAAGATTTTTGTAGCCAGGTGGCGCTGTTAAGATTACAGCCATTGAATAGCTGAGTGCCTCAGACATAAACTTTACATCGATGGATATAGCTACAACTACTCAGACAGCAAGACATTTTGAGAACTAAAACCTATCAGAAAAATGAACATTTACTCTGTAACAAACTCAGAAAGCAGTAACTCCCCAAATCAGGACAACCCTCGTTTTACAAAATAGAAAAAAAACCTATCACATATATATATTTTTTCCTTTGCGCTCTTCAGCCTAGATATCTGTTTTCTGGATGGGATGGTAACACTGAATTACAGCTGTTTTAGAACGAAACTGCAATATTTAAAAATAAATAAATAAAAGTCTGAACATGCAACATAAGATCACACAAAGAACGGTAAAGATGCAGCTTTACTTACTAAAACTTCAAACTTTTTGCAGATTGGCTGCTTGAGAGGAAATTAGTTCAAGAGGTACAATAAAAAAAAGTTACACTAAACAGATGTGCTGACATCGGCAGCTACATTAACTCCTTGGATGGTAGAGAAGAAGTCTCGACCCCTCTAGCAAACAAGGGGTTAAATTGAATGACTACCAGGACGAGAAGCTTACCCCAAATGCAGAGCAGAAGCAGCGTGTTTGCAAGCGTGCACACAATCCTATACTCCATCCTGGGCTTTTCTCTTTGCTATTGAGCAGCAGAAGCAGTTGAGTGGGAAATAAGCGAGAACAGGACTTCAGGAAGCGGAGCTTTTCCTGCACAAATACAGAATCCGTGTAAATAATGAGATTACTCAGCACTGCCTTAGAAACAGACCTCCCACCGGGAGAACCGTCACAGAACATATATGACGTGACGTATAAAGGGGCTTTCTGCACCACGAGAGTACACTAATACACTGGGCAGTTAACGTCACTCTATGTTGTTAGCATCTGTGTCAAATCTAGGGAGCACAGGGGTCTATTTATCAAAGTCTCTTGGCTGTGCCAGACCGGTGCGAGCAAATTTATGTTATCAACCATTTCCTAAACAAATCAAGGGATGTTTTTTGTTACTCAAATTATGTCTCTAGTTTGCGGTCAGGAGGATAGTTCTGAGTGAATGCTATAGATGACAATGTATTGTGTTAATAGTCGAAGCCTGTGAGGAGAAATACGATATAGGAGAATATTATTCCTATAAAAAAAAAGTGTACACATTTTAGGAGGGAAGCATGTTGCTTCTACAACATGAGGCTATTATCTGATTAAGGAGGATGGTAAGTAGGGCTGATACCTCAACACTGACAGTGGATAATTATCAAATATACATGCTGCAGGGTGGTTTAGGAACAGCTGATGCCCTAGAGCAGACACATGGCTCTCCAGCTGCTTCTGCACTGTAATTACGATCATCACTAAACAGTCAATGAACAGAAGAGCTTATAATCGACTTTTCTTTTTGCAGTAAGATGAGAGTGCATTGCTCATTTATTTTTAGGGTAAGCAAGTTGCAGCCCTTCAGCTTCTATTCTCAACTGGAGAGGCAAAGGGTTCCCACCCCACTTTAGGGTTGCAATAATTCATCTGCAGTTCTGCAATATAAATCTTTCATAAGTGGCTGCTATTAAAAGGGGTGAAGTGGCAATCCTGCTGGCAAGTTAAGGAGAAGTGTGCTGGAGTAAGACTTCACACAAAGGTGGGGTCATAAAATGAGAGAAGCCATTAGCTAAAAGAGAAACCATACTAAAAGATTATTAGGCAATACATAAATGTATCTGGAAAGTAAATGAGTCAAAATGTCTTTTATGGGATAACATTGAAAATGTACCGAGATGGTGTTTGACCCATTTTTCTGGAAGGTATCATCATCCTATATAATAATTTGCTAAATGAGTTTGTCAGAAGCCGTCATGAGCAGTAGAGACGGCTGCGCTTGCTGCAGTCATGCGCACTACAGACTGCCCATGCCGCAGCTGATAATGGAGCAGGGCTCCGAATTCAGACCGTAGTCCTCTCTGCGCACCAGGGTCTGAATTCAGATCGGCCCGCTCATATCAGCTGCCGCGTGTATCTACTGTGCATGACTGCACCGCGGCCATTGCTGGGTTGCACTATGGCCCATGAATACGGGCTCTTCAACTACTTCTGTATTAGGCATGAAGATGCAACACAATTGGTACTAGAGACTTGATGCTAGAGAATTTATCTGGGGTGTATAGACTTTGGTGTCTTTACATGTCTAGAAGCATGCAGAGATGAGTAGAGCAGAGTTCCAGAGTGGGTTCCAGAGTATGCACCTAATGAGGTACATGTGTAGACTACAAGAGGTCACCTAAAACACATAGTTGTGGCAACCCTTCTTCAAGGACATCTGTGGTACAGATACATCTATCTAATAATGAAAGACCCTGGGCTCTCCGTATTGAAACAAAAGTTCTTCTGCTAAAATATACAAGTCCAAGGAGGAACTCTTCCAGAAGACAAGGCAGTATCTCTACAATACCAAAGAGAGTTGGTAGAGTATGAAGACATTTGGGGTTATGCACTAAGTAGCGATAAAGAGGTGATAAAATGGAGAATACTTCCCCAGTTATACCACTTCACAGGTTTCTATGTTATTCTATAAAGCCTATGCACTAAGATCTCCAAAGTTGGAGAAATATTACTGCATTGGCTCCATAGAATAACACATATAGATTGGGAAGTGATATTACTGGATTACTCCTCTCCATTTTAGCACCTACCTGTCACACCTTAGTGCATTTCCCCCATTGTGATTTCTTTTTATTGAGTGAGGTACCAGAGAGAGAAATTACCATGTTCGTGGAACTGTTGAGCTTAGATTTGTTACTGAAAACAACTGTTTTTTTTTGTTCTAATGAAGAACTATCATCATTGATGAAAATAATGATGGTAATTGAAGAGTTTAGTAAAACCTCTGCCATTCCTATTGTCATGTGTAGGGCCCACAGTTATGATTTGAAGTAGCTGAACACTGACTAGAAGTTATTGTAAGAATACAAAAATGAAAAAACATAATTCATAGCAGGATTCATGTGTGTTTCTAGATATTTTAGATAGAGCTGTATGAAGTAATATCTGTTTATGGGGGAAAAAACTTGATGTACAGGGTCTAATGGTAATTTATATTCAAGAATCTCATGGCAGCTTCACATACTTATTCAAATTACTCTAGTACCAGCAAGAAATTGCAAGTGGGTCTGGTAAGAAAGGGCTGGGTGCGATACATTTATCTCTGTCTGACATGACTAGTATTCAGCAGACCTCAATGAAAGAAGTATTTGGGGGGGTTGTACAGAGTACATCATATATGCAGTCCCAAGGGGAGAACATCTCTCCTGCATAACTACAGTCCTGATATGAGCTCTGTAGAGAATCAGACCTGAAAATGCCTAAAATCTATGCTGAAGGAAGTGAGGAGAATCACTAAAGGGAAAGAAACCAGTAACTAGTGTAGGCTCATAAATAAGCTACTCGAGCAGGCAGGCAATTTTACTTCTAGATCAGGACAGCAGGCAGGGAGATCTACTGTCACAGCAGGGGAGAAGAGAAAGATAGCTGCAGCTATAGCAGAGAGCAGACAGATGTAGCTGCTATTCTTAAAGAAGAGCAAATCAAGTTAACTGCTGTTAGCACAGCAAAACAGGAAGTTGGGGCAAGAGCAGGCAGGGTACAAGGTCCTAAAAGAAGAAGAGCAGAAGGAGGATGCATTTAAGGCAGAAGAGCAGACTGCTGCTGCAGAGATATGGTAAATAAAAAAAATGTTTATTTTATGAAGAACATTCTGTACTGGTAGCCAGTGTATTGCATGCACAAGAAATTAATCAAAAGGCAGTGTAATCAGGGTATATCAATGAAGTGTAAATAATATTTAAAACAAAAAACACATATTAACTGGACAATCTCGTGTAAAGTTTTATGAAAATATGTGCATAGCAGCATCTTTTTATGCCAAGGAAAACATTGGTACTCATATTGCTGGGAGATGCTTTATTTGAAAGTTATTACAGATCAGATTATAAAATGCAAATATTTTTATTTTCCTGTGTGATGGGACTGATACATCTGCTAAACTGTTTACCTTCTCCCTAGGCAAACAGAAGAGCCAGCCAGAAGCTGGGCTTAACATACTGAACTTCATCAATTGTAAGTCTCCATTTCATTGGTTATCCCTGTCACATTGACTCACATAGAGCCAGGTAGGCTCTCCTGTGATTGGTAAACATCCCCACTGCATGCCAATAGAAATCTCTGGTTTTTCCCCATTGGCCCAATTAGTAACCAGCTCCAGTCCCACTGACCTGTCCCAAGCTTTACACAGCTCATTGTTTACATTTGTTATTGTATTAAAATATGTAGGTTTGTGTCTGCTATCAATGGAGACTTAAAGGGCATCTATCACCCCTTTACAACTTTGTGTAAATAGTTTTCTTATATAGCGAATATGTTTAAGTTTATTCATTTTTTTTTTCTTTTTAAAAGACGCTTGCTTGCAGAAATTAGAAGAATAAATACAGCCCGAACCTAATTGCGCATAGACTGCTCTTGCTGAAGTTTGCCGCACTGACTCTGCTCCCTTCCCACTACCCAGCCTCCTCTGATGACAGAGGCTGTCTGTCTGTAAGCTGGAGCGTTCTGATTGGCAGAGATCGATTTCTGGCCAAGGAGTACACTCCAGCTTACAGACAGCCAGCCTCCGGTCATCGGAGGATGCTGGATAGAAAGAGGCAGAGCATCAGGCTGTGGCAAGGATCAGGTAACCGCAGTCTACCCGGAAATAGGCAAGGGGCTATATTTATTCTTCTAATTTCTGCAAACAAGAGGTTTAAAAAAAATGAATACACTTTAAAGCATATTCACTATATAAGGAAAACTATTTACACAAAGTTGTAAAGGGTTGATAGATCCCCTTTAAAGTAGAGGTAATAGGCAGGTAAGAAAAATTCAAGGCTGCACACCCTGAGAGAGATCACAGAGATAAACCATGAGAGCAATTAAGGAAAATGGCCTGAAGAATGCCAAATGCAGCCTGCATAAAGCTTGAGGATCAAGTCTGTAGTGCTTTGTGAAGATATGGTTGCTTTGCCTGGTGGCGGCTCTACATATATGTCCCGCAGAAGCTCATGTCCTTTTAGCACATGAATTGAATGAGATTTAATCTACTAGTATGTTTTTTCCCTTCAGAGAACTGAAATCTTCAGAAAGAGCTGAAGGTAACCATCTTGTAGTAGTAGTTTTTGCAATCGTCATGCCCTTGGAAAGCTCAAAGAAATTGACATTATTGAAGAACTCTTCCTAAAAGAATAAGAGATATAATTTTAAGATTTTGAGCTTGGCACCTATTGACTCCAACATAGCCCTGTAATACACAAACAAAAAATACACAGTATCTCAAACTATATGACATACGCACATAGAATAGATGGAATAAAAGGAACCTAATGTGCTACCGTTATAAAGTGAAGAAACAAAAAAATCAAGGACCAAATAAATCCATAATACATTTATTGAAAGACATTCAAAATAATTATTACTGCAATAAAATTAAAATAGAAAATACAGCTAAATAGCCACTATTAACAAGGAAAAACAGGCTGGACAAAGTATCACCTCCGATCCAAAAACAGCTGTGTAGCCCGGTAAATCTAAAAGACACACACATCATGACCGACCCCAAGTCACAAAGTATGGGTCCGAAACTGGTATCGCTAATAACCCTTGGACTGCCTAGCGGTACTACAATGTATCACACCACAAAGTAGCGCAATGTCACATCCAATTTCAAAGTGACATACAGCAAAGCTATTCCTGTAGTGTCCTATACTGAAACCGGCTCCCACACACAAAGAGTCAGTGCTGAACTAGTCCAACCTCTTTTACCTAGAAAACTTACAGTGTGGCCAAATATCACGGTAGCGATTCACAAAGACAATCACCACAGATACATTTAAAAAATATACATGTAAAAGGCCTAATACAATAAAACTGTATATATAAAAAACTAATCACATACATGAAAAGCAGATAATGCGAATGCAATCTGGAGCTATACATCCATCCAGGAATCAAATAACTTCTTTGCAACTTTTGCAACGCATTCCACTCACGGTGCTTTATCAAGCAGTCATGAAGAAAGTACGTTTGCCATTTGTACTATCGACTATTAAAATATACATTACTTAATGGGATAATCAGTTGAAAAACTCCCTTTCCTATGGATTCGCAAAAGGTCTTAAAAAACAAGGGGAAAATCAAAGGGATGAACCCTTCATACTATATTGAAATTTCACAACTTCTAACAGGGTTAGATGGACGCATAGCATAACACAGTGCTACATCTCTGCCTATACAATATACAGTATACCCAATCCTGTATGTAGGCAAGGATATAGTCTTTTTAAAGGGACAGTAATGTTTCACAAAAACAGCAGCTCCAATTAATCTTCATAGTATTTGAGCCATAGAGAGTGCTATTTCAATACTGTCAGAGTTGTGGTTTAAGAGTAATTGAAGGATAAAGTTTCCCCCTCCCGCCCTTTTTACCTAGTGTAAGTTACCTACCCTCACATGTGGAATCTGGTTGCTAGACCAGACAGATAACAGCAAGGTACAATCTTCTTCCTATGAGAACAATGAAAGCCCTGCCCCCCTTGACAAGTTTTTCAGGTTTTTCCCTTATCTAAAATGAAGATTGTCCCTCTCTGCAATCTACCTGGGCACCTCTCTTCTGCTCTGGTTGAGCAGCGTTACATCAGTAAAAGGGGCAGGAGGGGGAAAATTTATCATTGAATTACTCTTGAACTACAACTCTGACAGAATTGAAATAACACTCTCCAAGGTCCAAATACTATGATTATTAATTAGAGCTGCTTTTATTATGAAACATTACTATCCCTTTAAGACAATCTAAACATTCTATTCCTTAAATTCCAGTGATTCAATAAATCACCCTCCCTTCACATGTGCACAAAGCATATGTAAAAGGAGGAGATAAATACATTATATATGACTGGATCGATAATTACCTCATATTAATATTCAGAACAATCAAAACTTTTCATCCACATTATGAATCATAAAAACTAAACCAGTTCAGAATATTCTGTAAAAAAATGGGCGCAGAAGCAGAAACAGGATCTAAAAGTGATGTTTTTAATATTGGGATATCTTCCCCTCTTATAAAATTACACTTACAAGATAAAAACCTTTAAGACGGTACATCAAATCAATTTCCAACAAGAATGCTCTTAAAAGACCAGTATCTGCTTCTGGACTTTTAACAGAGTAACCCTTTCATTACCGCGTAATACCAAAAATGACTTTCACTACTGAGCCACATGTACAACGGTACCTCTGATCTTCAATATGGTTACCACTGGGCTCCGTTTGTAATCCTACTCAGGTCTTTAGGTGCTGGGTCTCCCTTTATCCTTTGTCTCCGACCGCAGTTCACGGGCCATTACTGTTTCCCTGTGGTGTGTTTGTTTGCCAAGTTTGTAAAGAACAATAGATGACCAGCGTGTATTGCCTGTCCTCTGCCGGATTCCTCAGGGTTTCGTTACAGCCCCCTAGCGGGGCTTCCTTAAATACCCGTTCAACAGTTATTCAGCTGTATTTCCCTACACTTTAATGGAATTTTTACTTGACATGTCCCCTTCATTATTTATTTCATTATTAACTATTAAGTGTTAAAACGCATATCCTGCCTCTATCCAGTATACATTATACCTTATCAGTATGCATTATAACATTATTGTCCTCAATAATTCATTATTTTGTACTCCAATTGTACATTATATCCCTAAATGTAATCCTTAGCTATTAAAATGTTCTACCCTAATTTCAATAAAATAATAAAACACTTTATTATCTACTCTTATTAACAATTCACCAACTTATTCTTTATTAAGTCTATTTAGCAAGACAATCACTTATTACCCTGTATTACTATAAGACTCTCACTTACATTTCCTTTAAATCCTTCTTTTATATTTTGTCTAGAAAGTTTTTAAGTTAGTGTTTTATTATTTTGATAAAACACTAACTTAAAAACTTTCTAGACATCAGTGATCTAGCAACTATATATCTCACTTGTTACCTAATAAAAGAAGCTAAATCAATATCCACATTTAAGACTTCTGGTGTCAAACACTTCAGCTCATGTATCCAATAAGTTTCTAATTGTCTTAACGTCATTAACCTATCTTCTCCCCTCCTATTCACTGGTACATGATCTATGGCTGTAACAAACAATTGATCTGTCTTTTTGTTATGTACTTCTGCAAAGTGTTTAGATACACTGTGACTCTCTAAACCCTTTTCTATATTTCTCAGATGTTATGCAGTTTGGGTTTTTAACTTTCATGTGGTCCTCCCTACATACTGTAGACTGCATCAACACTCCAGGAGGTAAACTACATAATCAGAATTGCAGTTCATCAGATGTTTCATGAAATATTCATTCTTCGTCTGATTAGAGCTAAATTTCTTTCTATCTCCTTTCTCTCCCTTGTCCATCAGATAGTGACTACAAGTTGTGCACTCTTTTCTTCCACATTTGTACATCACTATCGGTGCTCCCATATTTTTCAACCAGATTTCTTTAGTTTCTATTCCCTTCAATTTATTTATTATATTGCTAGGGGATATTATATATTTGACTGATTTATTCCATCTAAAGGACACATTGGGCCTGTCCCCTATAACTGGTTCCAATATGGGATCTTCCAATGATTTCTAAGAATATGTTCAATTTGGAAGGAAAATCCATTCAGACATCAAGTATTGTACTACAAGAAGTACATAGATGATGTCTTGATCATTTGGGATGGAGGGATAGATGGTTTGCAAGAATTTTTAATGTATCTTAATAATAATAGTTTTAATCTTAAATTCACAAGTCAGTGCAGTAAGATGCAAATTGAATTTTTAGATTTAATTATTTTTTCTGAGGATAAAAAGATTTTGACAAAGAATTTCAGAAAAAAAGTAGACAGCATTACAAAGTCTATGGCAGCTCTTTAAATGCGTCACCCAGTCGATGACAGCCAATCCGCGGCCACCTCTGTTTAATGATGTGGCAGCAGTTCCTTGGTACCTGAGCCAAGGGGAAAATCATAGTCCAACAGTCCGTGGTTTCCAGCCTTTTAGTCTTTTGTTTTTATAGGCTTGAAAAGGCCTCCCAGTAACGGCCTGTTACATTAATCCTAAAAGTTTTAGTTCGATGTATCACACTTTTATACTTTATTTTAGTTTTCGTAGGTAACCTTTCCTCAATACTAGTGTTTATTCCTACCTTCCTATTCAATTTGGCCACATTTCTATTGTCACACCTATTTTGCTGTATGCTCAAACGATTCTGAATGACACAGTGATCAATCTCCAAAATAATTTGTAGATTAGCAAGAGTATACTTATTTTTGATAACTATATTGTCATCCTTATCCTCCACCATCCCATTCTGTGCCTCTATCAAATTCCCTCTGTCACAATTCAGGACCTCAGTGAAGGCTTCACAGACTTTAATTTTACAGTATCCACATTCCAAAAACCTCTTAATTAACCCTATACCTTGTTCCCAAAAATCTCTAGTTAGTGAACAATTCCTCCGTATTTTAATGAACTGGCCATTGGGTATATTATCCAACCAAACTTTTTTATGCCAGTTCTAATTAGGTATATAACTATTTTGAAATAATTCACATAAATTGGTGCTGGAAGTTGAACGTATGTGATGATTTATCTGGACTGGAAGAAACATAAATTTCCAGAAAGCACCAATGAGTGAAAATGTATTAGAATAAGTGTGAAGCACGGTTTCCAAAATCTTAGGCAGCTGAAGGGACTTTGTCTTGACCTTGCATACTAGTGCTACTCTTGTTCATATAACTATTTTGATCCACAGTTTTTAAAATGGGTTTTTGTCAAAATTCTGTTCTTATCTACATATAAACAGAGATCCAAAAACTCAATTTCTTTTTGGCTGAACAAATATGTAAATTTAAGATTCAAATCATTGGTATTCAGGAATTTAAAAAACTCCTCAAGAAGTTCAAAACTAATATTCCGTAAATAATGTAAAAATTATAATAAAGATAATAAAAATTGTAAAAATTATAATAAGAGTAAGTATAAGAAGAATCTAATTAAGAAGGAGGAGGGGGAGAAAAAGATCCCGTTCATCTTGTCACCGGTGACAGGCTGGCATAGATGTGGTTAGTGTACCACCTGTACCAACTGGCCCAAAAAATTAGAAGTATTTAAAGAAGAAAAAAACTGGTAGAGAATTTTGCATTGAACAATTTCTTACTTGCTTTAAACAGACGTGAAGCTTTTTGGATCTTTCCAATTCAATACATTGTATCCAAATGGTCTGAATGAACATACTGAACTGGTTTCATTTTTATGATTCATAATGTGGATGAAAAGTTTTGATTGCTATTGATATTAATATGGGGTAATTATCAATACAGTGAAATCTAATGTATTTATCGCCTCCTTTTACGTATATGTTTTGTGCACATGTGAAGGCAGGGTGATTTATTGAATCATTGAAATTCAAGGAATAGGATGTTTATATTACTGTCTTAAAGAGACTGTATCCTTGCCTACATGCAGGATTGGATATACTGTATGTTGTATAGGCAGGGATGTAGCACTGTGTTATGCTATGCTTCTATCTAACCCTGTTAGAAGCTGTGAAATTTCAATATAGTATGAAGGGTTCATCCCTCTGATTTTCCCCTTGTTTTTTTAAGACCTTAATTGTTTATATATATACAGTTTTATTGTATTAGGCCTTTTACATGTATATTTTTTAATTGTATTTGTGGCGATTGTCTTTGTGAATAGCTACCGTGATATTTGGCCGCACTGTACGTTTTCTAGGAATCAAGGTTGGACTAGTTCAGTACTGACCCTTTGTGTGTGGGAACCAGTTTCGGTATAGGACTCTACTGACATAGCCTTGCTATATGAAATTGGATGTGACACTGAGCTGCCTTTGCGGTGTGATACACTGTAGCACCGCTAGGCACTCCAAGGGTTGGCCATGATGTGTGCGCCTTTTAGATTTACCGGGTTACACAGTTGTTTTTTATCGGAGTTTATACTTGATCCAGCCTGATTTCTTTGCTAACAGTAGCTATTTAGCTGTGTTTTCTATTTTGATTTTATTGCAGTAATAATTATTTTGTATGTCTTTGAATACATTTATTATGGATTTATTTTGTCCTTGATTTTTTCATTGCTTCACTTTGTAACGGTAGCACATTAGGTTCCTTTTATTCCATCTGTGCTATTTGCTTATGTCATATAGGTTGAGATACTGTGTATTTTTTGTTTGTATATTACAAAGCTGTGTGGAGTCAATAGGCACTTGGTGCTTGAGGCACCAGTGTATCTCCCTTGAAGTACCTGTTTCTTGTCTGGGTCTCCATTTGGACAAGTGATTGTAGCATACAAGTTTTATAAAGTTTGGAACTTGAAAATATACAGCTCCTTCTCCGAACATCATATTTAACTCTTCCTAAAAGAGGTTGGTCTGTCTAGGTATTAAGTAAAACATTTCTTAACATCCAATTTATGTAGAGATTACTCCTTAGAACTGTGAGGATAAGGACATGCAAAGACCGATATTTTGATTCTTGTGAAAATAGGAAGATACTTTGGTGCAAATTTTGTACGTAACTTTGAAGTAACAGAGTCATGTTTGAACACCAAATAAAGTGGTTTTATCAAAAGAGTTTGAAGTTCTCCCTCTCTTCTGGCTGAAGTAAGTGCCACAAATTTAAATGTTTTGAGAGAAAGTGTTTTCAATGCTATCCATCCTTCAATAATGCTTTGAGAATTAGATTTAATTTCCATATTTGATAAATAGGAGGAATTATGGGTATCAGATATTTGTTTAATTTGATCAATCTTTTTCACTAGGAAATAGGTGTCCCAAAAAAGTCCTAAAGCTGAGACTTTAACCATAATTATACTGAGATACAAGCCTTTAGCAAAAACATCAGATAGGAATCCCAGCAAACATGGTGAAGCTAGACAGAGAGGATTTTTATTGTGGACTTTACATCAAAATAAATTTAATCTAAGTTGTCCTGTAAGCATTGGGTGTACTTTTGAGTACAGCTGTGTGAAAAGACCTGTCATGTTCTCTTGGAAAAATCTGTGAAAACCATGCTGTTGTCCACTTTTTTGCAGGAAAATCCACTTTAAAAACAGCTATTAAAATCTTTTCTCCCATTGTCAAAAATTCTTTGACCATTTTTCAATGGCTAGAAAGTTTTTGCCCATTTATTAACGTGTTTTTTGCCTTTTTGCTATAAACACATGATGTGTTCCAGGAAGTGAAACACAATAAAAGCCGCTACAGAGTGAGGCAGATGTACTGTGCTGTTCTGTTGTAATCTTTATAGCAAAATTGAGGCAGGAGAGGCTTATAGTGACTGCTATCACTATGAGTAAGTTTAAAAATAATAAAAGGAGGAACTGGAAGACCCTTATGTGTCCACTGAGTCTGATTAGGAGGAGGAAGTGAGAACTATAGAACCAATGCTTGTCAGTCCCCATAAATCAACCCTAGGGATCTTGGTGAAATTAATATCAAGGGAGGATTTGCTATCACAATTTGCATTGTCAGTGAGAAAGGGAAAGGAGGGAACACACCTTGGCACAACCGTCCTGATAACACACATGAAACACAAACACTATGACATTTATTTCAAATATGTTAAAGCCAAACACAGAAATTGAGCACCACTGTTGCTATACCCCCTGAGTCTCCCGAATGTTTCCTTAGGGCTTGTGCCAAACAAGGCTAAGTCCTACACATCAATGTTTCCTCAGGGCTTGGGCCTCTAACAACAAATCTTACAAATCATCCTCTACAAAATACTCTGTCAAGTGAAGTCTACCCCAGTGGCAGCTTATGGAAGTGGGTCCCTGTCTCTATCACGTTGCATACAAATTCCCTGTTCAACTGATTCTTTCCCCACACTCCACCCACCAACACCAGCTCCTTCCTCAGACCCCTTTTATACCATGTCTTATGGGGTATTTTTAATTGTATTTAGTATTTATTTTCTACTAACTGCCCCCAAATCCCAGTAAACAAACCCCCCAAAAAACATTCTCTGTTCAACCAATTCTTTCCCCATACTCCACCAACACAGGCACCCTCACGCCACTTTTATACTATGCCTTTAGGAATTAAAATAACATTTGCTATGTGTTGTGTGTAAATTCAATGTTCCCATTAATTTCAGTGTAATGAGCTAGGAGAAAAAAAGCGGAAAAACTGAATTTTTTCAATAATTTTTTCACCAAGTGGGAAGTGCCATTATTCGCCGAATCTGTTTGAGGAAAACATTACTAATAGGGTGCCATAATTCTTATAAGAGCTTTTGCTCTGGTTCTTCTTATTTTCTGGATCTTGGTTCTTTGATTTGTTTTGTGCTCAGTCCTGAGCCTTTATCAAGTGACAGTGCCTCAGAACTGGCTCACGATCAAAGTGTTCTGTTCAAGAATTGAGTTCCTAGTCCTGTTCCTTTGCCTTTTGTGTGCATCCCGTGTATTGACATTGGCTTTGTTTCCTGACTACTCTCTTTCTGTTTGACTTGGTACCATGTTTTGGTGTTATGGATTCTAAGTTCCTGACGCTTCTCTATTTGACTATTCTCCTGCTGCTGCCTTATACTTCATTGCCTGCCAGTTACCTACCCTGCTAGTATGACCATCTGACTTTCCTGCCGTTTCCAGCATCATTTTTGTTTCATTGACCATCTTTTGTGCTTCCCTTCGACTGTCAGTCGTATTCCAATCCTACAATTCGAATTTCAACTAAGAGTCCTTCCAATTCAGTCTGGTCAGCACTAAACTGAACTTGCAGTCAGCACCTTCAACACAACTTTGGCCGCAGCCAGGCAGCCCCAGGGTAGCCAACGCCAGCTAGCTCCGATCTTCATTCTGCTTACCCTAGCAGCTTGCCCACTGGGGAATTCCCTACTGTATACCTGATGTCTGAATTGCTGTGCATCTATTGTGTTGTCCGGATTAATGTGTATCTATTGTGTTGTTTGCGTTGCTTCGTCCCAGAGGGTACATAGCTCTGGTATCACAGTCTCCCTTAGAGGCTAAGCGTTCCTGTGCTTCCTACCTCTGTATGGCCACCGGCCATCATGGCCCCCGGTCACTTCCTCATTGCTGACATCAGGTAACAGACACTAGCACGGACACCTGTTTATGGGCCTATTCTGGGTGGCCTAATTGGGTCCCGCCTCCTTCTGCTCCTTTATAAACCTCCCTGGGCCTGGGAGTCATTTCCCTTACGGGGTGTTCCTGTTAATTACTCTTGTGCTCCATTGTGACCTGTGCTATCTGTGAATCCACTCAGTGTATGACCCCGGCTTGTCTGACTACCCACATCGGTCCTGACCTGTGGCTCTGGCTGACTCACTTGCTCTGTGTAGTCCACGGTTTGTCTGTCCTTCGGCTCCGGCTTATATCTTGCTCAGTGTATCCCCGGCTTGTCTGACCTGTGGCTCTGGCTGACTACTTGCTCCGTACGCTCCTAGCCTGCCTGACTGTTAGCCTCTGTGTCTCGCAACTCTGTCCGACTCTCGCTCCCTGTTGCCTTTGGTATCCAATACCTCGCAGTAGTGCAGTGCGTAGCACAGTGTGCAGCTCCGGATAGGAGCTTTGGCCCTGTCATCCGGTGGTCTGGGGTTATGTGGAATATTATCATCGCTATATCTCATATATTATTATCACTGTATATTCTAATAAAGGTGGTTATATTCTATTACTGTGTCTGTCCTTCTTTGCCTTATTACCGTGACATCTGGTCATTCTTTTATAATAACTAGAAATCTGCTACGTCTCTTTGCTCCAGGGCTACAAAGCAAAGCAATGCACTATTGAATATAATGACAACTAAGGAGATGAAAGATACCGTGAATCATATGTATTCTGAAGCGTGGGAATTGCAACGAGGGGAATTGGTGTGGTTTGCCGTAGTGTTGTTGCTCTCAAGGCCTATATGCTGTGTATGCAGTTGTTTGTTTTACTGGAACTGTGATGGTTAAGATTTGGTTGTCACATGTATCATGAAGAGTGGGGATGTCTAGGAGGGATTTCAGGCCATCCACTCTTGTCAGGACACATGATAACCAAACATCAACTACTTTAGGTTGCTCACATCAATGTACAGCAGGGCTGTCAAAGTTTAGCCCTCAAGGTCCACCAACAGGGCATGATTGAAGGATATATAGACAGGTACATTTTTTTGGTCTCCTCTCGGGCATCCAAGGGTTAATTTCATCACAAGCAGACAACAGGATATAACTTAGTTATAACATGTAGCTAGTGTAGAGGCAGATGTAGACAGCTGTGTATCACCATATATGGTGCAGTCAGAATAGAACTAGTCAGGACAAGTCACTGGTCCTCAGAGCCCTTTTGGGGACAGAAGTGTGTCCATCTAAAAAAACACTGTGAGGATTCGTGTGGTGAGCTCTCCTGTACCGAGAAATTGTAGTGTAGTCAATGGAAATACTTAAGAGTATTATCACATTTGACACTACATATGTTATATATGTTATTAAGTGCGGTTGTGGGGTCCTACATGTGGGCCACACTACTAGAGCCCTGAACACAGATACCTTATTGGCAAAAAAATCTAAAGATTACTCAGTCCCTATACATTTTAACACCTGTCCTAAAGGTGGATTAAACAATTTTCACATTTTAAGGGTGGAACATATTCCTAGTACTAGTACAAACAGGCTCTTTGCTTAATGCCGTAGAGAGACTTTTTGGATTTTTTCGTTAGATACATTATCTCCAAAAGGCATGAATGAAGATCTAGAAGTTAGCAATTTTCTGTGCATATAAAATATTATTTGTAATACATTATTATAAGTCATTTAAAGGGTTAGTAATGTTTCACAAAAACAGCAGCTCCAATTAATCTTCATAGTATTTGAGCCATAGAGAGTGTTATTTCAATACTGTCAGAGCTGTTGTTCAAGAGTAATCGAATGATAAAGTATCCCCGTCCCACCCCTTTTATCTAGTGTAACACTGCTCACCTCAGATGTGGAATCTGGTTGCTTGACCAGACAGATAACAGCAAGGGACAATCTTCTTACTGTGAAAACAATGAAAATACTGCCCCCTTGGCAGGTTTTTCAACTTTTTCCCTTATCTTAGTTGAAGATTGTTCCTCTCTACAATCTACCTGGGCACCTCCCTGCTGCTCTGAGCTGAGCAGTGTTACATCAGTAAAAGGGGCAGGAGGGGGATACTTTACCATTAAATTGCTCTTGAACTACAACTTTGACAGTATTGAAATAACACTCTCCATGGCCCAAATACTATGACGATTAATTAGAGCTGCTTTTATTATGAAACATTACTATCCCTTTAATAGATAAGTAAGATCTATCTATAAATTAGAATAAGAAGAAAAGCTTTCTGAGTTCTAAAAAATATACATGAATTTTATTCAAATATGGAATAGAATTAAAAAGCAAATAACATACCAAACATATAAAATATATGTAAATCGTTCTGGTACCATTATTTTGTACAACTCAGAGTGCTTTTCTTCGTATTCTAGTTTATTTAATTTTTTCTGTCCATCTACTACTGGACAGTGAAGATAATAGAGATCTTTTGTTCTTGTACATTATATTATCACTGTCTAGAGCCTTTTTTCATACATTATTGTTTCTAAGATCTATCTATATCTATGTATCTACTCCCTTTGATCACACGTGTCCTTGTAGATGATTGTCACATATCTTTAGTATATTTTTATACACCTTTATATACCTATATATTCCTAAGTAGATGTGTTTCTACACTATATATGGACTTGAGGCATATATGTAAATATGCATATATCTTACATATGTCCTTATGCATATATTTGCATATATATATTTACTGTGGTTGCATGTTTTAGGAAGACTATTAGATTAAGCATATGTAAATATTGTCTTAATTATATATACCTTTTGGATGGCGTGTGCATTGAGGTTCTGACCGAGGCTTGGATCAGGTCCCGGTCTCTGAGCCTCGTTCCGGTGCACTATGTGGAGGAGACGCTGTGATTCGCAAAATTCAAGGTATGTATCATTATAAAACACTCTATATATGTGCAATGGCTTCTTAATTTTATCCCCTGGCAAAGTGGAGCGCTGTGTATGTTCTTTCTGTAGAGTTGTTCAAGTTTAACTCACATCATGACCAAACAACATTTCATGTTGTTTTGCTTTACTAGGTGGATTGTGAGTTGGAATTGGGGAACAGCGTATTTGCTCTGTGTGCTTATCTATGGTACAACACCTTACAACCAAGTAATGTGCAGGAGTTGTGTTCACTGCATTGCTTTGCAATGTATTGGAGATATCTGTGCCGCTTAACATGTTAAAAACCAGAAACCTTCTCAGACATGATTTGGATGAAGAAGTGCTTATTTATTTGGGAAAATTTCACAAATTGGGCTTTTTTTTATTTCTTTTTGTGTGGAACTATTGAAGGGACTGCGAGGTGGATTTTCTGTTAGATTGCTTTATAGAGATGGTTGAATAATGGCACTTCCTGCTTGACAAAGAATTTCCCACGAAAAGTGCAGTTTTTACGCTTTTTTTTGCTCAACTCATTCCATGGAAATCAAAGGGAACATTGAATTTACACACAACACATAGCAAATATTTTATTTCCCAAAGGCATAGTATAAAAGGGGCATGAGGGTGCCTGTGTTGGTTGGGTGTGGGGAAAGAATCAGCTGAACAAGGAATGTTTTTTTGGGGGGGTTGTTTACTGGGATTGGGGGGCAGTTAATAAAAAATAAATCCTAAATACAATTAAAAATACCCCATTAGACATGGTATAAAAGGGGTCTGAGGTAGGTATGGGCGAAAATTTTCACCTCAAACTGAAATCGGCGAATAATTGCACTTTCAGCTTGGTTAATAATTTCCCACGAAAATGCTGTTTTTCCACTTTTTCCAGCATTTTTCACCCATTGAAATCAATAGGAAGAAACATTTTTCTCCAACACATGAACGTTTTCTACAGCCATATAAAAGGCTGTCAGGCTCAGCATGCCATTCTGTGTTTGTGAGTAGAGAGAGCAGCACCTTGTTTGAGCTAGAGAAGACTGAGAGGGGAATTGAAGTTTAGTTTAGGGAATCTTTTAGTAGAACATTTGTTCTGTGTAAGTGTGTATTAGGAGAGTCAGTGGGGCACTCAGGGGAGAAGAAGGGAGGAAAGATGTTGACCCCAAGTACTCCAAAACTCCATGTGACTGACTGGCAAGGCACAGGTTATTGTCTCTGTGCTGGGTGGGGAAGTCTGGGGAAAGAAGTCGTTGATTTTGTTTTTCAGTTGTAATTCTGAGACCCTCCTGAAAGAGATGAGGCACAATAAAATCATTAACTTAGCCGGCAATTGTTTTAGTGACAGCAATTAATTCTCAGGCCAGAGTTCTAAGAAATTAAAGGGATAGTAATACTTAAAATGTAAAAAAATATATGTTGTAGGGTTTACCCCCCTGAGTAAAACAAGAGTACTCCCATTGCTGAAAGGTGTTTCATTCAAAAGTTATTAATTTTCAAAGTTGAATTTTTTAGGTGCAATATCACAGTGGCCTGAAATTGTACAGTGGCGCTGTTGCTACACCATCCTATGGAGATTTATGGTCCCGGGACCAGAGCTGTCCATAGGATCGTGTAGCAACAGCGCCACTGTACAATTTCAGGCCACTGTGATATTGCACCTAAAAAATTCAACTTTGAAAATTAATAACTTTTGAATGAAACACCTTTCAGCAGTAGGAGTACTCTTGTTTTACTCAGGGGGGATAAACCTTACAACATATTTTTTTACATTTTAAGTATTACTATCCCTTTAAGAACCGAATTGACATCCCAAAGAGTCGAATATCTACAGATTAGTGGTCTATTTAATCCAGTGGATCTCAATCTTTTTTTGTTTGGGGCACCCTAATATATTTAACGTACTTTGTCAAGGGCTTAATTAAGGCACAATGCATAAATAGACAGTTATTATTAGGTCTTATAATCATAATAACAAAAGGAAACATAATGTGCATAACAATTTCTATAAATCTTTATTTAAAAATCCTTTTTTGTCAGTCTTCCTAGAAAACATGAGGCACCCTAAGCTGATGTCCATGGCACACCAAAGTGGTTGAGAATCACTGATTTAATCTAATATCCTTCATTAACTTGCGAACCAAAGGATGTTGACCTATTGGTAAATTGTCAACCTGGATGTGGCCCATTGAAATCGTAGCTCTATAACAATTTATCGTTCTATACGCTTTCCCTTGTTGGAAACAGAAAGAAAAAAAATTAAGGACATTGGTTAGATCTGTAGAAATGGGATCCAAGTCTCATCCCAGGCACCAACGTGTCCAGATGGACCAGCATGAGTTGTAACATGCTTTGGTACCCAGGGCCCAAGCTTCAGACATGAGGAATTTAGTTGGTTCTGAAAGTCCCTCAATACACCAGGGACCCCTGAAATCAACCACGCCATAAGATGAAGATGGCCGTTCAACAATAGTTCATGAGGATGACCCAGAGGGTTCGTCAGAAGATAAGGGAAAGGAGTAAGATATTGAGGGAAATCTATGGATGGTTCCAGAAGATCCGGGAAGCCAGGATGAGTTGACCAGAGGGGGGTTATCAACACTAAGGTTGCCGTCTGTCTCTTGACTTACAATATGACCCTGGAAATTAACGCAAAGGGGGGAAACATGTAATTCGTGGATTTGGTCCAATCCTGAAGGAACGCATCTACTGCCTGAGCCTCTGAGTCTGGTCTCCAACTGAAAAACTTTGGCAGCCTCATGTTCAGTCTAGAGACAAAAAGGTCTATCTCCAATGGACCCCACATCAAGAGCAGTTTCTCGAAGTAGGAGTTGTGAAGAGTCCAATCACTGAAATCCACCAGATGTCTGGAGTTCCAATCCGCGATAACGTTCGAAAGACCCAGAAGATATTCTTCTCGGACAGAGATGTCCCTGTCGAGGAAGAATTGCCAGAAGTCTTTGGCTAGATTGGCCAAGATCTTTGATTTGGTGCCTCCCAGATGGCTGATATATCGGACAGCTGACAAATTGTCCATTTTGAGTATAATACAACAACTGGGTAAACCTTTTGTAAAGCTCTTGACCGAGAAAGAACCCGCTAAGAGTTCTAAACAATTTATATCCGTGCCTTTTTGTAGTTGCAACCATTTTCCTCCCTTAGAGAGGTCCCCACAATGAGCTCCCCAGCCTGAATTGCTGGCATCCGATTCTATTACCATCTCCGGGGGCATGCCGAAGATGGCTCTGCCATTCCAGGCCTCCATGTGGTCTAGCCACTAGTGGAGTTCTTCTCTGGCTTCGAGTGATAGGGGAATAAAATCTGAGTATGCTAGTCCTTTCCTGAGATGCAAAGTTTTTAGCCTTTGAAGGGCTCAATAATGAAGTTGTCCAGGAAAGATTGCCTGGATAGAGGCCGACAGTAGTCCCACAATTCTGTCGATCATCCGCAAAGAGATGAGATCCTTTCTTAGAAGTACTCTGATTTCCTTTTGAATTGTCCTTAATTTCTTTCCCGGTAGAAGAAGCGACGCATTCCGGGAATCTATTATAAAACCTAGGAATTCTATTGTCTGAGATGGATGAAGACCTGATTTCTTAAAAATTTATCAGGAACCCTAAATGGGTCAAGATCTTGAAGGTCAATTGTAAATGCTTTTCTGTCGTTGATTGATCTTGGGACATGATCAGAATATCGATTAAATAGATTATCATCCACATGCCCCTGTTTCTGAGAAACGAAACCACTGGTTTCATGAGTTTAGTAAAACACCATGGGGCTGACGACAGTCCGAACGGAAGGCACGTGAATTGCCACTTTTCTCCATTCCATAGGAATTGTAGAAAGTTTTGAGAAACCGGACACATGGGGACTGTCAGATAGGCAACTTTGAGATCCAACTTGACCATCCAATCCCCCGGATTTAGTAAATCCCTTAGGCAATGAATTCCCTCCATTTTGAAGTGTCTGTACATAATATGCATATTTAGGTTTTTTAAATTTATTACCGGTCGTAACCCCGAGTCTTTCTTTTTTACCAAGAAGATGTTGCTTAAGGAACCCGGAGTGTCTAGAGGGACTGGAATTATAGCTCCTTTTTTGAATAAATCTTGGATCTCTGAATTTACCAAGAGTCTTTCCTCCACTGAATAATGGTAAGCTGGAGGAGTCATTATTTGAATCGGGGTGGAATAAAATTCTATTTGATAACCACGGTCTGGAGGATCCATTGATCCGAGGTTATTTGAGACCAATGATGGAAAAAATGGGCGAGTCTGCCACCCAGATTCTCCAGGGAAAAAGTGTGAAAAGGAAATGCACTTACCTGTGAAAGATCTTTGACGAGAATGTCCTCTGGACGTCCTAGGTCTCCAACCTCTTCCTCGTTGGGGAAATAGGGATTTCTGGTCTCATTGGAAGAGAACTCCTTCCCATACATAGAGGGGTCATGAATAGTTCTGAATGATCCTCGCTGAGGATCTTGATAGGATCGGCCGGGAAAATGACCCCTATATTTCCCGGCCTTCCCAAAAACACATTTATTAAAAACTCTTTTAATAGATGTTTCTGCTTTATCCAAAGCAGTGAACGTGGTAACAAATTTTCCTAGTTCTTTGATTAATGAATCACCAAAGAGTCAACCTTCTGCTTCCGGGCCTGCGTCAACTGATGCCATCTCTTTAAGTTTTGGGTCGATCCACAGTAAGATCGCCCGACATCTCTCAGTTGACAATGCTGAATTGGCATTACCCAAGAAGCAGAAAGCTCTTTGGATCCATGTACAAAGAATGTTAACGTCTAAGGGTTTCCCTGAACTGACAGAGTCTTCTGCCATTTCAAAAAATTTAGCTAATGGACCTACGAGATCGATCAATTTATCCTGGCAGTTGTTCAGGGACCTGTCCAAACCCTTTCTAGGATCCTTCCCCGATTTTGACAAGTATTGGATTAAACGGGGGTCAATAATGGGAGTGTCGCAAATGGAACTTATAGCAGGTCTTGGGCATTCTGCCCGTAATTTATTTTTTGTCTTGCTGTTTAAAGATCTTCTTAACCATAATTTTATAAATTTGCCGATATGGTCTCGAGGGACCCACTCAGAAGATCTGGGATGCTTAATCCCTTCAGGATCAAATAATGGCTGTCCCAGATCGTCCAGAATGGTGGAATCATTCACAGATTTTAATGGTTCTTTATGGGGTTCTTTCCCTGTGTCAGGTTCATAAGTCGAAGCTGAGTCAGATGAATCTGACATATTCTTATCAGAATATACTGAATCCTCTTCAGAAGAAGAAGATATATAGAAAAAGAATCTGTTTTTTGTCGGGTTCTACTTATTTTGCTCAGAACCACTTCCTCATGACCAGAGGGTCTCTTGCGTGGGGTCAGACCACATTTCATGTCGCTAGGGAGACTAGCTGATTCATAATGTGACGTACCGTCATTAGGTCCTAAAGGGTCACAAAAATTAGTCTTTGATTTACTTTTACCCTTTACAGGTTTCTCCTGACTGATATCCTGAGATAATTCAATTTGTACCAGTGTAGATGACCCTAGATTTTTTTAAATGACCTGAGGGAAGGCATTAGCCTATTTATTAAGGATATCAGTAATAGATTTCAAAATAGACTCCGACATCTGTCCCATACAATCTGAAATGGCATTAGCCACTGACTTGCCCACAGAAGCATCAACAATGGCCTGAATCCTTTCGTCTGGGAAATCTGGGGCGTCATTATTTGGGTCATGATAGACAGACCCACTAGAGCAAGAGTAATGCCTAACCAATTGAGAGAGGAGCTTCCTCTTGGATTTTTGAGGGGTAGAGGGAGGAATGGGGAATTCTGAATGAGACATACTGATTCAAGATATACACAGAGGAAAAAATATAGTTCCCAAAAAATAAACACAGTATCTCCTCAGAGTAAATAGACTAGTATTGTACCCAAAACTGCAGAGAAAATGTGGCTAACTAGAGAGTAATTCGTGTGAACGGGAGAGAGAGAGACTGTGACTGTGTAGGGCTCGCAGCGCCTGACAGAAATCGTATCCGATGGCTGAAACCGGAAAAAGACCCTGCGCACGCGCAGAATTCCGTAGAGGGCAAGATGCTCAAATCCAACATGGCCGCGATTTGGAAACGCTGAAGCGAAACATGGAAAAAGACCCTGCGCACGCGCAGAATTCCGTAGAGGGCAAGATGCTCAAATCCAACATGGCCGCGATTTGGAAACGCTGAAGCGAAACATGGACGGCCAGCGAGATAAGAAACAGAGAAACAAGTGCTGATGACACGGAAAACATTAATAGAAAGCAAATGAAAGGTAAATCAACAAAAGGGAAATAAGACACTGTGCATTGCTCAAGGTTGAAAGAAGGAGAAACAAAAACAAAATACTTTGGAAAGAGCTACGTTCAGGACATATAAAGCCTCACTGTTTGGAACCACTTGGGCAAATAACAGAAAATAACGTAAAATAAAATAGTAATAATAAAATAATGGGAAATACAAATATTCCTGTAGTAATAAATTAAATACAAAATACACATATAATCGTTTCGGAGATACTTAACGTTCTGCGAAGCAGTAAAGAAAGAGGAAGTCACTATAGGAGTTGTACACTTTATGGAGGAGACTTATCAATGATTGGAAGATGTAGAACAGTGGGCGTAACCTCAACTTGAACCAGTTCTATCTTGCTTTTTCTTTTTCATTGTATTTTTTCTATACTGCTGTTGTTTGGAGTAGTAAAGATTGAATGGCATAATAGGAGCCTCCGATCTTGTAATAAAATCACGTACCCTGCTTAAAAAACTGCTGTTGGCTGTTTTTTGTGGTGTCGGAGGTAATTGAATCAAGGCCATACTGTAGTAGTTTAACAAAATAAGCTATTTTTTTATGTTTCTCCATTTATGACATCATAACAAAATTTGATGCAAAATTTACTTCATGTCAGTCACCATGATAAAGCTGAATTTGTTGTGAAAAATATATGTATATAGTTTTCCATATATAACTAGAAAGTTACCTACATGAATCAGGGATGGACCAAGAATCTGGCACTCAAAGGGTTAAGTCTTAAGGATGTTGGAGATTGTCTGACAGGGTATAAAAGGGCTGGCACTGGGTGGAGTCAGGTCCAGAGACCAATAAGAATCCAGCATCGGAAACAAGGACGTAGTAATGTCGCCACACAGCAACCAGGATCACGGGCACCGTGACAGAACCATGACTTATTTGTTTTTAACTTGTATGAATTTTATTTTATTTTTACTGTCCCCCTAATCCTAGTCAACAAATCCCCCCCCCCCCACAAAAAGAAATCCCTGTTCAACTGATTCTTTCCCCAGACTCCAACAACACAGGCACCCTACTCAGACCCCTTTTATACTATGCCTGTGGGAAGTAAAATACATTTATTTATGTGTTGTCTATAAATTATGTCTTCCTACTGAATTCAAAGCAATGAGCTAGGTGAAAAAAAGCAGAAAATTGGCACTGTTTGCGGGAAATTTTTCTTCATGCAGGAAGTGAAATTTTTTGCCTACTGTTCGCCATCACTACCAGTCTCTTGTTCTCTATTACTATTTGATGATGAAAAATATGACAGATGGTCCCCTACTTTCAAAGTTGTCATCATTCAGATGACACATTGACAGCAGAAGTGTTGATGTGACAATGGCAGCAGCTTTCCAGCTTCTCCTGCTGCTCATATTGTACAAGGAAGCACACTAAACAAATATACTTTTTTTTTCTCTCTTTCTCTTTTTGTCTTTATGCTTCCTTTCTTCAACCTGTCTATTCTACACCATGTTGCATTGCGGGAAGTTCTTGGTTTCTATATTATGGGGGCAGGGACTCTCACTGCCATTGAAAACATAGGTCTGATATGGAACTGTTCTCATGTGAAAACCTGTGTTGTTAGAGAAATGGTGGAAGATCTCTGAGTTTTGCAATGAGCAGGAATTCCCATGGGAAAAGCAGACAATTATGCATTTTTTTTTCTTCACAGAAATTCCCACTGGAACAAAACGGGACTTTTTACTCATCTCAACCTGGGAGACTAATGGGGCGATGAAATTCCGAATTCCCACAACCACTTTCTGTCACAACATTGTTTGTGAGTACACCTTGAAGAGCTGTGGGTACTTAAAGCCTAAATCTGTGGCAGAAGAATTCTTGGGCAAACTAACTGCATATCACGGTGCCTGTGCTCCCCTTGCTACTTTCTGTCAGTCTACACTGTGCTTTGCTCCCATTGGCTATTCTGTGTTTGTCCCGCCCAGTATGGCTTTTATATACTGGGCTCTGGCACCCCTCCAGTGCCCTTTCGTGGTGTTCCTGTACCAGTGCTTGTTTCTGCTCAGTGATTCCCAGTTTACCGACTTGGCCTACCTGACTACTCTGCATCTCGTCTCCTGCCTGTGTACCGACCCGGATTGCCTGACCATTCTTTTGCGCCTGCTCCTGTGTACCGACCCGGTCTGGCTGACGTTCCTGCTTCTGTGTACCGACCCGGCTTGGCTGATGTTCCTGCTCCTGTGTACCGACCCGGCTTGGCTGATGTTCCTGCTACGTGATTCGACCCGGCTTGGTTGACGTTCCTGCTCTTGCTGCCTCTGTGTCACCTCGGTGACATTCCTATCCATCAGGCATTTTGTGACGCTTCCTGTTGGCTACGACCTCAGGGCGAGTTGCTCGGTTGCCCAGTCAGCCCGGTCACGGCAGTGTTCAGTTGTGTCTCCGTACTGCTCCTGCAGAGTGCAAGTGGCCTAGTCTCCATTACTGCTACGGCAGTGTGCCATTGGCCTTGTCTTCGTTACTGCTCCTGCAGAGCGCAAGTGGCCTAGTCTCTGTTACTGCTATGGCAGTGTGCTATTGGCCTTGTCTACTTTACCGCTCCTGCAGAGCGCAAGTGGCCTAGTCTCCGTTACTGCTACGGCAGTTTGCCATTGGACTTGTCTCCGTTACTGCTCCTGCAGAGTGCAAGTGTCTGTCTCCGTTACTGCTATGGCAGTGTGCCATTGGCCTTGTTTCCGTTACTGCTCCTGCAGAGTGCAAGTGTCTGTCTCCGTTACTGCTATGGCAGTGTGCCATTGGCCTTGTCTCTGTTACTGCTCCTGCAGAGTGCAAGTGGCCTTTTCTCTGTTACTGCTACAGCAGTGTCATATGTTGCTCAATTCCTGATATTACTCTGGCAGTTCACGTTTGTTCTGCTAACCTATTTCTGGGCGTTACTTATCCTTAAGCTCTCTATATGGATGAGCTCCATCACAGACCTCTCTTCACATGGGACTGTTTACACTCATTGAAGACCATTAACCCATGCAGTACCTTTCTCCTGGGAATTCATGGTATTTTGCCTGACCTGTGTCAGTATATGCTGTTATGGACTCTATGGTTATACTGGACCTGTGTAGGCATATGTATACGTAACCTGTCGTGTGTCTGTATTATTCTGCTTAAATACTACAGGACCTGTGAGGGTTATTATATTACTGTGATTTCAATAAAACTGTGTCTGTGTGTCAAACAAACCGTTACACTGCACCATAAGGGACAATAAAAATCACCCAAATCTCCATTGTATTTGGGGCTTTACCCTTTGAAACACAACAGAGGTCTCCAGTGCATTGCTTCACATTGTGTTGGAGCTCTTTCATACCATTCGGGGAGTTAAACACAACCAGCAATGCAATTGGTCCCCCAGACCCAAGAGTGGCCTGGAGGCCCAGACCACAATACATACCAGTGACAGGAGAAAACATAGTAGAAAAAAGGAGGAGATAAGAGTTAAGGCACAAACGATACAAAGTCGTCACTCTCCAAAAACAACCATCTAAACCAAACCTCAGTGTACTTGGTCATTGCTTCAGGGGAAGAAAAAGCCAGTTCTCTCATTACCCGAAGCTCCTCAACACTCTGCATCCAGGCGGAGAGCCCAGGGGAAGACGGCTCTCATCAATGCAGAGATATTAAACTGTTGGCTGCAACCAGCAACTGAGGAACCAGCGTCTTCCTATACCCGGACGGACTCAGGGGCATGTGATGAAGATGTTCCGATTTGAAGTCCGGGGGTGGTCGGTTAAGTGACGAATAATACCATAAATCGCTATCCAGTACAGGACAATAACAGAGCACTCCCACCAAATGTGCAAGAGGCTGCCTGGTGCACCCATGCACCTCCAACATAGGCCGTCATGCGTAGGATCAATTTTTTGCAAGGTCACAGTGGTTAGATACCACCTAGAAAGCAGTTTATACGCGGACTCCTGGTATTTGGTGGAGATTGCTACATGATAAATAAGGTACATTATTTGTTCCCACTGGCATGAGGAGAGGGTGGTCTCCAGGTCTGCTTCCCATCGCCCAACAAATGAAGGAGTCAGGGACTGGTCACTAGTCCGTAAAAGGGAATACATGCGGGACTGACCATGTCTAGAAGGGTTTGGTAGGGTACATTCCATCTCAAATTGAGTGAGTGACCTGATAAGTCGATGTTGTGGCACAATGGACGCGATATAGTGCCTCAACTAGTGATATCTAAATGCGTCTAGGAATGTTGGTTGAATGTCACCAAACATCTTCCATAAAGAAAGCAGTGTACCTCCATGACCTGGAAAACATGCTGATGGGAAAATCGCATCTGGGGGAACACACGACTCCCCGATAAAACAACTGAGAAGTCAGGGTTGTGCCCCAGTGGGGTCATGGGTGAGGGAAAAGTGGAGAGAGAGTATTTAGTCACCGTTGAATTCCAGACAGTCAAAGACGCAGATATAAAGGGGCACTGTCATAGCATAGTGTCTCGCTGGTTGGGACACAGCTACATTGCAGTCTGAACACTACCTCCAGTCCGACACAAGTCGACATCAACCCACTGCTTTCTGTCTCCAAACACTGCCCATTCCACAATCCTAAGGAGATGTCTTGCCTGGTAATAAAGTTTGAAGTCGGGGAGGGAAAGTCCCCCCCCAGTCACTTGGGCAGAGACAGTTGCGCCAAACGCCGCCTCAGTTTCCCTGCCCGCCAGACATATCTCAAAACAGAAGATTTAAGTGAGGAGAAGAACAGATGCGGTAGGAATATAGGCAAAGTTTGAAACAGATATAGGAGCCGAGGTAGTAGGTTAATTTTTGCAACATTAATGTGCCCTGACTAAGTATCGTGCGGAAAGGCCCAAGCGGCCATATCAGAACACACTCTAGACAACAGCGGCAGGATGTTGACCCGATACAGGTCACGTGGGTCTGAAGTGAGCCAGACACCTAAATACTTAAGACGAGCGCACCACTTGTAGGGAAAATAAGTTTGTAGAGGACCCTGGACATGCTGTGGGTTAGTAACATTAAGCACTTCAGACTTAGACATATTGATCTTAAGGTTAGGCAAAGAGCTATAAGTCACGAATTCACGCTGGAGGGACTGCAGGGATAGAACAGGACGAGTAATCAGGTAAAGCATATTGTCAAATGCCACCACAGTTACGTAGGAAAAGCTTTATAGTATTGTAGAGTAAGACCATCGGGTCCCGGCACCTTGCCGACCTGTGATGATCTGATCGTGACAGACAACTCTTCCTCAGTAAACGGAAGCTCCGAAGAAGATGCTACCAAGGGGGATTATTTAAGATGCATATGATCTGATAGGTATTGTCGAATGGAGCACATTCATTCCTCACCAGCCAAGTCCTGAGTAGACAGAGTAAGACTGTACATCTCATTATAGTAGTCTCTAAAGGCCTCCCTTATTTGGGATGGCAAGAGTACTAACTCATTCCGGTTGTTCCGAATCATAGGGACATGCAAGTTCTGGGAGCGCTAATGTAGCATACGAGCCAATAGCCTACCACATTTATTGCTATTTTCGAAGAAAAATTTCTTTGTTCGTTGGTGAGCCAAACGGTGCTTGGTGGTAAACAAATCTGAAAGCTGCCCTCACTTCAATAAAAGAAACTGATAGTCAGATTGGGAGAGAGATTGCTTATGTGCGATTTCAAGGTGCGGAATTTCCCAAGTTAGGGTAGCTATCTGGGACGTATGAGCCCGCTTTCTCGCCGAACCTTGCGCAATAAAGTTCCCCCGTACTACACTTTTATGTGCCTCCCACTCCACTGGTAATGGGACTCCTGAATTAAGATTGTGCGTAAAATAGTTTGTGAGAACCGTTGCGGTCTCTGAAGTAAGCAGTGGGTCAAGTAAAAGCAACTCATTGAGCCGCCACATCCTCTGAGATGAAAGGAGAGCTCATCTGCAATTTGACAGGGGAGTGGTGAGACCAAGTCCTTGGCTCTATGGATACCGAAAGCAATGAGTCTAAATCCCTACGAGTTACAAAGAGGTAGTCGAGTCTAGAGTAAGAGTTGTGGGATGGGGCGTAGTAGATATAGTCACATACTGTCGGGTGGAGGGTCCTCCAACAGGCCATCAGTTGGTGTCATGCCAATGCAGTTCTCATCCATCGTAATAAATTGTCAGGGATGCAAGAAACAGACCTGGAGGAATCTGAGGAAGAATCTAAAGCAACATTCAAATCTCCCCCTAATATCAACACGCCCTCCTGAAACCTCAATAGTTTTGACGGCACTAAACTAAACGTGAGACTGTTTTGTGTTGGGGAAGTAGACATTGGCTATGGTGTACATCTTATACAGAAGCTTCCCCTTCGCAAAGAGAAAATGACCATCAACATCAGTAAGAGTCTCCACATCCGTAAAAGGAGTGTTCCTAGAAAGCAATGTAGCCACCCCCCTAGACTTCAACCGGGTGTAGTTACTGTAAAAGACCTGAGGATAGTATTTGTTAGTTAGGGAAGGTTGTTTATGATCCACAAAATGAGTCTCCTGAATTAAAGCTATGGACACGTGATGGGACCTAAAGTCTCTCAATAAATTGGAGAATGTTTCGGGGATATTGAGGCCCCTCGCATTTAAAGGGATAGTAATGGCAGAAAAAAAGTATTAACTATATGGTAGATACAATTAAAAGAGAGTACTTGTACTTATTTGTCTCTCTCAAACCATTATTGTTTGAGAGATATAGGAAAATAAAATTCTCTGGTCCCTCCCCTTTCTGCTTGACGAGCTGTAAAGCTGTCAGAAGCAGATTCTGGTCATTTGACCAGATATGGCTCTTCAGCAGCACCAATATAACGATATCTAAAGACAAAGACTTCATTTAGAACGGTCTACAAAGTGTGCCTGGTTTGCAAGCACACTTTGTAGACTGTTCCAATGATGTATTTATTTCTAAATAGTGTGATTGCAGCTCTGCTGAACAGCCTCTGTCTGGTCAAATGACTGGAATCTGAAGCTGTCAGCTAGATGGCAGACTTGAGTGAAACAGCCAGGAAAAGTTAACTTTAGCAAGTTATATCTCTCAAGCCATAAAGATTTCAGAGATAAGACTTACATAGATGTTAACCTTTTTAATATCTACAATATTAAATCAACTTAAAATTAACCATTACTATCCCTTTAATGAGTATGGCGTAAGTGGGGCCAATGAGGAAGTCATGACTGAACTGTGTGCTGTCAGGGAAAGAGAGAAGAGGGGAAAGAGAAGAAGAAGCAGGGGGAGAAGAACAGAAGAGGAAAGACCAAGAACAGGAATAGTAAAGGAAACAGACTAGGAAAATCCCAGTCTACAAACCACTACTCAGACTCCATGGAGAACCATGTCTTACACAAAGGCTCACGCTAAAAGGTGTGCACCATTGTGTATGAGAAAAAAAAGGAGACACAAAAAATTCTGTGAGGGTGAATGAGTGGCAAGGTGACAAGATGTATAAATGTGAACTCCACAACACAACAAATATGTCAAAACCACAGTAAAACCACTAGTAAACTACAATACTGAAGTCAAGAATGAAAAATTTAACAGCGCTGGTAACCCAGCATGTATGAAGCAAATAGGCATGTATAACATTAAGACATTCCTAAATATAAACAGTGAATGGGCCTACAAGGCCAAGAAACATCCCAAGGCTGCTCCCACCCCACGGGGCCCAGGGACCACGCTCCCAGCATGGAAGGAAGAATAGCCTACTGCTCAAGAGCGTGTGCCCCGGACCACGGTATGTGAGAGGTCTCCAACCTGAAAGCCCCCCTCCCAGTAAACATACCCCTGGCTAGTGCCTACCCCCCCCCAAGCCAGCCCTCCACCAAATGGCACTACATGGCAGCCAAAGAAACCCCATTGCGACCCGTGCAGAACCCAACACCGACAAGGAGGTGATCTGTACAATAGTCAAATACATAACACAACCCCATACAGTACATGAGTTAGACAATAAGAGAATTGTTACAGGTACTTATCTAACCGGCCCTAGGTCCAGGGACCCAGTCACCAAAGGGCAAGTCTGTTGTAAGGTACCCAGGTGCTAACAGCAAAGTCCTCGTACAGGAACTTGTTCAAGCAGACCCATACAGAAGGCACACTGTGTACTAGAGACGAAGGTGACAAGAGATGGTAAGCATGCAGGCATGACAATGACAGTATGCTCCATTTCAAAATTTATGCCGATGTAATGGATACCAGGGTGACCCCCAACATCATCCACAACTGTCTGTGGGGAGAGATGGGAAGCCCCTGCTAAGCATTGCATCTAGATGATCCATGGCTACACGCCAAGGTAGGTCACTCACTCCTCCGGTGTCCAGTTCCTCCTCAAATGGTGGGGCACGTCCACTACCGGTCCCCCTCTAAGGCCAGAAGGCCCGCTACTCCACTGTATCCTCGCTAGAGAGAAGGTTCCAGGGTCATCCCAATCCGTCAGAGACAATTCAGGGAGGTCTGCCTCCCGTAAGAAGCCAGGGACATCCGCATGACTTCTGAGGACATGAGAAGCATTCCATATTCGAACCACTAGGCTGAACGGAAAGCCCCACTTGAAGGCCTGAGTGCTCTACACTTTTGTAGAGTAATCCAGGAGAGGTCCTGAAACAGAGCAATCTCGCTGTTTTGAAAAGGCCAAAAACACCTGTCTCTGGCCTAATGTCGGAAGTCAGGGCCTGAAAGTCCTCTTTCAAAGGGATGGTGCGGATGACTTCCAGCAGTTCCTGTTGCAAGGTCAAAGTTGGAACACCTTCGGAGTCCGGCTGGGCAGAGGTTGACAAATCCTAAGAGGACGCCATTGGAGCCGGAGAAGCCACCATGTTAGAGCTCGCATCACAGCAAGAGGAGCCCGTCTGGGGAGTAAAGTAACCCTTTAGAGATGTCTCTCTTTGGTTTCTTGAAGGTCCCTGGTGTCTATGGGTCTTTAGGATGTCGTTTATTTCGAACCATAGTAACGTAAGATGCCGTTTCAAGCAGAAAAAAAATGGGCCGCCAGCGCGGAGCAGAACTCTTATGTGGCCATCTTGTCTTCCGGCCAGACACGCCCCCTTTTAACTAAGTTTAAATAAACATCATCGTTTTTACATTATTACATTGATATTTCTTCCTATGGTGCAGCCTACTTTGCAGCAATTCATTTGTATCTATTTGACCTGGAAAAGTCCTTGTCAATTTAGCATATGAGTTCTATCTATCCATGTTTCATATACACTCCTGGATAGTATTTAATAGCCATTTGGTCCTAGAGCCACCAAATCTGTAATTTTTATGAGCAGTTTAGCAGTGAGTGCCAGGACCAGATGCTGCAATTCAGCTGGTGTAGAATTAGGTGTAAACACATAAAATGGTTAGAAAAATCAAATATACTATAGGTGAGCGCTAAAAATTATATTTTGTGAGAATTGATATATTGATTTCCATACTAACATAAATCAGCTGCTACCAAATCTCTATCTATTACTGAGAGTGAACCATATTCCAAAAAAAAACAATATGACACAATATAACGATTCACAATAACAACAAGACCAAATTTTCTTTCTATTTGACACTGGAGAATAGTTTAGCCACGCCCTTTCCCCACCCCTTTGACTGGCAATTCTGTAGTTGTGTCATACACTGCGGACATTACTAGTTTTTTCTCATATACGCTATAGAAAAAGAGGATTTTAGTCTTACCTGTTAAATCCTTTTCTCTTAGTCCATACAGGTTACTAGTAACTTTGGGTAGGCGATCTACCCCTTTAATTTTAGGCAATAACAATTCTATAATTGATTGCAGGGGGTGGAGCCTACCTTCTCTCCTTGGCTGCAGCTAGCCAACCAGCTCCAAAAAGATTTGAGACACTATTGACTAGAGAGTGGAAAGGAAAGACTCCTGTGAGCATGACCCCAAAGGACCCCACGGTCTGCCACAGGAGAGCCAAGCATGGTCCCTTGACAGGGTGGGAGACCAGTAACCTGTAAGGACTAAGAGAAAAGGATTTAACAGGTAATACTAAAATACTCTTTTCTCTGTTGTCCAATACAGGTTACTGGTAACTTTGGGATGTCCAACCATTGAGTTTCCCAGAGGTGGGAAGTAAGGCAAGGACCAGGAGCAAGGCCCCCAAAGTCCCCAGAGCAGATGTGAACCATCAGATCAGAGATAGCCCAACAAAACAAAGAAGTGTCAACAGACACTGAACAGGGGTAACAACACCCCAAACTGTTACACAGCACACAGTTCTAGAGCCAACAGAGCTCAAAAGTGAAGGAAGCACCAAGAACCGAAGAAAATCCTAGACAGGCAAGACTGCCTCCAGGATTTTCCTCCCAAAGCTGACATCAGCCGATGCCAGCACATCAACACGGTAGTGCTACGAAAAGGTGTGCACAGACGACCAAGTGGCAGCCTTGCACAACTGATCAGTGGAGGCCTGATTCTTGTAAGCCCGGGAAGCCCCAATAGATCTTTTAGAATGAGCCATGACCCTAAAGCGGACAGGCTTCTTCCTCAGCTCATAAGCCTTACGAATAGTGGACTTGATCCAAGAAGCAAAAGTCACTTTGGATGCCAGACTTCCTGCACTGGGACCCTCAGGAATGAGGAACAATGGGTCAGATTTCAGTGCGATGTACATAAAACTTGAGACAACACACCGCATCTAACAAGTGGACATCCCTTTCCTTGTCAGAGGTGGGGCCAGGGAAGAAAGAAGGCACCGCAATCTCCTGACTGATGTGGGAGACATGTTTTTCTAATGTTTTTGTCAAGTTATATGGCAATAACTAAAAGTAGCAAAACTTTTGGCCACGTATATACTTTGTGGTTATTGCATGTTCTAGTCAGGTACGTCACCACAATGCAGTCATAGTATTCATACATGCTCCAATGCCCCAGGAAGGTATCTTCAATGTGATTTCAGCCTCATCTGATTCCTTCTTAATTTCACCAACAGCTGTTGCCTCAGCGCAGAATAAGATCTCAGCCACACTTGTGGAAAACACTTTCATACTGTGTCATACAAGAGATTACTTCATAAAACACAAGAGTCAGGCATAGGAGACAATATCTGGTTAGGGATAGAAAACTGGCTCAGTAATAGAATGGTCATAGAAAATAGACCTTCAAGTATATTGGATCCACAAGGAAGAGGAGGAGTTTTATTTAATTGTGTCTCTACTGGACCTGGGATACAGATTCTGGCCAGTAGTATCTTGGCTTGTGAGAGGGATGGTCACTATATGATTAAATGGTTAGCAGGACTTATAGAAGGATGACTGTATTCAGGGGCAATGAAACAACTGGGCAACAATCACTGGAAACTTGGAGCAGGTAAATAGCGCAGGCAGACCTGGCAGAAACTGAATATCTGGCAAGGAAAAGACAGGGTTAACCCTATTAGTGCCAGTGGGGGTGAATTGGAAACTCCTCTAAAGGGTTAATTATTATTAGTAACTAAAAGACTTTGACTAGATAGCTGGGACTGCAGTACCCTTATTCACCACAATATTTGGAAATGTGGTGCTAGAGAGTAGCATTTGCTGCAGCCTGAACTAGAACACCTTGTTTGGTATCATTACTAGTGAACGCATCATGGCAAACTTCACAATGAGTAGTAGAGACTGGGTAGAGATGGCCAGAGGTATTCTGAAGAATTTTAGTTTAAAAGTGGCAACAGCAGTTGAACTAGGAAAGGGTGGAGGGTGATGCACAGAGAATGGGCTAGATAATGTAGATCAGGAAATGTGAAAGACAGAAGGGTGGAGAGGAGGGATGAGCTAGTTCATCTAATAGCGAGGTGCCTGATAAAATGCAAAAAGTATGTCAAAGGTGGCAGAAACATAAAATGTATACTTGTAAATGCTTGTAGTCTGCTGGTAAGATGGTAGAACTGGAAATGATTGCAGTGAGTGAGCAGCATGATCTTATTGGTATTACTAAATCCTGGTTAGATGATACACATGACTGGGCAGTCAATCTAAAGGGTTATTCACTTTTAGGAGGGAAAGGGTTAATAAAAGAAGTGCGGGGTATGCCAATATGTAAAGCATTCGTTAAAACCTATTATATGGAAAGATAATAATGAAGGTTCCATTGAAAATGTAGCTGCTCTGTAGGTTGAAATATACACCAGGGTACACATAATAAAAAATATTAATGGACATTTGCTACCAGGCTCCAATAATTGGAGTGTTTGAAAAAGCCCAACTGTTAATGTAAATGAAAAAAGTTTATACCCAAACTCAGATAAGGAATATAATGAAAAAACAAATCTAGAACTACAAATAAAGAGAAGGTTTTCTGTACAATACACAAATGCAGTATAAAATATATCTAGAAGGATGTCTAGGCCATATAGATGGAATAAAGATCCATCCAAACATCCTATATAATAATTCGCTAAAATGAAGTCATGCGCAATAGAGACTGCTGTGCATGCTGCAGTCATGTGCAGTAGAGACTGCCAGCGCCATGGCTGATACAGAGGTGGATACTCCTTCGGAGCGTCCAGCTCTGTATCAGCCGCAGCGCGGGCAGTCTATACTACGCATGACTGCAACGTGACCGGCTGGTGCTGGCACTGTGGCCCGTGTAATGAGCTCTTCAACTAGCAAAAAATAATGAAACACCAAATAACTAACATGCTGAAAACTAGAAGCAGCTATAATCTGAAATCTAGGAAAAACAATACATTCTAAAAGAAAAGAAACAGAAATAGAGAGTTCATCTATATAAAATATATATGATTTAATAATAATAATAATAATAAAAAACAAATTACATAACAAAACAACACCTAAAAAATGTATAGCCGTGCAGTTTTATAGTGCAGTGCAATAAATGGAATAAGTCTGTAAATGCAGCCAATCTTTTAGCAATCGCCCATCTTTGGCATGTATACGGAAATTAAGAATAGAACGAAAGATGCTCACTGTTCAATGCGTCTCTTGTAAAAATCCTATATCATCCTTATGTAAAGCAAAACAAATGGGCCAGTCTCTTAAAACATACATGTGGGCAGAGGATAGTATATGCTTGATCACTGAGATTGTCCTGGTCATTGTCCTCTCCTGGCCATCGAAAATGTAAATGTATAGGCAACTGACATTTCAGTCCCAAAAGAAGTATCCACATTAGGATATGAAACATGTTGGAAGCTTTTGCTGTCTGTCCATCTCTACATTTGAAATTCAAGCTATCGGCCGACACATGTCACACACACAAGTTGATGAATGGAATCTATGCACCTCTGCCTGCTTACCAGCTATCCTAAGACCATTGCTGATACATCTGCACTTTGGATGGACTGGACAGCAGAGGACAATGATAGGGATAATCTCAGTAATGAAGTACATAATATCCTCTGCAAGTTATTTGTCTTAAGAGACATTTGTTACACTTTACATAAGCATGGGAGAGGATTTTTACAAGAGAGATGCATTCAACAGTGAGCATCTAACCCTCTATTTGTAATTTCTATCTACATGCCAAATACGGAAGATTGCTAAGACATTGGTTACATTTACAGAATGATTTCATTAATTAGACTGCACTAGATACATTGTAAGTTTATCCATTTTCAGGTGTAATTTTGTTCCATAATTTTCTTGTGAATTAATTTTAAATTATATATATTTTAGATAGAGGCACTCTCTATTTATGTTTCTTTTCTACATTAAAAAGGCTTTTCAGTCACAAAATATATTTGTAATAAGAGGTTACCCTGAAATTGACTTGAGAATTATGATATCCAGCACAACAGAGGAAAATAATTTTCTAGGTATGCTATTTTCTAGGTATGATATTTTCTTGTCCCAACTAGTGGAGGAGCCAACAGGAAATAAGGCCTTGCTGAACCTAGTAGTCTCTGCCAATGCTGAAATGGTATACTTTACAATATAAAGGTAAAGGAACATCTGGACAACAGTGACTACAATATGGAATTGCTTGAATATTTGTTATGATAAACTGATTAGCCAGAGTTTAATCAAAACATTAAACTTTAAAAAGGTTACTTTACAATGCTAAAAGCTGTATTAAAGGGCATTTGCTTGGATGTAATCTTCAAAGATAAAAATGCTACAGATGGAATTTGTTCAAAATGCTCTTAGATAAATATATGCATCAACATATACCATTGGTAAATAAATATGTGAGGGGCACACTAAGACAAAAGTGGCTAACAGGTTTGCAAGGAAATGAGGGATAAGAAGCAGGCTTTTAAACTGTTTAAGTCAGAAGGGTGAGATCTATCACGTAAAAATATAAAGGATGCAATAGAATCAGCAAACAAGCAATTGTGCTAGCTAAAATTTTAAATGAGAAAATGATTGCAAAACAGAGCAAGTATATTCTAAGCCATTCTACAAGTATTTGCTCTCTTAACGGCAGTTAATGACCACAGGGCTTATTTTTTTTGTCCATTGGATTCAAGGGTCCCTGAACGGTGTTCAGCCATGTGGGAATCCCTGACTTCCATGATGAGCCAGACCCATCATGGGTCCTTAATGGAAATTTTCCCCGGTCATAGCATGTCATGGATCCTTAAGGGGTTAAATCTGAGACTGGTGAATTCATTAGTGAAGATAAGGCAATATCCGATTCCTTTAACACATTACTTTCCTCTGTAGATACAAAGGAGGTAACAATGGCAGTGTTAGGTTAGCACTAGATTAGCTCAGACAGCAGAATGAATAGGCAGAAAGAGAGCAGCTCAGCAAAACCTTGACAGTACCCCCCCAACAACCCCCCCCCCCGTGGGGCAGGACCAAGTTTATGGGGAAAGCGTGCATGTAAAGCACGGATGAGGGCGGGGGCATGCACGTCTGCAGCTGGAACCCATGAGTGCTCTTCTGGACCGTAACCCTTTCAATGGACCAAATATTGAAGACTCCCTCCAAACCTATGAGAGTCAACTATGGATTGGACCTCGTTCTCCTCATCGCCATCAACGGGCACCGAATGAGGTCGAGGAGTGACCGTAGTGAAACAATTACATACCAGAGGTTTCAGCAGTGAGACATGGAACACATTGTGTATCCGCATATTGGGAGGAAGGTCTAGGGCATAAGTCACAGGGTTCACACATCTGAGGATAAGGAAAAGCAAGGAAAGATCACAATGATAGGTAACTGAATGCTGATAATATTAAATGGTCCCTATGAGGTGTTACAGGGGTGTTTACATAGGACTGATAGGTGCACCCTGATGAGTCTGCAGGAGCATACCTAACAGAAGAGGTGGTTTGCTGATAATGGGTTCTTTTGTTTTTTTGTTTTTTTTTGAAACATCGATTTTATTAAGATTTTCAAGCTAGAGTATACAATATAGGATATGCTGTCAAATGAAAACCTCAGCTTCTTTAAATCCTTGACTTAAGATAACAGGAGGGACATTAACGGTGTAGATACAATTTACGAACATAGCCGGCCCAGATACATTGAGATGGGGATAAAAAAAAGAGGATAGCAGGAAAACGGAAGAAAAAAAAAGGGAGGTGCCCTCTTCTCCCTATACCCAGGGTATACTCAATGTAGAGAAAATGACATAACATGGGTAAAAAAAGTTATCAAGGATGTTTACCTGATGTCACGGTTTATTATGACTCTCAGACACAAGTTATAGGTAAAAAAAAATCAATTTTATTGAAATAATAAATGATAACTTAGGATGGCAATAACATACATATATATATATACAGAATATAGCACAGACAGAAGGCAGACTCTACCGGTCCTGTCAATATACCGGACAGGACAGTCTTTAGGCTCTACCGGCCTTGCCAATACCTGGTAAGGCAACCTGCAGATGGAATAGCATAACGGTTTTACCGGCCTTACCAAATTACCGGGCAAGGCAGCCTCAATAGATACACAATGTAGGCTCTACCGGCCCTGCCAATACCGGGTAAGGCAACCTCAGATGGAATGTGGTAAAAGGTTCTACCGGCCTTACCAATACCGGGCAGGGCAGCCCAGAGATAATAGCAGCAGTCAGATGGAACTGGCAATTTAGCAGAATCGTTAAGCAGCAAGGCTTTGGAGCAAACCAGCGTCCGCACGCTGGAAACAACACTGAATAGTATAGCCGTTAGGCTTAACGAGCAAACCAGTGACCGCACACTGGAGTAACAAGCGAGTAGTATAGCCGCAAGGCTTAGGAGCAAACCAGCGTCCGCACGCTGGGACCAACACAGATTTGTATAGCTGAAAGGCTTTGGAGCAAACCAGTGACCGCACAATGGTGTAACAAGCGAGTTTGTATAGCCGCAAGGCTTAGGAGCAAACCAGCGTCCGCACGCTGGGACCAACACAGATTTGTATAGCTGATAGGCTTTGGAGCAAACCAGTGACCGCACGCTGGTGTAACAAGCGAGTTTGTATAGCCGCAAGGCTTAGGAGCAAACCAGCGTCCGCACGCTGGGACCAACACAGATTTGTATAGCTGAAAGGCTTTGGAGCAAACCAGTGACCGCACACTGGTGTAACAAGTGAGTTTGTATAGCCGCAAGGCTTAGGAGCAAACCAGCGTCCGCACGCTGGGACCAACACAGATTTGTATAGCTGAAAGGCTTTGGAGCAAACCAGTGACCGCACACTGGTGTAACCAGTGAGTTTGTATAGCCGCAAGGCTTAGGAGCAAACCAGCGTCCGCACGCTGGGACCAACACAGATTTGTATAGCTGATAGGCTTTGGAGCAAACCAGTGACCGCACACTGGTGTAACAAGCGAGTTAGTATAGCCGCAAGGCTTGGGAGCAAACCAGCGTCCGCACGCTGGGACCAACACGGAATTGTATCAATGTCACAAACGCGACCAGGCAGAAGGTCGCCAGGATACTGAGGACAGGTGATGAGATGACAGGAACCAGCAACGATCAGTCAGGTCAGAAAACAGCAGAGAAGTTCAGCAGGAACTGCAACACCAGAGACTAGGCCGGAACCAGGACTGGAAGTACTTCAGCATGCAGGAAACACTGGAACAGTAGAGATCAGGAACTCAGGAACACATGAGATCAGGAACTCAGGAACACTGGAACAGAGGCCCAGCTATCACTAGCATAGTGATAGCAAGAAGGTCAGAAACAACACGAAAGGGCACTCAAAGGGTGCCCAATCCAGGTTTAAATAGTCAATAAGAGGCGGGCTATCTGCAGACAGCCAATAGAAGCCCCCTACTGGTGACAGACAAGTAACTGCAGCAAATCACGGGCACCGTGATACCTGAGAAAATTCCTACATGTTACAAACATAATTATGGAGTTGAGCAGAGTCATGAAGTAGAGTAGCCAGTCTTTCCATGCTTTTAACAAGAGATATATTGGATAATATTTGTGGGAGAGTAGGGTTTGAAGGAGTTTGCAAATTAAGGATTGAAAGGGATAGTAATGATTCATAATAAAAGCAGCTCTAATTAATCATCATAGTATTTGGACTTTGGAGAGTGTTATTTAAATTCTGTCACAGTTGTAGTTAAAGAGTAATTCAATGACAAAGTATCCCCCTCCCGCTCCTTTTACTGATGTAACACTGTTCAGCCAGATCAGAAGGGAGGTGCCCAGGTAGACTGCAGACAGGGACAATCTTCAATTAAGATAATGTAAAAACCTGAAAAACGTGTCAAGAGGGACAGGGCTTTCATTGTTCTCATAGGAAAAAGATTGTCCCCTTCTGTTATCTGTCTGGATTCCACATCTGAGAAGAGATGGCTTACACTAGGTAAAAGGGGAGGGAGGGGAAACTTTGCTTGCGAATATCTCTCATAAAGGTTTGAGAGATAAGACTTATATCATTCTTCCTGTTTTTTTAATGCCTACAAAATAAAATAAAGATAAAATAAATGAAGTATTACTATGCCTTTAACAGCAATTAGAATGTGTGTGTGGAGAAAAATGCAAGTGAGCTTAAATGGCCTCCAAGACGTAGGATCAAAGGATCCAAAGGACGTTCAACAGTAGTAAGAGCTTGATGAAAGAAATACATTTTTTTCAAATTTACTGGATATGGGGACAGAATCATTGAATATGTTTCAGTTTTCTGACGTGGCCACATCCCCTCCAACTAAAGATAGAGGGAATACTTCAGGAGTGTAATGCCATCATAGGAGGATTTTATGGATGTTTTCTTTTGTAGTAGCACAAATAGAGGTTTTAGCAGCTCTACTTCAAATAGATGCCCAGGTCCAATCTAATATATATCAGTACCTAAATTTCTCTTCCATGCAATTATAAATCTCTGAAAGAGGATTCATAAGGTGTAAGAAAATAATAGATTTTTGAGATCAATCCCCTTTAAGGTCCTTGATTTTTGACATAATTTCTCAAAGGCTGTTAATTGAGGGAAAATAACGTTTAGAGAAAGTACAGTAAGTGAAGAAAATTCCTAATCTGAAGGAAGGAGAATAGACCAAAATAGTCAAACACTTGAACACAGTCTTCAAGTATCAAGTCTCCCACTGACCTAATGTTTACATTTTTCCCAGTCTATGAAGGCAGAAATAACAGTGCCCAGTAGGAAATTTGGACTGTAAAACAAAGGCATAACCTGGAAGGGCAAAAGATAATTGATGAGTAAAACTTCAAAATCAAATCTAAACTTTAAATCTGAAAATCTAAAGTGTGCAAAGAAAGAGCTGGCAATTTTCTAAATATTTTTGTTTATCTAAATCAGATTAGTCAGAGGGTAGTGGGAGGACCAGATCATTTCTATATCAACCCATCGTTTCTCAACAGGAAGAAGGAGCCCCAACTGAATTTGCATCAAGTTGATAGCTAAATAATATTTTTTGATATCTGGGACAATGGAAACACCTCGATATTTTGGGAGATGTAAACTGTATTTAGTCATTCTGGGTATTTTCCCATTCCATATCAATTACAGAATTTTCCCTTGGAAAAAGGAAAGAGCTAGAATGGGAATTTTGATTGGAAGGAGTTGGAAGTGATAAAAAAAGCCTCAGTAGGGTATTCATTTTAACAGTAATGAGTCTATCAAACCAGGAAACATAACATTTCTGCCATGACTTAAATTCCCTTTGAATTAAATGAAAGCATTGGTGAAAATAGCAGCACATAAGGACTGATAGTCTCCAGTTATGGACTGTGTTTTCCACCTGAAATTATAATTGGCTTGGAGGAGAGAATACTCAGCCTCTGTGGGGCCTATCATTAAAGCTTCCAATTTGTTTTCATTTATCTTAAAATCAGACCAGTTGGAACTGAATGTATCCAGACCTGAAAGGATATATTGTTTGGAGAAGGTGCTAGATGGTAATATATTTACTCAGGTGCCTCTTCTTACAAGAGCTTAATTCAGCAAGAATCCTAAAGTATAGATATTTTCAGGGAGATCCACTGGTGCCTTCAACTTCCAGGATGTTGCAACCGCTAAGATATTTCCACCCCACAACCAAAGGGTAGATCCTTTTAGCAACACTGTTTATATTGTGTTTATTCACATAAATTTAGCGATATAGCTCTGAGAGCTATAATAGACTTATTGTATTTAGGAATGATGATATGATAGCTAAGTTCCACTCCGGTGGTCTTGGGGGACACGGGGCACGTTATTATGTGATGCATGACATGCCCCTCTGGCACCAGAGGGATTAACTATATGGCTCTACTTGTCATCTTTCCTTTATACTTTGATTTAAAGAAGAGTATATTGGATTGTAATCCTGAGGAATCCATAACTGGGAATGATTTTGTCTGCCAATCACTTTGTTAAAGAGAAGGATTTAAATAGCCGATTATGTGGGGAGTAGGGATACTTCACATTTGCTTGATAAAGCACCGTGAGAGGTGTGAAACGCGTTGCAGAGGTTGCTTGTGTTACGAGTTATACTGTTTCCCAGCCGGGTGTATAGCTTTGAATTACTCTTGGTATTATCGGCTATCCAAGTAAGTGTTTGGCTGATTTTAACACATAGCGTTTATGTTTTGAACTGTTTTAATTATCTTATGTCTGTATCGATATACTTTTGGATATTGTATGCACTGTAGTGGATTGTTTTTTTTCTATAACTGCCACTTGACTGGTTAGGTGCTGGGTTTGCTCCGAGATGTCTTGGATGATTAATTAATCATTCATAGGGTGATATTTTGTAAGCCTGTGAATTCGTCCCAACTTCTGGTGTATTGCAGTCTGTTTACTAAAGAGCAAGTAATATTTGCTCGATCTCTTAGGGTTTAAGTGTGGTAGAAACATAGTTTGAAGTCCAGTATTGTCGATTTTTTATGGTGCTTTAGTCGGAGTTATTATTCTGGATATGAGATACAAACTGTGCCTATTTCAATTTATCTCCTAAAACCCTTCTATATAATTGTTATATTATATATTTGTATGTGCTTGTAATAATTGAATTGGTTTTTGAAGATTTTTCTTCCTAAAATTTATATACTTTACCCACATATATGTGTTTTTTGAATAAAGTGGATTTTCTTTTTTAACGTTATGTAAGATTGAGATACTGTGTGTTTCTTTTTTTATATATATTTTTTGTTATATAGCTGTGTGGAGTCCGCAAGCGCCAAACTCAAATTTTAAAGTGACAGTACCAGACCTGAAAGGAGATTTGGGAGACTGGCTATTTGATAAAGTCAAGATCATTTCATATGAAAACAAAAAAAAAAAACTTTAAAGACTCTTAAGTATAATATCACACATTTTTGTACTAGATCTGAAGTTGGAAACAAGCAGTTCAACCATCAAAGCAAAAAGAAGGAAGGAGATTGGGCGGCCCTGCCTAGATCCAATTCAGGTTTCTTAATTGAATGTCAGAACTTAAGATTGGATGATAATTGTTGCAGTCCAGTTGATCATTGTCTGGTTGAAGAATAAGAGTTATCTGGGCACCAGCAGTATCTTTATAATCTTGTCCACCTGCCATAAAATGGTTAGATAAAGAATGTAGGGCTCAGATCCCCGCTAAATATAAAGCCATAAGGTCCTGGCGTTTTGGAGGATTGGAAAGATTTAATGACAGAAAGAAGATCCTTGTGAGAAAGCAGCTTGTAGAAACCAAGTCCTCATTAGACAATTTTCCAATGTCCTTGCCATGGACAGAGAGGAATTCAATGTATTATTAATATTGAGATTGTAGAGTTTTGGAAAAGAGGCATGAAATTCCTTTCAAATATCAGCATGATCATAGAGAGTCTTACCCTGTCTAATTTTTATTGGAAGAGATGAGTGACCTTTTTTGAAGTTGTTTTAGCTTTCTGTCTAGCAAGCTGTAAGGTTTGTTAGCCATTTCATAATAATGTTGTTGGGATAACCTTAATTCTTTTTCAATATCATCTTACTAGCTTGTTATGGGTGTGCCTAGCTTGGAAGTTTCTGTGTGTTAGTGAGTATTTATGGTGAGCTTGTAAGTCTAAGTAAGTCAGCTGTTTGTTTGTTTGTTGGACACAAATAAGATAATTAATGATGTCATACCTCCATGTGATGTTGGAGCATAGACTCCTCAGAAGAACCAGTCTATCTACAGTGCCTTGCAAAAGTATTTATCCCCCATTGGCATTTTTCCTATTTTGCTGCATTACAACCTGAAATTAAAATGGATTTTTTGGGGGATTGTATCATTTGATTTACACAACATGCCTACCACTTTAAAAATGCAAAATATTTTTTGTTGCGAAACAAACAAGAAATAAGACAAAGAAACAAAAAACTTGAGCGTGCATAACTATTTACCCCCCAAAAGTCATACATTGTAGAGCCACATTTTGCTGCAATTACAGCTGCAAGTTTCTTGGGGTACGTCTCAATAAGCCTGGCACATCTAGCCACTGGGATTTTTGTCCATTCTTCAAGGCAAAACTGCTCCAGCACCTTCAATTTGGATAGGTTCCGCTGGTGTACAGCAATCTTTAAGTCATACCACAGATTTTCAATTGGATTGAGGTCTGGACTTTGACTTGGCCATTCCAAAACATTTAAATGTTTCCCCTTAAACCACTCAAGTGCCGCTTTAGCAGTATGCTTAGGGTCATTGTCCTGCTGGAAGGTGAACCTCTGTCCAAGTCTCAAATCTCTGGAAGACTGAAAGGTTTCCCTCAAGAATTTCTCTTGTATTTAGCACCATCCCTCAGTCCTTCAGTTCTGACCAGTTTCCCAGTCCCTGTTAATGAAAAACATCCCCACAGCATGATGCTGCCACCACCATGTTTCACTGTGGAGATGGTGTTCTCGGGGTGGTGAGAGGTGTTGGGTTTGCACATACATAACATTTTCCTTGGTGGCCAAAAAGCTCAGTTTAGTCTTATCTGACCAGAGTACCTTCTTCCACATGCCTTTTGACGAACAGCAAATGTGTTTACTTAGTTTTGTTTTTCTTCTGGCCAGTCTTCCGGGAAGCCCAGCTCTGTGGAGTGTATATCTTAAAGTGGTCCTATGTACAGATACTCCAGTTTCCACTGTGGAGCTTTGCAGCTCCTTCAGGGGTATCTTTGGTCTCTTTGTTGCCTTTCTGATTAATGTCCTCCTTGTCTGGTTCGTGAGATTTGGTGGCCCTCTCTTGACAGATTTGTTGTAGTACCTTATTTTTTCCATTTTTTAAGAATGGATTTAATGGTGCTCCGTTGGATGTTCAAAGTTTGGGATATTTTTTTAAAACCCAACCCTGAACCACAACTTTGTCCCTGACCTGTTTGGAGAGGTTCTTGGTCTTCATGGTGCCGCTTTCTTGGTGGTGTTGCAGACTCTGGGGCCTTTCAGAACAGGTGTATATATACTGAGATCATGTGACAGATCATGTGGCACTTAGATTGCAAACAGGTGGACTTTATTTAACTACAGTAATTATGTGACTTCTGAAGGTAATTGGTTGCATCAGATCTTATTTAGGGGCTTCATAGCAAAGGGGGGTGAATACATATGCACGCACCACTTTTCCATTTTTTATTTTTTTAGAATTTTTTAAAACAAGTTATTTTCATCATTTCACCTCACCAATTTTGACTATTTTGTGTATGTCCATTACATGAAATCCAAATTAAAATCAATTTTAATTCCAGGTTGTAATGCAACAAAATAGGAAAAATGCCAAGGGGGTGAATACTTTTGAAAGGCACTGTATATATCACAGCGATGCAAATTTGTACAACAAAAGTGTACCGTCAGTGTATCCAGTCCAATACTATGCATACTCCCTACCCAGATTTGGCATTGTATCACATAGACAGCCCCTTTATAACAAACTCTTAACAACATATGGGCTATTTTTTTCCTTATCTCTAAGAAGTCTGTCTAGATAATCTCAATTGACTTTAGCTCTCACAACATCTTTCTATATATTTTTGTGTCTAATAGCACTTATTATTGTTTTTACATATATATTTAAAAACAATACGTTTTAATTGTTTTGTTTATATATAATTATGTATTATGTATTTCTGTTATAATACAATATTTTTTATCTACTGCACTTAGATACATTTGCACTGTCTCTCCCTTACCCCTATATTCTTTTGCATATAAATCCCCTTAAGGACTTGGATTGCATCTACTTCTCTGAGACCAACTGCAAAGAATGTGCTTTGGAAGACAATAAAAACATTTTTTAGGGAAAGCCTCAACTCTAATTGTCATAAAAAATACATTTTTATACACTTCTGGACACAAACTTTTTAATATATATATTGGCTCTTTAACTCTGTATAATAACTCAGTACTTTATTGTATTTGTCTCTCTGTATACGCTCTAATTCACTTACCTTATATACACTGTGGGTGGTGCTGTATCACTTTTTTCTTCCTCCTCCAAAATCATGGGTATGTTGTTACTAGAATAGAAATGTTTCCCTTGAGGGCAGGAACTGTGCCTCTCACCTCATCAACTGCACTGTGCACAGTGTAAATATGAGAAGGACTCAGAAGTGGAACAATGGGTACATCTGCACTCACATGAAACACTTGGCACAACTCTGTCTAAACACCATGACACTTAGGGTCCCCCATGTGAAATCCCCATGCCATAAAACAAAGTTCTGCTGCTGTCATTATGCCCCTTGTCCACACCCCGCTTAGGACACATGACAGCTTGTTGACAGTTTCATAGTAACGATGAACCCTCCATGCCATCAGCTCTGCCACTAACTTAGCATATTCTGCGGGATGGAATCTCCTCAGATGCTTGATGCCCTGATTGCGATTCTCCTCCACTGCACTGCCATGTGTGGTCAGTGCACTACACAGTATGCAATGGGTAGACACAAACTGCCACATCCTAACATCTACAGAGTGGCTATCATTTGGCGAGGGAGGTAATGAGGAATGAGGTGGACTGGCAGAAGATGTAATTACCCTAGAGAAAGATGGTGATGGCAAGCTAGTTGTTTCGCTTGTCATCGAACTTCCAGCCTCTGGCTGGGTTGCTCTATTGTTCCTCCTCTTTGATCTCCGCCTTGCCTCTTATTAGACTTGTGCACGGGCAAAATTCGAATTCGGACTAATTTTTTTTTTCTAATTCGGATGATCCTAATTTCTGACCGGGCCTATTAGATTCGAACGAAATTCTTATCCATTCCGAATTATTCGGCCGAATTTAACATGGGTTAAATTATAGCAGTGCGCCTCCGAGCACGCTGCTATCATTCTTTGCAGACAGGGTGTGCATTTAGAAAAAGATCCATCCCAAAAACGGACATTGTCGTACATTGCCAGTCTGTGCATGTCACCTCTACTCCAGCATGGGATGCCAGTCACAATGCAAACGTCGAACATCGAGAACCTATGCCTGTCATTCAATTTAGCATATGTTCGAACATAGAAACCCCATGCCAACTTGCCTTTGATTCGAGGATCGCAAATTGTGGCAAGCATTAACTCGGGACAGTTGTCCATGCGCTCTTCCATGCGCCAAGTAAGTTCCTTCTTCAACCTCGTTAGAAGGGCAGCAACATCTGGAAGTATATTACCCTCAGCACCAGGCAAGCATTCCTTATGGGAAAGGAAATCATCCAATTTTAAGGAGAGGTGCGTGAAGAGGGGAATGACTTCTGCCAGACTAGCATTCTCTTTGCTCAAAAGTTCCGTCAAAGCACGGAAAAGCGTAAGGACTGTCACTACCTGTTCCATCAGGGCCCAGTCAGCCCTGCCCAGTGTTCTGTTACTGCCAATGACATGGTGACATGACATTGCATGAATTGCCTTTTTCTGCTTCAGGATACGCTCTAGCATATCTAAGGTGGAGTTCTACCTGGTCCCAACATCTTGTTTTAGGCGGTGATTTGGGAGGTCTGCCTTTTTCTGTTCCTCCCTGAGTAGCTGGCTATCTTTGATGCTCCGATGGAAGTGGCCAGAAATTTGTCGGCACGACTCCAGAAGTGCTGACAACCTTCCAGTGTTACTGCCATCCTCAAGAGCAGCCTTCACTACTAGATGCAGAACATGCGCTGAGCAACGCACACCCACAAATCTGCCATCCCGGAGAGCCTTGATCATGTTAGCTGCACCATCAGTAACCACAAACCCCATTTGCACCTGTGTGCCTGCCTGCTCCCCTAGCCATTGCGCCACCATGTTCTGCAGTGCTTTGCGAATGTTATCTGAGGTGTGCTGCTGATCCATTACCTCAGCATGGAGGAGGAAAGAGAGGTACCCTGTCTTCCTATACAACTGTGACACTGGCAGTGTGACTCTGAAGATTATTCAGACAAATCACTTGTATTTTTTATATTTTTAATAAAATCAACACATGTGACTCTCCCTTGCGGTGGCTAAAAGGCACCCTGCCTGCCTATATAACTGTGACACTAGCAGAGTGACACTGAAGATTATTCAAACAAATAACTTGTATTAGGAATAATTTTAATAAAACCAACACATGTGGGTCTCCCTTGCGGTGGTGAAAAAGCACGCTGCCTGCCTATACAACTGTGACACTGGCAATGGGACGCTGAAGATTATTCAAACAAATAACTTGTATTAGGAATAATTTAACAAAACCAACACATGTGGGTCTCCCTTGCGGTGGTGAAAAGGCACACTGCCTGCCTATACAACTGTGACACTGGCAGTGTGACACTGAAGATTATTCAAACAAATGACTTGTACTTTTTATATTTTTTTTTAAGAAACACAGATGACCCCCTTGCGGTGGCGAAAAGGCACCCTGCCTGCCTATAGGACTGTCAGACTGGTTGATGTGACATTGAAAATTATTCAAACAGTGCCGGCCCAATACATTGTGCTGCCTGGGTCCAAGGATTAAATGCTGCCCCCTCAAAAAAAAAAAAAAAAAAAAAAAACACGCCCACCAAAACATACCCACATCCATTATAATGGGGTCTTCTGTCCATAGACAGCTTAAGTCACCAGGGGCTGTGAATGTGCTCTCTCTAATTTACGATATACCTGTAGACACCAATCAAGTGTAAGAGCGTAACCGATATTTTGACTAAATAGCAGTTATGCCCTTACACTTGGTTGGACTTGGTGTCTACAGACATATTGTAAATTAGAGAGAGCACATTTACAGCCCCTGGTGACTTGGGATGGTAGAAAATAGGAAGATGAGGGAAATAATAAGCCATTATCTATCTCAGAACCATAGCGTCCTACCCCTGGGCCCTGGGTGAACTCACTCACGGTCTCAGCTCAGAATCCAGCAGGACAGAGTCACAGCAACAGTCAGATCATGCACGGTCTCACACCACATGCACGGTACGCATCCCAACCAGCCAATGTGGATGGACCATATTGAGTGAGCAAATATGCTCCTCTTTAATTGGCTGGTGGCAGGCTGGTTATGCGATGGTGCGTGTGGGTTGGCTGTGAGGCATAGCACACTCCGGAACTGAGCCTGGTGGTGTGTCTGTGTGGACTGACACTGACTATCACATGATTCACATCACTGAAGCAGCCAGCGGGCATAGCCACTGAGTGAGCATAGGGCCACCCAGCTGCTGAGAGTGACAATGATGGGACATACTGAAACACAGACCTGGCGGCTTTGCTACACTAGTAGCCACAGAACAACATCTACACTGTCTGCTCCCAGTATGGTACCACTAGTAGGCAAAGAATGAAACATACATTTTCTGACACCCTAGCCTTGTTCCACTGTCCTCTAGTAGTCACAGAACCACATATACACTGTATAACAGCCATAGCCTTGTTCGTTGCTGTAGAACAGTATTTCTCAACTCTTGTCCTCGGAACCCACTAACAGGCCAGGATTTGATGATTTCTTTGTTAGAGCACATGTGAGTTAATCAATGTGCATGAGCCTCTGATCACCACACTAGCAGAGAAATCCCTAAGTCCTGGCCTGTTAGTGGGTCCTGAGGACAGGAGTTGAGAAACACTGCTGTAGAACCTACATGCACTGTTTCCTTAGTGGCATTCTACTGGTAGCCACAGCACCACATATAGACTGTCAGACACCCCACCCTTGTTCCATTAGTAGCCATAGATCGTAATTACATTGTCTGCTTCCCCAGCCTTGTTCCATCTGCAGCGACATCCTGCCAAAAAATAAAATGTTTTCTGCTTTTTGAATGGGATACAGTATATATGATACATTCACTCCAAATAAAATGCATGTGTAATCTGTGAAGAATATGTTCATAAAATGGTTTTCATTATTTGACTGTTTAAAAAATGTTTACAGGTTTAATTTTAAGACTCTGGTCACTTTACCATAATGCACACCTGCCAGCTGTCCCTGGTTTTGACTCTCTGGAGCCAGCAGGCTCTTTTGGTCCCTGACCTTAACATTGAAATGCAAACCAATATTTTCTGTGCTTGTCATCCATAGATGAACAGGTTACAATCTTACCAGTGTTTGCTATTATTATTTAATTATAGGATTAAATAATTACATGTAGTATTATTGTATAGGTAATATCCAACTGTACTACTGTAGATGTAATGTGTTAAAAAAAAAATTGAGACATTCTGTTGTGAACGAACTGCAACACAGGAGAGAAATAAAAAAAAATGCTTGACATCTATACTGAAGAGGGGTCCACAGCATTGTCTTAGTATAGCAATATCACCGTTTTCCATGAGTGTGCAATACAGGGCTCTACGGTAATTGCTGGGAATTTCCCAACGTCATAATCAGGGGATGATGGGAGTTGTATTCTAACTACTGTTAGGAAACACATAAGTGATGCACATTCATCTCCCACCTAGAAATTATTTACACACGAGGCAACTCCCCCAAGTAATACCTAGCCCCTTTCCAAGTGAAAGGACTTCCAGAAAGGCTTCAGATCTCTTAGTGACTCACCTGTTATTGCCAGTCAGCGGGACCCGGGGAGTAGGAGGGGGTGATGCTATGGCTGCAGATTAAGTCTGACACGGTGCTCTTAGTTGGCCACTCGTCACAATGTTGAAGCTCAGCCTGGCCAGCACCTTCCTGGTGGAGACACCTCATAGCAATCCTGTTCAGGACACATCATGCACTGTCGTGCACTCATGCTAGGGATCCCAAATGTTTAGACTCATTTCGTACAGGGGGCACCCTCCTGTATTTGTAAAACCTATCTAGCAAATCTGGGACGGTAGACCTATTTACTCAAGTCTTGACTTTAGGTGGGCAATAAACAATACAAAATAGGCATAATGTTTGACTATCACATAATTCACGTCACTGAAGCAGCCAGCAGGCATCGCCACTGAGTGAGCATAGGGCTGCCCGGCTGCTGACAGTCACACTGATGGGACACCCTGCAACACAGAACTGGCGGAAGTGCACAAAATAAACATGCTATGGGACGGCAAATTGCCGCCCCTGTCAAAGTGCCGCCTGGGTCCATGGACCCACTGGGACCCATGTAAGGGCCGGCCCTGTATTCGAACAAATGCCTAATATTTTTTTATATTTTGCTCAGGAACAAATATTACTCGCTCTTGCAGTGACAATAACTGGAACTAATGCTGGCTGCCTACGTATGCCTAGCCTAATGCTACCTGCCTGCCTACACAACAACTGGACACTCTCTAATCTCTTCTTCTCTCTCTGAGCTCCAACAACGCAATAAGGAAATGCAGGCTGTCTGTCTGTGTGATTGTGTCATTAGTCCAACCCCCATCATGAAACGAAGAAGGCTATTGGAATACAGACAAAAGAGGGAAGTAGTGCATGAAACGGAGAATGGAATTGGACTAGAGACATGGAGGGAAAATTATGGAGGGAAATAATTGAGAGCGCACAGGAAGTACAAAAAAGTCCTGGTCGAAAGTAGTCAAAACTTTTGGAAATTTGTCGATTGCCGAAACTTCCAAAATTTTAGACGAATTTCGGTCCTGGGCTGTTCGGAGTCGGATCATTTTTTCCGAATGACCCTTGAGTTTCGGATTGGCCGAATGTCTCCGAATGACCCCACTTTCGACGAAATCCGAAAGTCTCCGAATGAATTTGCACAAGTCTACCTCTTATAGCCTTTCTGGAGAGTCAGGGGGTACAGCAACAGAGGTGCTCGATTTCTGTGGTGGGTGTTTGGCTCTAACATGTTTGACTTAAATGTCATTTTGTCTTTGTTTCATGTGTGTTATCAGGGTGGTTGTGCCAAGGTGTGTTCCCTCCTATCCCCTTCTCACTGACTTGTCACAACTTGTACACAGTGCTGTTGTTGATAACTGCAATGTGCCTGCCCAGGAGAAAAACAATCCCACACCCATGACTTAAGGGGGAGGTAAAAGGTGTAGAAGAATGGCCTCTTTCTTCTTCTCCTCTACATTCCCCTTCACTGTCTGGGACAGAGGATGATGTTAATGCTGTTGCTGCTACTGCCTCAGAACAAGCACTGCAACTAGGATCAGGAGTATTGCTTCTGCTGGCAAGTGGAACCTGTCCTAGTCCTCAATCACTTGTTGTGTGGTACACTAGCCTGCTCCTCAGCATCCTGCTGCCTTTGCAACTCAGCAGCAGAGGGAATTAGAGCAGTTGCAAACTACGCAATTTCTAAAAGCTCACTGCTGGTGGTGGTGGTGATGCCCATCCTCCTCCCTGTCTCCCATTCCTTCTCAATTTGGGCTAAAAAGGCAATCAATGTCTCCAGCTTCTCCACCATCATCATCATCACCACCACCAGTCCCTCTGTGCTGCTGCTGCACTATTACAGACCTCTCGCTGGTTGGAGGAAGTGATGAGAAATGTGACAGAGGGTCCCCTAAAATCACACTTGCCATTTCTTGGAGACCTGAAGAAGGCAGACTTGCAGCACTAGCAGCAGGCACAGACAGCTGATCTGTGCTCCTGGTGGTGGTGGTATTATTGCTGGCAGGCAACAATTCTGCCTTCTTCAGTATCATGTTCCACTTGGACAATGCTGAGCAGGGGAAATGGGACTTCCAGGGTCAGGGGAATGATGTGGGCTTCCTCGACTGCTAGTCTGTATGCTCAGCATTGCTTCCCCTACCACTCACCTAAAGTTATCCTCACCAGTTGCTTCACCATTATTGTTTCTACCACTAACACCAACCACATCAATTTCAGCCCGAGTCTTCTTCCTCACAGTCACTAGTAATATGATGATCACCCCCTCCTTCACTCCTAACACTCTGTTCAAGCACCTGGACCTTCTTTGTGGTAGTACTAGTGGCGTGACTGCTTGGGGATGGCAAGTGTGACTTAGGGTCCACTGCTGTCACACTTGGCATCATCTTCTCCTCCCCCCCCCCTCCTGAGAATTACACATTGGCAGCATATACAGCACTGGCAGCAGGTTCAGCACTGGCAGCAAGCACAGCACTGGTGGCAGCAGAGGCAGCGCTCAGCACTACTACCCTCTTCTTCCTCCCTTGAGATCCATAGGGGTGATTTAGGGGGACTGGCCAGCATTGGGCCTGTAGTAGTAACTTCCTCCTCCTTCTCAGACTCAGTGGACACATAAGGGTCCTTCCAGCTCCTCCTTTTATTATTCTTAAACTTACTCATGGTGATAGCAGTCACTGTGAGCCTCTCCTGCCTCAATTTTGCTACCAAATTTTGCTACACCATGCAAAACTGGAAGGCTTTGGAGGGAGCCTTTTTATCACCTGGACAATGGCAACTAATGTGCAATGTATGTGAGCTGCTGCAACCCGTTGAGGAGGCAACCATGCTGGTGATTTGCATTGGGGCAGGAATTAGTGAAATTCTATCTCTGATATTTTTTTTGCAGAAAAAAATGTGGAGCATCGCTGAGGAATCATACCATAATGACAACACAAACATGCACCAGCTGGTAAAGGACATGTTAGCATGCTTTGAACAACATCCTTTCATAGTGTATATTAAAAGTAATGAGTAATACATTCTTCTCACTTTGCTGGAACCCCGATTCAAACACAAACTTTCTGAATTTTAGAGTCCTGACAATCAGCAGCAACTCTCTGAGGAATTGGATTCTGTCAAGGAATATCGAGATATGCTTATTGATCGAGGGAAAGGTTTCATTGTGGGGGATGAGAGGGAGAAAGTTAGGGCACAAAAAACATCTAGACAGCATAGCGAAAAGGAATGCAGAGAAGCATTTTAACCAGCAGAAGCACCTACATCATCAACCTGAATATCCCATTCTAGGCAGAAACAATGACCCCATGGACTACTGGCAAATAAAGCATTGTCTGTGGCCAGCATTGTCAAATACTGCAGTGGAAACCCTTAGCTGTCCTCCAGCAACTATTGAGTCTGAGTGGGTTTTCAGTGTGGCTGGTTACATTGTCAATGACCCGCAGGACCAGCTATCAAGCAGCAATGTTGGGAGACTAACATTCTTAAAAATGAACCAACACCTCATACCATCTGAGTATCAGGTAGCAGAAACCACACATGACAGAGAAAGCCAGGACAAATATATTAACAGCAGCATAGATGAGGTGGAGGAGGGATGTGAAGAAGTGTTGCTACCATCTACCACACTTGGCACCACTGCTATGACCAATAAGTAATGTGTGTCAGCAATATGAGATGAAGGATAGCTTACATTTGACACAAACATGATAATGGTAAAAACTGCTGTAGGAATATATATATATATATATATATATATATATATATATATACACGTTCCCAAACAGAGGCACTCTCGTTAATGTTTTTCTTAGTGCCTGGGTGCTCGTGTAGAAAGCCGTATGAATAAATCCAATAAAGAAACAGCAGCACTCACAGGTCTTCCATATCGTATGTGTCACATAGTGAAAATTTTATTGATCAACGTTTCGGGTGCATTACAGCAGCCTTCGTCAGGACAAGTATGAAACCAACATCCTCTCACATTTCAACCCCTTACTCCAGTGAAGCACCAAAATTCGGCGCTAGTGATTGGTGCATTTAAAACAACAGTATTTACATAATTGTGCTGAGATGGACAGATAACGGAATACTCAAGGACAATTTGTCATAAATATGTAACTGACACTTAAGAGGAGGACAAAATCGCTATTCTGGCATATAGTATTCATGACCGGGACAAAGAGATAGTACGGATGCCCATTGTATAATCAGAATTTCTGTAGTGTATCGTGACCCATAGGAATATTAGCCCAAAAAGACTGTGTACACGATCAGTAGTGTTATAAAAGTAAATGATACAATTCAGTCTTAGGGAAAAAAACCATAGAAAAGTAAAAGTATTGCAAAAGTATTCACCCCCTTGGCATTTTTCCTATTTTGTTGCATTACAAACTGGAATTAAAATGAATTTTTGGGGGGATTGTATAATTTGATTTACACAACATGCCTACCACTTTAAAGATGCAAAATATTTTTTATTGTGAAACAAACAAGAAATAAGAGGAAAAAACAGAAAACTTGAGCGTGCATAACTATTTACCCCCCCCCCCCAAGTCAAACTTTGTAGAGCCACCTTTTGCAGCAATTACAGCTGCAGGTCTCTTGCATTGTCCCAAACTTTAACCTGTTATAAACACCTGAAATTCTATTACTTATGGCGAACATTATCATTTTTTCCCACTACTATTATTGATGTTTAGATGTAACGTAAGAAAGTTTTACTTCCCTAAGAGGTAGTAGACAAGTGGAATAGGCTACCACAGAAGTTGTAGAAGTTAATACAGTGACAGAATTTAAGCATGCATGGGATAGGCTGTTTCGAAAAGAAGACAAGACAAAGGACCAAATAGATGGGACGAATGGTTCTTATCTGCAGTCAAATTCTGTTTACTATATCACTTTTTTCTTTCTTCTTGCCAAAGAAGGAATTCTAATTTGGCCTTATGGTAACAATGAGTAAGTATTAGTAATATACATTACACAAGGTTTATTAACACGTATTTTGCCTAAGAGGCATTTTGGATTGTGGGTTAACCCTTTCACTGCCCTGGGGTTTAATAATACATTGCAAAGCACTGCATTGCACACTCTTTTGCCACTGAAACAGTTAATGAATATGTGTTAACACATTTTGGGTTTATAGATTAGGGTTTGCTGGTTAGGGGTTGCTAGGGATTAGGGATTGTTGGGCATTAAAAAAAATATTTATTATATACCGTATGTATTACTTTCTTTATAGCACATAGATCATCTTGCCTCACCACATCTCCCTGGGCTACATGTTGCGCTCCACCTTCACTTTCTCCAGCACCAGCTCCACTTCATAAGCATTTTTTTTTATACATCTGTGATGTACTATGCTATTTCAGCTTTATGCTTATGATTTAGGGATTAGGTTTTAGGGAATTAGGAGTTTTTATGTTAGGGAATTAAGAGTTTGGGGTTAGGGATTAGATATTATGGGCTATAGATTACGAAAAATGGTTTGCTGGTAAAGGATGCTAGGAACTAGGGGTTGTTAGCCATTTAAAAATATTTAATATATGTTACTACCCTATGTATCACTTACTTTTAGCACATAAACCATTTCATAATGCGAGATGCCATCCCGCTTCATCTCCCTGAGCTACACCTCCTATCATTCCAACTGCATCTTCCGCACCACTCCTTCTCATAAGAGTTTTTTATATATGTGTATACTCTGCTATTTCATCTTTATGCTTCTGCATTAGGGTTTAGGCTTCAGGGAATTAGAAGTTTTGGGTTAGGGTTTACACCTTATGGAATTAGGAGTTTTGGGTTAGGCATTACAGATTATGATGTATGGTTTAGGAAGACTAGTTTGCTGGTAAAGGGTTGCTAGGGTTTTGGGGTTGTTAGCCATTAAAAAAATAATTTCTCTTACATCCAATAAAGGAACCATGGGGTAAAGTTCCCTCCTTCAGAGGGCAGGACAGTTCAAACAAGGCAGGGCCTATGAGCATACCTGGGAACTCTCCAGATTTGCCCCGGAGACTCCGGTTTTGACAGAGCTTTACCGGGTCTCCGGGGCAGAGGCTGATTCCTCCAGATGTGTGGAGTTTCTATTGAAACTCTGCCACATTTGCTGTTTTTTCCCAGTGTTCCTCCTTCCCCAGCCTTCTGTGTGTCACCTTTAAACCCTGCCCCCCCAACTTGCATCAAGTCCCGCCCCTTTTTGACGTGATTTGCATCATTATTGTCACCCCCTGCTGAACCAGAGGACTCCCCTCCGGGCAGACCTCAATTGGAAATTCCCAGGTATGCCTATGAGGCTGAGACTCCCCTCTTCCCTTCCAGCTGTCTCTCTTCCTATGAACCTTTGCTGCCTGCCCTGACTTCATTTTGTCTGACTCTTTCTCTGCGTGACATTTTGGTACCTCACCTTGACTTCCACAAACCTATGGGCTCAAACTCTGGGGAAGAGTGATTGCTTATTTCAGATATTGTGCCTGCTCTGGCCTTTGACTTAGACTGCCTGACTTTGTCTTGATTGCTGTTTAACCCATTGAATGCCAGAGGGATACACAGTGCTTCGCCAAGCAATTCACTGGGTAGCCCCTCTTGCACTCAAAGGGTTAAGTACTTTGGCTTAGACTTCACTGAATCCTGTCTGTGGCTACTACTGCTTAAACCTTGCGGCTCAAACCTTAGGAGCGAGAGCTCACCACACCTGGATATACCTCATGCTCCTTGTTTCAAGTACTTGGCTTTTGTAGACAGTCCAGGTTCTGGATTACCTGTACCATTCCTTGCCTGCCCCGCTGTACCTTGACACTTAGACTTTGCTCCCTTGTGTGTTGCCTGGTACCTGTACATCAGGACCTGCCCCTGTGCGGATACTGAATGTGAGGGACTGTTCATCATCATGCCTTTTGCTAGTGTGGTTTTGCATGGGTGTTTTGACTCATTGCAATGAGACTCTATTTCCTGAATGCATGATACCATCAGGTATGTGATATAACTGCAAGAACACATTGAAGAGCTATAACAGGAAAGCAGAAACTTGGGTCTGAATATGAATATCAAGAAAATACAATCATGTTTATCAAATTTACTGTAAAAAGGAAAATCACAGTAGATAGGCAAGATATATATATATATATATATATATATATATATATACATATAGGAAAGCAGCACTCTCAGGAGCTTTTATCAAAAAAGTATTTATTTCTGGATCAACGTTTCGATCCCAGCAAGGATCTTTATCAAGATGGCTAATGGTCAAACAAACCCCCATTTAAATACCCTACTAGCAGTGAACTATCACCTCCCGCCAAAAACAATGTAACAATCAGGATTACCTAATTTGTTAAACTACATACACACTGCTCAAAAAAATAAAAGGAACACTAAGATTACACATCCCACTGCTCCACAAAATAAAGGGAACACTAAGATTACACATCCTAGATCTGAATGAATGAACTGACAACAAAATCACACAAAAATTCTCAATGGAAATCAAATTTATCAACCCATGGAGGTCTGGATATGGAGTCACACTCAAAATCAAAATGGAAAACCACACTACAGGCTGATCCAACTTTGATGTAATGTCCTTAAAACAAGTCAAAATGAGGCTCAGTAGTGTGTGTGGCCTCCACGTGCCCGTATGACCTCCCTACAATGCCTGGGCATGCTCCTGATGAGGTTGCGGATGGTCTCCTGAGGGATATCCTCCCAGACCTGGACTAAAGCATCCGCCAACTCCTGGACAGTCTGTGGTGCAACATGGCATTGGTGGATGGAGCGAGACATGATGTCCCAGATGTGCTCAATCGGATTCAGGTCTGGGGAACGGACGGGCCAGTCCGTAGCATCAATGCCTTCCTCTTGCAGGAACTGCTGACACACTCCAGCCACATGAGGTCTAGCATTGTCTTGCATTAGGAGGAACCCAGGGCCAACCGCACCAGCATATGGTCTCACAAGGGGTCTGAGGATCTCATCTCGGTACCTAATGGCAGTCAGGCTACCTCTGGCAAGCACATGGAGGGCTGTGCGGCCCCCCAAAGAAATGCCACCCCACACCATTACTGACCCACCGCCAAACCGGTCATGCTGGAGGATGTTGCAGGCAGCAGAACGTTCTCCACGGTATCTCCAGACTCTGTCACGTCTGTCACATGTGCTCCGTGTGAACCTGCTTTCATCTGTGAAGAGGGCGCCAGTGGTGTATTTGCCAATCTTGGTGTTCTCTGGCAAATGCCAAACGTCCTGTGTTGGGCTGTAAGCACAACCCCCACCTGTGGATGTCGGGCCCTCATACCACCCTCATGGAGTCTGTTTCTGACGGTTTGAGTGGACACATACACATTTGTGGCCTGCTGGAGGTCATTTTGCAGGGCTCTGGCAGTGCTCCTCCTGCTCCTCCTTGGACAAAGGCAGAGATAGCGGTCCTGCTGCTGGGTTGTTGCCCTCCTACGGCCTCCTCCACGTCTCCCGATGTACTGGCCTGTCTCCTGGTAGCACCTCCATGCTCTGGACACTATGCTGACAAACACAGCAAACCTTCTTGCCACAGCTCACATTGATGTGCCATCCTGGATGAGCTGCACTACCTGAGCCACTTGTGTGGGTTGTCGACTCCGTCTCATGCTACCACTAGAGTGAAAGCACCGAAAGCATTCAAAAGTTACCAAAACATCAGCCAGGAAGCATAGGAACTGAGAAGTGGTCTGTGGTCACCACCTTGCGAACCACTCCTTTATTGGGGGTGTCTTGCTAATTGCCTATAATTTCCACCTGTTGTCTGTTCCATTTGCACAACAGCATGTGGAATTGATTGTCAGTCAGTGTTGCTTCCTGAGTGGACAGTGTGATTTCACAGAAGTGTGATTGACTTTGTTACATTGTGTTAAGTGTTCCCTTTATTTTTTTGAGCAGTTTACATAAGTTGCATAGAGTGTCAAAGCATATATAAAGCATGTATAATAATTCGCTAGAATGCTTGTCACAATGCAGTCATGCTCAGTAGAGACTGTCCAAATGTGCAGTAGAGACTTCCCACGTTTGGGCAGTCTCTACTGCATATGATTGCATTGGGTGAGTGAGGCGACGCAAGACTGCATCTTGTGGAGCAGTGAGGTAGTGGCTTCTTAACCCTTTGAGTGCCAGTGGGTTATGCAACGCATTGCAATGCGTTGCATACCCTTCTGGCACTCAGTGGGTTAACAGTACCCGGACCTTGGCCCATGTACACGGGCTTTTACACTAGTATAATATAAATGACAGCAAAACTAACTAAAATAAAATCACCATAGTATTATTAAAAACAATTTGTTTAAACTAGGTGACAGTCAACAGACATCATGAATAAATAAACAACCTCCGTACTGTAAGGTTCTGACCTCAAAGTTAATACATCAGTGTATACACTGTGACATTTACGAAGTATGGTCATATGTAAAATACCAAAACATTCTAATGGGGCACATCCATGGATCTGGATTCACTCATGGGTCTCCCTCGCATTGCACAGCAAGTGTGCATGCGAGTAGTCACCCGTTATTAGATGAACCCGGCTGACTGCAGCATGAGAATAAATATAAATGTACCAAATGTCAGATATTAATACATATAATGAAATCGTATTGAGCTGAGTCACTCACCCATCAGTATGTCCCCCTTAGTCTCCATCAATTCGCGCAGCGATCGATGCCGCGTTGTAGATAGGATCCTGTGAGGCTGGAAACGGGGAGAAACCTGCCAATAATCTTAGATCATATGTGTGCATAGACTAAGATACAAAGTATTACATGAGCCATCAAAGGCTCTGCGTGTGCAATCTGTGATCACAATGTCCCATTACTATGAACCAGTGCTGAATGTGAGTATAATCAATATGTGAACCTATGCCATTGTATAAATGCACAAAAAGAAAAAAAAAAAAAAAAAAATATATATATATATATATATATATATATATATACAGTATCTCACATAAGTGAGTGCACCCCCTCACATTTTTGTAAATATTTTTATTTTATCTTTCATGTGACAATACTGAAGAAATGACACTCTGCTACAATGTAAAGTAGTGAGTGTACAGCCTGCATAACAGTGTAAATTTGCTGTCCCCCTCAATATAATTCAACACACAGCCATTAATGTCTAAACCTTGGCAACAAAAGTGAGGTCCAGTGAGGTACACGTCAGGATCAGGAATGCCATAGAGTGCAACTTTCGCCTGCTCAAAGCCAGATTCCATTGCCTGGATCACTCAGGGGGCTCTCTACAATATGCACCTGGAAAAGCATGTGACATCATCCTGTGCCATACTCCACAATATTGCTGTAGACACACGTCTAGTCGAAGATGGGGAGACACAACAGCCCACAGAGGTCCCTTTTCCCATTGATGAGGATGAGGATACCTTGAGAGGGATGCAGATATGAACCAGGCTCATCAGGGACTACTTCACCTGTTAGTAAAATGCATGTGTAACCATGGTCGTGCTTGTGGAATGCGTGCAAACACACTCACACAACACATAACCATCTGTTCTACTCCGCAGGATGACCCATCAACACAGTCTACCATATGTCGAGGATATCATTGTTCAACCTGGGAACAAAGGTACACGAAATTGGCCATGTTTATCATATTCAAAGCTGAACTGACAGAAAAATACATCTACGAAGTTGAACATAGCCATAACACCTCTAGAACCCTTGGAGTCATAGAGGAATATCCAATGCAATGGCATGCAATGCATTGGATACCATTCTGGAATTCCATGTGTTAAAGGGGTATTGGACTTAGCACGAGAGCAATAGTCGTGCAATGCCTAATGGAGCAGAATAGGAATGGATAAACTGTGTTGGTGTTGGCTACAGCATTGGAGTAACAATCTGTGAATCAGGTTGCAAGGCCCACCATGTTGATCTGTTCATGTGTGTGTGGCACAGTGTCAGTGCCACTCCATTGCTTGGCAATGTGTTGTCTAGCCATCATGAACACATGAGGTTTTGATCAAAGGGATGGCAAACAGACATATGTATGTGTGACTGGAACCCTGAGCACACACATCACCAGCGTGTGAACCAAGACCCATGAAACAGAGGGTCTTTTTCATGGGTCTTGATTCACATACTGATGATATGTATGCTCAGAGTCCCAGTCACACACACACATGTCTGCTTCCATCCCCTTGCTCAAAACCTCATTTGTTCATGACGGCTAAACAACACATTGCCAAGGAATGGATAATATACTCCTTTTGAAATACAAAAGGTTAGCCCCTCGAGTGCCAGAGAGGTATTCAGTGCATTGATGAGCAACGTTTTGTGTACCCCTCTGACACTCAAAGGAATAATGATGTTCAGCGTTAGCATGACTGTTGTGTTTACAGTGCAGTTTCACATCCTGTGATCACTTCCTACAGTCATCCATAGCATGACCCATCATGGACCAGAGGAATGTCCCGGTGACACATTGATACCACATCCATGAAGATCACCTGTTGCTGTTATATGTTAATTACAACCTATCAGGATTTGTAATATGTTTCATCAGTAACCAGGTGTTATGTGAAACATACCCTTTGGGTGCTGGAAGTAGGCTTCAATGTTTCATGGTACAATACTAAACAACAAGAAGAGATGTATTGACTCAGAAGTAGGGTCGTTTAATTTCCAATCCTAATCAACCGGTCAACAGAGAGATCAGTTCTGTGTCAAAAAAAGCCCTAAAGAAATCAATGTAATAAAACATAACTTTTACTTAAGTACTAAAAACATAAAGTATTCTCCTCCAAGTAAATGTAATGTTGTCAAGGATAAACTAAAACATGAAAGTGATATAATAATCACCTACATATTAAAAGAAAGTGGGTAAATCACAGTAAAATCAAAACGTCAACCCTGATGTATCTAGAATGTTAGGTAAACTACCCTTCAGCTGTTCTTCTAACATGTAATGGCACTCACAGAAAAGTATGTGGTAATAAGGTCATACGTTTAGAACTAGATCCCTGAGCAGTAATAGGTACCCCGTACTTTAAAGGGTTAATTTCACACTAGTTGCCGTTAATAGTGTTCAGCTCCCAAAGGGTAAATTAACTATATACCTTCAGAGGGTTATTATTGATGCCCCATACTTTGGGGTTAATTTTGAGTCTGCCCGCCGCTGTTATTTACCAGCTCCCAACGGATTAGATTAGCTAGTAAACTGAATATTAATAATATTATTAGGTGCTCCAAATATATATTCTTCAGTGATCTTATTAAAGGATTTTAGGTTCACAGAAAGCTGTTAATATCCAGTTTTATGGGATTAATTCTAGCGTGGCAGCCGTTAGTTAATTGTCTGCTCCCAAGGAATAAAGTCAGCTGTTATACTGAGTTTCAATCTTCTCAACAGCTGATCCCAATATGTCATTCAATAATCTCTTATGTATATTAAAGAGATAACTTGAAAATCTAGAGCTAAACTTTATTTCAATCGGGAGTGCAACAATGATGTAGATAGCACTAGTCATAGCCGTGTTTAAATAACCAGCATAATGAAATAACTCTGAGTGTCAGTAAGTACTTGTAAGCATTCCGCTTACCTGCTGAGACGGCCGCCAGTCATTGTGGGCAGTTGGTCTCTTGTGTGATGCCTCATGGCTCTTTGCCACATCTGTTCCCCGGTAGCCTGCCACCTGGTTTCCTGGCGGGCAGCCAGCTTCTTGATTCCTGCTTCCAGCAGTGCTGTGTTCAGTCAGTATATGCGGGCACGCGTCAAGGGATTCCCCTGTGACGTTGCGACCCAGCCCGTAAAGGCATAGGACCCTAATTGCTCCATCTTCCGGAGGTGGAGCAATTGATACTTAAACTGCCTGGACACCACATCAGTCACCCTTTCGTGGTGTTCCAGTACAGTTGTGTTTCCTGAGCTCTGTGTATTACTTGGTTTATCTGACTACCCGATCTGGCTCTGTCCGACTACCCGCTCCATGTATGATCCTAGGCTTGTCTGTCAACTAATTTGGTGCAGACCTGCGGCTCTGGCTGACTACCTGTTCCGTCTATGACCCCTGGCTTGTCTGACTACCTGTTCTGGTGCAGACCTGTGGCTCTGTCCAACTACCCGCCCCATGTATGACCCTAGGCGTGTCCAACAACCAGTCTGGTGCAGACCTGTGGCTCTGGTATACTATCCATTCCTTGTTAACTTTGGGTTTGTCTGGTGATCCTCTAGGTGCGGACCTAGGCTCAGACATTCTTTACTACTGCTGCCTATCATTTACGTCTGGTTTCCCTACAGGTGTGGACCTGGGGTTCAGACTGTTATCCTTCCTGATTGCCTTTCCTTATAGTCTGGTATCCTTCAGGTGCGGACCTGTGGCTCTGTAGACTATGCATTCATTTCAGATTCTGGGCCATACTAATAGAGCCTCTCACGAAGGCAGTCTCCGACTTCCGATAGGTGGCGTTTGCTCCATTGATTACAAACCCCACCATTTACTGTTTATTGCTGATACATGCTTTACTGATTTATTATTTGTGCTTAATAAAGTGATTGTTACCTATGAGTACCTGTCCTGTATTCATTTGTATGAACAGTTTCAGTATTGAGAGGATATTATACCACAATAACCCTTCTGAATGAGGAAAGTAGTTAAGCCATATCCCCCCCCACACACAAATGGCATATATTAAATGTATAAGTCACTTTCTCACTGGAACAATGCCCATGACCTCCAGCATCAAAGAGGTTAAAGTTCGTATTGATGCTTCTCAGAAACCTTCGTATAGAGTACAATTACATTTGGTAGATATATTTTTCAAATAAATTTTCAATTTTCAAATACAGTGTCTCTACCAAATCTGATTACTAGCTTCCGAGAAGAAAGAAAGATGACAGACAAGCATAGCCAGAGACCCTAGAACCGTGCTTGAAGAGTTTGCCGGCACTCAGTGAAAATGCTCTAATCCCTAATCTTAGTTCAAAAGGGATAGAAAAAAAGAAGAAACAGACTACAATATTAACACAGGGTAACTAAGTATAACTGATACTTGTGTCCCCACACCGCCCAATGAGTTTAGTCGATATAGACCACGGCTTCATCGGGGCAAAGTGTGTTACCGATTATCGGTTTACACCGAGTTTAAATAGCCCTAGTGAAATGGCCAGGTAGTATGACGTCAAATGACGGGGCTTACGTATCAAACAATTAAAATTAACGTGATAGGGCAGTTATTCCTGTCATATAGAAGTATCTTCAATGTCATTTGTTACATTCAGTTCAAATTGTTACAATATCTCAGTCATCAGATTTATACTGACTAGATCTTAAAAGTAAAAACTTAAATTCAGTACAATTTCGGTCAATCCTAAAGTAAGAATTAAAAGAACACTAGTAAGTAAGAGCTATACGTATTCAGTACCTCAGGTAGAAATTATAAGATTAAATTAAGACAGAATATTAAAACTAATGATAATCAAGGAACAGAATCTGAATCAGAGAGATCAGAAACAGATACGGGAAGTGTTGAACTTCTACAAGTTAGACCCAAAAAATTCCAAAGACGAAATAGATATCTAAGATAATCACAAAATCAGTGTACTGCTTCTTTTTTAACCCCTTAAGGACTATGTGACGTACTATGACCGTCACGGTCTTTAAATACTTAAGGATCGATGACGGTCATAGTACGTCACGTACTTTTTACTTACAGCGCTCCGCCGGGAACGATGTAAATAAAAATAGGGCTAAAATTGACCGCTCCAAGACTGGAGCGATCTTTTTAGGCCCCAAAGTGGCGTGACGATACACTCAACAGGTCACATGTACCGGCACGTCGGCAAGGATCAAAGTGGTCCTTATGGGACGGAAATGTCCCAGGGGCTCTGGTCCTTACGGGGTTAAGGCAAGAGCAGAACAGTCAAGGAAATATAACATTGCAATTGAGAGATCGTGCCAAATGGGCATACAGAATGAATTAGTAAAGGACAACAGAGGTAACTTACAAGTAATTAATCTGTCTGATTTCATTTTAGATGATCAACATATAAAATTACTTAAAACAGGTTTATCATTCTGCCCTATGGGTAAATATAACTATTTTGAATGGGTCAAAGACCTGAATCTGTTTGGCAGAAAATTGCTCCTCTATAAATATTTTAAAGAGCAAGAGAAAATTCAAAAGTAGACACCTAAGAATAGGGAGACACTAAAAAACCTTACATCTTTAATGGAATCGGATAAGTTTGAGAATGAATTTGGCAAAGGTCACTTTACATCTCTGAAGAAAAATAAAAGATTTACACCATCTTTAGCAACTTCACCTAATGTTGACGTCTTCCTTGAAATGGTGTGTAGCAATCTTGAAAGTATCTCACAAACAGGAATCCATATCCCCAATAATCTTACGATGGGAGAGCAAAAAGCCTTAGAAGCCTTAAAATATTACAATAAAGCCATCAGATAAAGGTGGTAATATTGTGATACTATCGATACAATATTATATTGCGGAATGTGAGAGAATATTAAATGATCAAAATTGTTACAAAAGATTAAGGACTGATCCTACAGTCTGTGGGGGGATATTCCAAACTGATCCCCGGACCCTCTGATACTTCAGCCTCAGTGTGGCACACATCTGTTGGTGTGGCTGGGGGTGATGGAGTTGGTGTGGGGGGGTGAAGTCTGTGTGTTCCTGTGGCTGCTGTGGCTCCCCAATCAGCCCGAAGTGATGGTAGTCCAGGGGCCACACCACTGATGCCTCCTGGCTTCCAGATCTCCATGGGGGTGGCTGAGGCCTAGCTTGCGTGCTGGACTCCGCATGACCTGGCATCTGGACAGTCTGTGGCATCCTGTGCCTCACCATAGGCTGCGGTGCTGGAGAAATATGGAGGGCAGGATCAGGCTGGGTCCACTGCTGCTGTGGCTGCTGGGGGCCATGCTGGGGCCACTGCTTCTGTGGGCCATGCTGAGGCCACTGCTGCTGTGGCTGCTGGGGGCCATGCTGGAGCCACTGCTGCTGTGGTTGCTGCTGTGGTGGTGGTGGTGGCAGCGCCCTTGAGGTGGTGGCCTCCTCAGAGGGGGTTTCCCCTGACTCCCCTGCTGGTATGATGTGTGGGCACATGACATGATGTAATTAGTGATGTGAGCTATGACATGAGTGCTACAAGGCTATGACATTGACATGTGAACCTTTGAGTGGCAGGATGGTATCCATTGCATTGCTTTGCAATGCATTGGTTGCCATCCTGACACGCACTGCAGAGCTTGACATGATCCCATACACTGATTCTATTAAACTACATTGATGTAGCTTTGGTCATCATGTGTATCCTGAGTGGTGTGGATGGCAAGGCACACATCCTTGCAATCCACATTCATCAGGATACATGTGTTGACCAAACCATCACACCTTGAGTGACACAAACCCATTGCATGACATATACTTAGGCCTCCACAGCAAACACACTATGACCTCTGTACACAGCAATGCACCAGGGATGACAAATGACAACAGAGTCGAAACAATGAAGTCAGCAACAGTAACAGACACACCAAGCACACCAGCAAACATGATCTGTGGAACCCAACAACACAATCAGCTGGAGGACACGAGAAAACACACCAGGACAGCTAAGATCCTAACACACAGCAAACATGTGCATGGTTTTACTGCACCATTGGCGGTTACTTCTCCATTTTCATATGTTATGCTATGGAGCCTGAGCACTGATGTGTCCCAAGTTGTTTAGATCTCAGTGCATTGGCTCCACAGGATATAACAGGGATTGCAGATATGATGACACTGCAGTTGTCACGTACACATTGTCACCTCTTTCTGACACCCTAGTGAATGTCCCACCCATCATGACTGAGCCTTGTGAATCACATATGTCCTGCAGAGTGGTGATGGCGGTGAATGCCCCCTGGCCATCCACACTCTGCAGGCTACATATGATGCAGAACACTGAACTTTGGCTATTTCACTTGGACTAACTACCTACATGTACAATGCCTAGCCCTGACATGCAGTAACAATACAATAGGAAACACACCAATTCCCCTCCTTGATATTCTCTAATAACCCTTTGGGAGCCAGGGGACTAGCCAGTGTATTGTGAAACAATGCATTGCTTATCCCTATGGCACTCAAGGGGTTGTGTGCTGACCTCTTTGTCACTCTATGTATGACTGTAACGGTTTTTATTGACACTCAGACACAGTAGGTGAGATAAAACACAGTTTTATTGAAGAGACTCAGAAATGATAACCCTCATGGGTCCAGCAGTATATGTATATACAATATAGTACTGACACAGGACAGGTTATAGCAAGATATATACCCACACGGGTCCAGTATATGTACAATACAGAATTTACAATATACTGACACAGGTCAGGCAATGTTCGTGTGAAACTCAACCGAGGCATCAATAAATGGGTTACTATTAGGCCAGGAATGCTGACAGGCCCTAATAGTGCGAGGCTCTTAAAACTCCCACTCTGCAGGGAGTGCTTAAATAGCGAGAAATGGCCAATAGACAACGGAGGCCCAGGATCAATTAAAGGACTGCCTTAGCAGTAATGGAGGACTGAGACAGTATGCCCGGGAGGGCACCCAATGGAGACTGCACGGTGGATAGCTGGTGAAATAGTGGCACCTTCCCAGAAGGGGTTAATGAATGCTAAGCCCAATGTCGACTGCCAGATCGTAAGCACAGCCTGAGGCACCCAATGTAACACCAACCTCAGCTATAGGTAGGAAGGAGGGTCAAGAGTACCGTGGGATAGACACCGGAATGTCGCCCTCGCGACAAGACTGAACTGAGACTAGACTGCAGGAGCGGCACTAAGGCACAAAGGTACTGTCCGGAGACAGAAGCTCAGAGAAGAACCCCAAACCGAGGACCAGAATGGGACCGCCAGAAGTAGAGATGCCCAGGAGTAGTAGCCTAACCGGGCTGGTACACAGGCAGGAACGTCAGCCAATCCGAGTCTGTACACAGAGCAGGAACGTAAGTCAATCTGAGTTGGTACACAGAGCAGGAACGTCAGCCGGGCCGGGTCGGTACACAGAGCAGGAACGTCAGCCAGTCCAAGTCAGTACACAGAGCAGGAACGTCAGCCAGGCCGGGTCGGTACACAGAGCAGGAACGGATACAGCAGAGTAGTCAGGCAGTCCGGGTCGGTACACAGGCAAGAACAGATACAGCAGAGTAGTCAGGCAGGCCATGTCGGTACACACTGATCACACGATAACTGGAACAAGCGCTGGTAAAGGAAACACCAAGAAAAGGCACCGGAGAAGTGACAAGGCCCAGTATTTAAGGACAAATACTAGGCGGGACAAAGTCACTTCAACCAATAAGCTTCAGCAGTAAACAGAGACTGACAGAATGTCACCAGCATAGCACGGGCACAGTGATAATGACATTGTGATACACATAATAGTTATATCTTTGACAGACACATGACAGTGTGTATTGTATTTGTGCTGTGCATGATGTTGTTGTGGACAACATGAAGGGGGTTCAACAGGGACTTGACCATTGCCGTACAGGCTGGTTTTGTCAAGTATTCTGTCCTTGTTTGACATCCTTCCAAGTTGTGTTGTTGAATTGTGGTGTGGAATGCTGTCCATGTGTTCAAGTGTCACTGTTTTGGCCTCTGTCTGGTAGGTGTCAAGACTTGTGTGATGTGTGTGTAGGCCTTGAGGCACTTACCAGTGGACTGGAGGCTCCTTTCATCTCTGGTGTCACTCTGCCCTGGGATTCCCTGCACTGCTGTCCTGGACAGGGTTCTCCTCACAGCCTCCTCCCATTCTGTGTAGTGGATTCGCAGGGGCGGACCACCCCCTGTGTAGGCAGCATGCATGACCTCCTGGCCCATCTTGTTCTTCACCCTGGCCTTGCAGTCGGCCCACCTCTTCTTGACCACTTCCTGGGAGCAGCAGCAGCTGGACACTGTGTTGACGGCATTAAGGACATTCTGCCATGCAGCTTTGTGTTTGGCCCCCATGTCGATGACCTTTCCCTTGGGGAACAGGAGCCGATCCCTGGAGATGACCGCCTCCACCAGGGCAAGGATCTCCTCCTCGTTGAATCTGGGCTCTCTCGCCCTCTCCTGCTCTTCACCCCCAGAGGTTCTATTAGAGCCCTGACTGTGGCTCTCCACCCCTGCCTGCATTGGCCCTGGCTGTGCGTGGTGCACCTCCTGAACTACCCCTCGTCCCACTCTCTCCACTGCCCCTGCACTTGATGTGCCTTCTCTGGCATGTCTGCCCCTGTGCCCCAGGGATCTCCCTCCCCTACCCTGATCAGGGATACCCACCTGCTCCTCTTCCTCATCTCCTCCTACTCTCCCCACCCCTCTCTCCTAACCTTCTCTCCTCACCATTCCTCTCACCCACTCACACCCAAGCACTCACTCAGGCCCTCACACACTTACTCACTCTCTGTCACTCACTTGCACTCACAGACTCACACTGTCAAAAAAAGGTAAAGTGTATATGTTTTACTACAAAAAAAAAATATGTGGGCTGTGTGTGTGTGTATGTGTGTGTTTGTGTATGGATGTGTGTTATGGGTATGTGCACAGGTTTATAATGTCGCAATGTGTATCAGTCCTTTCCAACTCCTCTAGCTATGTGTATGTGCGCCTCTCTACTACCTGTCTTTTTCACTAGCCTCCACTCCTGGGTCCTGTGCTCTAGCTCTAATGAACACAATACACAGACAAAGGTGCATTGGTTATTTTGGGTCTATATATAGTTTATTCGACTGAACTTGATACTTTGGGGTGCTGTGATTCGCTGGGGCACTAGGTAACGTCAGTGTCCCGGAGTGACTAGAGAAATAAAGACACTTGACGAGTACAGATAAAATTAAATAGAATGTATGTAAACACAATCATAGCAGCAATGATAAATACACTTTCTCGAGACCAGGGAAGAACAGTACACACACTTTCTTCACCCTTCACTAGGCAAGTGTGATATGACCCACGTCTCTACCCTAACACTAGGGTAAACCCAGGCAACAGGAGCGAGAAACTGCAGAACACTGGAGCAACACAGTAGTGACTCTAACTCCACCACCTTCTCGAGGCCAGGTGTGAGGACAGTGCAAAACACTTCCTCAACCCTTCACTAGGCAGGTGTAGCTAGCATTCATACGGCCCTTGGTAACCTTCACAAGACTAGATAGGACAGTGCACGCCACTTTCTCGATCTTTCACCAGGCAGGTTAAGAATAGCGCAACTATACCCTACCGCTAGGGTATACCAGAGGCAAGGTAAAACGGCACCTAGAATGCTAGGTGAGGCAACAACCAAACCGGACTTAGACCACAGGAGGTCAGTGACACCGACTGACAGACAAGCACTGCTACAGGTGTAGCGAACGGGGTGAAAACAGTAGGCCCAGGTAACAAGGAGATCAATATCCGGGGCTGGGTAGCCGAGGCTAGTAGTACACAAGCTGGAGTGCAACAGAGGGAGAGTAGTCAGATGAAGCCAGGAGTCAGAGCCTGATCGGGTAGTCAGACGAAGCAGGAGTAATACACAGGAACTAGCAAATGGACCAACACAGCACTAGGCTCAGGTAGACCACGAAAGGGCACTGGTAACTGGAAATGCTGAGGCCTTTAAGGCCTAGTAGGTGGGCGGAGAGATTACATCAATTACCAGTGACCTATAAGAACAACGACTTGCATAGAACGACAGCCAGGAAGTAACAAGGTCGCTATTACAGCAACTAAACACTGGAGGTAATCAAGGGCACCATGATAGTCGGACGTTTCACTTGTTTTTTTTTAGTGGGACGTTTCTCACGTTTATCGTGTGTTTTGCATCGACGATGAGGTCAGATTTTAGGCGACTCCAGTTTTGTAGTTTTCGTGTGTTTTGTAAGCCGTTGCATGTTAACCTTTCAAGGTGCGGAAGATTTGAATCTCATGTTACCCAGTCTTGGTTATCTCGCGAAGGCAGTTTTTCTTCATGTTGGTTTTCACTCCAACATTTGCATCGAGCCTTCCAACATTTGCATCAAGAGAGGGAGTGAACAGAGAGTGAAATGGTATACAGGAATAGGATGATTAGAAGTGATGCCTGTGTATAGAATAAGATGAATGGAAGTAATATGTGCACATGATTAATGAGTGAGTATGTGTATTCATTTCCTCATAAAGTGAACTAGAATGTGGGAAATGTCTTGAAAAACTTAGTGGTGTGAAGGATGAATTTTGCTTAAAAGTTAGGAAGACGGGAAAACTTTACAAAAGTAAAAAGAAAAGAAAGTAAGTAAATCCCCCTGAGTGCCAGAGGTGCACGGAGCTCTCCGCACTCCGTACCACTCTGTCACCCAAAGGGTCAAATGGGTAAATTATAAAGTTGTGATCCAATATATGGAAATGATAAAGTGTCCTCCAATGTATTAAATTGGGGTGAAGTAGTTGTGTATTAGTGAACAATGTGAATGTGTAGGTGTAGTGTTCCTGAGGGATGTTGGATGCGTTGATCTGTTCAATTCAAAGAGCAGCATGTATCATAATTCGACATATAAATATGTCTGAATAAAACTTATATGTTCACAAATCCACATAAAACTAAAAACTTACTTACAGAACAATATCTGTAAAATAAACCATGATTGAAAGAATAAAATGGTGAGCCAGTAAAATGGAGATGTAACATGTAAAGTGGGATATCCAGATGCCATGAATAACGTTCAATTGAATATTCTATGTCAATTTAGCCACTGAGACTTACTGTTTCTAATTTCTAGTTTATGATTTATGGAAACCTATCAATAAAGCACTACATTATTTGCAACCAAAACTTCTTGAAGAAATAATATGTGTAAACATTAATTTTAGATGATAGAATAAAAGATATAATTTGACCATGATGTTGAGTGAAAGTCATAGTGAATGTGTTTAATGTTCATTGTATACATATTAAACTTAACCCCTTAAGGACTGGTGCGCGCACGCGTGGCCGGCACTTGAGGACCACGAGGCTTTTTTTTTTTTCCAGTTCAGCCCTGAACTCCATGACGTACCAGGGCTGTCACTGGTCCCTAAGTGCTGGACTGCCGTGAAGGTCCTGGTACAGCAACGGCCCTTAAGGGGTTAAATTAATTTAACACTTTATATTGGTGTACGTGTTTAGTGTGTGTGAGTCATTGTTGCCATTGAAGAGGAAAAAAAATATATATACATATACATGTATACACACATATATTTACATATATACATACATACATACACACACACATATAAAAACCTGGAGTCTAGAGTTTTACAGACAATAAGATCTAAAATATCAAGCTGAATAATAAGTGTTAAGAGTGAATCTGGTGTAAGCGTGGTAGAAGACACTATTAGATAACATCAGTGAGCTTGAAAGTTAAGAAGAATGTAAGACGTTGGTAGAGGTGTGACCGTATTAAACCTATAACATAAAATGATAGAATGCGTCGCTCCCTGTGAGCATAACCACACATGCGCAGTAGAGACTGCAGTTCCAGCAGTCTCTGCTGTACATGCATGGGTTCGCACACAGGGAGCTTTGATGTGAGCCTTCTGGAGCTCCCCGTTAAGGATCAGCGCGTTCGGCGAGAGACTCGCTGAACGCACTGATCAGGAGCGGGGAGCGCTGGATGGCTCACCGCCTGGCTCTGCTGCTGGGCCGCTGGGTGCACTTTAGCCTGTGTATACGGGCTTTGATACTCGTATACTAATAATTTACCATTGAATCATCCATCTCAATACGCCACTGAATTTTATCATTCATTCCATCATCATCTTCATACCTCTTCATCGCATTGAATTTACCTTTTAAGTCAAGGTCTTTTGTGTTTTCTGACTTTTAGGTTCTATTTTGTTTTCAGTAGTTTGTCATATTACTATATTTTTTAGGGGCTTCTATGCTCTACCTTATACATTTTGTACCATTTGTTCAGTTATCGAGTTGTATGTAATAACTTACAGTCCAATTACTCACTTTAGATCATTTATTCTTTATCTATATATACATCCAGCATATTATCTGATTATCTTATACATTGCCAAGAATTCATTTTGTTCCAGGCTAGGCTTTCGGTAATTTGAGGCCTCACCAGAGAGGATATCTCTTGTTTCTTCTTTGTCTGGCTATACTTGTCTGTCATCTTTCTCTTTCTTCTCGGAAGCTAGTAATCAGATTTGGTAGAGACACTCTTTGAAAATTGAAAATTTATTTGAAAAATATATCTACCAAATGTAATTGTACTCTATACAAGGGTTTCTGAGAAGCATCAATAAGAACTTTAACCTCCTTGAAGCTGGAGGTTATGGGTATTGTTCCAGTGAGAAAGTGACTTATACATTTACTATATGCCATTTGTGTGTGTGGGGGGATATGGCTTAACTACTTCCCTTATACAGAAGGGTTATTGTGGTATAATATCCTCTCAATACTTACTGACACTCAGCATTATTTCATAATGCTGGTTACTTAAACATGGATATGACTAGTGCTGACTACGTAATTGTTGCACTCCTGATTGTTTGAAAGTTTAGCACTAGATTTGAAAGTTATCTCTCTAATATACATAAGAGATTATTGAATGACATATTGGGATCGGCTGATGAGAAGATCGAAACTCAGTACAACAGCTGACTTTATTCCTTGGGAGCAGAGAATTAACTAACGGCTGCCACACTAGAATTAATCCCATAAAACTGGATATTAACAGCTTTCTGTGGACCTAAAATCCTTTAAAAAGATCACTGAAGAATATATATTTGGCGTACCTAATAATATTATTAATATCCAGTTTACTAGCTGATCTTATTCGTTGGGAGCTGGAAAATAACAGAGGTGGGCAGACTCAAAGTTAACCCCAAAGTACAGGGCAACAATAATGACCCTCTAAAGGTATATGGGTAATTTATCCTTTGGGAGCCGAACACTATTAACGGCAGCTAGTGTGAAATTAACCCTTTAAAGTATGGGGTACCTATTTCTGCTCAGGGATCTAGTTCTAAACGTATGACCTTATTACCACATACTTTTCTGTGAGTGCCATTACATGTTAGAAGAACAGCTGAAGGATAGTTTACCTAACATTCTAGATACATCAGGGTTGACGTTTTGATATTATGGTGATTTACCCACTCCTTTCTTTTAATATGTAGATGATTATTATATCACTTTCATGTTTTAGTTTATCCTGGACAACATTAGATTTACTTGGAGGAGAATACTATATGTTTTTAGTACTTAAAGGGATAGTAATACTTTATTATTACTATCCCTCATATTGTTGGTATTTGCAAAATAAGTTAATAGCCCCCAGGTTCATCTCTCAAACCTCTATGGTTTGAGAGATAAACGAAGGTAAAGTTCCCCCCTCCCTCCCCCTTCCCTGAAGTCAGCATTGTACTGACTGCAGGGGAAGTCTGTTGTACAACAGGCTTGCGGCTCTGCAGCTGAGCCAAGATCCAGTTAGTGAAAAATAAATTATTTCACTGAAATTGTCTTCTACATGTGCTTGGTTTGGAAGCACAGAGGTGAACCTGGGGGCTATTACCTTATTTTGTAAATACCTACAATATGAAGGATAGTAATAATAAAGTATTACTATCCCTTTAAGAAAAAGTTACGTTTTATTACACTGATTTCTTTAGGGCTTTTTTTTTTTACACAGAACTGATCTCTCTGTTGACCAGTTGATTAGGAATGAAAATTAAATGACCCTACTTCTGAGTCAATACATCTCTTCTTGTTGTTTTGTATAATTATAAGATATGCTGGTCATACTATATTATTGCCTGCATATTAATATGGTACAATACTAACATGTTGATGCTCTACTGTATTGTAAACCATATTAAAGTAAGCCCATCCAAATCAAAATACATCTGGTATTGATGTATAAGAATTCATATTATTAGACTGATGAATAGTTAAAGGAGCAGTAAACTTTTTTTATGAAAACACATATTGAACAGAGCATTTCCTGCTGAGTAAAACAAGGTCAATCCCACCACTGTCAGATGTTTTATTCAAAAATGATAGCAGTTTAAAATAATCATGAAGTGAATTTACTTTGTTTACTTCCTGATAGTTATAACTGACAGGAAGTGACAGGCAGTTTATATCACATTCTATAGAGAACTGTATGTCTCTGACTTTTCTTACTTTCTTCTCCATTAGAATCTACCAGGAAATCGAACTGCTAATGTAAAAAAAAAACATGGGCTTAAACTGTAATAACTCTGGAAATTTAAATATCTCAGCAGTGGGACTACCATTATTTTACTCAATAGGAAAAAACGTTTACTGCTCCTTTAAGAGTTATGTTTATTGTACCTTAGAAAGGCATTTTCACAACACATGCTTCTAGACATGAATACTGTTACCATTCATGGTGTTGGAGATATATTGATGTGTGGAGGTACAGTAAGGTGTGAGGAGGAGGTGATAAGGTGGAGAGAACCTCTCCAATGATCTCTTATCTCCAGCTGTCACGTAATCTCAAGGGACGCATGTTGTGTGAACCCTCTATATTGAACACTATTGCTGCATGTGCTCCATAGGAAAACATTTGACCTGGAGATGTAAGATAATGAGAGAATTCATCTCTACTTAATAAACTGTTCATCAAACCTCACTGCGTAACCTCCACCCCCCTGCTCCATGCATGGTGTGAACACCTGAACAAACTGATTGCAATAGTTAACCTGGGATAACCAGTTGTTTCGTGTGATTGATTACCTTTCCCTCATCAGAGTTTGAATTTGTATAACATCTTTGATCTGATACTCTGTCCTGCAAGTGCATCAACAAACATATCTACATGTTTGTCAAACTCCTCTATTACCACATCAGTGGATGAAGCAATATGTGTAACTTAGTATGTTGAGAGTTAAGTGTATATTTTTCAGCTTAAGTTCACATTATGGACAAACAACACCGTCATGTCATTTGGCTTTGCTAAGTGGTTTGTGAGTTGAACTTGTACAAAAGTGTCTGTATGTGAAGTGTGTGCTCACCGATGCTGTAACACTCTAATATGCGTGAGTTGTGTTCACTGCTTTGCTATGCAATGCATTGGAGACATCTCTGCCACAGTGTATGTTGTGTGTGTGTGTGCCCTCCTACAGTTCAACCAAACTATATGTGCATGAGTTGTGTTCACTGCATTGCTTTGCAATGCATTGGAGACATCTCTGCCACTCAACCTGTTTGGAATACAAAACATACATGAGCAGGAATGGGATAAATAAGAGCCTGTTTATTGGGGGGGGGGAATTCACATGTAGGGCTTATTTATTTTTTCTTTTGGGGGGTCTTTGGAAGGGGCTGCAGGGGTGGAATACCTCACACTCCTGTGGGTGACTCTGGTTGGCCTGGTGACTTCAGGTGGTACAGTGCTGGAAGGGAAGATGGTTAACGGCCCCTCTGTAGATGCTTGGGACATCTCCAGTTGCTGGTTCTCCTGGTGATAGGCATCTCGCATTTTGACCTGCATCTAGCCTAGTAAGTCAAGCATTCCATTTCTGAACTGACGGAGTTCACTTGTCAGAACCACCTGTTGAGCCTCAATGGCTTGGAGGCTTTCTGTGTTCCTTTGCACATTCTGTTCCAGCCTCCTCAGGGATCAGGCACGTGTCCTGGCCTCTCTCAGTTGCCTTCTCTGCCACACACTCCTCATCCATGACCACTGTGTGAGTAGGCTTGATCTGTGTGGAGGGAGTGGATGGTGGTGTGGCTGGTGGTGGGGATGTCTCTGGAAGGCTTTGTGCCTCCTCTTCTGGTGGTGGAGGTGATGTCTGGAGAGGGCCAACTGGGAGAGGGTCAGCATGAAGGGAGTGTGGGGACATCACTAGGATATCCAGGGATGTTCCAACCCCAGACTAGGTCTGTGGTGTTGGTGGTAGTGGTGTGTAATCATCCTGGGCTTGGAGATGCTGGGGCTCACCTATCAGCCTCACATGCTCATAGTCCAGTGGCCATGGGTCATACCTTGGCCACTGGTATGTGGATCCCTGCAGGCTTGATGTAATGTCAGGGTGGCTTCCTACTGCAGATACATCCACATGTGTGGGTGTGGTCTGGCAGTGGGGCCATATGAGCCATGATGAGGCATGGGCACCATGCCTGGCATCCAGTGCCTTCCCGTAGGTTGTGGTGGTGGTGGGGCCTGGAGGCCATACTCAGCTCTCGTATGTTGTGGTGGTGGTGGGGCCTGGAGGCCATACTCAGCCCTTGTAGGTTGTGGTGGTGGTGGTGGGGCCTGGAGTCCATACTCAGCCCTTGATGGTGGTGGAGGCAGCATTGAGGTGGTGGCTGGTCTGTCTCCAGCCTCCTCAGGAGCTGTGTCAGAGAAAGTGGGGTCATCCTCACTCTCCTCCTGCTGTTTTGCAGGCATGTATGCTGTGGGGAAATGACTATGTAATTAGTCATGTAAGTTATGCAAGACTATGACATTAACATGTGAACCGTTGAGTGGCAGGATGGTATCCATTGCATTGATTTGCAATGCATTGGTTACTGTCCTGATACTCGGTGATTGCTGAGCTTGACACAATCCCATACATTGATTCCACTAACCTACAGTGGTGTAGCTTTGGGTATCATGTGTATCCTGAGGAGTGAGGATGACAAGGCATACCTCCTTGCTATCCCCATTTGTCAGGGTACATGTGGTGAACAAAACTGAACCATCACACTTTGAGTGATACAAACCCATTGCGTGTACAACACCTAGGCCTCAACAGCAAACACACTAGGGCCTCTGAACACATAAATGCACCAGTGATGAACAATGAATATGGAGTCCGACCAATGATGTCAGTAACACAAACAGACACAGCAATCACACCAACAAACATTAACCGTGGAACACAGCAACCCAATCAGCTGGAGGACATATCATACACACCCCAGGAAAGCTACAAAGCAAACACACAGCAAACATGGGTGGGGGGTTATTCAGTAGAATTGGGGATTACTTCTCCATTTTCTATGTTATGCTATGGAGTCTATGCACTAAAATCTCCGAAGCTGGTAAAACTGATATCACTGGAGAAGTCATCTCCACATTATCACCTCTTTCTTACCCCTTAGTGAATATCCCCCCCGGCATAGTTCAGCCTTGGGAATCACATATGGCCTGAGGAGTGGTAATGGCGATGAATGCCCCTGCCCATCCATACTCCTCAGGCTATGTATGATACAGAAAGCTGAACCTTGACTCTTCTACTTGGACAAAACAACTACATGTACAACACATAGGCCTGAAATGCCCTAGCAATACGACAAAAACACACCAATTCCCCTCCTTGCTATCCTCTGATAACCCTTGAGTGCCAGAAGACTAGCCAATGTATTGTCAAACAATGCACTGACCATCCTTCTAGCACTCAAGGGGTTAGGTGCTGACCTTTTTGTCGCTCTATGTATGACATTGTGGTACACAAAACATTTATTTGCCTCTAACACAGTGATTCTCAACCAGGGTGCCGTGGCACTTTGGTGTGCCACGGGCATCAGCTTTGGGTGCCCTGTGTTTTCTATAAAGACTAATAAAAATGGATTTTTAAATAAAGATTTATAGAAATTGTTATGCACAATATGTTTAGTTATGGTATTCTGATTATAAGACCTAATAATACTGTATATTTATGTATTGTACCCTTCATTATACCCTTGATAAAGTACATTAAATATGTTAGGGGTATCCCGAATGTTCAAGATTAGGTGTTTGGGGTGCCCCGAGCAAAAAAAGATTGAGAACCACTGCTCTAACATGATGGTGTGCATTGATTTTGTGCTGTGAGTGTGGTTGATGTAGACAGCATCAAGGGGGTTAAACAGGGACTTGAGCATTACCATTTGTGCTGGGTTTGCCATGTATTCTGTCCTTGTTTGAACCCTCTCCATTCTGTGTTGCTGAACTTGTGGTGAGGAATGCTGGCCATGTGATCAGGTGTCACTGTGTTGGGCCATAGTAGGTAAAAGGGTTTGTGTAATGTGTATGTAGAGCTTGATGCACTTACCAGTGGTCTGGAGGCTCCTTTCACCTCCATTGTTACTCCTTCCTGGAACCCCATGAACAGCTGTTACTGACATGTTTTGGCGCAGCAGATCCTCCCAGTCACAGAATTGGATGTTGATGGGGGGTCCAATTCCAGTGCCTCTGGCATGCCCAATGTTTTTCTTGACAACTCTCTTGCAGTCTGCCCACCTCTTCTTTATTGAGTCCAGGGACCAGTTGCAGCTGGAGACAGCATTCACCCTGTTCAAAACTTCCCTCCAGGTAGCCTTCTTCCTTGCCCTATACCAGTTACTCTCTGTCTGGGGAACAGGATTCTCTCCTACTCCAGGATGGAGTGAACCAACACCCTGTTTTCCTCAGTGGTGTACTTAGGGTCCCTCAACCTCTCGTCCTCAGTAGCACCCTGGAACATATCAGAGCTAAGGCTTTCAGGCCCTGTCTGCAATGGCCCTGGCTGTGTGGGGTGCTCCCATATGTTACTCCTCGTCCCACTGTCAGTTCTGCCCCTAAGCTGTGTGTTCCTGCACTTGAGCGGGTCCCCTTCCACCCAACGGATCTCCCTCTCCTACCCTAACCAGGGATGCCGTACTGCCCTTTCTCCTCTCCTCCTGCTCTTGACATCCCCCTCTCCTGCTCTCCTCTCCATCTCTTAGCCACTCACACCCAGGCACTCACAAAGGCCCTCACAAACACGCTCACTTAGACGCAATCTCTGTCACTCACTTGCACTCACAGACTCACACTGTCAAAGAAATATAAATGTCTGTGATGTGTTTAAAAAATAGCTATGTGTGCACGTGTGTTTGTGTTTGAATGTGTATATTGGGTATGTGCAAAAAGTGTATTAAGTGTCGCTCTGTGTACCAATACCTGTAATGTATGTATCTATTTTTTCTGTAATTACTCTGCTGTCTTTGCTACTCTAATGACATTCTACTGATTCCACAGATGAATCCTGGCCTATCTATGACTCTGCTACCTACTCCCCAGATCTGACTTTGGCATATTTATAGACAAAGCCTTCCTCCAGGTCGCTTCTACTGAATCCACTGCTAGAAATGCACAATAAGTTGATGCTATATAAATAAAGAATAATAACAATAGAGAGCACCTTAAAGTTAGCCTGTCACCTTGATTCAAGTTTGCATATTTGAAAATGTCATTAAAAATGCTTATGTACCATGTTAGCCCAAAGACCAGCAAATACACAGTTAATTAAATATTAACTGTATACTAGTGCATGCTAATTGTGGTATCACTACGTTTCATACGTTCATTAAACTTTTCAGTGATATTTCATATGTTAATGAAGCCTTTAAAGTGATATTTTTTGTGTTTAAATCTTTATTGAGTTAGAACTGAGGAGAACATTAATACATTTATAGTATATAAGAGAAATAAATGGCAGCCATAGTGATCCATACAGCATTATGGACAATAACATGTAAAGTGACATTTTATATGCTAATTAAGTATTCCAGTGTAATTTCTTATACTAAAGTAGAATGTGCTACGCCAGGAGACTTTTACTTTTCCCAGAAATAAAAGTATGAATATTTTCTAAACTATACATCTGCTGGACTTTTGTGCAAACTGACATATAAGTAGTTATGCATGCAGTTTTTAAATATGTAAAACATTCAAGGCTATAAGTACACTTTAGTGGTGCAGTATAATTTGTTTTTTAGAAAACCTATACATTATAGGGCTTTCCCTGCTCAGTTCTAACTATCACGAAGTGAGTAGTAGCTTTATTCCTTCCTAAATGTTGAAACTGGCACGCTATTATAACATTCTATGGACATCTGTTTGTTAGCATCTCCCTTCTTCCATTGAATGTAATTTAATCATTATCTAAAATATAGCTACTAATGTAAAAAAAAAAACAAGCACTGAGGAATTAGTTGGTGCTACATAAATAAAGAATACTAATAATAGTTTAAACTCTAAAATTCCTGGAAAGATGCATCCCCAGGAGTGGGAGTACCCTTTTTACTCAGTAGGAAAAGCTATCTATCCCCCATACAAAATATAATGAAGAGTAGAGAAGAAGGACCATAGATGTCTCCTCCTTCACTTGAGCTAATACAACACCTTAAGGGTGGTGGTGGGGGCTTTAGTCAATAAGCCTAATACTTTGGTTTTAACTCTCTCCATCCAAAGTAATAATGGGGTAAGTAGGTTTGCTTTCAGACCCCTCAGGCAGTTGAACTGTTAACAATAAATAGTGCAGGGGAGAGTGGTTTTTAATACATTTATTTAACCACTCCAATTACAGGCCAATCTAGCAACAGATGGGTCAATAGTTTGACTGGGGGAAGAATCTGGAGGATATTTTTTTTTAACTTGTAGTCACAGCATATTGTTATGGGTATTTTGAGTTGTGAGATTATTTAGGAGTAAGTCAGGAGAACAGTGCCTAGATGCGGAAAAGTTCAGTGAGGGCTCAGGATGGATTCATATGTTAATTTGGCTGTTCACCACATGTGCTAAACTCCGACAGTAGCATCTGCTGTCAGAATTCACATTGCCAACATTGCCTACCTGAGGGTGGGGATGTTGGTAAGTCCCTGTAGCTTTTTATGCAGTAACAGCCCTCAGTCATTTATAAGCATAAAGAGTTGTTATACTGCTGGCAATGTGTAAGAGATGCCCTCTCTTACACATCACCAGCAGTATACAACCCTGAAGTCTGTGAACTTCCTCTCTGCTTCCCCATTTCCTCAGTGTATGAGCAGAGAGGATCTGTTCAGACTTCAGCACCACAAACAGCTTCACCCCCTTAACCCTTTGAGTGTGTGGCAGCTCTGGCTTTGGATTAATTAATTGATGCAAAGGGTTCCACAAAAACTGCTGTGTTAAAATTAAATCTAAATGTGAGCATGAAAAGAACTGCAAACCCACATACCATGTGCTTAGTTCCAAAATGGAGTCTTTAACCATGTGGCTTAAGATTTCCAAGATGGCGTCAGGCCATGTACTTGCTCCAAAATAGAGTTAATGATCATGTTCTGAATCCAAAATGGAGTCAGTGAACAAAAGACACAGGCTGTGTGGCTTAGCACAATCAGAGTAGCTTACAGTATGCTCACACTAACAACTTAGGCAAACAAGACACTAACACAGTTATTGGAATCAAATGCATTTGCATAATACCCCATAAGCCAACCAATTAATATATGTGTGAAAGTCCACTCGATCGTGGTCCAAAACGGAGCTTGAGCGGCATGTGGCTGACGCACCAAGGTGTACCCACAGAAGTTTGCTCTAATGACCAATACCACGATTAACACAATAACACCCCAGTACTAGCAATGAGCAATAATATTTAATAAAAACAGTAATATTACAATAAGAACAATACACTGTATATTATCAAATATATTCTAGCTAAACACCTAATAATACTAAGCAGACAATTTCTTACTGCAGTGCAAATAAAACACAATATGCAACAATTATGGCAGAATTACCATACTTTGGTTACTAGGGTGGTTTTCTAGAAATATAGTATAAAAAGAAGGCAGAAAGCAATATAGTTTTATACTTAGCTTTCCTGGTATAATCTTACAGGGACGGTGCAGCAGGAAAGGACACAGTCGAGGAGAATTGGTTTCATGGTGCTATGCATTCGGCTGCATCAACTGGAGGAGGTCAGGCATCCAAAAAATTACTCTCAGGCTCTGGCTTCTGGAACAGTTCTCCCCCAGCTCTCCCAGACTGCATCCTATATTGCTGCAAGTACCGCTCCTCACAGTCCACTTTACTTGACCTGAACAGCCCCTCCTCCCTTCCCCCTAGCAGCAAAAGAAAGAAAGGGAACTAGTCTATTCTGGTCTTCCCTGGCTTTTTTTCCCACCAAAACAGTCAAAGAAACCAGGGAAAGGGTCTGTAAAATGGTTACCTGGTAGCCTGTAACCTAGTGTGTTTTAGTACATAGGAATATCAGAATAGGTGCAACACCATGTAATGGACGCAGCTTTGTCGCAAAATTTTTCCACAACTTTACCTGTGTTCACAATATTCCACCTCTTGGTCCAATGCCATCAACTATGCAAAAGTTACTCACTGATCGGCAGCTCTCTAACTCTATTAAACATAAAACGTGTACACTGCAGGAAGACATACAAAGAAATACACAATAGTACTGCAACTAGCATCCCGTGTACATCAGTATTTCCTAGGATTACCAACCACCCAAATAGTCCAATGTCTGGTGTTTTGTTGAGTTTGCCTTTTTACTGCTGTCAGTTTGGCTACATCATGATTAATTTCACCCTCATTATTCACAATATAACTGTAGCATTCTTTTCCTACCAGTCCGCAAACTTCTCCTTTGGTGGCAAGAACATAATCCAGGACTAGGCGATTTTGGTGAGCTACCTCCCTGATCTGTAGCTGTTCCTGGGACAATTTCTTAATGGAGTCCAATGTGGTGTCCAGAGCATCTTCAAACAGGTGCTGTAGGGCTTCTATATGGTTATAGGCCCAGTAAATACCCCAATTTATGAATACCACCCCTGTTTTACCCTGTCCAGTCCCTATTAAATTTCCCCAGCTCTTATTCCTAATTTTCCCAATAGGAAATTTAGTGGTCTTTCTTATGGCAGGTATCACAGATCCCAGATAACACTCACCCACCGAATTCCATGGTAGCCACTTGTATGCCCAATTCCCACAACGAAAGTAAGTATTCCTTGGTAGTACATTATAACTTCCATCAGTAGAGTTGGTGAAGCACATTTCCATCAGCTGGGTAACGAATGGGTAATTCAACTTCCGTTTAATGTATCTGGGGGTTGACTTGACATAGTTCACTATGAGGGTGGTTTCTTTGATAAATATATCCCAAGTATTTCTCTCTGTGTATCCTGTTATCCAGGCTTGGGAGCAATTTGATTCCCCTAACTTGATGGGGTTAGGACCAGTACCTTTTGAGTATGCACATACAGCTCTTGATGTAGGAGGGTTGATTATGTGGATGCATTGCTCTGAAAAGTGATCGCCGGTCTCTCAATACCATCCGAATCCAGTTTTGATGAGTTGTCTCATTTCACACTGTGACCTGCTTGGGTCATTCCTGGACGGAGATGCACTCCACATTTGTCCATCCACACTCACACTCCCTGTTGTGCTCCAACCGTTTTTGGTCAATTCGTCTGTAAGCACTGTTACCTCTGTTCCTGGAGGCATATTGCCTTCAACTGGAAGGATTAACTTCTGCCAATCCTTCCCACCACCTGAACCTGTAAATTCAAAATGGTTTGTTAGTTTGATTTCAAATCTATTCTTTCTCAATTAATCTTTAACAATTGGATCATCATTTCTACAGGTGAGCCTGTCATAGGGAGATGAGCGGTCTATTGATCTGTTATTTAGGATCACTGACCTATTTCAACCCCCACGGCAGCCTATACTGTTTCAGTTTTATTGGGCTACTGGGAGGGGGGATAACCACAGAGGTCCAGTTTGCATTTCCCCTCACAACCTGCTTAACTGCACTGAAATAGGAGGGTTTGTGGGGAAAGCCAGACTTGAACACCCCCACTGAATCTCTATTCTATGCCCTAACAATATATCTATCCCCAGGATATTGTCAGGTAATTCTGAAACAAAAACATTAGCCACAAACTGGGGACCCTTGTTTGTGGCTAAGGTGACTGTAGTTTGTATAGCCTTAGATACTCCTCCCCCTAGACCTTCTATATGGATGATGGGGCCTACAAATTTGGAAGGGTTATCCTGCAACAATGGTACCTTGGCCCTAGTGTCTAGTAAGGCTAAAACGTTAGTGTGGGTAGTTTCTTTTCCCCACTAAACAGTCAGGGGTACATTGGGCCGTCGATCCCCAGCAGGGATGGGCAACATGCTTTGAGCCTATGATCGGCCATCCTATCAATCCTTTCCGTTTCTGTCTGCAATGGCCCATAGATCCTCTGAAGGGTATATGGATTTTGTTTTCCTAGGATTGGGAACAGGAGGACAAGGATTAGTATCAGGATATTGGACATCAGATTGCGTATATTTGAGATTCGCCTCAACAGCCCTAGCTTTAGCGTTTGAAATTTCATCAAAATCAATTAACTTTTCATCTGATAGAAGACCTTTTGCTGCAGTATGGATTTGTACACTATGCTTTAAAGCTTTCTATCTCCTAAGCAAGACATAATTTGGACTGTTTGAGCATCTCTTCATTTATACCAGCTTTGACTAAGTCTGCAGTCATCTCTGGCCTAGATACCCTAGTGCGTTGGGAAACATAATTTTTTTTTACTAAATTTAGGTTTACGTTTAGATGTTTTTATATTATCCTCCATTTCCTCCATAATGGTTGTGGAGACACCTCTTTTCTGGTTAAACCTGTCCTCCTTCTCATATCCCCCCATTTCTGCTATCTTTTGGGTAATCACAAAAATCTGCCCGATCTCAGAGGTACCATTTAACATTGACAGTAAGGATCCTCTTTTTTCACTGGGAGCAGACCTGGCCTTTGTCTAAATTGTCCACACAACCCATAATACGGACTCTGACTATTGCTTCCCTGGTGGTTCTTCATGGTATATGGGCTTTTGTGTCAGTGTGATGTGGGAAGACCTTCAACAGGGCATGTTTGATGATGTCCAGTAAATTAAAATTACCTTGAATTTGTCTTACCAGTCTTAACACCTGGGTAACCTGAGGATTGGTGGTGAGCTGCCCTATACTGACAGTTTCATCAGCATTAAGGATAACCTTATCTGCCCCAGTATCCCATACACACAACAGCCATTCATCAAAACTTTCATCCAGAGTCTGCTTATAGAGCTTGGGGATCTCGGTTAGCTCTAACTGCGAGTAGCCTCGCACCACCTCATTGAGCTCATCACGTGCACTCTCGTGCACATGCTCATTGCCATCACAGTCCCTGTGCTCCCTTCATTTCCACTGCTGGGTGATGAGCACGAGAGCCTTACAGCTGTCCACCTTTTCATCATCAGAGGAAGAGGAAACGTATGAGTATTTTGAATACTCATTTTCTTCAGAAGAGAAAAGTGACTCTGGATCCCCATAGGGCCCTTTAATCAGTGCTCTCACCTTTCTGGACGAATATGGCACTTACCCCTATGGGAGCGACTACAGTTCAGCTTGTTAATTAGCAAGGTAGTAGTTTCCTGTAACACTCCCTTAAGGGCATTATTAGTCTCCAAACATTCATTGGTTTCCAATAATTATGCTTTACCTCTGCTTATTCTTTTTCTAGGGCCTGTCTCTTAATCACTTCACATTTCAAAGCATGCAAAATGATCAAACCCACTTCTGCCGCAGCTCTGCTTTCTTCCTTAGGGTCAATCTCAAAGTCATGCTTCAGTGCCATATTTCTTATATCTTTCCTAACCTTTGGGTACACATGACTGCCGTAACGCAGTAATTCCTCACTTGGCATTCCACTTTCCATGTTAGGAGCCCAATGTAGAACTGCCCCATACTTGGGCCTTTACCCCCTATCAAAGCACTCAATCTTTTGCTTAGGGAATTCATGCTCTTAGTTAAATATACTTTAAAGTTAGTATTGTAAACAATACACAAGCTTTTCTAATTAAAGCAATTTAACAGCAGAGCAGAAACACGTGTTTAACCAAGTGCATTAACACAAGTTAGCAGGCACACATTTTTACTTTCACACAGGGAGAAAACACGCAAACCATTATGAAAGCTACAGAACACACAAACTGTTTATGAATGCTTTTTGCCTTTCAAGAAAACAAACAAACTCGTATGCACACACCCGTACGTCAGGTAATTTCCAATAGGCTTCAGAGTTAGTTACCCCAATGAAAGGGCACACAAGGGTTCTAATTAACGTTATAATAATATTTCAAAATAAAAGCAGCTCCAATTAATCTTCATAGTATTTGGGCCATGGAGAGTGTTATTTCAATACTATCAGAGTTGTAGTTCAAGAGAATTTGAATGATAAAGAATTCCCCTCCCGCCCCTTTTACTGATGTAACACTGCTCACTTCAGAGCAGCAAGGTGGTATCCAGATGGTTTGCTGAGAGAAAAAATCTTCAATTAACATAAGGGAATAACCTGAAAAACCTGTCAATGGGGGCAGGGTTTTCATTATACTCACAGTAAGATTGTCCCTTTCTGTAAGCTGTCTGGTCTCAAGACCAAATTCCACATCTGAGGGGAGGTGGCTTACACTAGGTAAAAGGGGAGGGAGAGGGACGTGTTATCGTTCAATTACTCTTGAACTACAACTCTGAGAGTAGTAAAATAACACTCTTCATGGCCCAAATACTATGAAGATTAACTGGAGCTGCTTTTATTTTGAAACATTACTCAAGTACAGATATAGTAAAATCAACAAGATTAAAAATAAAATATGGAAAGCACTTCCCTAACCCTCACAGGACCAGGTGTGGAGACAGTGCACAAGCACTTCCCCAACCTCACAGGACCAGGTAAGGAGACAGCAAACAATCCACTGACGGAACAGGAACTGATTCCAATCTGACTACAGAATGGGAGGTAGCAAGGATAGCAGTGGCTATTAGTGCAGGTAAAGCGGAATCGCCCAAACAAAAATGAGAAATGCTCCCCTAGAATGCTAGGGTACACCAAGGTAGTAGACCGGATACCCTAGAACGCTAGGGTAAACCTACAGGCAATGGTGACTAGAATTCCCCAGAACGGTAGGGTAACTATGGGCAACGGTGACTCAAATCCCTAGTAAGTTAGAGTGCACACAAAGGCACTAACCGTCAGTATCAAGCAGTATAGGATAGCCAGAGACAAAGTCCGATGCAGCAGGAGGATACTGAGCACAGCTTGTACCAGAGAGATCAGCTAGAGCACGGTCTAGCGAGGAGCAGAGTCAATCAAGCCAAGGTCGTTACCGTATTGGATAGTCAGCCGGAGCTAGGGTCAGCACAGAGTGGGTAGTCAGATGGAGCCAAGGGTCAGACCGGAGCGGAAGTCAACAAGTCAGGAATTGAACGTAGCCGGAGTCAAACGTAGCCAGAGGTCATACACGGATCAGAGCATAGGAAATAATCACAAGAGCTAGTACACAGGTACATCACAAAAGGGCACAGGAGTACTGGAAGAATGAAGCCTATAAGGCCTAGCAAGTAGACAGAGACTGACTCTGGCAATTACCGCAGGCCTATAAGAATAGTGAATGTGCATAAGCGTGACACTCAGGAAGTGATAGTACAATGTCACCCGCAAATAGCTACAGCACTCCTAGAGGGCAATCACAGGCACCATGATAGTTCCCCCCCCCCCCAACGATCTCTCCCCCGTGGAAGAGGCCCAGCTTTATTTGGGAATTTAGCATGAAATCTGTGCAACAATACAGGAGCGTGAATATCAGACTGATCTACCCAGGAACGTTCCTCTGGGCCATAACCCTTCCAATGTACTAAATATTGAATGTGCCCATGGACTCTATGGGAGTCCAGAATGCTTTGAATCTCATACGCCTCATGGTCTTGAATGAGCACATGTCCTGGCACCACTGGTGTAGAAGTGTAGCAGTTACAGACCAAAGGCTTCAATAAGGATACATGAAACACGTTGTGAATGCGAATACCCACAGGAATGTCCAAGGCATAAGTGACAGGTTCACTCTGAGAAGTACCCGGAATGGACCTACAAAACGAGGAGCCAGCTTATTGCAAGGTACATGAAGGATCAGGTTCCTGGAAGACAGCCACACTTTATTCCCAACCTGGAAAACAGGAGCAGGACGCCTCCGGTGGTCTGCATGTCTCTGATAAAGCTGTGAGGACCTTTGCAAGGCATTCTGAACCTGTGCCCATGTGGAGTGGAGCTGCCTAATATGCTCGTCCAGCGCCAGAATGTCTTGAGCCTGAAAGGAGTCCAGGAGCAAGGATGGTTGGAAACCATAGTTGATCAGAAAGGAAGAGCTCCCGGACGAAGAGTTTATGGCACAATTCCTGGCAAACTCAGCCCACATCAACAGGTCAGCCCAATTATCATGGTGGTCAGAGATAAAACAGCACAAAAATTGTTCCAACCCCTGGTTGGATCTCTCAACAGCACAGTCTGGGGATGGTAGGCAGAAGAAAATGACAATTGGATACCCATCTGGTCGCAAAAGGCCCTCCAGAACCATAACACGATAATACTCCCACGATCAGAGATCAGAGAGAGTCGGAACACCTCTCTAGCAAACACCTCAGCCAATTCCCTGGAGAAAGGTAGTCCCTGGAGAGGGACAAAATGAGCCATCTTGGAATAGTGGTCTACTATCATCAGTATGACCGTACCCCTTTGGATACTGGAAGCTCCACCATAAAGTCTATGGACACGTGTGACCATGGGCGCTCGCCATTAGGAACCGTCTGGAGCAACCCCAGTAGAAGGTGACTCAGGGTCTTAGCACGAGCACAGATGGAACAGGCCTCCACAAATGCTGCACAATCTGCTGTTAGGCTAGGCCACCAAAAGAGCTGAGACACTGAGACCAATGTGTCCAGCTGCCCTCGAGGAGTGGTATGTTTCCAGTAATCTGACTCGGAGAGGTCCAGCTATAAAACATTTACTGCTAGGTTTCTCTGCTGGAGCATTGCCCTGGGAAGCCAAAATCTCTTTGCCCAGTGGAGACGTGATACGAATGTGTATGGTGGCCAATATGCGATCTGGAGGAATGATAGGCACAGGCATAATTTCACTCTCGCGGTCCAGCCTAAATTACCTAGACAGTGCGTTGGCTCGGACATTCTTCGACCCCGGAAGATATGAGACCACAGTTGGTTGCCTCGAGTACTGCATTACCGTTCCGACCCATTTGTGCCTTGCTGCCTCCTTCCTCCTTACCCAGGGCTGACGCTATCTCGCTTGCTCATTACATGTTTGGCTTGTTATTGTTACCACTGTGATTGGTCTCCTGGGCGCCGCAGTTAGTCTCCGCTCTTGTCTGTCGCCAACAAGCCAAGCTCCTGTTACCAGGGCCGTCCGGTAGTCACTCGGGTAGGAGCTATTCTTTGGTACAATATACGCTGGCTAGTCACTACTCCGTTACTAAGGTCGGTCTCCGGGGCGACTCAGTCGGCTATGTCACCTGGCAGTTGCCATTGAGCCTAGCGTTATTACATCTATTGTCCGGTACCATTATCCTGGGTCGCTGTCTGTGTATATTCGTGGGTGTTCTGTTGTTCCTCCGGTTGCAGTACTACTGGTAGTCGTGATCCATCTGTGCCTCGCTCACCCTTCCTGGGCCTAGTCGCTATTTTGGCACTCATCCACAGAGAGTGCTTCTTATGCCTCTCTATTAGGACCTCCCAGCCTTTTCCATCAGTGTCTCACTATACCATACGAACTGTTCCTGACCTGTGTCAGTATATGTATTGGTCTCTGATATATGTATACTGGACTCGTGTGGGTTAATGTTATCTAGTAACCTGTCCTGTGTCAGTACTGTTTGTTAACTATTGCTGGACCAGTGAGGGTTACTTTATTCAGTCTGGTTTCAATAAAACTGTGTTTTACCAAATTGCCTGCCTCTGAGTGTACTGAAAACCGTTACAGGAGCGTCTGCATCCCCATAGACAACTGGTCAATACGCTGTTCCTGAATATGCATTCTAGAAAGGATATTAGGCAACTGTCGGCTACCAGTATCTGTACTTTCAGAGGTCATGGCCCTTTCATACTGTCACGGAGTGACTATGGAATAACGACACTGACAAGTACAGATACAGTAAAACTATCACGGTCCCCGTGTTTCCCTGTCAATCTCTGTCTGTGTACATTTGCATTGGAGGAGTCTGATTGGCCCGCCCAGGATGTGCCTTTATATGCTGGGGTTTGGGCACTTGTCAATTGCCCTTTCGTGGTGTTATGTTGCTGCGTCTAGTTGCTGATCTCCAGTGTTTCCTGTGTACCGACCCGGCTAGTCTGACTCTCCTCTTGTTCCTGCTCCGTGATCTGACCCGGCTCTGGCTGACGACCCTGCACCGTGATCTGACCCGGCTCTGGCTGACAACCCTGCACCGTGATCTGACCCGGCTCTGGCTGACGACCCTGCACCGTGATCTGACCCGGCTCTGGCTGATGACCCTGCTCCGTGATTCGACCCGGTTCTGGCTCCTGATCCTGCTCCGTGATTGATCCACTCTCCGGTGGTGTTCCTGCGACTCTGTCATCCGGTTCCGGCTTCTGCTCCTGTCCGGTTGCTGCTCCAGTGTCCTCCGGTCGCGCTGGCGACATTCTGAACTGTTCTCGGTTTCCTCTCGCTCTTTGAGCTGTAGCCGAGGTTGCCTGCCTTGTACTCGCTGAGCATTGCTCTTTCAAATGTACCAGATTAACCCTTGCACTGCCGGTAGTCTCCGATTACGTGCCACTTGTTATATTGCCAAGCTCCTATTGATTCTCTGAGCCTTTACACTTTGAGCCTCCGCTTGACGCTATACCAGTCCTTGCAGAGCTCCGCTTGTCCGGTGCTCGGGGTGCACCGTGATCACGCCGGTTGACACTGGTAGTCCGTTCGCTCTTGCAATAAGGATTCTGGGCGACACCGGAAGGGTGTCTGGGCAGTATCTCATTTGCTCAAAGTGCACAGTTCCAACTGCACTACTCTGTGCATCGGCTCTTCTTAAGCTTGGGCAAATCCGTTCTACTGTGTCCTCCCAAGGGCTGGCATACTTTCCGTGGCAGACGCAGGGTTACTCACTACTCATTCAGGGCGATTCCTATTCTGGTTACATCAGATTGGCAGTAGCATTCCTCATAGCCCACGGTGGTGGTACGGGCTCAGCTCAGAGCAACAGGGGCTCATCCTGCTTCTGCTTTGAGAGTGATACAGCGCTGATCCTGTTTTCCTGTTCTACATTTAGAGACTGTTTTCAGAGACTGTTATATCTCCTGGGCGTTGGCCAATCTAGCCTGAGCCTCACCAGTTGCTCAAGTTAACCCTCTATGTAGCTCTTATCTGTAGCTATATCCATCCTCTGTTTATATTGCCTGTTCTTGCCTGTATTTGTTTACATTGTTCTTACCTATACTGGCCCCTAGGGGCACTGTTTATCATTCTGTTTCAATAAACTGTTTTTCCATCCAAACAAATTTGCTCATTTAAGTGAAGATGTTGGGGAGGCAAACCCAGAAGTGGAATTGCTGGAGAGGACTGTTCTCCCTAACAGCCGGGAGAACAGCTCCTCTAGCACAGAGGGGATCCAGAGGAAAGTGAAGCCTAGGCAGGTTGTGGTGGTAGGGGACTCCATTATTAGGAGAACAGATAGGGTAATCTGTGGCTCTGATCGCAGCAACCAAATGGTTTGCTGTCTCCCGGGTGCCCGGGTTCGGCATGTTGCAGACAGGGTGGACAGATTATTGGGAGGGGCTGGAGAGGATCCAGCTGTCTTGGTGCATATTGGTACCAATGACAAAGTTAGAGGAAGGTGGAGAGTCCTAAAAGGTAATTTTAGGGATTTAGGCAGTAAGATTAGGAACAGGACCTCCAAGGTAGTATTCTCAGAGATACTACCTGTGCCATGCGCTACGCCAGAGAGACAGCGGGATATTAGGGAGCTCAATGCATGGCTGAAGTCTTGGTGTAAGAAGGAGGGCTTTGGGTTTTTAGAGCACTGGGCTGATTTTGCTTTGGGGTACAATCTCTATAGCAGGGATGGATTGCACCTGAATGCAAGAGGGTCTCAAGTGCTTGGGGAGAGGATTACTAGACGGTTGGAGGAGATTTTAAACTAGGGAGGGGGGGGATGGGCCAATAAATACTGGGATAGATCGTATAGAAAGGGAAGGAGATGTAGTTAATAACCAGGTGGGAGGATCTGGGGGCGGGGTTAGTACAGATGATAGGGAGAAGCCTATAAGCCACATCAAAATTAAATTACAAATGGAACACAGCAGTGGCATAAATTGTATGCTTGCAAATGCCAGAAGTTTAACTGGTAAAATAGGGGAACTGGAGCTGGTAGCTGAAATTGAAAACTATGACTTGATAGGCATAACAGAAACATGGTGGGATGACACACATGATTGGTCAATCAATTTAGAGGGCTACATGTTATTTAGAAAAGATAGGTCAAGCAAAAGAGGTGGTGGGGTCTGTCTGTATATCAAACCAGCATTATTGCCTCAATTGCGGGAAGGTATATGTGATGACAATAGTGAACATGTGGAATCCCTGTGGGTTGAAATAGTCACTGGGGATAAAACTGCCCAGAAAATATTAGTGGGTATTTGTTATAAACCACCAAACATTGGTGACCTTGAAGAAACACAGCTATTAATGCAAATAGAAAAGGCTTCCCAAATAGGGAGAACTATAATTATGGGGGATTTTAATTATCCAGAAATAGACTGGAAAAATGGAACAGCTAACTCTGCTAAAAGCAGCAAGTTTCTGAACTTGTTGAATGACAATTTTTTGTCACAACTAGTGCAGACCTCAACCAGAGGGAATGCATGTCTGGATTTGGTAATAACTGACCATGAAGAACTTATCTCTAACATCCAAGTAAGGTAGCACTTGGGGAATAGTGACCATAACATGGTATCGTTTGAGATTAATTCAAAAAAACAAGTTGATATGAGTTCCACCAAAACACTGAATTTTAAAAAGGCAAACTTTAGCAGGTTTAATTCATCCCTTGGTCTCGTTGACTGGGATAAAATATTTTCAGGAAAAAACACAGAAGGTAAGTGGAATGCCTTCAAAATAACATTGCAAAAATACACATATAAATTTATCCCTGTTGGAAACAAATACAAAAGAAGCAAATTAAAACCAATGTGGCTAACCAGTAAAGTAATTCATGAAATAAATAACAAGAAAGCGGCATTTAAACATTACAAAGCTGAGGGATCAGCAGAGGCATTTGCAGAATACAAAAATGTCAACAAAACCTGTAAAAAGGCTATTAAATTAGCTAGACTGGAGAATGAAAAAAATATTGCTAAGGAGAGCAAAAGCAACCCAAAAAAATTCTTTAAAGACATTAATGGCAAAAAATTAAAGTCTGATAATGTTGGGTCCTTGTTATCTGAAACGGGTGAGATGGTCAAAGGGGACAGAGAGAAGGCAGATATTTTAAATAATTTCATTTCTTCTGTTTTTACCAAGGAACACCCATTGGACAAGAATCTGCAAACTACTTTTACAGAACAGTCACAGCAAGCATGGGACTGGCTAACACAAGAAAAAGTGTTAAAACAATTGAATGGTGTCAAGGTAGACAAAGCTCCGGGGCCAGATGGTATACACCCACGGGTACTTAAAGAGCTAAGCCAGACCCTGGCCAGACCGATATATCTGATTTTCAGGGATTCTTTTATTTCTGGTATGGTGCCCATGGATTGGTGTAAAGCAGATGTGGTGCCCATATTTAAAAAGGGATCAAAGTCCCAGCCAGAAAATTACAGACCCGTAAGCTTGACATCTGTGGTAGGGAAGCTGTTTGAAAGGTTGCTAAGGGAATATATTCAAGAATTCTGCTGGAACAGGAATATCATTAGCAATAGCCAACATGGCTTTGTGAAAGATAGGTCTTGTCAAACGAACTTGATCGCATTTTATGAAAAAGTAAGTAATAATATAGATGAGGGAGCGGCGGTTGACGTGATCTATTTAGACTTTGCCAAGGCATTTGATACAGTTCCGCACAAGAGGTTACTGTACAAATTGAATGAAATAGGACTAGGGGAAAATGTTTGTGTGTGGATTGGAAATTGGCTGAAAGATAGAATGCAAAGAGTGGTAGTAAATGGCAAGTTCTCCAGTTGGATAAACGTGATAAGTGGAGTGCCTCAGGGATCTGTCCTGGGTCCTCTTCTTTTTAATTTGTTTATTAATGACCTCCCAGAGGGCATAGGAAGCCATGTATCAGTGTGATGACACAAAATTATGTAAGGTAATAAAGTCTGAACTGGATGTGTCTTCATTACAAGAGGATTTGGACAAATTGAGTAACTGGGCAGGCAAATGGCAAATGAGATTCAATATAGACAAGTGTAAAGTTATGCATTTTGGGTTTAATAATAAAAATGCAACATATAGTTTAAATGGTGTTTCTCTGGGGAAATCTACTAATGAAAAGGATTTAGGAGTAATGGTAGACAATAGGCTTAGCAGTAGCATGCAGTGCCAGCTGGCAGCTGCAAAGGCCAATAAGATATTGGCATGTATTAAAAGGGGTATTGACTCAAGGGAGGAAGATATAATTATGCCGCTTTACAGGTCCATGGTAAGACCCCACCTAGAATATGCTGTTCAATTCTGGGCGCCCTTTCTGAGGAAGGACATTATGGAACTAGAGAGAGTGCAGAGGAGGGCTACAAAACTAGTAAGGGGAATGGAAAGTTTTAGTTATGAAGAGAGGCTAGAAAAGTTAAACTTGTACACACTAGAGAAACGGCGTCTTAGAGGGGATATGATAACACTATATAAATATGTTCAAGGCCCATATAAAGGGCTTTCAAAAGACCTGTTCATTAACAGAACAGTACACAGGACAAGGGGCCACCCGCTTAGACTTGAGGAAAGGAGATTTAATCTACAACAGCGGAAGGGTTTCTTTACAGTAAGGACAATAAAGGTATGGAATGCACTTCCGGAGAAGGTGGTGCTATCAACTACATTAGATGCCTTTAAAAGGGGCCTGGATACTTATTTAAAAGAGCATAATATAGAGGGCTATGCACGTTAGTATTGGGATTAATATTTAGTTAGGGCTTGTTGATCCAGGGAGAAATCTGATTGCCATTTGGAGTCAGATGCCTTCTTTTGGGTCAGCGATGGTAAACAGGAATAGGAAAAGGGTTGAACTGGATGGACGCAAGTCTTTTTTCAACCTAAATTACTATGTAACTATGTAACTATGTAACCTGGTCTGAGTGTCAGAAAAACAGTAACAGTACGAAAGGGCCATGACCTCAGACGGGAAAAGTGACAGTAATACACAGAACCTCCACTGGAGGATGGATGTTCACGAGCAACGCTTAGATCAGTTGGCATTGGCCATGCAGACCTTGCTTGAACGTAAGGTACATCTTGATAAACCGAATCAAAATCCGGTGGTCCCCCCAGTTATGACACCGGATAATACTACTGGTCAATGCTTGGCTCCGCCGAGAAGTTTAACGGCGGCGGCGCCGTTACCATTAAGATATGATGGTGAACCCACACTGTGCAGGGGTTTCCTTAATCAGCTACAGATATTCCTAGAACTCACACCCCATGCCTTTCCAAGTGACCGTAGCAAGGTGGGGTTCATGGTATCCCTGTTAACTGGCAAAGCCCTGGCATGGGCCAATCCGCTATGGGAACAGGCTAAACCTTGCACTTTGTGCTTTAAAGAATTTGTTAAACAGTTCCGTAGAGTCTTTGAGGTACCTGGGCGAGCTACCTCCGCGGCCAAAAAACTGTTGTCAATGCAGATGGGCGATCATACTGTGGCTGAATATGCTATAGAATTTCGGATTCTAGCTGCAGAGGTGGCATGGAATAATGAGGCACTCCTGGCAGCATTTGCCCAAGGGCTTTCGGATGCTATCAAAGATGAAATTGCTGCCAGGGAGGTACCTACCGATTTGGATGAGTACATCGAATATGTGATACTCATTGATACTCGTATGCGCGAGAGGCGCTTGGCTAAAAGGGCGAGTTCCAAAATCCATGGGCATGAGAGATTGTTTAACCCTCCCCCTCCTCCCATTCCTCCTGACCGTGTACCTGATACTGGGGAACCTATGCAGATTGATTTTACTAGGCTGACCAGGGAGGAGAGGGCATATCGCAAAAGACATGGATTATGCCTGTATTGTGGCAAAGGTGGGCATTTGTTGCGCACATGTCCGGTGAGGCCGGGAAACGCACGCACCTAGGGTACCTTGGGGGACAGGCCCTAGGTGGTGTACAGTCGTCCTCAGATCCTTGCTCCTTGAAACCCACTATACCTGTGAGTTTTCTTCTAAGCAACCAAGTTGTGGAGGTACTAGCCCTGGTAGATTCTGGTGCTGCTGGCTATTTCATGGACCAGGCATTTGCTGAAAGACATAATATTTCTCTGTCTAAAAGAGATACTCCGCTAGCCATTGAGGCTATTGATGGCAGACCTCTTGAACCAGCACGATGGAGACTACTCTCCTTACTATGACTGTGGGGGGGCCCTCCACAAGGAGGAAGTTCGTTTCCAGATTATTCGCTCACCCCATCATGCGGTCATTCTGGGGTTCCCTTGGTTGACAGTGCACAATCCCCAGTTTGACTGGCAGACATGTGAAGTCAAATCATGGTCAGAATACTGCACTAATCACTGTCTATCTCGCCCAGTTAAGATTATGTGTACCTCCCCTTCTGTGCCAACTGAATACAGCAAGTTCAGCAACGTTTTCAGTAAAGGGGAGGCTAGCGCTCTGCCGCAGCATCAGCCATGTGACTGCGCTATTGATTTGCCCCAGGGAGTAGTCCCACCGAGGGGTAGGACGTACCCATTGTCATGTGATGAGACTAAGGCAATGGATGAATACATTGAGGATGCTCTCAAACGAGGGATTATTCGCAAATCATCCTCTCCGGCAGGTGCAGGGTTCTTTTTTGTGAAAAAGAAAAATGGCGAGTTGCGACCTTGTATTGATTACCGTGGGCTCAATAAGATCATGTCCAAAAATGCGTACCCCATTCCACTCATCACAGTTATTTGATAGGTTGAAAGGCTCCTCTATTTTCACAAAACTCGACTTACGAGCTGCCTACAATTTAATAAGAATCAGGGCCGGTGATGAGTGGAAGACAGCCTTCAATACAAGGTCAGGGCACTACGAATACCTAGACATGCCATTCGGATTATGTAATGCACCTGCCGTATTTCAGGAGTTCATCAACGATATCTTCCGCGATATGTTACAGTCCTGTGTAGTGGTATATCTGGACGATATTTTGATTCACTCAGCTAATTTAACCCAGCATATCCAGGATGTTTCTGAGGTATTGCTTCGTTTGCGCAAGAACAAATTGTTCTGTAAACTCGAAAAAAGTGAATTTCACTGTTCTCAAGTACCTTTTTTGGGTTTCGTTATTTCCAAAGATGGCATAGCTATGGACCAAGAGAAGTTGGCTGCAGTCCTTAAATGGCCACGACCCAAGGGGTTAAAAGCTATTCAAAGATTCCTGGGCTTTTGCCAACTATTACAGAAAATTCATTCAGAACTTTTCTACTATTACTAAACCTCTCTCTGACTTAACGCATAAGGGCGCAAATCCCTCTCAATGGTCTGAGGCAGCTGAACAGGCCTTTGTGACCCTCAAGCAGGCATTCGCATCCGCCCCTATTCTGTGCCATCCTAATCCTACTCTGCCTTTTACCCTAGAAGTTGATGCCTCCGAGGTTGGGGTAGGGGCAGTTCTCTCCCAACGACCCAGGGAGGGAGGCAACCTGAGACCATGCGGATTTTTTTCCAAAAAACATTCTAGCGCCCAAAGCCATTATGAAATTGGTGATAGGGAATTGTTGGCTATCATCTTGGCTTTGAAAGAATGGCGACATCTCCTGGAGGGCACTAGGACCCCAGTCTTAATTCTCACTAACCATAAAAATCTAATTTACTTGTCTGAGGCCAAAAGGCTGTCTTCTCGCCAGGCTCGTTGGGCTCTCTTCTTGTCAAGATTTAATTTCATAGTCTCCTACTTTCCGGGGTCCAAAAATATTAGGGCAGATGCTCTTTCCAGACAATTCTGCACAGACATTGAGAGGGATGAAGCTCCGGTGCCTATAATTCAGCCAGATAAGATCCTGGCTACTATTCGTACCAACATCACTTCACCACTGGGGGAGCAAATCATGGCTTCACAAGCACGGGCACCTCCTGAAACCCCAGTTGGCAGGTGTTTTGTGGACGAACCGTTTCGTACCCAGTTACTCGAGACCTATCACTCATCTAAGGCAGCCGGGCACATTGGCAGGGATCAGTTGGTTTGGTCATTGTCACGAACATTCTGGTGGCCTTCCCTGAGAGCGGACTGCTCCGCATTTACCGCTGCCTGTGCTACCTGTGCCCGTGCTAAAACTCCCAGACATCTCCCCGTGGGGTTACTCCAGCCAGTACCCAATGGTGACCGTCCCTGCTCCCATATTTCTATCGATTTCTTGGGAGAGCTGCCTTTATCTAAGGGCTACACTTTTATCCTGATGGTGGTAGATAGGATCTCTAAAATGGCTCATTTCGTGCCCCTCTCTGGTCTCCCGTCGGCCCAGGAATTGGCAGTGATTTTTGCCAGGGAAGTATTCCGCTTGCACGGGGTTCCTAGTGTGATAGTGTCAGATCGGGGAAGCCAATTCGTGTCTAGATTCTGGAGGGCATTCTGTGGCCAGATGGGCATTCAATTGTCATTTTCCTCTGCCTACCACCCCCAGACCAATGGGGCAGCTGAACGTGCCAATCAGGGACTTGAGCAGTTTTTGCGCTGCTTCGTGACTGATCATCATGATAACTGGTCCGACCTGTTGCCATGGGCGGAGTTCGCCAGGAACTGTGCGGTTAATTCATCGTCTGGGAGTTCTCCGTTCCTGGTTAATTATGGGTTCCAACCCTGCCTACTCCCAGACTCATTTCAGTCCCAACAGATTCCGGCTCTGGATGAGCACATGGAGCAGCTCCGTTCCACTTGGGCACAGGTACAACGGTCCCTCAGTCAGTCCTTCCTGAGACATCAGCAGCAGGCTAATCGCAGACGGCTGCCAGCGGTCTCCTACCAGGTTGGGGACAGGGTATGGCTCTCCTCCAGGAATCTTAACCTGCAAGTGCCTTCGAACAAACTGGCTCCCCAGTTCATTGGGCCCTTTAAGATTATTCGCAAGGTCAACCCCGTGGCATACGCATTGGAGCTCCCTAGGACTATGCGTATTCATAACGTGTTTCACGTGTCCCTTCTTAAGCACTTGGTTTGCAACCGTTATACTACCACTCCGGTGGTTCCTGGGCCGGTGGATGTACAAGGCCAAGAGGAGTACGAAATTCAGAGCATTATTGACTCCAGGAGATTTAGAGGCAAGTTGCAATATTTGGTCCACTGGAAAGGTTATGGGCCTGAGGAGCGTTCTTGGGTTGATCATAAGGATCTTCATGCTCCACGACTGATGCGCAACTTTCACTCTAAATATCCCCTTAAACCTAGACCCTCTGGCAGGGGAGGGGGTCTTTGAGAGGGGGGTACTATCACGGTCCCCGTGTTTCCCTGTCAATCTCTGTCTGTGTACATTTGCATTGGAGGAGTCTGATTGGCCCGACCAGGATGTGCCTTTATATGCTGGGGTTTGGGCACTTGTCAATTGCCCTTTCGTGGTGTTATGTTGCTGCGCCTAGTTGCTGATCTCCAGTGTTTCCTGTGTACCGACCCGGCTAGTCTGACTCTCCTCTTGTTCCTGCTCCGTGATCTGACCCGGTTCTGGCTGACGACCCTGCACCGTGATCTGACCCGGCTCTGGCTGACGACCCTGCACCGTGATCTGACCCGGCTCTGGCTGACGACCCTGCTCCGTGATTCGACCCGGTTCTGGCTCCTGATCCTGCTCCGTGATTGATCCATTCTCCGGTGGTGTTCCTGCGACTCTGTCATCCGGTTCCGGCTTCTGCTCCTGTCCGGTTGCTGCTCCAGTGTCCTCCGGTCGCGCTGGCGACATTCTGAACTGTTCTCGGTTTCCTCTCACTCTTTGAGCTGTAGCCGAGGTTGCCTGCCTTGTACTCGCTGAGCATTGCTCTTTCAAATGTACCAGATTAACCCTTGCACTGCCGGTAGTCTCCGATTACGTGCCACTTGTTATATTGCCAAGCTCCTATTGATTCTCTGAGCCTTTACACTTTGAGCCTCCGCTTGACGCTATACCAGTCCTTGCAGAGCTCCGCTTGTCCGGTGCTCGGGGTGCACTGTGATCACGCCGGTTGACACTGGTAGTCCGTTCGCTCTTGCAATAAGGATTCTGGGCGACACCGGAAGGGTGTCTGGGCAGTATCTCATTTGCTCAAAGTGCACAGTTCCAACTGCACTACTCTGTGCATCGGCTCTTCTTAAGCTTGGGCAAATCCGTTCTACTGTGTCCTCCCAAGGGCTGGCATACTTTCCGTGGCAGACGCAGGGTTACTCACTACTCATTCAGGGCGATTCCTATTCTGGTTACATCAGATTGGCAGTAGCATTCCTCATAGCCCACGGTGGTGGTACGGGCTCAGCTCAGAGCATCCTGCTTCTGCTTTGAGAGTGATACAGCGCTGATCCTGTGTTCCTGTTCTACATTTAGAGACTGTTTTCAGAGACTGTTATATCTCCTGGGCGTTGGCCAATCTAGCCTGAGCCTCACCAGTTGCTCAAGTTAACCCTCTATGTAGCTCTTATCTGTAGCTATATCCATCCTCTGTTTATATTGCCTGTTCTTGCCTGTATTTGTTTACATTGTTCTTACCTATACTGGCCCCTAGGGGCACTGTTTATCATTCTGTTTCAATAAACTGTGTTTTTACGTTATAACCTGGTCTGAGTGTCAGAAAAACCGTAACAAAAACCAATATCTTTATTAAAACAAGATCAAAAATAAAATATGGAAAGCACTTCCCAACTCTCAAAGGACCAGGTGTGAAGACAGTGCATAAGCACTTCCCCAACTTTCATAAGACCAGGTGTGAAGACAGCATACGATCCACTGACGGAACAGGAACTAATCCCAATCTGACTATGGGAATGGGAAGGTTGCAAGGATAGCAGTAGCTATTAGTGCAGGTAAAGCGGAATTGCCCAAGCAAAAATGAGAAATGCTCCCCTAGAACGTTAGGGTACACCAAGGAAATAGACTCGGATACCCTAGAACGCTAGGTTAAACCTACAGACAATTGCCACTAGAATTTCCCAGAATGCTAGGGTAGCTATGGGCAACGGTGACTCAAATCCCTAGTACTCTAGGGTGCACACAGAGGCATTAACCATCGACATCAAGCAGTATAGGATAGTCAGAGACAAAGTCTGGCGCAGTGGGAGGATACTGATCACAGCTTATACCAGAGAGATAAGCTAGAGCACAGTCTAGCGAGGAGCGGAGTCAGTCAGGCCAAGGGTCGGAAACGTATTGGATAGTCAGCTGGAGCCAGGGTCAGCACAGAGAAGTTAGTCAGCCAAGCCAAGGTCAGTACTGTGTCGGATAGTCAGCCAGAGCCGGGGTCAGCACAGAGCGGTTAGTCAGCCAATCCAAGGTCAGCAATATATCGGATAGCCAGACAGAGCCGGGATCAGCACAGTGCGGGTAGTCAGACGGAGCCAAAGGTCAGACTGGAGCGGAAGGCAACAAGTCAGGGATCGAATGTAGCCGGAGTCAAAGGTAGCCAGAGGTCATACACGGATCAGAGCATAGGAAATAATCACAAGAGCTAGCGCACAGGTACACCACGAAAGGGCAAAGGAGTACTGGCAGAATGAGGCCTATAAGGCCTAGCAAGTAGGCGGAGACTGACTCTAGCAATTACCACAGGCCTATAAGAATGGCGAACGTGCATAAGCGCAACACTCAGGAAGTGATAGTACAATGTCACCTGCAAATAGCCACAGCTCTCCCAGAGGGCAATCACGGGCACCGTGATAAATAGGAAGTCTTGACATTACAGGTATGTATATGTGCAATAAATCTAGCCACACCAGAAATATTACGTACGGCAATTTCAGAACCTTAATCTAACGGTTACAATTAAAATGCTTCAAATTTTGTACTCCTCTATGAAGGCACACAAAACTAAAATTGAAGCAGTGTAATTGCAAATGCTCCCACTTCCCTCTGTATATATCTATACCCATACACTTACACAATTCCCAGTATACAAGTATGCACCTAATATATCTATCTATCTATATATATATATATATATATATATATATATATATATTTATATATATATATATATATATATATATATAAGATTTTAGCAGTATTAGTCCAGTGATGTAGATGTAAAATAACAAACAAAATTGATATCTTGTAATACCTTTTTTATTGGACTAACAGAATTACCATCTCCTGTATTTTTCTTCTCTTTCTCCCCCCCCCCCCCCCACACTCTGCCTTGCACAGGGTATTTACAACCCTCTGCAAGAAGAGTGTGGATTTTCTCTTGGTCCCTGTCTTATCAGCAGTCCCGCTGTGTTAACCCCAGCATACAACACAGCTTTGAATTCAATGTATTAACTGTATTAACTGTTTTAACTTTGAATTCAGTGTCCTTGTGCTCAGAAATGCTTTAGACTTGAGAAAGGGAGTTTATCCCGAAAGCTTGTCAATCCATAATTCTGTTAGTCCAATAAAAAAAAGTATTACAAGATATTAATTTTCTTTGTCATTTTACATATATATATATATATATATATATATATATATATATATAGTGTGTGTGTGTATATATAAATACATATATATATATATATATATATATATATATATATATATATAAATATGTAATACAGATAACTGTAATATGAACACTTATCTCTACACGTTAAAGTCTGAAACTCCTCCAGAGCACTCAAGGGTATAACAGGTGTGCCAAGAACACTTATTACAATCCAAGAATATTCCAGCACACAAATCACCATTTCATTAATCAGCCCCTTGCAATGTGACAATACTAAAACACATTGGTACTGGTGCAGATTGGTACTGATAGAAAAGAATAACTTGGGAGACTTACTGGCTAAATTGCCCAGGAAAAAATATTAATTAAAAAATGTATAAAAGAATATATTTTTAACAAAATATTAATTTCTAGGAAATGTGTCAATAATGGTTATTAATCATTAATATGAATAACTTCTGTGGATATTCTGATGACTATGCCAATTGTTGAGGTTTGTGGCTTTGAATGAATTAATTGGTGCAAAGGGTTTCGCAATAACCTCTGCATTAAAATTAAATCTAAATGTGAGCATGAAAAGAACTACAAACCCATATACCAAAATGGAATCTTTAACCATGTGGCTTGAGCTTTCCAAAATGGAATATAGTATAAAAAGAAAGCAGTAAGTAATACAGTTTTATACTTAGTTGTCCTGGGACAATCTTATGAGGACTGTGCAGCAGGAAAGGACACAGACGAGAAGAACTGGTTGCATGGCGCAATGCACGTGGCTGCTGTAATGGGTAGGGACCCGTTATAGAAACATAGAAACATAGAAACATAGAAGATTGACAGCAGAAAAAGACCACCTGGTCCATCTAGTCTGCCCTTTAGTATTCCTTTATTGTTATCTTAGGATAGATACATGTTTATCCCAGGCATGTTTAAACTGTGTTACTGTGGATTTATCAACCACCTCTGCTGGAACTTTGTTCCAAGTTTCTACTACTCTTTCAGTGAAATAATATTTTCTAATGTTTTTCTTGATTTTTCCTCCAACTAGCCTCAGATTGTGCCCCCTTGTTCTTGTATTCAGATTCTTATTAATCACACTTCCCTCCTGAACCTTGTTCAGTCCTTTAACATATTTAAAGGTTTCAATCATGTCCCCCCTTTCTCTTCTTTCCTCCAGACTATACATATTTAGATCTCTGAGTCGTTCTTGATAAGTTCTATGCTTTAGACCTTCCACCATTTTTGTAGCTCTTCTTTGAACCCGCTCAATTTTAGTTATATCCTTTTGCAGATGAGGCCTCCAGAACTGTACACAGTATTCCAGATGTGGTCTCACTAGAGCTCTATACAGAGGGATCACAATCTCCCTCTTCCTGCTTGTTATACCTCTAGCTATGCAGCCAAGCATACGATTTGCTTTCCCCACCGCCTGGTTGCATTGGTTACTCATCTTGAGGCTGTCAGAGATGACCACCCCCAAATCCTTCTCTTCTGAAGTCTTTGCTACCACAGAACTGCCAATACGATAGTCAGATTGAGGGTTTCTTTTCCCCAAGTGCATTATTTTACATTTGGAAACATTGAACTGAAGTTTCCATTGTTTTGACCACTTATCTAATAGTGCCAAATCATTCTCCATATTACAGACACCTCCTGGAACATCAACCCTATTACACACTTTTGTGTCATCAGCAAACAAGCAAACCTTCCCTGCCAAGCCTTCCCTTATGTCACTTACAAACATGTTGAACAGAACAGGGCCCAGAACAGATCCTTGTGGCACTCCACTTGTAACCAGTCTCTGCTCAGAATACACTCCATTAACAACAACCCTCTGGTTTCTGTCCTTCAGCCAACTGCAGATCCACTGAACTATCCAGGGGTTAAGTCCAATTCTTGATAATTTATGTATCAGCTCTTTATGGGGAACTGTATCGAAAGCTTTACTGAAATCCAGGTAGGCGATATCCACAGCACCACCTTCATCCAGCACTTTAGTTACATAGTCAAAGAAATCAATGAGATTAGTCTGACAGGATCGGCCCTCAGTGAAGCCATGCTGGTTTGGGTCCATCAGGTTGTTTTTTGTTAGATGGTCAATTATCTTCTTCTTTAGAAGAGTCTCCATCATTTTTACCACTACAGATGTCAGGCTGACTGGCCTGTAGTTACTAGCTTCTTCTTTACTACCCTTCTTGTGAATGGGTACAACATTGGCCATTCTCCAATCATCAGGAACTTCTCCCGTAAGAAGGGACTGGTTATACAGATTAGTCAGGGGGCCAACTATGACAGATCGGAGTTCTTTAAGAACTCTAGGGTGGATTCCATCCGGACCCATCGCTTTATTTGACTTTAGCCGGACAAGTTCCTCTAGAACATCGGCCTCTGAAAACACTGGGGCTAAAATTATACAACTAGAGGCAATGCTGTGTTCAGCCATTTTCTGATTATGAGGGCCGCCGTCTGAAAAAACTGAGCAGAAGTAGTTATTCAGATGGTCAGCGACCGCCTTTTCCTCTTCTATATACTGATTTTTTCCGTTGTTAATTTTTGTAATCCCGCAGTTTTTCTTCTTCCTGTCACTGATATATCTGAAGAAGGTTTTATTCCCCTTCTTAACAGATTTGGCCATTTCTTCCTCTTTTGAGGCTTTAGCAGCATTTATCATCTGTTTAGTCTTCTTCTGTATAGTTTTATACCCTTCTCTGTCCGCTTCACTTCCAGTCTCTTTATATCTCCAATCTCTATTGGAGTTGTGCCCGGGGAACTGCCCGGGAAACCAGTTCATGGAGGAGTGGAATTCACGGGGCCAAGGGACAGACACTGTGCAATGGAACTGTGGTTTAAAGGGATGCCATAGAGTTAACATGGCGAATGGTCGGCCCCGTTCTCATTGGCTATCGAACATCGAGCCCAAAAGAGGATTTTCCCATTGACTTAGAACGGGGCCGTCGCTTGCTCCCTGATTGGCCGTTGACATCAGGTCTGAGTTAAAGGGACACCATTGATTTAACATGGGAAAATGTCGGTGGCCCAGGGATTGGCTGCAAGGACTCCGTGTCGCGGTCTCCCATTGGCCGAGACCCAGAAGCGGAGTTCAGACTCTGGCTTCCCCAAGTCTACTGCCCATTGTCCCAGTCAATCACCCAAGCCCATTGTATGTCCCAAAAAGCCATTGTGTTCCCAAGTTCCCACGAGCCTCCCTTTTGGTGTGTTAATAAGTTTATCTTTATGTCATTGTCAGTGGATACAGCCTTTTGTAAGTGTGATGTGATTGAATTATCATAACATGTTTAACTGAGCATAAAAGTGCTGATTCCACATGAATAAAGGGTTGTTCTTGGTTGACCAAGAAGTGTGTCCCATGCCTTTCTTGAGGGGTGGTATCAAGGGTCTTCTTGGGACCCCCACCGCTGGCAGAGAAGCAGTGAAGGAGACCGAGGGTTCTACAAATCTCAAGCGGCTGTAGGAGGTTACTGGCCCGGTACTAGGTGCGAGATCATCCCGGGGAGGTTCGTCCTTGTTACAGCTGCGTCAACTGAAGGGGGTCAGGCATCCAAAAAATTACTCTCAGGCTCTGGCTTATGGAACAGTTCTCCCCCAGCTCTCCCAGTCTGCTTCCTTTATTGCTGCAAGTACCGCCCCTCACCTGCCCACTTTAACTGCCCTGAACAGACCCTCCTCCCTTCCACCTAGCAGCAAAAGGAAGAAAGAGAACTGCTCTATTCAGGTCTTCCCTGGCTTTTTTTCCTCACTAAAACAGACAAAGAAACCAGGGAAAGGGTCTGCAAAATGGCTACCTGGTAACCTGTAACCATATGTGTTTTAGGACATAGGAACTTCAAAATAGGCACAGCACCATGTAATGGACACAGTTTTGTCACAAAATTGCTGCAACTTTACCTGTGTCCACAATGGAGTGCCATAGGAATGTGTACTGCACACTCCTTTGGCACTGAAAGGGTTAGAAAAGTACAATATACAAATACACAAACATCCTCAATGCTCTATTTTATTTATTTATGCATTTATTTATTTTAATACTAGTGTAAAAGCCCATGTACACAGGCCAGCATTCTGTGTGTTCAGGCAGTCTCTACTGCTCATGACTGCATTGGCAGTCTCTACAGCTCATGACTGCAAAAGCCTGTGTACACGGGCCAGCATTCTGTCCATTCGGCAATCTATACTGCACATGACTGCATCGGCAGTCTCTACTGTTCATGACTGCATCGGAATGCATCTGGAGACATATCTACCAGCCAAGGGGTTACATTCTATTTTCCATTGTTTAAAGTATTTTTGTGTGTGCAGTACTAATATTAAAAAAAAATACAGTTGAGAGGATGTTTGTGTATTGGTATACTGTACTTTTCTCACCCTTTGAGTGCCATAGGGATGTGCAATGCACATTCCTGTGGCACTCAAGGGATTAAGGGAGTGATGCTACAAAAGATAAAAAACACAATGTGCACCTACCATTCCCACTGTGTCAGTACTTCATTGAATAGTCCCAATAATTAATACTGTATAATAATCCAAAGGTCTATTACATTTTTCACTTAACCCCTTAAGGACCGGGAAAATCTGAGTTAGATTTGACTTAAGGACCGGAGCAATTTTGACTTTTTTGACTATGTCTTTGTTCAACCATATTTTCTCTTTAATTCCTTTTGTGCACCCACATAAATTATATACTGTTTTTTTAAGCACAAGTAGGGCTTTCTTTTGATACCACAATTATATGAATACCTCATTGTTTAATTTGATTAAAATAGAAAAAAAAGGAAAAAAATTGAAAAAAACAACATTTTGCTTATATTTTCGTGTCAGGATTTGCATACAATTAGTTTATGACAAAAAAATACCCCTAAATATATTCATTTGCTTCTCCTGAATATAAGAATACCCCATATGCCTAGTATTTCAATCACTTCCTCACATTTACAAGGTAAATATTACAAGATGGATGCCATTATTTCCAACTTGTAATTTCTCAACAATTGGCATGTGAGCATCATAGCTTAGCTGACGGTGCCAGAACCAAAAATGTCCCACAATGGTATATGTTTCTGAAAACTACACAACATAAAGTAAATAATGAGGAGAATTTTGGAGTTTTTCATGCAGCTATTTTTTCAGAAAAAAATTTCAAAATTGTGGTAATATTTTGTTTTTTTGCAGTTTTCACACTTACATTTCAATACTACTGTTGATATCAAGCACAGGATAGGTGAAGATTTTTAAAAATGCATTGTTTAGTGTTCAGCTCCTTCTTCTGAGTATGGCAATACCCCATATGCATAGGTTTCTCAAGGTTTGGGGGAGCTACGGGGCCCAATTTTGAACAAATATTGAATTTTCACATCTTGGTTAACTGGTGCCATTACTCATTTTGGGCTATGTTCCAGTGCTGCACTTTAGAATTTCCCCCCAAAAGTGTATATTTTTGGAATGTAGACACCCCCAGCTTTCATTTTAGGTGTGTTTTCAAATTTTTTACACAGCCATTTTACCACCACTTTCTCGTAAACTTGACGTAAGTAAAAAAACAGCGTTTTTCGCACTTTGCCTTCAATGTTGATGTGAATTTCAAGCACAGAATAGGTGAAGATTTTATAAACTGAATTGATTAGTGTTCAGCTCCTCCTTCTGAGTACGGCAATACCCCATATGCATAGCTTTTTGGTTTGGGGGAGCTACGGGGGCCAAATTGGAACATGCGCGTTTCCAGGTTCACACTTTGAATCTTCACAGCTTGCGTTACTGGTGCCATGTCTCATTTGGGGCTGTGTAACAGTGCTCTTTTTTTAAGATTTCCCCCCAAAAGTGTATATTTTTGGAAAGTAGACACCCCAGGCTCTCGTTTTAGGTGTGTTTTCCAATTTTCTACACAGCCATTTTACCACCAATCCTGTGAAAATTTGACGTAAGTAAAAAAATTCAGCATTTTTCACACTTTGCCTTCAATGTTGATGTGAATTTCAAGCACAGAATAGGTGAAGATTTTATAAACTGAATTGATTAGTGTTCAGCTCCTTCTTCTGAGTACGGCAATACCCCATATGCATAGCTTTCTCATGGTTTGGGGGAGCTACGGGGGCCAAATTGGAACATGCGCGTTTCCAGGTTCACACTTTGAATCTTCACAGCTTGCGTTACTGGTGCCATGTCTCATTTGGGGCTGTGTAACAGTGCTCTTTTTTAAGATTTCCCCCCAAAAGTGTATATTTTTGGAAAGTAGACACCCCAGGCTCTAGTTTTAGGTGTGTTTTCCAATTTTATACACAGCCATTTTACCACCAATCCCTCGTAAACCATGACGTAAGTAAAAAAAAAAAACAGCGTTTTTCACACTTAGGGTTGGCGGCAGTATACTGGGCTGCATACAAATTGGTTTGGGACACAATTTCACCTAAAATGTCTTCCCCCAAAAACAAATCAAAAAAATGATCATAGGTATATCCTTCCACATCAATTTGAATCGCTGGGTTGCCTGTGAATTCTGAGATTTGTGGCCATAAATTGATACCCATTCATTAGGATCCGGAGTGGCAGGTGTTGGGGCATTTCTTTGGGCAGGTCTTTTGGCAGGTCTTTGGGCAGATCTTTTGGCAGGTGCTGGGGCAGTTGCCAGGGCAGCTCTTGGGGCAGCACTTGGGTCATTTCTTTGATAGGTCTTTGGGCAGATCTTTTGGCAGGTGCTGGGGCAGTTGCCAGGGCAGCTCTTGGGGCAGCACTTGAGGCATTTCTTTGGGCAGGTATTTTGGTAGGTCTTTGGGCAGTTCTTTTGGCAGGTGCTGGGGCAGTTGCCAGAGCAGCTCTTGGGGCAGTGCGTCTTTTCTTGACAGAAGGCCCAGCGTCATCACTAGAGCTGCTCTCACTTTCTGAAAACTGCGCTATGTCAAAATCTGACGCAGTGTCTGTTGCCTCAGAGTCAGACGCCAAAAAGGCATATGCCTCTTCAACGCTGTACCTGCGCTGCATTTTGCCCACTAAAAAAACTTTTTTTTTATCTTACGCTATCCCTAAACCTAAATCTAACCCTAAAACTTACCCTAGCCTACGTATATCCTGAACCTACCTAACCCAAGTGAACTACCTATCTAAACTGCACTTATTATATATTTTTTTTGGGGGGGGGGTTTGGTTTTTTTTTTCTTACGCTATCCCTAAACCTAAATCTAACCCAAAACTTACCCTAACCTACATATGTCCTGAACCTACCTAACCCAAGTGAACTACCTATCTAAACTGCACTTATTATATATATTTTTTTTTGGGGGGGGGGGTTGGGGTTTTTTTTTTTTTTTTTTTTTCTTACGCTATCCCTAAACCTAAATCTAACCCTAAAACTTACCCTAACCTACGTATATCCTGAACCTACCTAACCCAATTGAACTACCTATCTAAACTGCGCTTATTATATATATTTTTTTTTTTTGGGGGGGGGGTTGGTTTTTTTTTTGTTTTTTTTTTCCTAAACCTAAATCTATCCCTAAAACTTTCCCTAACACACGTCTACACTAAACCTACCCAACTACCTACCAAAATACCTAAACTATATTTATTATTTAAAAAAAAAAAAAAAAAAAAAAATTTTTAAAAACTTAAAAATTTTTTTAAAATTTTTTAAAAAATCTAAAGAAATTCAAGGGGGATGGGGGGTGTCCCACAGATCAGAAAACACTGATCTGCAGCAAATTGATCACTCCAAGAGTGATCAGATGGGGGGGGACTTATTGATCACTGCAGAACAGTGATCAAAGGGTTAATTTTCTTTATTTAAACTTTTTTTTGACTTTTTTTTTTTTACAGGTACACTGGAACACCATGTCTCTCTGTCTCTCTCCACCTCAGCAGTATGCATGGTGGAGGGAGGCAGAGAGATCTGACAGGGACAGTATTTACAAATACTGTCCCTGTCATTCAGGTTTTGCAACATGTGATTCGCTTTTGAAGCGAATCGCATGTTGCAACAATGTTTCTACCGATTGTTACTAAGTGTCCCGATACCGGGACACTTAGTAACAAGTGGCTTGAACTCTTCCATCGCTCCGTGCGGCCTCGATGGAAGAGTTTAACCCTTGACGTACCGGGACCGTCAAGGGTCGTTGGAGCACATTTACCCTTGACGGTCCTGGTACGTCAAGGGTCCTTAAGGGGTTAAAGAGAAATCTCAGAGCTGCTGCTTCTTCTGTGGTGTCCGCAGCTCACCTTTACAGTCTAACACAAATACAGAAAAAAATAATTGATCCCCTTCTGATTTTGTACGTTTACCCACTGACAAAGAAATGATCAGTCTATAATTTTAATGGTAGATTTATTTGAACATTGAGAGACAGAATAACAACAAAAAAATCCTGGAAGACGCATTCCAAAACAAAAAATTGATTTGCATTTTACTGAGTGAAATAAGTATTTCAAAACATGACTTAGTACTTGGTGGCAAAACCCTTGTTGGCAATCACAGAGGTCAGATGTTTCTTGTAGTTGGCCACCAGGTTTGCACAGATCTCAGGAGGGATTTATCCCACTCCTCTTTGCAGATCCTATCCAAGTCATTAAGGTTTTGAGGCTGACGTTTGGCAACTCGAACCTTCAGCTCCCTCCACAGATTTTCTTTGGGATTAAGGTCTGGAGACTGGCTAGGCCACTCCAGGACCTTAATGTGTTTCTTCTTGAGCCACTCCTTTGTTGCCTTGGCCGTGTGTTTTGGGTCATTGTCAAGCTGGAATACCCATCCATGACCCATTTTCAATGCCCTGGCTGAGGGAAGGAGGTTCTCACCCAAGATTTGACGGTACATGGCCTCGTCCATTGTCCTTTTGATGCAATGAAGTTGTCCTGTCCCCTTAGCAGAAAAACACCCCCAAAGCATAATGTTTCCACCTCCAGGTTTGTAGGTGGGGATGGTGTTCTTGGGGTCATAAGGCAGCATTATTCCTTCTCCAAACACGGCAAGTTGAGTTGATGCCAAAGAGCTCGATTTTGGTCTCATCTGATTACAACACTTTCACCCAGTTCTCGTCTGAGTCATTCAGATGTTCACTAGCAAACTTCAGATGGGCCTATACATGTGCTTTCTTGAGAAGGGACCTTGCGGGCGATGCAGGATTTCAGTCCTTCACGGCGTAGTGTGTTACCAATTGTTTTCTTGGTGACTATGGTCCCAGCTGCCTTGAGATCATTGATAAGATTCTCCAGTGTAGTTCTGGGCTGATTCCTCACTGTTCTCATGATCATTGAAACGACACAAGATGAGATCTTGCATGGAGCACCAGACCGAGGGAGATTAACAGTTATTTTGTGTTTCTTCCATTTGCAAATAATTGCATCAGCTGTAGTCACCATCTCTCCAAGATGCTTGGCGATGGTCTTGTAGCCCATTCCAGCCTTGTGTAGGTCTGCAATCTTGTCTCTGACATCCTTGGACAGCTCTTTGGTCATGGACATGGTGGAGAGTTTGGAATCTGATTGATTGCTTCTGTGGACAGGTGTCTTTTATACAGGTAACAAGCTGAGATTAGAAGCACCCCCTTTAAGAGCGTGCTCCTAATCTCAGCTTGTTACCTGTATAAAAGACACTCAGTAAAGTGCAAATCAATTTATAACTGTTTTGAAATGCGTTTTTCAGGATTTTTTTGTTGTTATTCTGTCTCTCACTGTTCAAATAAACCTACCATTAAAATTATAGACTTGCCCATCCTCCCACTGTCCAGGAATGGGCAGCTGAGGTACGCCTACATATATCTCTACTGAGGGTTCATATTGCTTCTAAAGGAGGAGACCCTGATGTGGTGGGCAACTTTTTCTCTATGTGCCCTTTCTGACTCTATTGCCAATGGTGCTGATCTGTTTCTGCCCCCTCTTTACCCTATTATCCGTCCCCCCCTCCCTCTTTCCCCTTTTTTTTTTTTTCTCTCTCTCTTCTCCACTTTCTTTCTCTGTCTTTCTTCAGTCATCTTGGGGTTCTTACAACCCCTACATGCCCTATCACTTGCACTGGTTTTCCATGTGCACCGAATGCTTCTAGAACTATTATCTCCAATCCACATTAATTGCACAATACGTATTTTTCAATATTGCTGTTTATGAAGTCTTGTTTTTGACCTCAGGATGTTTGGTGACGTTTTGCACTCCGGTGCACTAGCTTGTCATCTTGTTTCATACTCTGAATTTCAAGTTTATGTATAATGCTTGATTCCTCAATAAAGCTTATAAAGAGAAAAGAAAAAAAAAATTATAGACTGATCATTTAGTTGTCAGTGGGCAAATATACAAAAGCAGCAGGGGATCAAATAATTTTTCCCTCACTGTAGGAGAAGAGTGCAAAATATCTAAGAGTAGCCTCTGTGATAACAATGTAGCCAGCTACTAATTGAATGTACTTACAAGAAAAATTAAGAACAATTCTTGTTAAGAGGACCCAAACAATGAAGGAGAGCTGTGTGCTGGTAAACCACCCCTTCACAAAGAGAAAGCTCATCTAGGTTTCTTAAGTGCCTTTGCTACTTCAAATCAGGACCCCCCACCAGTGAACTCATATAATTGATCCTTAGATGCAGAGAAAGATAAACCATCTAAGAGTAAAACTTTGAGATAATGGCACCTATAATATGGCCCCTAGTGAATATTGCTCACCAGATATAATATCAAGGCAATCACTTGTAAGTAACAGTGTGAGTATTCAGTGGGTGAGACAGGTGGGAGATAAATGAAAGAATCTTTAATTTTCCCAATGTGTTTCAAGAATCAACGTTCACTTCATCAGGGGGTAAAAATTGAAAAGGAACATACTAAATTGTTCACCAAGTTGTTCAGCATCTCCCCCCACATTGATCACACCACAGCAAGGCTGAAACAACAAAAGTTGAACACAAGCCTCTCTCTGGTGCTGCCCATAGTAATGGAGATGCTGAGTAGGGGTGGGCGAAAAGTGTGAAAAATTTTACATTGTAATACATTTTTCGGCTATTTTAACACATTTGCTACTTTTCCCACTGTAATATTACTTCTTCTGAGGGCTGTACTTCAGAAATAAGTGGCTGAAAGTCAAACTTGTGAGTCCTACAACAACATTTGCCTTGAAAAAAGTATTAGCATACAGAGTGCATTTGTCCTTTGCCCACAACACTAACTTCCTTCTAAAGTGACACTGGCACATATTCATAATGATGTCAAGAGTACACTGTGGCAGATGTGTATTGTAGTGGTGATGGAGGGGGACTGGACGGTATGGTGTGATTTGTCTATGTATATAGTTTTTACTATTGTCATGTTTGCATCAAATCACTATCCTCCATCTCAGATTAATGACACACATGACTTGTCGCTCATAGCAGTGGTCCCAAGTGGCATAGATGGTGGTAACCCTTCTTCACATCCCTCCTTCTCCTCCTCCTCATCTGTACTGCTGTTAATATATTTGTTCTGGCTTTGTCTGTCATGTGTGGTTTCTGTTACCTGATACTCAGATGGTATGAGGTGTTGATTCATTTTTAAGAATGTTAGTCTCCCAACATTGCTGCTGTGTCCTGCAGTCATTGACAATATAACCAGCCGCACGGAAAAAAAAACCCTTTCAGACTCAACGCTTGCTGGAGGATAACTGAGGATTTCCACTGCAGTACATGTCAATGCTGGCCACACACCCTGCTTTGTTTGCCAGTAGCCCATGGGTCATTGTTTCTGCCTAGAAAGTTGCTATCCTGCAAGTATGCAGAAACCATCTCACATGCAGTGGGACCACTTCTAGGAACTACACAGTGTTCCTGTGTGTAAGTCATCAACCCATACTCATGGAGCCAGTCCCAAAGAGATGTGTTGCCACCACCGCCACCACTAAAACCACCAATGTTGTGTTTTTTCCACCCCTGCTGAGACCCATGAATTGCCCTGTGTTCCGAATGGGATATTCTGGTTGATGATGTAGCTGCTTCTGCTGGTTGAAATGATTTGCTGCCTTCCTTTTCACTATACTGTCTAGATGTTTGTTGTGCCCTCACTTTTTCTCCGTCTCATCCTCCACACTGCAACCATCCACTTGAGCAATAAGCATGTCTCAATATTCCTTGACAAAATCAGATTCCTGAGATAGCTGCTGCTAATCGTCATGACTCCTTGTTGTGATAAACTGCTGATGGCCCTTTGGCAGAAATTCAGAGATTTTGTGTTTGAAGCGGGGGTCCAGCAAAGTGGCAAGAATGTATTCCTCATTGCTTCTAATGGACACTATGTGAGGATGTTGTTAAAAGCACTCTAACATGTCTTTTACCAGCTGCTGTATGTCTGTGTTGTCATTATGGTAAGAATCCTCAGCCGTGCTCCTCATTTTTTTCTGCAATAAAAATATCAGTGGTAGAATTTCACTAATTCCTGCCCCAATGCGACTCACCAGCATGGTTGCCTCCTCAAAGGGTTTCAGTAGCTCACATACATCGCACATTAGTTACCACTGGCTAGATGACAAAGAGGCTCTCTCCAAAGCCTTCCAGTTTTTCATGGTATACTCGCTAATGGCCTTATTCTGTTCGTACAAAAGCTCTAGCACTTACATTGTGGAATTCCACCTGGTAGGGACCTCCTTTTCCATGTGGTGATTGAGCAGGTTGCTATGCTCTTGTATGGAATATGGAGCGTTGCGTGTGCACAGATTTTGCGGGCAGTACTAAGCATCACTTTGAGGGCTTTGAATTCTGCCAGGAATCTGGTCACAACTAAATCTAGCACACTGGCAAAGCAGTCCACATGCACCATACAACCTATTCTCAAAGTAGTGATTATGTTGGAGCCTTTATCAGCAGACACAAAATAAGCTTTTAAGGAAAGGGATACAAGCCATTCCTCTATCACCTGCTATAGCTTACTTAGAACATATACAGCTTTGTGAGACTGTCTCTCAAAACACTGCATACACAAGGTGGCGTGATGATGGTATGGGCTAAGCTGCTGCTGCTGCCACCGCCTTTTAATCACACTGCCACAACCAGAAGCATGATTACTGGCTTTCACCTGATGCTGTAAGCTAGTGTTGTCTGCTGTTGGTGCTGGAAGGGAAATCCAGTGAGCAGTCACAGTCATATAGTTTGTGCTCTGCCCACTTGTCCACATATCTGTTGTCAGGAGGGTTTTCTTGCCATACGCACTTTTCACCTGCTTGTACAATTCAGGCACAGCTGTCCTGGAAAAATAAGAGTGGCTTGGGATATTCCAGTGTGGAGCTACACATGACATAAGTTATCTGAAACCTCGGTTTTGTACAAAAGAATATGTCAGCATGTCCATTGCCAATCTCTTGACAACCTTGCCATAACACAGGTGTACTTTGGGATTGTTTTTGTGACATTTTTGACTCCATCCCAGGAATTCAGTCAGTGTGGGTTGGCAGGACATGACAGAAGAAGCCTGGAACATTATTGTTTTAACAAGATGACTTGAGGAGGTGGTGGTGGTAGAGGCAGCATGTGCGGGCAGTCTATGACTCTTGCCATCTTCTACAGCAAAGCCAGAGTCATCATACTCCTCAGCAGCAGGAGCCATAGTTGTTATTTGGACTGAACTAACTGTTGGCACTGACAGTAGCATACTCTCTGACACAGAAATAACTTCACTACTTCGTTATTCTGCCCTAAAGCCCTGGGAACATTTTAAAGTGCTTCTGCCGCTGCTAGTTGTGGCACCTTTGGTCTGCTGATAGTGTGTCTCCCAGTCAGACCTGTGGTTGTGCTTCAGGTGGGATCTCATAGAGTAGGTGCCTAGGTGTGATCCTGCTTTCCAGATAGCAACATGCTTAGCTTGAGGATACTGAGTGAAGTATCTCCATACTGTGTACTTCATGGACTGGGGATAGATGTTGATGCAATTCTACTTCCACTACTACTAGCCGTCAAAGGTGCAGCACTTACAGCAGCAGCAGAGTCACTCGTCATATCTAACATTGTGGATGTTTATAACCTGTGTTGCTGTTACTGGGTACTCAAAACAGGTGTGTGTGTGGGTAAGTGGGACTTAGACTTTGAAGAAGCGATGATGCTGATAATGACTAATAGGGTGACTGTGTGCTTTTTGACATTTGTGCTTGTCAAGGGTCAGACTTTCCAATGGCTTTCTCAAACAGTTTATAGACAGGCACAGTGCTCCTTAAAAGTGATGGAAAATTCAGCCTTTGACTTTCTGCTAACCTTATAGCCCTGTCATCATCCTCACTCTCAACTCCATCTGTATCTGAACAAGAGAAGAATGCTGGAGGGATATATTCTAGATCTTCATCATCATCATCAGTCATCATTAGGTCATCCTCAGCAGCAGCAGCAGCATCACCTGACAGTTCTTGCTCACTACTATCCTTATATTCTTCTAAGTGTTTAGAGGTCTCAAACAATTACTTTTTACTGTAACAAAGTTCGCTACTACTTTGAAGACATGTGTTTTGGTGCTTGTTTGCCTTACTATCTGATGCAGCAGGTGGTTCAGCTGCTACACCGTCCTCTGTTGTGCTATTTCCAGTATCATCAACACTTGAATGTGATTTGTCACCTTCAGTGTACTTCTTATATGGTTCTTTTTTTCAGCTGGCTCTGGTGGTGCTGAAAGTTTTGCTGGGACCTTGACAAACTGCATCCTCCCTTGTAGGAGAGGGATCATCATTGATTGCACACGCTGCAGCAACCATTGCTGCAGTCAGTTTTTGGACTACTACTTCATGTCCCTGAAATGCATATTACTATAGAAGCATCAGTAAATAATGAGTCCAAAGCCCTTCTCTCCATTATGTTTAGATTACTCTTTCATTTTTTAGTAAGACTCATCTGTTCCTCACAAGAGCTCTAAGATCCTTTTCTACCAGAGATTGAAATGTGTCAGTTTAGATACCCATCGCATGAACAGAATAAAATCCTGATTTTTTTTATTTAAAGCCTCCTTCTTTCTTAACTAAAGAGGTACCTATTACACAAATAGATTTTTTCACATAAACTTTGGCTGTAGTTATGTTTGTATAAAGGTGTCAGGGCATAAAAACTTGTTCTTTGCACAATGTGCACCAAAACAGATTTATTTGTTGGCATGGCTAACATAAAAAGTATTTTCCAATATATATATATATATATATATATATATATATATATATATATATATGTCACATTTGTAACAGTTTTAAGTTCACATTTTGCCCCTAATTTGTCCACCACATCTCTTTGGAATAATCACAGTTTTGATAGCCTATGTAAAAGATAGGTATAAAAGTCACAGAAAAGTTGCACTCATCATTGTGTTTGTAGATAATTTTTAAACATCTTCCACTATGTACCATTATTATGAAGCTACGTGCTTGTGACACTGTCTCTTATTTTTCTGCTTGTCTCTCTCATTTAAATTCATGATTTTTCAATTCTTAGATGCTCAATGTTTAGTACATATGCAAAAAAAGTAGCCAGGTAATCCCCTTGATTGACATTGTTCCCTAAATATGCAGCCATAGGCCTTAGTAGATGCTCCTCAATGGAGGTGCAACTGGTCTTGGCTACATACAAAGATAGCCGATCTGTTTTAGTGCATAGCCACCAAATGTAAATAATGGTTTAGCCACTAACATGTTATATACATATCCTTGAAAACTGTATTGTATGCTTGTTTATTAAGCAAACAGGCAATACATATAGATTACATTATGTTTGAATCAGTATAGAAAGGAATGTGTGAGTAATGGGTTAATTTGATCTCTCTCTACCCCCCCTCTCTCCCTTTTTTGTTGGAAGGAAACGATTTCCAGAATCAGTCCGGACACAGACGTGCACATATGACCGGCGATCAGGCATTTCCTTTGCCTGAGAGCCATTAACACATTTCCAAAAAGGGATGGGAACATTAACTAAATTAAATAACACATAAGTTCCTGCAAGTGTGGGTATCTGTCAGATCCCAAACCACCAGGTCTCGTGATATTATGATCAGAATGATGAAAGCCAGGAAAGCAGTGATGCTTATTTTATTGCACGATGTTATAAATGGGTTGCAATAACACTTACTAGGTTATAGGACTTTCTGTCTCTTGCTGTTTCTTACTAGGTCATAGGATTTTCTGTCTCTTACTGTAAAAAGGGACAGTCTTACTAGGTTATAGGTTGGTCTGTATCTCATAGTTAAAGGACAGTTAAGGGCAGAAATATGACCCTTTTATCATTAGCATGGAGAGATGCAGTTCTATTTATATGACAGAACATATGATAGTTATTATTCTAAACTATATTATACTATAATATCCTTTACTTGTCCTATGTGGGAGGATCAATTTTATATTGTTTTGCAGAGGCCACTGAGGCTCCAGAAAGGGGGGAAAACCACCAAGGCCATGGCCTCACCAATTGTACGATACATTCAGAACTAAGGCAGAGGCAGACAATACCCCTGGACTACAGGTCCTATCATTCTTAGATTGTCATTGGCTGGCTGAGGATGGAGGGAACAATGGTTCAGTTATAGCTGGAGGGCTGCAGGTTGTCCACGTCCTGCTGTAAGAGGGGCGAAGTGGGCCCCATACGCAAAACCATGACCCATGTTTATAAATGCAAAATGGAATTATTCTGGAATAAACCAACTGCACCATAGGGGACAAATACAAATTCCTAAGTTCCCATGCACTTAAATAGAGCTTTTTAACTCTTTGTATGCCAGAAAGATGTCCAACGCATTGATTTGCAGTGCATTGGAGACCTCTCTAGCATTCAAAGTGTTAAAAGTCCAATGTAATTTAACATACATTTTTATTTTTTCTTCTGTGGTGCATTTGGCTTACTCCTGAATAACCCCATTTTGATTTTATAAACATGGGCCACAGTGTTCCTTATCATCTGCTGTTGGTGTAATTGACAGTGATCTAACAGAAACAGCCCTGTACAACAGTTAACCCTTTGAGTGCCAGAGAGGTACCTAATGCATTGCAGCTCAACACATTGGATACCATTTCGGCATTCAAAGAGTTAAGGAAGAACTAAGACCCCTAATAAACCCTCTCCCACTTACCTTACTATGGACAACAGCTTTAATGACCCATTTGAATTTTCCCTTGTGTCTTTTTGCAGAGATAACATTTCAGTCAGTCCTGGATTTTGTGTCCGTGGAGGCAGACATGACAGTTGCTGGTAGTTTTTTCAGGCTGAAGCAGGAAGAGTGCATGATTAACCCTAATTAAACCTTTTGTTAACAAATGTGTTGTACCCCCTATAGTCTTTAAAGGGTTAAGATTACCATGTGCAGTGAGCAGAGTTTGAGATATTGTAGCCCTGCTAGCAATGGTCATGTCTGTATCCATGAACATGACATCCAGGACTGACGGGAGACACAAGGAAATAAAGTCATAGGGGCCATGAGGATTTTTTGGTCATAGTGATGGGGGTTCATTATTAGGCAGTGTTAATTTTCTTTTAAGGCAAGTATAATTACAGAGTGCGCAAGGCTGGATTTACATCCTAGGAGCCCCTAGGAAAGGCACTCTAGGTGCTCTTTGCTCCACCCATGACCACACCCCTGTTCCTCACTTGGCACCACTCCCAGGCCCATCCACTGTTTTCTGGCACAGAAAATACCCTAGGCCTATAAGAATCAAAGCCAAAAAAAGGTTTTAACTTCTTGGTTTCTAGAGAGAGAGAGAGATCCAGCACACTGAGTAACAATTCATTGGAGATCTCTCTAGCATACAAGAGTTTAAATAATAGTTTGTAAAGGGATATAACTGGTACAGGGGCACTGAAATTTCTATGGCCACACCCACAATTTAGAATGTGGTGTGTCCAGCACAGCTGTGTTACAGCTCAAAATTTAGAGCTCTAGAAAGTTGCCTACTCTGGCTCTTGGGAAATCCGGTCCAGAAGACACTACTATAAGTAGCAGTTTTAAATTAGGTAAGAGAATATATCTAGGAAGAAGTTAAGTGAGTAGATAGGAGAGAGCTTAGGATGTAACTGTGGGGGAGTTTTAACGAGACGTTTAGGAGTAGTTGAAGGAGGAATTCTGGCACTGATGACAGAAGCACTTACAAGAAAAAAAAGGGTATGATTAGGGACACAGGAAAATTAATGGTCCCAGAACAGTCACTGCTGCATATAAATGTCATCTGTTATACAAACTTGGCTGGAAAAATGATTGTGTGCTATGGATTTACACAGGGACAGGCTGATTTTCCAACTCTATGAGCTGAAACAAAGCAGGGACTTATGTGCTGTGTGTAAATTATCAGTGCAAAGAAACACCAGGATGGTGATGTTGTGCCAGATCTGTGTCAAAGGCACAACGGCCTTATGCATTAACATGTCTTCTCCATCATATCCTCTTCAATTGGACACTGATCTGCCATGCCTAGGACAGGTTTTTGATTTTGGAATGAACACATCAACAATGGTTCATTTCATTATGGAAATGGAGGAAATGAGCCATTGTCGTATTCATGTGGGTGTGTTTATGTTAATGTGGCTGTTCACTACATACACAAAACTCTGATAGCCTCCTCTGCTGTCAGAGTTCACAGTCCCAACATTGTCTACTTGAGGTTGGCATTGTTGCAAGTCTCTGTAGCTTCCTAAGCAGTAACAGCCCTCAGCATGAAAGTTTGTCATACTGCTGGCGATGTGTAAGGGATGCCCTCCCTTTCACATCATCGGCAGTAGATAACCCTGAAGTCTGAGAACATCTTACGTGCTTCCCCACTTGCTCAGTGGGAGACGGAGAGGATCTGCTCTGACTTCAGAACAGCAAACAGTATCACTCCCTTAATCCTTTAAATGCCATAGGGGTGTGCATTTCACTCCCCATTGGCACTCAAAGGGTTAGAAAAGTACAGTATACCAACCAGTACACCCCAGTACCAGTACACAACCATCCTTTCCAGTCAGTCGGTGGCAGCCCCTTCATTAAATCAAGATGGTGTCTTCTTTAGTGTTGAGCGAGCATGCTCGGCCGATGCTCGGATCGGCTCGAGCATCGCTCTGCTCGGCACATGGCGGTACTCGTACGAGTACCGCATGTGCTCGCCCGCCATGTTCGGGTCTCCTCCCCGCACGTTTCGCGGCTGCTGCGCAGCCAATAAACGTGCAGGGAGGCTCTGACATCAGTGTAATGCCAGCAGCCATGTTGGCTGCTGGCATTACACTGATTGGCTGGCCAGAACCCGTGGTCGGGTGCTGTATAGCACCTGACCAGCGAGTTCGGCTCAGTCTTAGCCAGGGAGAGATGAGGATAGGAAGGGAAAGTCAGTGTAGGGAGAAGACAAGCAAATTTGTGAAAAAAAAGACCCAAAAGTCATTTTTAGGACTACTGTGTGTGGGGGCAGCAGTTTATTTTGTGTGGGGGGAAAAAAACAAACAAAAAAAAAAAATTAATATATTCTGTTTAGTGTGCAAAGTTGCAGATTAGAGCACATTCTGTTTAGTGTGCAAAGTTGCAGATTAGAGCACATTCTGTTTAGTGTGCAAAGTTGCAGATTAGAGCACATTCTGTTTAGTGTGCAAAGTTGCAGATTAGAGCACATTCTGTTAAGTCTTCAAACTGTAAAATATCAAAGTCACATATTCCATTCAGTGTGCTTCGCCGCAGTTTAGCAGCACATTCTGTGTACTGTGCAGAGTTGCAGAATAGGAAGAAATACTGTTAAGTCTTCAAACTAAAATATCAAAGTCACATATTCCATTCAGTGTGCGTCACCGCAGTTTAGCAGCACATTCTGTGTACTGTGCAGAGTTGCAGAATAGGAAGAAATACTGTTAAGTCTTCAAACTAAAATATCAAAGTCACATATTCCATTCAGTGTGCTTCGTCGCAGTTTAGCAGCACATTCTGTGTACTGTTCAGAGTTGCAGAATAGGAAGAAATACTGTTAAGTCTTCAAACTAAAATATCAAAGTCACATATTCCATTCAGTGTGCTTCGCCGCAGTTTAGCAGCACATTCTGTGTACTGTGCAGAGTTGCAGAATAGGAAGAAATACTGTTAAGTCTTCAAACTGTAAAATATCAAAGTCACATATTCCATTCAGTGTGCTTCGCCGCAGTTTAGCAGCATATTCTGTGTACTCTGCACAGTTGCAGAATAGGAAGAAATACTGTTAAGTCTTCAAACTAAAATATCAAAGTCACATATTCCATTTAGTGTGCTTCGCCGCAGTTTAGCAGCATATTCTGTGTACTCTGCACAGTTGCAGAATAGGAAGAAATACTGTTAAGTCTTCAAACTAAAATATCAAAGTCACATATTCCATTCAGTGTGCTTCGCCGCAGTTTAGCAGCATATTCTGTGTACTCTGCACAGTTGCAGAATAGGAAGAAATACTGTTAAGTCTTCAAACTAAAATATCAAAGTCACATATTCCATTCAGTGTGCTTCGCCGCAGTTTAGCAGCATATTCTGTGTACTCTGCACAGTTGCAGAATAGGAAGAAATACTGTTAAGTCTTCAAACTAAAATATCAAAGTCACATATTCCATTCAGTGTGCTTCGCCGCAGTTTAGCAGCATATTCTGTGTACTGTGCACAGTTGCAGAATAGGAAAAAATACTGTTAAGTGTTCAAACTGTAAAATATCAAAGTCACATATTCCATTCAGTGTGCTTCGCCGCAGTTTAGCAGCATATTCTGTGTACTCTGCACAGTTGCAGAATAGGAAGAAATACTGTTAAGTCTTCAAACTAAAATATCAAAGTCACATATTCCATTCAGTGTGCTTCGCCGCAGTTTAGCAGCATATTCTGTGTACTCTGCACAGTTGCAGAATAGGAAGAAATACTGTTAAGTCTTCAAACTAAAATATCAAAGTCACATATTCCATTCAGTGTGCTTCACCGCAGTTTAGCAGCATATTCTGTGTACTGTGCACAGTTGCAGAATAGGAAAAAATACTGTTAAGTCTTCAAACTGTAAAATATCAAAGTCACATATTCCATTCAGTGTGCTTCGCCGCAGTTTAGCAGCATATTCTGTGTACTCTGCACAGTTGCAGAATAGGAAGAAATACTGTTAAGTCTTCAAACTAAAATATCAAAGTCACATATTCCATTCAGTGTGCTTCGCCGCAGTTTAGCAGCATATTCTGTGTACTCTGCACAGTTGCAGAATAGGAAGAAATACTGTTAAGTCTTCAAACTAAAATATCAAAGTCACATATTCCATTCAGTGTGCTTCGCCGCAGTTTAGCAGCATATTCTGTGTACTCTGCACAGTTGCAGAATAGGAAGAAATACTGTTAAGTCTTCAAACTAAAATATCAAAGTCACATATTCCATTCAGTGTGCGTCACCGCAGTTTAGCAGCACATTCTGTGTACTCTGCACAGTTGCAGAATAGGAAGAAATACTGTTAAGTCTTCAAACTAAAATATCAAAGTCACATATTCCATTCAGTGTGCTTCGCCGCAGTTTAGCAGCACATTCTGTGTACTGTGCAGAGTTGCAGAATAGGAAGAAATACTGTTAAGTCTTCAAACTAAAATATCAAAGTCACATATTCCATTCAGTGTGCTTCGCCGCAGTTTAGCAGCATATTCTGTGTACTCTGCACAGTTGCAGAATATGAAGAAATACTGTTAAGTCTTCAAACTAAAATATCAAAGTCACATATTCCATTCAGTGTGCGTCACCGCAGTTTAGCAGCACATTCTGTGTACTCTGCACAGTTGCAGAATAGGAAGAAATACTGTTAAGTCTTCAAACTAAAATATCAAAGTCACATATTCCATTCAGTGTGCTTCGCCGTAGTTTAGCAGCACATTCTGTGTACTGTGCAGAGTTGCAGAATAGGAAGAAATACTGTTAAGTCTTCAAACTAAAATATCAAAGTCACATATTCCATTCAGTGTGCTTCGCCGCAGTTTAGCAGCATATTCTGTGTACTCTGCACAGTTGCAGAATAGGAAGAAATACTGTTAAGTCTTCAAACTAAAATATCAAAGTCACATATTCCATTCAGTGTGCTTCGCCGCAGTTTAGCAGCATATTCTGTGTACTCTGCACAGTTGCAGAATAGGAAGAAATACTGTTAAGTCTTCAAACTAAAATATCAAAGTCACATATTCCATTCAGTGTGCGTCACCGCAGTTTAGCAGCACATTCTGTGTACTCTGCACAGTTGCAGAATAGGAAGAAATACTGTTAAGTCTTCAAACTAAAATATCAAAGTCACATATTCCATTCAGTGTGCTTCGCCGCAGTTTAGCAGCATATTCTGTGTACTCTGCACAGTTGCAGATTTGCAGCACATATTCCGTGTAATATGAAGAAGGCGGGTAAAAAGGGACGGGGAAGTGGACGTGATCCTGATAGTTCAGGGCGCGGGTCAGGACGCGGAGAAACTGTGCCTGGTGCCAGAGCACAAGAAAGAAAGACATCCACCATACCTAGCTTCATGTCTCATTTTACAGGGCGTCGCAGGACATCACTCTCGAGGTCCGACCACTGCGAACAGGTGGTCGGTTGGATGTCAGCTGATACTGCTTCCAGTCGGTTAAGCACCACCCTGTCTTCCACCAAGTCCACTCTCAGTAGCCAAGAGTCTGGTCAACATAATCCTCACTCTGATCATCCTTCCTCCCACCATACACGGTCTGGTCAAAGAAGTGATCCCACACTGGGATATAGTGAGGAGCTCGTCTCATCACCAATCCTTCATTTGACCCTCTCTCCAAGCACGCTTGCAGAGGAACATGACATCTTGTGCCCTGATTCACAACCTCTAGAGGGTACCCAATCACAAGAAGATGACAGATGTGAACGGCATTTAAGGTCAAAGGAAGTAGTGGATGATGATGATGATGATGAGACACAGTTGCCATTAAATCAACCACTATTACTGTCTCAAGACCTTGTTGAGGAGGATGATATACAGTTGTCAATGACTGAGTATGTGGTGGGATCAAGACATGAGGAGGATGATCAGAGTGAGGAAGTGGAGGAGGACTTGGTGGACGATGAGGTGACTGACCCCACCTGGGAAGGTGTAGAGCCGAGCGATGACAGCAGTCCTGAGGGTGAGCCATCTGCAGCACCGCAACAGGCTGGAAGAGGCAGTGGTGTGGCTACAGAAAGAAGGCGGACCGCACCAAACCGGCCCGCAAATGTTCCACGGAGCACCCCCTTGTGTAAATCTACCTTGCCAAGGGGTAGGTGTTCCGCGGTATGGCGTTTTTTTAAGGAAAGTGCGGACGACAAAAGAATTGTAGTTTGCAACCTGTGCCACACCAGAATGAGCCGAGGCATGAACACTAGAAACCTCACCACCACCAGCATGATCCGACACATGGCATCCAAGCACCGTAGTAAGTGGGAGGAACGCCTGGATCGCCCATCTGTGTCTGCAGGCCACACCACTGCCTCCTCTTCCCCTGTTTTCGGTGCCGGCCAATCGCCTGTCGAAGGCGCAGGCCCGCATACCTCCCGCCCTGCACCTGTACCATCTGAAGCACCATCAGCGACCACATCCACTTCCCTGTCCCAGCGCAGCGTCCAAATGTCGTTACCCCAGGCATTTGAGCGCAAGCGAAAATACCCAGCCACCCACCCACAGGCCATAGCACTAACCTCACACCTTTCCAAATTACTGGCCATCGAAATGCTGCCATTTAGGCTTGTGGAGACTGAGTCCTTCCGCAGCCTGATGGCAGCAGCTGTCCCTCGGTACGCGGTCCCCAGCCGCCACTACTTTTCCCGGTGTGCCATCCCCGCATTACACCACCATGTGTCCCGTAACATCACCCGTGCCCTGACCAACGCAGTTACTGGGAAGGTCCACTTAACGACTGACACATGGACAAGTGCTTGTGGCCAGGGACGCTACATTTCCCTGACGGCACACTGGGTGAATGTCGTGGAGGCTGGGAGCGACTCGGACCCTGGGATGGCACAGGTGCTACCCACGCCGAGGATTGCGGGCCCTACCTCCATCAGGGTTTCCGCCAGCACCTACGTTATTGGCTCCTCCTCCTCCGTTTCCACCTCCGAATTCTCTGCGCGCAGCGCCACTCACCCATCAGCCGGTAGCTGGAAGCAGTGTAGCACTGCAGTGGGGAAGCGTCAACAGGCCGTACTGAAGCTGATCTGCCTTGGGGACAAACAGCACACGGCCTCAGAGCTGTTGCAGGGGATTAGTCACCAGACCGAGCAGTGGCTCTCGCCACTCAACCTGCAACCAGGCATGGTTGTGTGTGATAATGGGCGTAACTTGGTGGCGGCTTTGGAGCTCGGCAAGCTCACACACGTACCATGCCTAGCGCATGTATTTAATTTAGTGGTTCAGCGATTTCTAAAAACCTACCCCAATGTGCATGATCTCTTGACCAAGGTGCGCCGCGTGTGTGCACATTTCCGTAAGTCATCTACAGCTTCAGCCGGCCTGTTGAAGCTGCAGCAGCGCTTACAATTGCCAGCTCACCGGCTGCTGTGTGACGTGAGCACGCGCTGGAACTCCACCTTCCACATGTTGGCCCGGCTTTGTGAGCAGCAGAGGGCAGTAGTGGAGTACCAGCTGTTACACGGTCGTCGCCTCTCCGTTCAACTTCCTGTAATCAGAAGTGAGGAGTGGGAATGGATGTCAGACCTCTGTGAGGTTTTACGCAATTTTGAGGAATCGACACAGATGGTGAGCGGCGATAACGCTATTATCAGTGTAACCATCCCACTTCTGTGTCTACTGAAACGCTCGCTGCTCACAATTAAAACTGACGCTTTGCATGTGGAAGAGGTGGAAATGCGGGAGGAAGAGCTTACACAAGGTGATAGCCAGAGCACCCTCACTTCGTCTTCTCAGCGACAATTGGAGGAGGAGGAGGAGGAGGAAGACACGGTTGCCTCCGCTACAGAGGGTAGCCATGGAACTTTAGTTCCATCTCTTCAGCGTGGGTGGGCAGAAGAGGAGGAAGAGGATGAGGAGATTGAGAGTCATCCTCCTGGTGAGGACAGCGAAATCTTGACTGTTGGTACTCTGGCACACATGGCTGACTTTATGTTAGGCTGCCTTTCCCGTGACCCACGCGTTATACGCATTTTAGACAACACGGATTACTGGGTGTTCACCCTTCTGGACCCCCGCTACAAAGAGAATTTCTCATCTCTCATTCCTCCGGTGGAGAGGACAAGCAAAATGGTGCAATACCAGAAGGTTCTTGTTGAAAAATTGCTCCAAAATTTTCCATCTGACAACGCTGGCGGCAGAGTACGTGCTACCTTGGCCAACCGAGAAGGGGAGAAAAGGGGAGCACACAGCAGTTCCGACAAAGGCAGGGCAACACTCTCCAAGGCGTGGGACACCTTCATGACACCCCGCCAGCACCCTCACCCTGATGCGCAGCCTAGTGTCACAAGGAGGGAAAAGTTTTGGAAGATGGTGAAGGAGTACGTAGCAGACCGTGTCAGCGTCCTCAATGATCCCTCTGTGCCTTACAACTACTGGGTGTCCAAGCTGGACACGTGGTATGAACTGGCACTCTACGCCTTGGAGGTGCTGGCCTGCCCTGCCGCCAGCGTTCTGTCTGAGCGGGTATTTAGTGCTGCTGGTGGCATCATAACAGATAAGCGTATCCGCCTTTCCACCGACAATGCTGATAGGTTGACACTTATAAAAATGAACAAGGCCTGGATTTCCCCTGACTTCTCCACTCCACTGGAGGAAAGCCCTGGGGGAACATAAACTCACTTTATATATGTTATTTACAATGATGGGAATACTCTGTATTCCCATTCACCCCTTCCACCCAAAAAACGGCTATATGGTTGACTCTTAATCTTCTCATCCTCCTCCTCCTCTTCCATATGCCCTGTGATATAATTTTTATATAGGGCCAGCTCACCAGCGGGCCCTGTGATATAATTTTTATATAGGGCCAGCTCACCAGCGGGCCCTGTGATATAATTTTTATATAGGGCCAGCTCACCAGCGGGCGCTGTTTGACAATTTTTTTATAGGTCAGCTCACCAGCGGGCCTTCTCATATAATGTTTTATTGGGTCAGCTCTCTAGCGGGCCCTCTCATATAATGTTTTATAGCGTCAGCTCACTAGCGGGCCTTCGCATATAATGTTTAGGATGGTCAGCTCCGCAGCAGACCCTCACCCATAATGTTTTAGATGGTCGGCTCAGCGCACGTTTCCCTCTTAATCATGGCCCCAGTTCAGAAAAATCGAGGAAATTTTTGGGAGAATTTGCCTCTGCGCACGTTTCCCTCTTAATCATGGCCTCAGTTCAGAAAAATCAAGGAAATTTTTGGGAGAATTTGCCTCTGCGCACGTTTCCCTCTTAATCATGGCCTCAGTTCAGAAAAATCGAGGAAATTTTTGGGAGAATTTGCAGATGATATACAAGTAAATATACAGCAAATACTGTTTGGTAACAATTTTTCGCCTAAAGTCGTTTTTATTTTCCTTTTTTTGTGTTTTACGGTCAGTCTGTAAAAATGGCGTACTACGGGCAAAAGATCATTCCCAGCAGCGATGTTGGAGTCCAAGATGCATCCAGACATCCTCCCTATGCTGTCCCTGAACCATTTCTGTGGTGTTTCCATCATTTTCTGCCCTTTTCCTATGGACCAGGCACCCTCCCCTCATCAGAGCAGGGGGTGCCTGGTGTAATGCTCGAGTCCTCCCATTGACTTCAATGGGGCTCGGGTGCTCGGCCGAGCACTCGAGCCTCCGGGGGTGCTCGGTCAGAGCACCCGAACACCCGAGCATTGGGGTGCTCGCTCATCACTAGTCTTCTTCATACGTGCAGAAGAGGGAGCAGTTTGTGTTACTTCCATACATGTTTTAACTCTTTGGCTACTAGAAGTGACTCCAACGCACTGCAAAGCACATCTCTACCAGCCAAGGAACTATGTTCCATTTTTTTACAACAATGTGTGTGCACTACAAATATGAATTATAAAAATAATGAGACAGAGCTGAGAGGATAATTGTGTACTGGTTAGTATACTGTACTTTTCTAAACCTTTGATTGTCACAGGGGTGTGCAATGCACATCTCCATGGCATTCAAAGGGTTAAGGGAGTTATGCTTTTATGGTGCTGAAAGGATTGAGCAAGTGAGGAAGCAGAGAGGATGTTATCAGACTTCAGGGTTGTCTCTGCTGGTGATGTGTAAGAGAGGGCATCCCTTACACATTCTCAGCAGTTTGACAACCTGGTATGCTAATGGGAACATTCTCCTCCCCTCCCCTCTATATTGCATCCCTAATAATTAGTGCATATGGTGATTATGCACTATTTGGCTATTGATAAAGTGGCAAATCATCATGAAACGCGTCTAGCCTTATTTTTTGTAATTTCAAAATATTGGTCTTTGATCTGTTTATATTTTTGTGTTTGTAGAGGTATATTGAAGTTCTCTTTTTAATATCCACTAGTTGGGAACTTTTTTAGACTAAAAATTGAGATGATTTACCTGTAATTTGATGTATATATTTTTTTATTGATATCCAAGAGTTCACTGGCCTCAGTGAAAGATCCATATTTAAGAACTCACTATTATAGTGAATAATCTTATTCTTGGAACCCTTGTGGGTGTCAATATATGGTTAAGTTGGTCAATGGGTGTAGTGGTATAAATTTTACACTAACCCGACCCTACCATACAAGGTAAAAGAGTGGGAGTCATACAAGTTCAAGAAGAAGAGTCAGCTGGAGATCCTGTATATCGCTTGAAAGACACCGTACTAGGGTGAGAGCCAGTGAATGCCTGTTCATCTGGAGGCAGGATATTGCCTCTGAAGAATGTGAGTAGATCCTTTTGCAATTTCTTGATCTGGTGTTGGTGATGGATTGAGAATTTTTAATATATACTACACTTAGAGGAGATTGCCTGTGCTTTTCTTTTTGTTTTATTTTTTCTGCAGTTGTTGTGTTTGAGTGGGAACCCAACCCGCTAAGAGTGAGCAGTGGCAAATCCTGAAGATAGGGAACTGTATAAGAATCTTTTGGGACTTCTCTATATGGTGTATATGTATTTATATATATATATATATATATATATATATATATCTATATATATAAAAGAATAAGCCTCATTGCATAATTTATGGTACCCCACACACAGAACATAATTTATGTCTCCTCAGAAAATAAACTCTCATTGAACAGAATGTCTAATTACATAATTTATGTCTCATTAGGAGACACAACTCCTATTGGGTGATTGAATGGGGACTTTACTGCTCTCATTGGGTGATTCAATGGAGGCGTGTTTATCATACAGGGAATTGACCCGCCCCCTCCAGCCCACCCACCAGTATCCAACTGACAAAAAAAAAAATATATATAACTGCCACTCGCTCCTGAGGTAGGGATATCAGTAACTTCTCCTGGTCCACTCACACTCTCACTCAGGATCATGACCCCACAAACACACTGTTTCACTTCCCACAGATAACTGTAACCCTCCATACACTCTGTTTCAGTATGAGGGTGTAATGTTCCCATAAAATACAAACTTAATAGCAACTCTTATTTAACTCATCATCTCTTCAGTCACCTCACTGTCTCAACTGTCACTCCTCCACTTCCTGCTTCCTGATTCCCGCCCTTTCTCCTTAAAGGGAGAGAGATGCTTTGCTGTATGTTACAGAGGGCAAGCCTCAAACACCACTTTCTATTTGATCCCTCAGCATATTGCTACATTGCCTCAACTGAAGAGCCACCGTGTGTTATATTGCTATGTTAGCTCAACTTAACCCTTTGAGTGCCAGAGGGGTAAGCAACGCATTGCAAAGCACACATTCTGTCTCACACTCTCACAGTCCCTCACACAGTCTCTCACACAGTCTCTCACACAGTCTCTCACACAGTCGCAGTCTCACTGTCGCACACAGTCTCAGTCTCACACTCTCACACAGTCTCACACTCTCACACTCTCTCTCAGTCTCACACTCTCTCTCAGTCTCACACTCTCTCTCAGACTCACACTTTCTCTCAGTCTCACACTCTCAGTCTCACACTCTCACAGTCTCACACAGTCTCTCTCGCAGTCTCACACAGTCTCTCTCGCAGTCTCACACTCAGTCTCACACTCTCACAGTCCCTCACAGTCTCACAGTCTCTTACACTCTCACAGTCTTTTACACTCTCACAGTCTCTTACACTCTCAGTCTCACAGTCTCACACAGTCCCTCACACTCTCACAGTCTCACACTTTCACACAGTCTCACAGTATCAGTCTCACACTCTCACAGTCTCTCTCGCAGTCTCACACAGTCTCTCTCGCAGTCTAACAGTCTCTCACACTGTCACAGTCCCTCACACTCTCACAGTCTCTTACACTCTCAGTCTCACACATTCTCTCACAGTCTCACACTCTCAGTCTCACACTCTCACAGTCTCTCTCACAGTCTCACACAGTCCCTCACACTCTCACAGTCCCTCACACTCTCACAGTCCCTCACACTCACGGTCCCTCACACTCTCAGTCTCACAGTCTCTCACAGTCTCTCTCACAGTCTCACACAGTCTCTCTCGCAGTCTCACACAGTCCCTCACACTCTCACAGTCCCTCACACTCACAGTCCCTCACACTCACAGTCTCACACTCACAGTCTCACACTCTCACACTCTCACAGTCCCTCACACTCTCAGTCTCACACTCTCAGTCTCACACTCTCAGTCTCACACTCTCACAGTCTCTCTCACAGTCTCTCTCACAGTCTCACACAGTCTCTCTCGCAGTCTCACACAGTCCCTCACACTCTCAGTCCCTCACACTCTCAGTCTCACACTCACAGTCTCACACTCACAGTCTCACACTCTCACAGTCTCTCACAGTCTCCCTCGCAGTCTCACACAGTCTCTCTCGCAGTCTCTCACAGTCCCTCACACTCTCAGTCCCTCACACTCTCAGTCTCACACTCACAGTCTCACACTCACAGTCTCACAGTCTCTCACAGTCTCTCTCGCAGTCTCTCACAGTCCCTCACACTCTCACAGTCTCTTACACTCTCACAGTCTCTTACACTCTCAGTCTCACAGTCTCACACAGTCTCTCACACTCTCACAGTCTCTCACACTCTCACAGTCTCACACTCTCAGTCTCACACTCTCACAGTCTCTCTCGCAGTCTCACACAGTCTCTCTCGCAGTCTCACACAGTCTCAGTCTCACACACTCTCAATCTCACACACTCTCAATCTCACACTCTCAGTCTCACACTCTCAGTCTCACACTCTCACAGTCTCTCACAGTCTCTCTCGCAGTCTCACACAGTCCCTCACACTCTCACACACTCTCAGTCTCACACTCTCAGTCTCACACTCTCAGTCTCACACTCTCAGTCTCACAGTCTCTCGCAGTCTCACAGTCTCTCGCAGTCTCACAGTCTCTCTCAGTCTCACAGTCTCACACAGTCTCACAGTCTCACACTTTCACACAGTCTCACACTCTCAGTCTCACACTCTCGCAGTCTCACACAGTCTCTCTCGCAGTCTCACACAGTCCCTCACACTCTCGCAGTCCCTCACACTCTCACAGTCTCTTACACTCTCACACTCTCTCACACTCTCTCACACACCGTCTCACACAGTCTCTCACACAGTCTCTCACACAGTCACAGTCTCACAGTCACAGTCTCACAGTCACAGTCTCACACTCTCGCTGTCTCACACTCTCACAGTCTCTCTCGCAGTCTCACACAGTCTCAGTCTCACACAGTCTCAGTCTCACACATTCTCAGTCTCACACAGTCTCACACAGTCCCTCACACACTCTGTCTCATGCACTCTCAGTCTCACACTCAGTCTCACACTCTCTCAGTCTCACACTCTCAGTCTCACACTCTCTCAGTCTCACACTCTCTGTCTCACATTCTGTCTCACACAGTCTCTCTCGCAGTCTCACACAGTCTCTCTCACAGTCTCACACAGTCTCTCTCGCAGTCTCACACAGTCTCTCTCGCAGTCTCACAGTCTCTCACACTCTCACAGTCTCTCACACTCTCACAGTCTCACACTTTCATACAGTCTCACACTCTCACAGTCTCACACTCTCACAGTCTCTCTCGCAGTCTCAGTCTCTCTCGCAGTCTCACACAGTCTCTCTCGCAGTCTCACACAGTCCCTCACACTCTCACAGTCTCTTACACTCTCACAGTCTCTTACACTCTCAGTCTCACACAGTCTCTCACACTCTCACAGTCTCACACTTTCACACAGTCTCACAGTCTCACACAGTCTCTCTCGCAGTCTCACACAGTCTCTTACACTCTCACAGTCTCTTACACTCTCAGTCTCACAGTCTCACACAGTCTCTCACACTCTCACAGTCTCACACTCTCACAGTCTCACACAGTCTCTCTCGCAGTCTCACACAGTCTCTCTCGCAGTCTCACACTCAGTCTCACACTCTCACAGTCCCTCACAGTCTCACAGTCTCTTACACTCTCACAGTCTTTTACACTCTCACAGTCTCTTACACTCTCAGTCTCACAGTCTCACACAGTCCCTCACACTCTCACAGTCTCACACTTTCACACAGTCTCACAGTATCAGTCTCACACTCTCACAGTCTCTCTCGCAGTCTCACACAGTCTCTCTCGCAGTCTAACAGTCTCTCACACTCTCACAGTCCCTCACACTCTCACAGTCTCTTACACTCTCAGTCTCACACATTCTCTCACAGTCTCACACTCTCAGTCTCACACTCTCACAGTCTCTCTCACAGTCTCACACAGTCCCTCACACTCTCACAGTCCCTCACACTCACAGTCCCTCACACTCACGGTCCCTCACACTCTCAGTCTCACAGTCTCTCACAGTCTCTCTCACAGTCTCACACAGTCTCTCTCGCAGTCTCACACAGTCCCTCACACTCTCACAGTCCCTCACACTCACAGTCCCTCACACTCACAGTCTCACACTCACAGTCTCACACTCTCACACTCTCACAGTCCCTCACACTCTCAGTCTCACACTCTCAGTCTCACACTCTCAGTCTCACACTCTCACAGTCTCTCTCACAGTCTCTCTCACAGTCTCACACAGTCTCTCTCGCAGTCTCACACAGTCCCTCACACTCTCAGTCCCTCACACTCTCAGTCTCACACTCACAGTCTCACACTCACAGTCTCACACTCTCACAGTCTCTCACAGTCTCCCTCGCAGTCTCACACAGTCTCTCTCGCAGTCTCTCACAGTCCCTCACACTCTCAGTCCCTCACACTCTCAGTCTCACACTCACAGTCTCACACTCACAGTCTCACAGTCTCTCACAGTCTCTCTCGCAGTCTCTCACAGTCCCTCACACTCTCACAGTCTCTTACACTCTCACAGTCTCTTACACTCTCAGTCTCACAGTCTCACACAGTCTCTCACACTCTCACAGTCTCTCACACTCTCACAGTCTCACACTCTCAGTCTCACACTCTCACAGTCTCTCTCGCAGTCTCACACAGTCTCTCTCGCAGTCTCACACAGTTTCAGTCTCACACACTCTCAATCTCACACACTCTCAATCTCACACACTCTCAATCTCACACTCTCAGTCTCACACTCTCAGTCTCACACTCTCAGTCTCACACTCTCACAGTCTCTCACAGTCTCTCTCGCAGTCTCACACAGTCCCTCACACTCTCACACACTCTCAGTCTCACACTCTCAGTCTCACACTCTCAGTCTCACACTCTCAGTCTCACAGTCTCTCGCAGTCTCACAGTCTCTCGCAGTCTCACAGTCTCTCTCAGTCTCACAGTCTCACACAGTCTCACAGTCTCACACTTTCACACAGTCTCACACTCTCAGTCTCACACTCTCGCAGTCTCACACAGTCTCTCTCGCAGTCTCACACAGTCCCTCACACTCTCGCAGTCCCTCACACTCTCTCACACACCGTCTCACACAGTCTCTCACACAGTCACAGTCTCACAGTCACAGTCTCACAGTCACAGTCTCACAGTCACAGTCTCACACTCTCGCTGTCTCACACTCTCACAGTCTCTCTCGCAGTCTCACACAGTCTCAGTCTCACACAGTCTCAGTCTCACACATTCTCAGTCTCACACAGTCTCACACAGTCCCTCACACACTCTGTCTCATGCACTCTCAGTCTCACACTCAGTCTCACACTCTCTCAGTCTCACACTCTCAGTCTCACACTCTCTCAGTCTCACACTCTCTGTCTCACATTCTGTCTCACACAGTCTCTCTCGCAGTCTCACACAGTCTCTCTCACAGTCTCACACAGTCTCTCTCGCAGTCTCACAGTCTCTCACACTCTCACAGTCTCTCACACTCTCACAGTCTCACACTTTCATACAGTCTCACACTCTCACAGTCTCACACTCTCACAGTCTCTCTCGTAGTCTCAGTCTCTCTCGCAGTCTCACACAGTCTCTCTCGCAGTCTCACACAGTCCCTCACACTCTCACAGTCTCTTACACTCTCACAGTCTCTTACACTCTCAGTCTCACACAGTCTCTCACACTCTCACAGTCTCACACTTTCACACAGTCTCACACTCTCACAGTCTCACACTCTCACAGTCTCACACAGTCTCTCTCGCAGTCTCACACAGTCTCTTACACTCTCACAGTCTCTTACACTCTCAGTCTCACAGTCTCACACAGTCTCTCACACTCTCACAGTCTCACACTCTCACAGTCTCACACAGTCTCTCTCGCAGTCTCACACAGTCTCTCTCGCAGTCTCACACTCAGTCTCACACTCTCACAGTCCCTCACAGTCTCACAGTCTCTTACACTCTCACAGTCTTTTACACTCTCACAGTCTCTTACACTCTCAGTCTCACAGTCTCACACAGTCCCTCACACTCTCACAGTCTCACACTTTCACACAGTCTCACAGTATCAGTCTCACACTCTCACAGTCTCTCTCGCAGTCTCACACAGTCTCTCTCGCAGTCTAACAGTCTCTCACACTCTCACAGTCCCTCACACTCTCACAGTCTCTTACACTCTCAGTCTCACACATTCTCTCACAGTCTCACACTCTCAGTCTCACACTCTCACAGTCTCTCTCACAGTCTCACACAGTCCCTCACACTCTCACAGTCCCTCACACTCACAGTCCCTCACACTCACGGTCCCTCACACTCTCAGTCTCACAGTCTCTCACAGTCTCTCTCACAGTCTCACACAGTCTCTCTCGCAGTCTCACACAGTCCCTCACACTCTCACAGTCCCTCACACTCACAGTCCCTCACACTCACAGTCTCACACTCACAGTCTCACACTCTCACACTCTCACAGTCCCTCACACTCTCAGTCTCACACTCTCAGTCTCACACTCTCAGTCTCACACTCTCACAGTCTCTCTCACAGTCTCTCTCACAGTCTCACACAGTCTCTCTCGCAGTCTCACACAGTCCCTCACACTCTCAGTCTCACACTCACAGTCTCACACTCACAGTCTCACACTCTCACACTCTCACAGTCCCTCACACTCTCAGTCTCACACTCTCAGTCTCACACTCTCAGTCTCACACTCTCACAGTCTCTCTCACAGTCTCTCTCACAGTCTCACACAGTCTCTCTCGCAGTCTCACACAGTCCCTCACACTCTCAGTCCCTCACACTCTCAGTCTCACACTCACAGTCTCACACTCACAGTCTCACACTCTCACAGTCTCTCACAGTCTCCCTCGCAGTCTCACACAGTCTCTCTCGCAGTCTCTCACAGTCCCTCACACTCTCAGTCCCTCACACTCTCAGTCTCACACTCACAGTCTCACACTCACAGTCTCACAGTCTTTCACAGTCTCTCTCGCAGTCTCTCACAGTCCCTCACACTCTCACAGTCTCTTACACTCTCACAGTCTCTTACACTCTCAGTCTCACAAAGTCTCTCACACTCTCACAGTCTCTCACACTCTCACAGTCTCACACTCTCAGTCTCACACTCTCAGTCTCACACTCTCACAGTCTCTCTCGCAGTCTCACACAGTCTCTCTCGCAGTCTCACACAGTCTCAGTCTCACACACTCTCAATCTCACACACTCTCAATCTCACACTCTCAGTCTCACACTCTCAGTCTCACACTCTCACAGTCTCTCACAGTCTCTCTCGCAGTCTCACACAGTCCCTCACACTCTCACACACTCTCAGTCTCACACTCTCAGTCTCACACTCTCAGTCTCACACTCTCAGTCTCACAGTCTCACAGTCTCTCGCAGTCTCACAGTCTCTCGCAGTCTCACAGTCTCTCTCAGTCTCACAGTCTCACACAGTCTCACAGTCTCACACTTTCACACAGTCTCACACTTTCACACAGTCTCACACTCTCAGTCTCACACTCTCGCAGTCTCACACAGTCTCTCTCGCAGTCTCACACAGTCCCTCACACTCTCGCAGTCCCTCACACTCTCACAGTCTCTTACACTCTCACACTCTCTCACACTCTCTCACACACCGTCTCACACAGTCTCTCACACAGTCTCTCACACAGTCACAGTCTCACAGTCACAGTCTCACAGTCACAGTCTCACAGTCACAGTCTCACACACTCGCTGTCTCACACTCTCACAGTCTCTCTCGCAGTCTCACACAGTCTCAGTCTCACACAGTCTCAGTCTCACACAGTCTCACACAGTCCCTCACACACTCTGTCTCATGCACTCTCAGTCTCACACTCAGTCTCACACTCTCTCAGTCTCACACTCTCAGTCTCACACTCTCTCAGTCTCACACTCTCTGTCTCACATTCTGTCTCACACAGTCTCTCTCGCAGTCTCACACAGTCTCTCTCGCAGTCTCACACAGTCTCTCTCGCAGTCTCACAGTCTCTCACACTCTCACAGTCTCTCACACTCTCACAGTCTCACACTTTCATACAGTCTCACACTCTCACAGTCTCACACTCTCACAGTCTCTCTCGCAGTCTCAGTCTCTCTCGCAGTCTCACACAGTCCCTCACGCTCTCACAGTCCCTCACACTCTCACAGTCTCTTACACTCTCACACTCTCTCACACTCTCTCACACACTGTCTCACACAGTCTCTCACACAGTCTCTCACACAGTCTCTCACACAGTCACAGTCTCACAGTCACAGTCTCACACTCTCACAGTCTCTCTCAGTCTCACACAGTCCCTCACACTGACACAGTCTCTCACACTCTCACACACAGTCTCCCACTCTCACACACAGTCTCACACAGTCTCACACACTCACAGTCTCACACACTCTCACACACAGTCTCACACTCTCACACACAGTCTCACACTCTCTCAGTCTCACACACAGTCTCACACACAATCTTGCACACAGTCTCACAGTCTCACACTCACACAGTCTCACACACACACAGTCTCACACTCACACAATCTCACACTCTCACACAGTCTCACACAGTCTCACGGTCTCACACAGTCTCACTCTCACAGTCTCTCTCTCTCTCACACACAGTCTCACAGTCTCTCTCACACCCTCAGTCACACAGTCTCACACTCTCTCAGTCTCACACTCTCTCACAGTCTCACACTCTCTCACAGTCTCACACTCAGTCTCACACTCAGTCTCACACTCAGTCTCACACACAGTCTCACACTCAGTCTCACACTCAGTCTCACACTCAGTCTCACACAGTCTCACAGTCTCTGTCTCTCACACTCACACAGTCTCACACTCACACAGTCTCACACAGTCTCACTCTCACAGTCTCTCTCTCTCTCATACACAATCTCACACACAGTCTCACAGTCTCTCTCACACTCTCAGTCACACAGTCTCACACACAGTCTCACACTCTCACACACAGTCTCACACTCTCACACTCTCTCACACTCTCTCACAGTCTCACACTCTCTCACAGTCTCACACTCTCTCACAGTCTCACATTCAGTCTCACACACAATCTCACACACAGTCTCACACTCTCTCACACTCAGTCTCACACTCAGTCTCACACTCAGTCTCACACTCAGTCTCACACACAGTCTCACAGTCTCACACAGTCTCACAGTCTCACACAGTCTCACAGTCTCTGTCTCTCACACTCACACAGTCTCACACTCTCAGTCTCTCACACTCTCAGTCTCTCACACTCTCAGTCTCACACAGTCTCAGTCTCACACAGTCTCAGTCTCACAGTCTCTCTCTCACAGTCTCTCTCTCACAGTCTCACTCTCACACTCTCACTCAGTCTCGCACAGTCCCTCACACTCTCACAGTCTCTCACACTCTCACAGTCTCTCACACTCTCACAGTCCCTCACACTCTCACAGTCTCTCACACTCTCACAGTCTCTCACACACACAGTCTCACACTCACACACAGTCTCACACAGTCTCACTCTCACACTCTCTCACTCTCACACTCTCTCACAGTCTCTCACTCTCACACTCTCTCACAGTCTCACACACAGTCTCACACTCTCACAGTCTCACACTCTCACACACAGTCTCACACTCATAGTCTCACACTCATAGTCTCACACTCATAGTCTCACACAGTCTTGCTCACACACACTCGCTCACACACACTCGCTCACACACACACTCGCTCACACACACTCGCTCACACACAGTCTCTCACATTCACACTCTCAGTCTCACACACTCTCAGTCTCTCAGTCTCGCACTCTCTCAGTCTCGCACTCTCTCAGTCTCACACAGTCTCACAGTCTCACAGTCTCTCTCTCTCACTCTCACACTGTCTCACTCAGTCTCGCACTCACAGTCTCACAGTCTCGCACACACAGTCTCTCGCACACACAGTCTCTCGCACACAGTCTCTCGCACACAGTCTCACACAGACAGTCTCACACACAGTCTCATAGTCTCTCTCACTCTCAAAAACTCTCAGTCTCACACACTCACACAGTCTCACTCACACAGTCTCACTCACAGTCTCTCTCACAGTCTCTCTCACAGTCTCTCTCACAGTCACACAGTCTCACACTCTCACACAGTCTCTCACACACTCTCTCACACACACTCTCTCACACACACACTCTCTCACACAGTCTCTCACATTCACACTCTCAGTCTCACACACTCGCACTCTCTCAGTCTCGCACGCTCTCAGTCTCGCACGCTCTCACAGTCTCACACTCTCACAGTCTCTCTCTCTCACTCTCACACTGTCTCACTCAGTCTCGCACTCACAGTCTCGCACACACAGTCTCGCACACAGTCTCACACACAGTCTCACACACAGTCTCACAGTCTCTCTCACTCTCAAAAACTCTCAGTCTCACACACTTACACAGTCTCACACACACAGTCTCACACACAGTCTCTCTCACAGTCTCACAGTCTCTCTCACACTCTCTCTCACATTCTCACAGTCTCTCTCACACTGTCACAGTCACACTCTCTCACACTCTCACAGTCTCTCTCACTCTCTCAGTCTCACAGTCTCACACAGTCCCACAGTCTCTCACACTCTCAGTCTCACAGTCTCTCACACTCTCAGTCTCACAGTCTCTCACACTCTCTCTCACACTCTCACAGTCTCTCACACTCTCACAGTCTCACACACTCTCTCACACTCACATTCTCACACTCTCAGTCTCACACAGTCTCTCTCATTCTCTCAGTCTCACACCCAATCACTCACACACTCAATCACACTCTCACAGTCTCACTCAATCACACTCACACACTCTCAATCACACTCTCACAGTCTCACTCAATCACACTCACACACTCTCAATCACACTCTCACAGTCTCACTCAATCACACTCTCACACAGTCTCACTCTCACACTCAATCACTCAATCACACTCTCACAGTCTCACACTCTCACAGTCTCACACTCAATCACACTCTCACACTTACAGTCTCGCAGTCACACTCAATCACAATCACACTCTCACACTCAATCACACTCACACTGAATCACACTCACACTGAATCACACTCACACCCTCAATCACACTCTCACCCTCAATCACACTCTCACCCTCAATTATTCACACCCTCTCACTCACACCCTCTCACTATCATACACACTCTCACTCACACACTCACTCAATCACACACACTCACTAACACACTCACTCAATCACACACACTCACTAACACACTCACTCAATCACTTACAGGCAATCACTCAATCTCACACTCAAACACAATCACTCACACGTAATCACACCCAGGGAGCCAGCACGATACACCTTCCACCATAGTCTCACTGTCACTCACACCCCGGGAGCCAGCACGATCCACCTTCCACCATAGTATGTGCAATTACCACATGCATTTCAATTACATGAATGAATGCCAGTCACTCACATCCCGGGAGCCAGCACGATCCACCTTCCACCATAGTATGTGCAATTACCACATGCATTTCAATTACATGAATGAATGCCACTCACTCACATCCCGGGAGCCAGCACGATCCACCTTCCACCATAGTATGTGCAATTACCACATGCATTTCAACTATATGAATGAATGCCACAGTGGAGGCATAAGTACAAACACAAACTCATTACAATGACACATAAGTCACCCTCTTATGACTCACTTGTGTGTGTGTGTGTGTGCCTCTGTGTGTGCCTGTGTGTTTCTCACTGTGTGTGTTGCATGTCTGTATCACACTCTATGTGTCTGCATGTATGTGTGTATGACTGTCGCTCTTTAAGCATCTCAGTGCATGCGTGTGCATTTGCGTGTGTGTCTCTGTGTTTGTCTCGCTTCCGTGTGTGTGCATTAATTCCCTATATATCCTGACGGGCAACGCCGTCCCACATTGCTAGTATATATATATATATATATATATATATATATATATATATATATATATTTTTTTTTTTTTTTTTGTGACTGAAGAGGAGTAATTGTATTTAGAGACCTTGTGGTCTATATCGAGGAGGGGAGCAGGGGGTGAGTGGAATTTATATACAGAAACATATGGTGATCATCACCAAGATGATTTGCTCCCCACACATACCCAGACAAACATCGCCACAGCATCGAACCTTAGTGCATCTCCCCCCAGTTCTTTTTTTGCACAATGTTTGATATGTTTAATGCCAAAAGTTGATGATAATGCTTATGTGTTCCCTATGGAGCAGATGGTTTTTCCAGAATTGCATAGTGTTTGCCTTTATGCATATGGAAAGAAAGGGTAGATGGGAGCACCCTCAGGACAGTGACTTTAAAGCCCAGCACAATGAAATAACCTAGTGCAGGCACTTCAGCAGTCTCCTACTATTCTGCCTATAGCATCCAAGATAAACAGATCAGCAAACTCAGATTAATGTGCAAAACAAAGCACAGCTAACACGGATGTATTATTGCCAAGTGCAAACATATATAGATCATTGCCTTAATTCATGTCAAGCTGCTTGTAACTTATTGTATTAAAGGGCCAGTGCCTTCTATAACAAAATAAAAAAAAAAAGAAATACAAAAACAAAATAAAAAAAAAAAGTACCACAACATTTTCCCCTTGCTTAATTTAATCTCATAAAGATATTAATTTAACTCCTTAAGAACCATGGAACATTTTTTTCTTTTTGATCCAATTCAGGGCTCCCCAAATGGCATGCAGCCATGAGGGGAGCCCTGGATTCCATGAAGTGCTAGGACCATCATGGGTCCTTATGGGAAGTTTACCCATGATGGTCTTGGCACGTCATGGGTCCTTATGGGAAGTTTACCCATGATGGTCTTGGCACGTCATGGGTCCTTATGGGAAGTTTACCCATGATGGTCTTGGCATGTCATGGGTCCTTAAGGGGATAAAAGACAGTTCACCAAGCTTCTTTTGTTCCTATAGCAACCTGAAAACGTTATTTCTCTCATTCCCCTCTTCTGGTGATGTCAGCTGCTTAAATCCCACCTGGCCCCTTCATCTCATGCTGCTTGTTTAAATTTCCTTCAGTGAGCTCCCTTTGATCCTTACCTGGGCTGGATTTACATCCTAGGCACCCCTAGCCAAAGAACTTTAGTGCCCTTAGCTCCACCCATGGTCACACCCCCAGTCCTCATATGACCCTACTCCCTGTCCTATCCACTATTTCTTGGCACAGAAAATACCCTTATCTTATAACAAGCAAGGACACATTTCTTTCTAAGTGCATTGGAGATATCTGTAGCACCCAAGGGATTAAATAAAATCCTGCAAAAGTGTATAAAACTGGTGCAGGGACACTGCCTTTGTTCTGGCCACAACCACAATTCAGAATGTGGGTGTATCCAGCACAGCCAAGGCTCCACACAAAATGTGGCAAGCAAGGCAGTTGCCTACTCTGCCTAATGAGAAATCCAGCCCTGGCCTTAAAAAGTGGAGTGGTGCAGTTCTGGGGCAAGCTAACTCCAATATAGGGGAAGCAAAGAAATTCCTGAGATTACCATTGATTTAAATGGAGCTTTTAAACACCTTGTGTGTTTGAAAGGTCACCAGCACTTTGCTAAGCAATGTGTTGGAGACCTCTTTAGCATTGAAGGGATTAAAAGTTCCATCCAAAATTAACTGGAAGCTTTATTTGCTCCCTATGGTGAAATTGTGTGCCCCAGTATTGCACTGCTCCACTTTTATACATACGGCTCATTGATGGTCTAGAGTAGAGGTAGTCAAGTATTAGACCTCCAAGTGTTAGGGACTACAACTCCCTTCATTTGCAACCAATTTTAGTCCTAACATCTGAGGATCAGCAAGTGACTACCCTACACTAGACCATCAATAGAGATATTAAAAAAGAAAAAACTGTACAGTTTAAAGTTTCATGGGACCATTTAAGAGTGTGAGGGATAGGCTACCCCATACTGTCTTTATTAAGATATTTACATGTAGGAAGCACTTTATCACTACTTGTAAACCTCAAGGATAATTATTAAAGGGGAACATAAACATATAAAAAAATTTTGTTCATGGGCTTTAATCCTTAAAGCTAGACTAGCACTGTTTTTTTATCTACCTACTTACTTTTAGAAATATAAACACTTAAAATACTGCACTTCTGTATTGTGCGGCACCCAGGACTTCTCACCTCCTTCCCAGCTGCCCTACGGAGCTCATTCATGCTTCCCTTCATAGAGGTAGTAATGTGGGCTCCTGTTATACCAAGCTCCGTTTAACATGCTACTGAGCCTGCAAGCTCGTTACTACCTCTACAAAGGGAAGCATGAACACGCTCCCTGGGGCAGCTGGGAGGGAGGTGGGAAGTCCTGTGGCTTGGTGCCGCACACAGAGGGTGACGCACAATGTGGAAGTGCAATATTTTAAGTGTTCATATCTCTAAAAGTAAGTAAGTAGATAAAAAACGAGCAAAAGTGCTAGTCTGGTTTTAAGGATTAAAACCCATGAACAAAATGTTTTAGTATGTGAATGTTCCCTTTAAGAATCTTTTTATACACCTCCTTACTGCGTATTGCATAAAACTTGTCTAAGCTCAGTGTAACGGAACCTAGGCCGTTACTTTACAGCGACTGGGAAAACTATGGCAGCCTGCCGCTTAAGGGTCATTGTGGCGGCCATGGATCAGTGTCTGGCAGTCTGGTTAGGGGTTATGTGAAGAACAGCTCCTCCAAAACACTGAATTCACGGCCATAGGCCGGTACATGGAACCTGGTGGAGTTATGGAGAATAAACCTTGTCCAAAGACTGAAATCCACAGACTATAACCCGTCCGCAGGCTGGCTGCTGTGTGGGGCAAACTATTCAAAAGCCTCATAGACTTAACATGAGAGGGTAGGCGGCTTCCTGATTGGCCAGTCTGAGTTAAAGGGACTCCATTGACTTTGCATGGGAAAAGTAGGCGCCCCTCGGATTGGTCGGTTGTTTGCCCACCTACCAGTTCTGATTGGCTGAGATGGCCATGATGATCATGGCCAGGATTGGCCATCAGATTCCAGGCTCCTGATTGGCCAGGGGTTGAAGCGGAATATTCAAAGATGCTTCAACCCCCTGGCCATTGTGTAAAGATGTGTATTCGAGTCCCTCAACCTTTTGTCACAGTGTTTACCCTTACTCAGTCCCCTTTGTACCCATAATGTAATCATGTCTGGCCCTTTGTGTTATGTTTACACCATCTGTCACTGTCCATTGTCTAGTATTGTATCTGGATGTGGTTCTGCATGTATGAAAGAGTTGAAGTTTGAGCAGTAAAGTGTGTTACAGTTTGAACTTGAACTGGCTCCTGTCTCTCTGTTGCTGGATGGTATCAAGGGACTTCTGTTGTACCCCATCCTAGGAAGAAATGCTGCCTGAATAACCGGTGGAGCTGACTACTTGTAGCTGACCTCTGGAGGGAGAATCCTGAAACGACGGCCTGAGTCCAACCCAAGGACTTGGGTATCCGTTACACTGGTGGCAGCGGTGGGATCGAACTGAAACCAGCCCAGCAGGGGGAGATATAGCCGCTGGCTTGACCCCGGTTTCAGCAACGGTTCGTGGGATCTTCTCTCTCACTCCACTGAGGGGATCCAGCCTGTTACCTATGGCAGCTCTACAACCACAGGGCTATGGTGCACCCAACTGGAGGCGGACAGAGGATCTACTGGCACTGCGTTGGTCACTGTTGGGAGACAATCCGCTCCCGGAGTGGGAAGAGAGTCTGACCTTCTACGCGGAAGAGGAAGTGTATCTACAAGACTGGTACACAGCCTTTCGACAGAAAGCGGAGCAGCATGGCTACAGCTGGGCACCACCCTATGGCGTCCTGGATGGCTATGGATACGGCAGCCCTGGAATAGAATGGGCGCTCTTGTGGGACGACCACAACTTTGGCAGCAAGGAGGACGGACGTTTTTGGGATATCCGGGATGCCCGTGAGGGGATACTGGGCCTCTATGTTGCTCCAGAGCTGGAGGGGGAACTTTGTGACCTTGCAGAGCAGGAGTGGCATCTGGAGAGAGCATACCAGAGTCTGTTCCGGAAGGTAGAAAGGCATGGTACAGGAGAGGGACCACGGACAGCCCACCTGTATCCTGCACCATCGGAAGAGATGTCCATGCTGCCCAACCTGCCCTGCCATAGGGGCTCTGTCTCCACAGTTGAACATCCAGTCAAGGAGTCCTGCGATCCGGTGTTGTGGACGGTGCAGAAACTGCTGCCGTGCCTAGGACCCAGCCCGGCGGAAGAAACAGTGGCCCAACACACGATGGCGGTAGAGCAGCACTACTGTCAAGAACTCCGGCGCTCCAGTAATGACCTTGCCATGGGAAGTGGGACTGAGATCTTTCCCAGTGGCAATATGGATCATGAACTGGTGAGGGAGGAGGTATGTCTCACCAGCAATTCTGCCTATTTCCCTGCAAACCCTGGCATGGTGAGTGGGAGCGAGCTCACCAGGGCCTGGGAAAACCCTACGGTGGTGAGTGGAAGAAAACTCATCGACCCCTTGTCAATGGAGACTGCCCTGAGGAATGGGACTGCGGTCTTCCTCGAGGCAGAAAATGGCCCCACGGATGGGGCCCTGGAAGAAGAGAACCCCAGCGGACTGCAGGAGAGCAGTATCACTGGCGATTGTGTTGTCCCTATGGACTATGAACTGGTGTGTGGGAATGCGTTCCCCACCAGCCCCCCTGTGACCCCTGGCCTGTTGAGTAGGAGCGAGCTCACCAGAGCCTGGGAAACCCCTGCTGCGGTGGATGATACACCGGTCCCCACCAGCAGCCCTGGTCCATTCCCTGAGGATGTTGCCCTGGAGAAAGAGGGAAGTGTGCTATCCCGGTGCATGCACACAATTGCCAGGAGGATTGGAAAGGTGTTCCGCCTCCGAACGAAAAGAGGCCCGGAAGTAGATGGCCTAGCAGAAGAGAAGCCCAGCAGGCCACCCCAAGGCAGTGCTGCTAGGGCCCGTAGTAATCCTGAACTGGTGAGGAAAAAGGCATGTCTCACCAGCAACCCTGCATTTTGCCCTGAGAACCCCATACCTGCGAGCGGGAGAAAACTCTCCAGTCCCCCTTTAACCCCTGGCCCGGTGGGTGGGAGCGAGCCCACCAGGCCCTGTGAAAATACCACTGTGATGAGTGGGACAACAGTTCTCATCCACAGCCCACCGCTTGTTGCCCATTTGCCTGAGTCCCCAGCCTTGGTGAGTGGGACCACGGTCCTCACCAGGGATGTTGGGGTGTCCCCTGTATCTTGCTACCCAAGCCTGGTGGGTGGGAATGCGTTCCCCACCAGGCCAAATGTTGATCCAGCCACAGGAAGTGGGGCCACCTGTTTTCCCAGCGGCCCTTTGCGTATTGCCCCAACTCAGGAGAGTGGAAGCGGCCTCCTCTCCTGTCCTCATGGAGCACTTGGCCAAGGAAAAGGGTAAAATGTGCCTATCTCCCCACAGTCTGATCCTCCGCTGCATCCCTTGAGCAAGCAGAGGGGCTGCCAACCTCAGCCTCAGCCTCTCCCCAGCACAGCGATGGCAAGGGAGATCACTTTACCCCAAGAAGATCCACCCCATATACTGGCTCTGGATCCAACACCACTGGCCCCAGACCCAGAAGGGCCTGACCTCAGCTCTGTCTGGAGCATGGCCCATGAAAGGCCTCCCAGCTTGGTGCCAGCCACGACCAAGAGGCACCAGTTTCCAGGGCCAGGACCAAAGGCCCCAGTTCAACCCATGGTCCAGGACAAGGGTCGCACCTGCTGTTTCCTGGCCCGGACAAGGGGCTGATGTTTTCCCCTGGCCCGGACAAGGGGCTCCAGACTTTCCCTAGCCCGGACAAGGGGCTCCAGCCTTTACCTGGCCCAGACAAGGGGCTAACATTTTCTCCTGGACCAGGACAAGGAGCTCACGATGTACTTTTCAGCCCAGGACCAGGGGCTTCCACATTGTTTTCCGGCCCGGACAAGGGGCTAACATTTTGTACTGGCCCAGGACAAGGGGCTTCCCCATTGTTTCCTGGCCCAGACAAAGGGCTGATGTTTTCCCCTGGCCCGGACAAGGGGCCCAACGCTTTCCCTGGCCCGGACAAGGGGCTCCAGACTTTCCCTTGCCCAGAAAAGGGTCTCCAGCCTTTACCTGGCCCGGACAAGGGGCTAACATTTTCTCCTGGACCAGGACAAGGAACTCAAGTTTTATTGCTCAGCCCAGGACCAGGGGCTAATACTTTCCTCCTGAGCACAGACCAGGAGCTACCATCCTCCACGCGGGAATGTGTCGGACTTCCCAATCCAGCGTTCATCCAAGCTGCCTCTGGCTTGGGTCTCGAAGGGGGGGGGATGTAACGGACCCTGGGCCGTTACTTTGCAGCGATTGGGAAAACTATGGCAGCCTGCCACCTAAGGGTCATTGTGACAGCCGTGGATCAGTGTCTGGCAGTCTGGTTAGGGGTTATGTGAAGAACAGCTCCTCCAAAAGACTGAATTCACAGCCATAGGCCGGTACATGGAACCTGGTGGAGTTATGGAGAATAAACCTTGTCCAAAGACTGAAATCCACAGACTATAACCCGTCCGCAGGCTGGCTGCTGTGTGGGGCAAACTATTCAAAAGCCTCATAGACTTAACATGGAAGGGTAGGCGGCTTCCTGATTGGCCAGTCTGAGTTAAAGGGACTCCATTGACTTTGCATGGGAAAAGTAGGCGCCCCTCGGATTGGTCGGTTGTTTGCCCACCTACCAGTTCTGATTGGCTGAGATGGCCATGATGATCATGGCCAGGATTGGCCATCAGATTCCAGGCTCCTGATTGGCCAGGGGTTGAAGCGGAATATTCAAAGATGCTTCAACCCCCTGGCCATTGTGTAAAAATGTGTATTCGAGTCCCTCAACCTTTTGTCACAGTGTTTACCCTTACTCAGTCCCCTTTGTACCCATAATGTAATCATGTCTGGCCCTTTGTGTTATGTTTACACCATCTGTCACTGTCCATTGTCTAGTATTGTATCTGGATGTGGTTCTGCATGTATGAAAGAGTTGAAGTTTGAGCAATAAAGTGTGTTACAGTTTGAACTTGAACTGGCTCCTGTCTCTCTGTTGCTGGATGGTATCAAGGGACTTCTGTTGTCCCCCATCCTAGGAAGAAATGCTGCCTGAATAACCGATGGAGCTGCCTACTTGTAGCTGACCTCTGGAGGGAGAATCCTGAAATGACGGCCTGAGTCCAACCCAAGGACTTGGGTATCCGTTACACTAAGTGATAGGCAACATGATTCACACTAATCACCTTGTACATGACCCTCAAGTTCCCCAAAAGGCTGCATATTATGGTTTAACCCCTTCATTACCAGAGAGATGCCCATTGCATTGCAAAGCAATGTATTGCTCACCAGTCTGGTCCTCCAGATATTAAAATCCTAAATAGGGGTTGAAAAAATGCATGTTACCTAAAGGCATTACTAGCACCTACTATTCTCTGGGGGTGAAATCTGAGACTGGGCTCCACAAGCCCCATAGTTTGGTGCTCAAAAGGTTAATGTAGGAATGGGAAGGGTTCACCAATACTATTGTTATATTAGTAGCTTACAATGACCATGTGTGAGTCAGTAGCCACCAGCAAAGACACTATTGACCCTTTAACTACTTTGCAATGTGTTGAAGATCACTCTATCTCCCAAGGGACTAAAATTAATTTTCCTCTTTTTCAGGTAAATGAAAGAGAGTAAGTGAAACATGTCACTGACACTCAGACCTCAAAGCTGTAATCTGATTAGTTCCTGGGCAAATCGTATGGGAAAGCACTAAAGTACAGCAGGATTTTGTTAGTGTTTAGAGGTGTGTTTGTATGAAATGTCTGTCATTTAGCAGGGAAAGGCATACTGGAAGTTAAAAAAAAATCAATAGCATGTGGTAGATGAGAAAATGAGTGAACGACACTGTTAACATTAGTTTTTTAATGAGTAAGATGTTGAAAACATTAGTCTCACCTTAATAAAAATCACTAAACTAAGCTTTGTCACCTCCTCTTTAGCAAGTCCAACAGTTAGAGTTTATGAGAAACCTCAGGTCTGTATCAGCTACTCCACAAATTATTAAAAGATTGCCACAGCATGTTCTATTACCAGGAGATATTACCAGTTGCATCCAATTACCTGATTCCTTTTTCTTAGTCTTGCCTTGTTCAGTTTATTGGATTCTTCTTGCTGTGGGCATCTTCATAATATGTTTTATGTGATTCCAGCTACCATATTCTTATGTCTCAATAAAAGATATTAAGGATGATCTTCAATTAAAATGTGCAGCTTCCATGGAGCTGTAGGGATGTTAGAGAAATTAAATTGAAAAAATAAATAAGAGACAGCAGGGAACAATTAAATGGTTGATGGTGTAGAATGTTCTGTGCTCTATATTACTTTAGACAACTGCTCTGTGCCCACAGAAGCAATACACTTTACAAGATTTTATTGGGTACCATCCTTTGTTGTCTTTTAAATCAGACGCCTCATGTCCTGTTTTTATTTTTCATTATTTCACCTTTGTCAGAATAATTTTATATATAGTTCATATAAGGACATACCTTTTTTCTTACATTTTTTAAGGTTTTAGTTTTCCCTTGAAACAAATTGGTCATGACCGCATTGGTTGGGCAAAATAATGAGATTTCCATTTCAGGCACTATCAATGAGGTACGGGCCTAGAAAGGTATGAAATGCTCTAAGATAATATTCATTGGTGGCATAATGTAGATATATATCTGGCTTCTTCTACCTGTACATCTACTGTGTATTGTTGACCAGTGAGCAACCATGTTGTATTTTATTGACAAAGTCAAAGCCAGACAGGATTACAGAGGCTGAATAGCACCCAGTTCAAAATCCCTTTTGTGATTTTGGAGCTATTGGCGGGCCACTTCACCAACTGGTTCAATTAAGTTATTCTACACACAATTATGTGACTAAGCAGCCATACAACAAAACCCATGTGAGGTGAATGGCAGTGTGTATGACAGCTACATAGTATTAAACAAAGAGAGTTACAGAGTTGCAGTCCATATTTTAGGCTCCTAGGTCAACAAGCACATGAATAACATCAAAAGAATTAGGGAGTGGGAGATAGGTGAAACAAGCAAAAAATGTCACTTCCCGAGGAATGGGAATATTTCACAAAGATTCCCTGCTTTTCCCGCAGGGATATATAGGGGAATCTTAGGGACTCTTGAGGAGTGTGACGGGGGAAATGCCACAAAATATTGTGTGACTGAGTCAGGCAAATGATATAAGTTCTTTCCTGAGCTGCCTGTTCTCTGTGTTAGGGGAGTCTGGTGGTATGTGAAGGGAGCAAAGGATATTTAGCCCAAATGCCCAAATATCTTGTGAGACTAAGAAAAAGACATACAACTGTGATCCAAGTTCCTTTCGTCTTGGTGCTTTCTGTGTTATAGAGTCTGGGGTATGTGAAGGGAGCAAAGGCTATTTACCCCAAATACCCGAAAAGCTTGTTTGACTGAGAAGAGAAAGGCAGTTGTGATCCAAGTTCCTTCTTGACTCACAGACTGACTGACTGACTGACAGAATATTTAGCAGACTGACACTCAATAGACAGAGAAGTTTAAATGACAGTACCTTCAACAATCAGAAGATGATGGGCCAACATATTTAGTAAGGTCAATCTTAAAAATTCCCAAGGTGCTTTGGCACATAATATAAGTGATGTTGATGTTGATGTGTCAGCGAGTGTGCGAAGATTTCCTTCAATTTAAATAACACCTATGACTTCTGTTGCATAGACTATGAGTTAGTTGTAGGAGATGACAAGAATCATAGACTGCCCTCATATGCTGCAGACACCCCACCACCTTGACAAGTCATGTTGTAAAAGCAATAAAAGTTAGTTTTCTGTCATGTACTGCTGTCACCGCCGTGTCTGTATTCCACCGATGGCATCCTCTGCCATCCAACGCTTCCTGCCGGCATTCTTCTGGGTTGGGCGCACACCCTGGGTTCTTCTCTTTAAAAGATGCAGAGACGCTACCTCTAATGCATTGTCAAAGCGTCTTGAGCCCTGTATGTTCCGAATCTTGCTCCAGCACGTATTCAGTGTTTATTTCCTGCCTTCCAATCTGATCTTGCCTTCTAATCTGCCTACCAGCCTGATCCTGCCATCCAGCCTACTCCCTGTGCTACCGGCTAGTGAGACCTGTCCTGCCTTGCCCTGTTGCTGACTGGCTTGCCAGACGGTTCCTTTTCTGCTGATCCTGAGAACTGTATACCAGTTGCTTCCAGCTAGAAGTCCTGTTGCTGTTGTTCCTTCTCTGCTGTCCCTGTGGCTGTGGTGTACCTGCCTCCTTGCTGGTTAGTACCAATTCCTGGAGTTCATTTCTCTCTGGGGTCATTGGGGTACAGTCCAACCATGGTAGGGTATCCTGAGTCACCTTTGGCTCAACTGAAGGGGGCTATTTGGATTCACGGCCAACACCTTTATACAGCCTCGGCCGCAGCACACCTCACTACGGTTGGCCTATGCTATCTAGCTATGCACCCTAGCGACGGTCCCAAGCTTCACTACGGTTGGCCTATGCTATCTAGCTATGCACCCTAGCGACGGTCCCAAGCTTCTCACCCCAATCACTCTTGTTGAAGGAGCCTTTTCTTCAGGAGTGAATCTCTGGTGTGTGTTGTGACAACTGCAAACCTGCACTTTCTGAGTTCTTAGTAAGGAGTAACAAAAGCACAAAAATAATCCCAAAGTATGACTGGAAAGTTGACAAAATCTTATTATTTTGCAGAAAACTTATTTTTTAAAGAACTGATGACATTTGCATTTTCTGGGCCCATTTATTTTTCAAGGAAGGCTGTACAAAATGAAAACTTTTCACCAAATACGGGGGAAAAAAACCATTACACTTAGTATGCACTCCTAAAAAAGACCCCTGATAGTCTCTAATATAATATGGTTGGGTGTACATGACAGGAGGTTCCAGAGTTTGATGCACTAATTGAGATCTGTCCTGGTTTAAGTCAGGTTATCTGTAGTTGGATGGATAAGTATTTATTTTTTCTTTTAGTTTTTTCACTAGAAATGTTCCACTTTGTTCACTGATTTTTAGTTTACAAATAAATTTCTATCATGGATATATGATATATGGGTGAATAAGAATATGTAATACTTTATATCTTAGCACTACTTGTATCACATTTTGTGATTTTTTATGTCCATCCCACTTTATGTATTAGTGAGCTCCTAGGATATTTGATTGATATGTACTTCATAGGATTTAATATATATTGCAATAATTGTATAGTGATTTCATGTCAGCTGTGGGATATTTGACCTTTCTTGTTTGTTTTTAATTGTTTTTAATTGATCTGATTTTTGTACCAATAAAGAATTTATACTTTTGTACATTTAAGTCTGGTAGTTGAGTGCCTCCATGAATGGGTTTCTTTAAGTGGTGTTCTGGGGAGGGTTTCTTTTCTTTCTCCCCCCCCCCCCCACTACTCTACAATTTTTTGGAATACGATTGTTAAACCCTTGAATTATATCTGATAATTATGGTTAATTTTGGGACTCTATTATCTTTTTCCAGTGCCTACCATTGTTTTGTTTCTAATATAAATGAGGCTATAAAGGAGAAATGACTTACTAATTAATTAAAAAAAAATCTTCTTTATTGTGTAAAAGTTAAAAACAGAAAAAAACAACAAAACAAAATGATAAAATGGGCAATTTCATACTAAATGTGGTGGAGTAAACTAGATATGGTAAAGTTATTTGGTAGTAGAACAATAGAAACCACTCACCAACTCACTAAAGCCCCTGAAATAAACAGAAATGAATGTCTTACTGAGTGGTCAAACTACTCTGACATTAATCACAATTACTCAAGTATTGTGGTCATAGAGAGTTATTCATATATGTGTGGTGAACAGTTGTGTAAAGGAATGAATGTTAACGATTTGAACCATATATCGGCGCTCCAATCCTAATCAGATGGCTGTTTCATAAAAAATCTGGTTAATCGAGAAGGTAATCTATACTAAACCTTGTGGTCTGCCATGTCTACAGATACTGGGCTCGATACTATTACTGCCTAAAAAACTCAACCATGTACCTGAGCTATTCTATTGCTGGTGAGGTACATGATAAAAAGAGTGTTGTTGGTCAAAACTCACGTTTAGTCAAAATGCTTGTTATTGTTTTTTTTTTGTTTCCACAACTCGCGCTAAATAGCACGAATCATGGGAACATCAAAGGAAAAAATAAGCAAACTCTCGTTGTTTGACAGCTGACACTGTCAAACAATGAGAGTGAGCTAAAACTAGTCAGAAATGTAACACCTGTCATCTACTGTTTGGCTTCTTCATTAATCTTCTCTTCTTTCTTCTGTCTTTGTTTCTTCAGCCTTCTGTCTTCTATTCTTTCTTCTTACCTTCTTTCTTGCTGTGAAAAAGAAATCCATGAGTGCTCACTGAATTTTTAACAAATAAGCCCCCAAAGATGTGACAGCTACCCCTTTGAGTGCCGGATGGGTAGCCCTCCAGAGCTCAAAGGGTTACCATAGGTGGCATCTTAAAGTCAGCATGAAATGTTTTTAAAATTGTCCATATAGAGTAAATGTTGTAATTAATTTACCCCCTTTGCCTCCATAGGCATTTTGAGCTGCACAGAGGCCCCCCATGCCATCTCTCGGGCTGTTGCCCAAGTAAGACTGCCGGGTTTTTCAACCAAGACTGGCTTTTAATAAATTGACAGTCTCCAATTACCTCCCAGCCAATCAGCTTCTAGTGGGGTTCGCCCCCCCCCCTACTAGAAGCTGATTGGTTGGGATGTGCGTAAAAAAAAAAAGTTCAAAAACCCGGCAATGTGACTCGGACAACAGCCGGAGAGGTGGCATGAGGGGCCTCTGTGCAGCTCAAAATGCCTTCCACCACAAGCAAGACGGTGGTGGAAACAAAGGGAGTAAATTAATTACAAAATTTACTATATAGGGACAATTTTAAAAACATTTCATATTTTTATTGCATACAAAATTTAAGATGCCACCTATGGTAACCCTTTGAATGGGTTAATGGTCACATATGTGGAGTTTTATTTTAAAAATTCAATGGGCACTCATGGATTTTTTTTTCACAGCAAGAAAGAAGAAAAGAAGACGCAAGAAAAGAAGAAAAGAAGAAAGAAAAGAAGAAAAAGCCAGCCACAACCCCGCTCTAGACATGAGGATTACTGGTAAGTTTTTATTAGTCGGGACATGTATGACGTATCTAGATTAACCCTATGAGTGCAAGTGGGCAGTATCCATTTGAAGTGTTGCATGTAAAGTTTTGCATCATAAAATGTTGCATGTGTTTTGCCACGTCATTTGAAGTGTCGCATTTAAAGTTTTGCGTCATAAAGTATAGCAAATTCTACATTTTGCATTGCTTCAAATGGAGCATTCACCATGTAGTGTATTAAAGTGTCGCAATATGGGTACAATAATGACACAAAATGGGAGCAATATTGATGCAATATGGGTGCTATAAGGACACATTAAGGAAGAAATATGGGTGAAATATTGACACAATATGGGTGCAATATTGACGCAATATGGGTTCAATAAGGACACATTAAGGAGGCAATATGGGTGCAATATTGACGCAATGTGGGTGCAATAATATGGGTGCAATATTGACGCAATATGGGTGCAATATTGGCGCAATATGGGTTCAATAAGGACACATTAATGAGGCAATATGGGTGCAATATTGATGCAATATGAGTGCAATATTGACTCAGGCATTTGGGCTGATATGAAGGGGGAAGGTGGGGGGGAGACAAAGGGAATGGAAGCATAACTGCTTTAACCCATTGGGTGGCAGAGGGATAGGCAAGGCATTGCACAGCAATTGGAGTCCACATCCCCCAAAGCAGCAGGTACTGGAGGCGGCAGTGATGGCTGTCATAATCATGGGCTCATTCAGGATCCCCACTCAGAATGGTTCCTTTTCTCATCGGTCACATTTATGTTGTTAAAAATATAACAAATTGTGGCACACCATTATAAAACCTAAAATCTGGCAGATAAGTAAGCAGCTTGAAAATGCCCTGCATACTGGCTTAGAAGTTACCAATGTCTCTCGAATGACTGGTGAGTTTGCCCGTATGAACACTATGCCCGATCCTCTTGTCGAGAAATTCTGTAATAAAGATCGGCCACTGTGAACAGACCAAAATCCACCCATCACATCTACGAGAACAAAATGATACCCCAACCTCGGTATACAAGATCACCTACAAAGGACAATATACCTGGAAAACAAAGTACTGCTTTAACTATGGTTAGGCCATATGTAAAATAATCACAACCCCTACAAAGGTGTATATCACAATACTTTGTTTTGACTATCCTCCACACCCCTAGAAGTGGTCTCTGGTGAGTGTTATATTAGCCACACAGCAAATACAATCAATTGGAGGACAACAAAGGAATATATGTCCTGTATGGGACTGCGGATCGTACAGGACATCTATTCCTATGTTGCCAAAGCCCTCAGAAAACAACATTTGGTGCAATAATGTGTCTACTTGCCATGATTAGAACATTTAATAAAAACAATTAATCTGCCCTGCTACTAGCTTAGTGTATTCAGCAGGAAGGCATAGCTGCAGATGCTTCCTGATACCTGTATTCAATTACACCCCACAACATTGTCAGGTTTGATCAGTACACCACACAGTACGCATTGGGTGGATATGAATGGGGTATGGGCATCACCACCACCACAAACAGTGACATTGTAGAGTTTGCTTCTGCTGTAAATACTGCTGTTGAGTTGTCAGAGGCAGACGTTCATCTGTCACAGTAGCAGGATGATGATGAGCAGGCTAGTGTGCCACAGAACACTGAAGGCACCATAGGACTGGGTTCTTCAAGTAGTGACATGGGACTAGGCTCCACTTGCCACCAATATTCTTGATCCTAGCTCTAGTTTTGTGCTCCCAGAGGAAGATAAGAAAAACCCAGCATGGCTGTTCAGTGATGAGTGTAACAATGGCATCATCATTGTCTTCTTGTCCTAAGGTCCAGGTTCAGGAAGATATACCCAATGTCCTGCCCCCGCACCCTCAGTGTCCTCCTCCTTTGGTGTACCACTGTTGCTTCCAGTACCTTTCCCACCAGCTGATTGTGAGTCTGTAGATGAATGGATCTGGTAGTCCGTGTCCACCCATTGCACACTGTGTGGTGCACTGACCACACATGGCAATGTAGTGGAGAGCAATCAAATGCATCTGGGTATCTGGGATCATCTGTAGACATTCCATACCAGTGAATATGCTGTGCTGGTGGCAGGAAGAATGCATCATTTTAATTAAGTCTTTTTGGCATCACATGTCCTTGGCAGAGCTGACAAGGGCCATAGTGACAGTAGTCCTTGGTTTCTTGGGAGATGGTTTAACAATGCTGACCTAAGTGCCAAGGTGTTTGGTTGCAGCTGTGCCTGTTGCTTAATATGAGTGCCGAAGTGTTAACTGTTGTTATACTTCCTAGTTCTTCCCCTTTTCCAAGATGTTTCCTTGCACACACTGTGCACATTTCAGTTGCTGATAAAAGGCACAGTTCCTTTCTTCTCTCATGGGAAAAATTAGTATTACACCACAGGCATGATTTTAGAGGTGGTACTATTTGGAAAAGCATACATTGCCAAATTTGTCTCTCTAGATGCACCTGAAATGGTGTGGGGGCTTATTGTGGTGTTGCTGCTGTCTCTGCTGCTATTATGATGATCCCAGTCCCATGCGGCAGCCTATTCCTGCTGCTTAGATAATTTAGTGACAGGAATTACAGCAGCAAATGCTATAATGGTATTTGCCACCACCATCTAGCATATCTGTCAGTAGACTAGTAGAGCTTACAACTTTTTTCAGAGTTTGTTTTTTTGCTAGCCTAAGGCCTACAAACATATGTTTGTTTGTTTTGGAAACACTGCCGCTATGCTTGTTAACCATTATTTTTAAAGAGATAATTACAAAACAACCAAACAACAAAATAATATTACAACTTCCACTGAATGGGTCAGATGTGTATGGTGGTGATGGACAAAAAAAATAAATAAATAAATCATGCAGGGAGTTGGCCCACCCCCACTATGCAGCCCGACCACCACTATCAAAGTCAGAAAAAAATAAAATGGATGCCACTTGCTCCTACACCACAGACAAACACACATGCTCCACTGACACAGCACCAAACACACACATATGCCCTACTCACACACACAGCACCAAACACACACAGAGCACCAAACACACACATGCCCCACTCACACACAGAGCACCAAACACACACACAAAGCCAGAAAGAAATATGGCTCACACACACGCACACACACACAGACACAGTCACTCACTCTGACTCCCAGTGGCCTCAGCAGGACCTGTAGTGCAGCACCAGGGGAACAAAATGCCACTCAAAGGGTTAAAGTAGGCCCTCATTGCAGAAATATTTCTTGAATGTCATCATTTCCCATGCAAGACACAGGACAGACAGCTCTCAGATTCACACTTAACCCACTGACTGCCACAGGGTTGTGTATCAAGTTTTACCCTTCAGGGAGTGTGTTCATACCCCTCACACTGTAAACTTGCATTTCCCTCCCACTTCTCCTCCTTCCCCAGCCTATTACTAATACTTTTCCACATTTCTCTTAAGCACCACCCCCTACTCGCGATTAAGCCCTGCCCACTTTTACCCCAAATCGTCCCATTGCTCTCTCCACATCAGAACCACAGAAGTGACCTCCAAGGACTCCACAAGTCAAAGTTCCCAGGTATGAATACACTTCCCACTGCTATTTAACTCTGACATGCCTCTCTATACCTTAACCCTTTGAGTGCCAGAGGGGTGCACAACTCATGCGCACATGTGTTTCTGTGCATATATGTTGCATCTGTGTGTGTACATCTCTGTTACATATATGTGTCCATGTGTGCATCTCCAGTGAGTCTGTGTGTGTGCATGTCTTTTGCATGTTTCTGCCGCTCACTGTGTGTATGTGTCTGCCTGTGTGTTGCATATGTCTGTGTTTATCAGTGTGTCTACATTTCACACACGTGCGCCCCATAACATGATGGGAAACGGCATCCCACATTGGTAGTATATATAGATATATAAGAGAGAGAACATGTGTCCCCTGCCACACTCACCCAGGGGTGGCTGTAAGGAACAGTTAGCTCGCCCCCCAACATCAGTCTTAACCTTTTGAGTGCCAGAGGGGTACGCAAACATTGCAAAGCAATGCATTGCATACCTCTCTGCCACTCAAAGGGTTAACCATCTCCTCCACAACTCACCTACTCCTCTACATCACTTCTCTCGACTTACAACTCCTACAGTAAACAACTAATGGCACAATAATATAACCCACCAACCAGCAGCTCCCATTTTGCTGGGGAGCCATACATTGATCACTTCTTTCAAAGAGCATAAAAACTTCTGTTTCCACCCCCTGTCCCATAATGCACTGGGACATTCAGAGGCAGATTGGAATCAGGTGAGTGGAGTCAGCTGGGGAATAGGTTATAACACACAGATCTTCAGTCCATGGTAAGAACTGGGGCTGATGGACTCACTTTGTTTCAATTTAACCCTTTGAGTGCTGTTGCAATGCCTTGGATACCTCTCTGACACTCAGAAGGTTAAGCCCATTAACCCTTGGAGTACCAGAGATGGTATGCAGCACATTCAGGGCCTTATTCATCAAGCTGGAGAGCTGCAATTAAAACCTTTTTTAAAACTCTTATCAGCATATCTACATCACCACTGTGTCTGTCACACACTGTCTACATATGTGACATATGTCCATGTATGTGTGTGTCTCTCTGTATGTATGCGTTTCACAGTGTGTGACATGCTCTGTCTCTTTAAGTGCGTGTCTGTAACACTGCATATGTCTGTTCACAATGTCTCTCTGTGTAAATAATATGACAGGCAACGCCGTCCAACATTACTAGTATACATATATATATATATATATATATATATATATATATATATATATATATATCATGATTCATAGGGCTAGAAGGTAGACCAATTTTTTGCATTTTCATCTTTAAGTTTAATTTAAACTTGTATTTTTCTCAAATTATTGTCAAATATTAATCAGTGGTCATAGCAGTGGTTCCAGTAGTGGTAGATAGTAGCAGCCCTTCAAATCCCTCTTCCTCATCCTCAGTGACATGGTTTTCCCTGTCATGTGTGGTTTTGTCCACTTCTGCTACCAGATAGTCATGGTATTAAGTGTTGGTTCATATTTAGAAATGTAAGTCTACAAACAGTGGTACTTGATAGCCAAATCCTATGGTTAATTGCAATATAACCAGTCACACTAAAAACCTATTCAGACTGCACAGTTGCTGGCAGACAACTAAGGATTTCTACATCAGTATGTGTCACTGCTGGCCACACAAATAGTTTTTTTGTCAGTAGTTGAAAGGTCATCATATCTGCCTAGAACATAGCTATCCTCCAAGTATTATGTAACCAAGTCACATGCAGTTGGACCACTCCTAGGAGCTACACAGTGTTCATGTGTATCAGTTTCCAACCCATACTCTGGGAGCATGTCCTGAAGGGATGTGCCACCACCACCACAAATGTTAGATTGCCACCCCTGAGACACATGAGTTGCTTTCCGTGATGATGATGATGATGACTTGCTCAGAAATATGTTGGGAATGGGATTGGGTATAAATCCTTTTCTGACTTATTTTTTACTATTTTTTCGCCCATTTTTTTACCTTAAATTTCTCTCTTTCATCCTCCACAATGCAACCATCCACTCGATCTATAAGCATATCTTTATATTTTTAACAGAATCTGATTCCTCAGAAAGATGCTGCTAATTATCACTCCTTGTCAAAAATGTATCACGTTTGGCAGAAATTCAGAAATGTTATGCTTAAAGTGGGGGTCCAGCAAAGTAGGAAGAAAGCTTTTAATGGACAGTATGCAAGGATCCTTCTCAAAGTATGCTAACGTCTTTCACTGGCTGGGGAATGTCTGTGTTGTCATTAGTGGACAATAAATATAGGGAGAGAATCTTGCTAATTCCTAACCCCTTCACAACTAATCAGCAAGGTGACTTACTCAAAAAGTTTCAGCAGCTCACATAGTTCACTCCATAGTTGCCACTGCCCAAGTGATGAAGATGTTCTCTCCAAAGCCTACCAGTTTTGCATTGTATACTCACTATTGGCCTTATTTTGCTCATACAAATGCTGTAGCATGTACACCTGGTAGGGACATTTTCAGTTAGTGATGTTACTCTCTTGTATGGAATATAATGCACTGCAAGCACTGTAGGAGTGGCTAAAATGGGCACAGATTTTGGGGGCGATAGCATTTCTATGAGGGTTCCTGATTCTGTGAAGAAGCTAGTAAAAACTAAATTTAGGATACGGGCAAATTAGGGTTCATGAACCATATTGCCTATTCTCAAGGTAGCTATTATGTTGGAGCCATTATCAGCAGACACAAAACCACCTTTCAAGGAGCGAGGCAACAGCCATTCCTCTATCACATGCTCTAGTTTATTTAGCAAATCTATGGCTTTTTGGGATTGTCTCTTAAAATTCTGCATGCACAAGATGATGTGCAGATTACATGGGCTATCCTGTTGCTGCATTTTAATAATACTGTCAGAACCAGAGGCATGATTACTGGCTGTGACCTGATGTTGCAAGATAGTGTTGCCACTGATGGGACAGAAACCCAGTGAGCAGTGACAGTCATATAGTCTATACTTGTTCATATATCTGTTGTCAGGTGAATTTTCTTCCATATGAGGTGACCAGCCCTTTGACTACCACACTAACAATTCTGGCACAGTCATCCTTAAAAAATAACTGAGATTTGGGATATGCCAGTAGGGTGCAACACAGGACATTAGTTCTCTAAAACCTCTGTTTTCTACAAGAGAGTACACCAGCATGTCTACTGCCTACATCTTTGCAACTTTGCCTTTCCACAGGTGTACTTTGGGATTATTTTCATCAATGTTTTGATTCCTTCCCAATAACTCAGTAAATATGGGTTGGCAGTAAATGGCAGAAAAACTGTGTAACATGATTGCTTTAGCAACATGACTTGAGGAGGTAGTGGGGTGTTTGGCTGTGGCATGTGTAGACACTCTACTATTCTTGTCATTTCCTACAACAAACTCAATGTTATATTGCTCTGCAGTAGGAGCCATAGGTGTTACTTCAGATGAACAAAATCTTGGTACACTCTCTATCATATTAACGTCACTTCTATTATGTGTCCCAGAGCCCCAGAGACTTTTAGGAGTTCTTCTGTTGCTGCTAGTTGTGCTACCTCTGACACATTGGTGGTGTTTCTATCTGTCAAACCTGTGGCTGTGTTACAGGTGGGAACTCAGTGAGGATGTGCCTAGGTTTGAGCCTACTTTAGAGAACCCAGAGGGAAGGCCAATTGTCTCAGGGATAGGCTCTTTAAATGAGCCATTTGGAGACTGGGTAGATCATCATCTGCAGCCCCTTGTCTTTAGACTTTTTAGTGTTTTGAGAAATAGTACTAATGTTACCCAGCGTCTTAGTTCCATCAAATGGTCATCTAACTTTATATGGATCAGGTGTGAAGTCAGTTCACTCTATTCCTGCATCCCACACCATCTAGGCCTAAGTGCCTTAGAATATCATCTAAATAGATATAGTGGTTACGCTATAGAGTTAAGAAAGTTTTTGGTGCAGGGAGTGGAGTATCTACTTACACATAATTTTTTCATGTTTGATGGTGAGTTTTATCTCCAGAGACGCGGGACTTCAATGGGAGCAAAATTTGCTTCCTCATATGCCAACCTGTATATGGGTTGGTGGGAAGAGTCCCGCGTCTTTGGAGATAATAACCCTTATAGGAATTCAATTGTGTTTTTTGGAAGATACATTGATGACCTCCTGTTTATTTGGCAGGGGAAAGAAGAGGAGATTGCCTCATTTGTAAATGACAATGATCTAAATTTGAAGTTCACTTTTGAATATAGTTCCAGTGAAATTACTTTTTTAGAACTGAGAATTAAGGGAGATTCTGAAAGTGGACTGGTTACTACAAGCATATAAGGGAAGCCCATTACGGGCAATTCTGTATTGCAAGCAGATAGTTGCCATCCAAGATATACTATAAAAGGTATTCCTGTAAGTCAATTTGTTAGGCTGCCAAGAATCTGTAAATCAGAAGAAGAGCTTCTAAAACAAGCTAGAGATCTTCACAATAGATTTAAAGAAAGGAAATATCCAGAATGGATGATTAACAGAGCCTTTAAAATAGCAAAGAATAAAAAAGAGAAGATCTTCTTAAGTATAAGAAATAGGAATTAGACAAAACAAACATAGCTGTAAGTAAATCAGTAGTGTTTTCGACTCCATACAGCATGGGATATGATAAAATAGTTAAAATAATTAAAAAACACATCTCAATGCTGAATGGTGATAAAAGACTACAAGAAGTTGTGTCTAGGGGTTTTAAATTTGTTCCTAAAAAAGCACAAACAATTGCAAATAAAGTTTCTCCAAGTATATTTCAAAGGAAGAGCTGTAGAAATGAACCTATCTGGTTATCAACAACAGGATTATATAAATGTGGAAGCTATTGTTGTGATTGTTGTAACTATATAAAAAATGTCCAACAGTTTTCTATCATTTAGAACAGGGAAAGAATTTAAAATAAGACAATATTTCAACTGTGCCACATGAGGTATTATATACCTAATAAATTGGACAAAATGTAAATTACAATATGTTGGAAAAAACAATGAGATCTCTCAGAGATCTGACGTTAGAAGTAAGGAGTTTAGATCGCTTGTTTCCCATCATTTTAAAGAATTTCAAGGTGGCAGTTTTGATGCCTTTGAAATTCAAGACATTGAACGGGTTACTGTTGGTATTAGAGGAGGAGATCTAGATTCAGCCCTCCTAAAATGGGAAGTTTATTGGATTTTTATGATAAACAGCCCTTATCCTCAAGGGTTTAATAAATAATTTGACATGATATGTTATATATAGTTATATTCAGCCATTGAAAGATGGCAGATGAAATAGAGAAGATAGTTTACTCATTGTCTGCATTATAGGTTTTAGATGGTATTTATACTGGTTTAAAGACATAGAATTTAATTTCAGTCTTGATTATTAATGAGCTATACATTGACCTATATATGCAGAGAAGGGATGAAACATATATCTTCTGGTTAATTCTACTATGAGATACGATGTATCAGTCGGAAATTTTACAGACAAATACAATTTTATAATCATTATGCAAGCAGATCGGGGACCATTTCTGATCCACCGATTTCCTTTTTCGTGTATTGTTTAGTGGGAATTGGATACTGTATAGCTAGAAGGTAAAACTGGATTCTGAATATGTGTATCAGCATAAAATCCGTTCGCCTCGGTAAAGTGATAGGTTGATTAAATCCTAAAGGATATGTAGATATATGTGAAATTATTCTAAGAAAGATTTGATGATGTATAAGTATAAAGAAAAGCAATGGATAGAGCGATTGTACTATAGATTGAGGGTTAATTAGTTTGTCTTTAAGATTTTATTAAGTGAAAACTCTGGGAAAGGTGAGATTGGACAGGATTGGTATCATGGTGCCAGTGCTCATGGCCACAGGCTGCGACATTCTGATTTCCTAATTTCATTGCCTTTCTCTGATTGGTCAGGAATCTCTGTCGCCTCCCAGGGCTAGCCTTTATATATTCTGTCATGTCTATACTAAGGCGCCCTTTCGTGGTGTACTTGTTCCTCATGTACGATGTACGATGTTCCTGCGCTTCCTGTGTTGCTGCTCCATTGCTGACCATATCTGGCTGAGAACCCACACTATTGCTGACTATCTGGCTGAGAACTCGCTCTGTTGCCATCAGTGCCTGGCTTAACCACTCGGTTGCCTCTGTCTGGCCAGCGTTACCCACTGTGGCCTTTTCGTTGCGCATGTCTGTTGTACACCGCATGGCGCTATCATTCTCTTGCCGACCATAGGCTGGGCATTCGTGCTTTAGCCGAAGTACTGGTACAGTGCTGCATAGTGCTGACTGAATTACTCTGATCTCTATCTGTGTCCACCTCCCTGTCATAGCTGGGCTCACTCCCTCTGGGAATTGCAGTATTCTCTCTGGGTGTTACCGATTGACCCATTCAGTGCCCTGATCTTCTAGGCAGGGCCAGTGTTCCATTCTCCTCTGCAGTAGCCTTTGGGCTCAAGAGCCAGTGGTTGTGTTACATCATACTGGTTAGTGTGAGGGGACACAAGTTGCCTTCCTGAAGTGTTGTTACGGTTTTCAGACACTCAGACAGTAGTAGATAAAATACTTTCGTGGTGCTCCTGAGCCAGTTTTGCTGTGCTGTGTTCCTGTGTTCCTGATCTCCGGTTACCGACTTGGCTATCCCTGACTATGATCCTGTATACCTGCTCCGTGATCTGACCCGGCCTGGCTGATGTTCCTGTTTGTTTTCCTGATCCGGTGTTACGGTTTTCAGACACTCAGACAGTAGTAGATAAAATAAATGGAGTTTTATTAAGTAAATGAAGAACAGGGTCGCCACTGGGGCAGTACTGGTAGAACAGAATACGACAGAGATACCTGGCGCAGCAGGTAATATAAAACAGGTAAGGAAGCACAAAACAGAACTCAAGAGGTTAATAGTACTGGTTATCAGTCTCAAATGTGGTGTTAGGCACGCCCTTGGTGCTGCTTATAGCTCTGTGTGCTGTGAGGTAGCACCCAAGTCCATACACTGTGTAGAGCTGTAGCATAAAGTCCTGGCTGAACGGGAACTGCAAGTGATAAGGAGATAGCCCCCACGGGCGTAACCGGAGACTACAGTATAATGATAGCGTGAGCCAATCGCCCCCACGGGCGTAACCGGAGACTTCTACTATCACAGTCGCTTAAGCCAATAGCCCCCACGGGCGTAACCGGTGACTACATTATCGTGATTGCTTGAGTCAATAGCCCCCTCGGGCGTAACCGGAGACTACAGTATAGTGATTACTTGTGCTGATAAACCGGAGACTACTGGGTACTGCTTTGCCAAAATCCACGGGCGTAACGGAACTGCTGCGCGGTCACGGAGAGCCGCCGACTACTATGGCCCGCAAGCAGCCGGCTCGCAGAGACAGCGGACAGGCTTAGGCGATAGGTGGAGAAGCAGCAGTATCGGATGGACAATACCAGTGTCTCGAGAGCAGGAATCGACTCAGCACAGTAAGATCTGGACTCAGCACACGAAAGGCAGATAATGGAAGACTCAGCAATGGCTCAGCAACTGACAAGCGGAGGCTCAATCACACTATGCAGTATCAGAATGTCGCCAAGGCGACAGCGGAGTGTTCTGTCAGCAATGCAGGAGCAGGACAAGAGTACTCGGTAGTCAGCCAGGCCGGATCAGGATACACAGGAGATTCGCAGACAAGCCGGTTCGGTAACGGAAAAGGGTCGTCAGCCAGGCCGGGTCAGATGCCATAGGAGATTCGCAGACAAGCCGGATCAGGAACAAGCAGGAAGTCAGCCAGGCCGGGTCAGTACACGGTGGATCAGGATACAGAAACAGCAACGCTAGCAGGAAACACCACGAAAGGGCACCTGACAGGTGCCAGTGACCGGATTATAATGGATAACCAGGGGCGGGCCAACACAGCTCAACCAATCCGGGAGCAGCACAGCTGAGAGTGACAGAAAGGATCACGGGAACCGTGATAAGTGTATCACGATCCACCCCTAGCGTTCTAGGGTTTGCCTATCATAAGCGGTTGCCTTGGTCTCTCTGTTACCCTAGTCCCAGGGTCAGTGTTGCCTACCATAAACGGTTGCCTTGGTCTCTCTGTGACCCTAGTGTGACCCTAGTCTTAGGGTCAGTGTTGCCTACCATAGTGGTTGCCTCGGTCTCCCTGTGACCCTAGTGCCAGGGTCAGTGTTGCCTTGCTCCTACTGGGTTCAGTGCCTCCCAGACTTCTGGGTTTTTGTGCCAGTTGCCTACTACTGGACTATTAGTCATCTGAGTCCTGCTGTCAGCTCCTGGGCTGCTTTGCCTCCAGTCATCAGGGTTCAAGCCCAGAACTCTCTTTAGCCAGCGGCTGCCTCCATTTCCTTATATATTTCTAAGACTGGTTGACTATTGCAGTGTATATATACATTTGTATAAGTTCTGTTATTGTGGGTCTGAGGGCATAACTAAGTGTTTGTACTTTATCCTAATAAAGTCATTTTAACCTTACCAATCTGGTCTGAGTGTTCATCAAAAACCTTGACAACTGGTCTGCCGGACTGCATGTAGATGTGATTTGGTAATCTTATTTTTTTAAAAAAGATGTGAGCAATGGCGGCTGGTGTTTGTTCCAGGATCATGACTAAGTGCTATATTAGCACGAAACGCGTTGATAATATGGAGTAAAGAAAAGTGTTTCTATAAATTCCCTAGTCACTGTACTGACCTCTAATATTATGTATTTATGTGCAGTTTATACAAGTGGATGATTTTAGAAGATGGAGTTAACAAAGAAAGGTTTTTAATGCCAAGGTGCTTGCTGCACATTTTTTGCAAGTTATAAAGTACCTCAGTGCGATCCTTCTATGTTTTGTGTGAGCATACTTTCCCCATGCTCACATGCTTCTACATACTGTGGACTTCATAGACTGTGAGGTTCTTGAGGGGCTGCTGCTGCTGCTACTGAGGCTAGATGTTGATGCAATTGTGCTGCTACTAGGTGTCAAAGGTGCTACACTTCCAACAGTATCAAAGGCATTCATCATAGTTAGGGCTGTGGATGTTGATTAACCTGTGTTGCTGCTGGTTACTCAACATTAGTGTGTGTGTGGCTAAGTGTTTCATACCTATTACTGGTACTTCTTCAAGGAGCTTAATGGGAAATAGTATTCAGCGTTTTACTTTTATATAGCTCAAAATTGGCTCCATTATGACAGTACCATAATGTTTCCGCTTCCTTTCCACCGATATAATCTAGAAGTAAAATTGTATTAACCCTATCTAAAACTAACCTAAGATAACCTCAGTCTCACAATAATGTAAAATACTATAACAGAAAGACTACCTATATTTCAAATAGGCACCTAGGATGAATACTATTTCCCATTAAGTCCCTGAAGAAGTACCAGTAATAGGTACGAAACACGTTGGAGATCCTCTTCAACCTACTGCGCTAAGAGAGACACTGTCACATAAGAGGTTCTATAAATGGTTACACTGTATCTACAAAGGGTTACAACACTGGCGTGGATACTCTATGAAGGACAGGAGGTCTGACAGCTGCTATGGAAAAATTTTTGGCTGGAAAGCCCTGAGGTACATGTGAATGAATATGTTTATTTATATAGCGCCACAAGTGTACGCAGCACTTTACAATTTAAGGGTTTAAACAATACAGGGTTACAGGTGCTTTGTAGAGTGAAACATTGGGTGTGAGGTCCCTGCCCGAAAGGTTACAATCTAAAGTGGTAATGGGAGACATACAGAGTACATAAGGGTCAATTGCCGAATACAGTGCTAGTTCTGATGATGATAGAGGACATCAGTAAAGTAAATAATTTATAAGAGCGTTCATTGTACAACATCAGTGCCTTCTAGCATGTTGAGATTTTATCCATGAGGTGCATTTTTAAGTGAGATTTGAAGGTTACCAGAGAGGTGCAGTGGCGCAGGTTGGATGGTAGAGCATTCCATAGATATGGAGCAATGAGAAAAAAAGGTTTGATACATGTAAGAAGGAGTAGAGGAGAGAAGTGTCTTGAAAGAGAGAAGTAAGATTTTGTAAGATATCTGGAGTTTGATAGGCAGCAATTGGAGAGTTTTGAGGAGGAGCGGGGCAGGGTGTAATGGTTTTTAGGACACTCAGACACAGAAGGTTGGGTAAAAACACAGTTTTATTGAAAACACAGAAATTAGAGTAACCCACACGAGTCCAGTATATACAGACAGAAGTAATGCTGACACAGGTCTGGTTACAATAGTATTTATTAACCCACTCGGGTCCAATGAAACACAAAGGTACAACACTGCCACAGGTCAGGTTTCAGTTCGTGTGAATCCTAGAAGAGACAGTGGAGAAACGGGTGCTGTTAGGCCAAGAGATATGGACAGGCACTAATAGGACTGAGTCCCACAGGACACTCTCTACTCAGAGAGTGACACAAAAGCGACAGAGGCCACACGGAGGTAAACGAAGGCCCTAGACGTGACAGACTGCCAGAACAGTCATGGGTGACTGATGCTGTATAGCACGGAGTAACGCCAACTGTAACCTGCAATACACTGTGACCCAAAGTGCCACCGCACCAACCCCCAAGGGTTTAAACGAACGCTCAGACCTGAAATTGGCTGTAAGGCCATGGAGGCAACAGAGGCACCCAGGGAACAAACCAACCTTGGGTATATTGTAATGAACAGATCAAGCATACCGTGGTGCAACCTGATTGATCTCAAATACCGGGGTGAAAGGATCACGAGGCACAATAACAGGAGACTGGGTCACAGTAAGCAGGAACTGCTGGAGCAGAGTATACAAGGCAACCAAAGGAACTGTCAGTAGACAGTGAGAACACTGGAGGCACGTTCTCCAACCGGATCACTGGATGGAGCGGGAAACCAGGCCAAATCAGTACACAGAGCAGGAAAGTTAGCCAGGCCGGGTCGGTACATAGAGCAGGAACGTCAGCCAATCCGGGTCGGTACACAGAGCAGGAACTTCAGCCAATCCGGGTCGGTACACAGAGCAGGAACGTCAGCCAGGCTGGGTCGGTACACAGAGCAGGAACTATTCAAACGGAGGCAGTCCGGGTCATACACAGGATTCACACAAAAGTCAGAAACAAGCGCTAGCGACTGGAACACCACGAAAGGGCATTGCAGAAGTGACAGGGCTCAGTATTTAAGGGCTAGCACAGGGCAGAGCAATACCATAGTAGCCAATAAAAGGAATCAGGAAGTAGCACTGAATCACAATGTGGCCAGCGATAACACTGGCACCGTGATACAGGGAAAAACCTAGGTGACAGAAGAGTAATTCATGCTGCAGCATTCTGTATAGATTGAAGTGGATGGAGATGGGAAGCAGGAATGCCAGAAAGAAGAATGTTGCAATAGTCCAGGCAGGAGAAGATGATTGCGTGTATAAGAAATTTATCTGTGGAGGAGCAGAGGAAGGGATGGATTTTAGCAATGTTACACAAAAGACAGCAACAGGATTTAGCAATGGCATTAATATGAGAATGAGAGAGACTTGTCAATTATCACCCCTAGACACCGCGCTTCTGATACTGGATTTACGGTAGTACCATTTACAGCTACCTGGAAGGGTACCACAGGGCCAGGCCTAGGTGTGATGAGGAGTAGCTCAGTTTTAGACATATTGAGTTTGTGGTGCCTATGAGCCATCCAGTCTGAAATAGCCGAGAGGCAATCTGTGACTTTAGCATGGATATCGGAAGTCAGTCGAGGTGCAGATAAGTAAATCTGGGTGTCATCTGCATAGAGATGATATTTGAGACCAAGTGAGTTAATAAGTTCACCAAGTGTTATTGTGTAAAGAGAAAACAGAAGCGGTGCTAGAACAGAACCTTGAGGAATCCCAACAGAGAGTTGGACAGGAGAGGATGAAGAGGTGGAAGAGAAGACACTTATCTATATTAGATAGATAAGAGGAGAGCCAGTCCAGTGCTGTGTTACAGATTCCTAAGGAGTGAAGAATGCAGAGGAGGAGAGCATGATCAACAGTGTCAAAAGCTGCTGAGAGATCAAGCAGGATAAGTATTGAATAGTGACCTTGAGATTTGGCAATGTGAAGATCATTGACTACTCTAGTAAGAGCAGTTTCAGTGGAGTGACCAGTGCAAAATCCAGATTGTAAAGGGTCCAGCAGGTTATATGTGTTAAGGAAGCCAAGCAGGCATGAGTAGGCTAGGCGTTCCAAGATTTTAGAGGCAAAAGGTAGAAGAGAAAAGGGTCGATAGCTAGAGGGTGTGTTCCTGTCAGAAGAGTTGTTCTTGAGGATGGGTGTTACTAAGGCATGTTTGAAGTCGTCAGGAAAGGTAGCAGTGGCAAAGGAGGAGTTAAAGCTTTGTAATAGGATAGGGATTAGTGTGGGGGAGAGAGACTGGATGAGGTGAGAGGGGAGCGGATCAAGTGCGCATGTAGTGGAAGGAGAGGATAGCAGGTTAATCAGTTCCTCCTCCGTGACTAGTGAAAAAGAGTCCAGAGAGCCAGGAGGGGAACAAGGGAGGCTAGGAGGAGATATACAAGGTGATATATTATCCTGGATGGAGTCCACCTTGGCTTTGAAGTAGTCAGCAAAGTCTTATGGCTGTATGGAGTTTGTTGGGGAAGCAGATGGAGGGCAGAGGAGGAAGTCAAAGGAAGAGAAAAGGAGTCGGGGGTTGAATTTATGAGTGTTGATTAGTTGTGAAAAGTAGACAGAGAAGAGTTAAAGCAGGAAAGGAGAAACCTGTAGTGGAGAAAGTCTGCCAGAGAACCAGACTCTCCACAGTCATTCAGCTGAACGGGTACAGGAGCCGAGGAAGCTGGTGTCTTTATTAAGCTATGGCCGCGGGTTAGTTCTGTGAGTGGATCAGAGAGAGAGGCGCATGCAGGTTCAAATAAGAGAATAGGACTGAGTCGTATGTTTTGACAAGGCTGTTAGTTAGGATTAATGGGAAAAGATGAAAGTCCAGTAGTCAGAGAGGACTGGAGAGCCGTGAGATTAAGGGATTTGAGGTTACGCGTGAAGCGGGGAGAGGAAGCAAGGATTGCGGAAGGCAGTGGCATAACTATAGGGGTCGCAGGGGTCGCACCTGCGACCGGGCCCGTGCAATTCAGGGGCTTGGCCTCCCCCTGTGACCCCCTCCTCCTGGAACCCGCAATCTCCCGCCAGCTCTCTAGTAATGCAGAGCGCTGGGAGAAGACATCATCACCCAGCGCTTTGCATTACTAAGAGGACCGCGCAGGAGCTCCAGGTAGGAGATGGGGGCATTGTGGAGATTGAGGGGCATTGTGGAGGGGGCCAATGTGGGGGGGGGGACCCATGGCACTTCTTGTACCAGGGCCCGGAGGCTTCTAGTTACGCCTCTGGCAGAAGGTGTGTAAGTACTGCTGAATGTTAGAAGATGGTGATCGGAAAATGGAAGAGGGGAAATATTCAAATCCGAGAGAGCACAGCCTCTAGTAAACACAAGGTCTAGAAAGTGACCATCCTTGTGAGTACTAGCATTCATCCACTGGGTTAGTCCAAATGCAGATGTTAAAGAGACAAAATGGGATGCCCAGGAGATGGAGGGATCATCCACATGGCAGTTGAAGTCCCCCAGAAGAAGTGAAGGTGTGTCTGATGAGAGGAAGACGGAAAGCCATGATTCAAAGTCAGATAGGAAGTCTGAAGGTGTATATGTGGAGGAAGGTGGGCGATAGATGACTGCAACTTGTAAAAAGACTGGAGCAAAGATACGGACAGCATGTGACTCAAAGGAGGAGAAGCAGAGTGAGGAAGGGGTAGAAATTAGTTTGTAATGACAATGTTCAGAGAGCAGCAAACCCACACCTCCCCCACATCCAGTTGAGCGTGGAGTGTGAGAGAAGGAGTGACCACTGTAGGAGATTGCTGCCTCTAAAGCAGTGTCAGACTGAGAGAGCCAAGTTTCAGTAATAGCAAGTAATTTGAGGGAGCTGGAGAAAAAGAGATCATGCACAGTGTTATATTTGTTAGTAATGGAGCAAGCATTCCATAGAGCACAGGAAAAGGGAAGAAATTGAGGTTGAAGGCAGGGAATGGCGATTCGATTTGAATTGTTCCTATGCTGACTGGAGGTAGAGTGTTTGTGAATGGAGATGGGGCCAGGGTTTGGAGAGGTATCTCCAGCTGCCATTAATAGAAGAAAAGAGAGAGAAAGAAGATGAGAGAGTGATTTGTGTGTATTTGTTTTTTGGTTTGTATGGGGTGGGGGAGTGAAGGAGTGGAGAAGAGTGAGGAGATAGTGTGTAGAGGTGAGTGTGGATGATAGAAGTGAAGGAGAGATATAAACATGGGGTGGAGGAGATGGTGGAGGAAAGAAGGAACCAGATATTTTAGTGAGAACTGCAGCCATAGGCGGAAGGAATATTAGGTATTTAGGTACTGTTTGCAGTGGACATGATTTTGAAACAACAGTCCAAATGGACCAAGAGCACCTTCTCATGATGGAAGAGTTTGTTTTGTAAAGAGTCCACAAGCTGGTGTTATACAGAGAATCTTGAAGGTTAGGAGAATTGCAGAGCTTCCAATTAGATGTTTTCTTCAAGTGCTTTGTAGCCTTACTTTGGAAGGTGTTTTCTCCAGTGGAATCTGTTCTGTCTCCTGCCCCACTTCTGCCCAAGTCCTGCTTAAGTCTTCACTTAAGATGGCTCACTTGGGATGGGGAACCCCCTTAGAATGATCCCTTAGAATGTCTCCCTCTAGGGCTTTCACCCTAGACTGAAGGTATTATATAGCAGTCTTATACACGAGGCTTATTCAGCTTAATTAACAATCAAAGGCTGACCAAAAGTCTGATCAGAGCTGATAAGCAAGTTAATTCACACCCATGTGAAAAGAATGACCAAATCAGACCTCAGTAAGAACACAGGATGAAGGGGGGAGGTTGATCAAACAAAAATGAAATCAATAACAATAGTTGCAGAGAGACAGATGATATGGGATGTTAAGAGTTAATATCATACTTGGGATGGAGAACCCCTTAGAATGTCACTCAATGAATATAAGTGGTGACTAAATTACAGACTGATTCTAACAACTGGCAAATATCGCTTGTGGAGAATAAAACCGAGGTCGCCTTTTACCGCCAGATCAATAGGTGAAAAGAAGGAGCAGAATAACAACAAATAATAGACCCAAGGTCAGTAAGAACTCCCTTTGCCATACCAAGGACTGGATTAGTCACATATACCACAAGAAGACTCTCACATATAACATCAAACACCATTACAGCACAGACCTGCCCGCAAAATATCTGCTATACACTAGTATTACAAGGGTTAACACTGCCATACAATACATTGCCTTTAAGAACGTTGTACATTACCAATTGCAAAACCAAAGTGCAATGTACTATAATTGTGACTGTTTTTGAATTTATACGTATATGATGATCTACTGAACTTTATCACCAACAATCATCTTTATGAAGTAGACATTGTACCATTTTAGGAACTACAGTGATACAGAGATACTTATTGTAAATTGTTTATTTTTGAGCTCCGGAGCCATTTTTGTTACGTAAGTATCTACATTCACTAGCGTTATTTTATGTACAGTTAAAATGTACTAAATACATATTTTATTTTGTTTCATTGTAATAAAGAATTTATATATTAATAAATGATACATTGTTGTGCTCTCCAATTTCTGCATATATATATATATATATATATATATATATATATATATATATATATATGCAAATGTATCCACAAGATCTAATAATAATAATAATAATAATAATCTTTATTTATATAATGACAACTTATTCCGCAGCGCTTTATAATAGGGGATAGACATATAGAGATATTAAATAGTACAATCATATGTGGCCCTCTGATCTTTCTGTTCTCCACATATTATTGTACTATTTAATATCTCTATATGTCTATCCCCTATTGTAAAGCGCTGCGGAATAATTTGGCACTATGTAAATAAAGATTATTATTATTATTACATCTTGTGGATACATTTGTACACATATATATATATATATATATATATATATACAGAAATTGGAGAGCGCAACAATGTATTGTTTATTAATATATAAATTCTTTATTACAATAAAAAAAAATAAAATATGTATTTAGTACATTTTAACTGTACATAAAATAACTCTAGTGAATGTAGATACTTACATAAAAAAATTGCTCCGGAGCTCAAAAATAAACAATTTACAATAAGTATCTCCGTATCACTGTAGTTCCTAAAATGGTACAATGTCTACTTCATAAAGATGAAGATGTGCACTCACTTGTAATATTTAACAATGCCTGGGTGTCCGTTCCTGTAGCCAAACATATAATCCAAATATTGAAGAAAAGAAACCACTCACAGGACTTTGTACAGGTGAACAATCAGTGTTAGTTTATTCCATCAACGTTTCGGCCCTGCTTTGGGCATTATCAGATTCATACTCACCCGGAGCAGTGACAAGCTCATTTTCTGCCATGTTTATCGTGTAGTTATGATCATGCCTGTGTGATTCTCTTTTAATAAATATGCTTTCATATATCCTATTTACCATGATAAAGTTTCTATTATTTCTAGGACTGGTGTAACTAGCTACCCAAATATTTATGGAATTATAAATATCCCCTGGTGATTTAGATCACGCAATTTAAGATCAATCAGCCTGGTTCTTGGTTTTACGTTGAGTGGCAATCCTTCATTGATGATTCTCCCACGGTACATATCATTTCAAGTACTCTCTCTAGTTTTGATTTTGCATTTTTTAGCAATTTCTAATTTTATACAGGAAGATAATATGATAATAAAAGCTAAGTTTTAAATGAGTTGATTTATTCATTTGGCATATATGCCCACTGCCATGTAGGGGGGGTTCTCTAAAGGTTTTTCTTTGTATTTTTTATTTGGGAAAATACCATTAGATGTCAAGCTCTTGAGGGCATGAACCTCTCTTAATGTTACATTAATTCTTTGCTACAATTAACCTATATGCATTCTGTATTCCATGTGAAAGAAATATAAATAACAGATTTATGTATAGCATATCTGACAGAGAAACCGTCTGTAAGGATCCAGCTGTTTTTATGATAACAGGTGCCAAAACCTAGTTAATCCCTTTCGCTATATTCTCACCCTACTAATTTTGCCTTGATGCCGAGTCTTGAACTTGATAACCCCACTATACAATCAATGTTTTGTTAAGCCCATCCTAGAAATAATGGCTCTTCTAGAGAAAGTAACTTGTGAAGGGCAAAGGTTAACAGATTGCTATTCTTAAGGGTGGAGAGAGGAAGCTGGTAGAACATTATTTATATTCTCTTACAAAGCCTCCCGCCTACTTGCCTTTTTATCACTGCAGTCATCCCCAGCCCAAAAACTAATGGCTGGGATTGACTTCCTCCACTCCCGTCTGTAAGGGATCTCTGATTAACTGCGTAAACATGGGAAGTAACTCTTTGAGTATCACAGCCTAAAAATTACCTTAAATTCAAACTGTCAATCATATATCTGTGACTAGATTGAGAAACACAGGGCCATATGTTCAAAAGAAAAGTGGAGGGATTTTAAGGCAAACCAATTGCATAATAGGGGAGAAGTAAATAATCCAAAAATGCACCTTGATTTAAATGGGTATTTTAACACCTTGAATCCTAGCTATGTCTCCTTCTCATTACTTTGAAATGCGTTGGAGACATCTCTAACATTCAGTGGGTTAAAATCTCCTTTTAAACCAATGGGAATTTTTAGTTTTCTCCTATAATGCAAATGGTTTGCCCCAGAATTCCTCCACTCTTCTTTTGAACATATGGCTATAGAAGAATAACTGTATTGTAACATGTTGTAGCATGGCATAAGAAGACACTTTATTATTCAATGTTGAGGCAATGAATGGAATATGATATGTCAGTTCATGAGTTGTGTCTCAATATGATTTTGCTAAACCTGCCTATATGCTTATGCACAGAAACCTTCGTATATTTCCTACCACACATACATCTAGGGAAAAAACATCTTAAAGTGATAGTAATGTTTCCCAAAAACAGCAGCTCCAATTAACCTTTATAGTATTTGAGCCATAGAGAGTGTTATTTCATTACTGTGAGCGTTGTAGTTCAAGAGTAATTAAATGATAAATGTTCCCCCTCCCGCCCCTTTTACCTAGTGTAAGCCCCCACTCCTCAGATGTGGAATCCAGTCTATAGACCAGACAGCTCACATCAAGGGTCAATATTGTTACTGTGAGAACAATGACCCCCCCCCCCCCCGACAGGCTTTTCAGCTTTTTCCCTTTTCTTAATTGAAGATTGTCCTTCTCTGCAATCTACCTGGGCACTTCCCTGCTGCTCTAAGTTGAGCAGTGTTACATCAGTAGAAGGGGCGGGAGGGGGATACTTTATCATTCAGCTACTCTTGAAGTACAACTCTGACAGAATTGAAATAACACTCTCCAGGCCCAAATACAATGATGATTAATTAGAGCTGCTTTTATTATGAAACATTACTATCCCTTAAATGTCACCCCTGTAGGACCAGTTTTGTGTCTATTTCTTGTGTGATAATGTAAATATATAGCCTGCCCCAGGGCACAGTGGAGTGGCATGTCTTGAAGCGCCAACATATATACAAAATAGTTATTGTTTTAACCCTTTAAGAACCTGATGCTTGCATTACAAATAACCCCTCTGGTTCTTAAAGGGTTATTTTATGTGAAAACCGTTTTGTACAAACCCCCTCACTTTTGTTCTCTGAGTGTAATATTTGCAAGTTCCTTTCACTACTACTCTGAGAAATACATATTTTCACAGTTTAGGCTTGCCACCCAGCCGGTATTTTACTGGCAGGCCGGTAAAAAATTGGCTTCTGTCCAATGTTAAGTCTATGGAGGGAATGCCATGGCCAGTATTTTTTTGAAGAAAAGGTGGCAACCCTATCACAGTTTGCTTAAAAGAGCAGTATCCTTTTTTTGTATGAAAACCTATATGTCATAGAGCTTTTCCTGCTGAGTAAAGCAAGGACACTCCCACCACTGTCATCTGTTTTAATCAAATGATATAACAGTTCAAGTAATCAGGAAGTGCATTCCTGGAAGTTCTAGCAGACAGGAAGTGACCTGGTAGTTTCTATTACATTCTATGGAGAACTGTATGTCACTGACTTTCCTCCCCATTAGGATGTAACAGAAATCTAATTCGAATTTGAGCACTAGAGGGTACTGCTAATGTAAAAAAACAAACAAACAAACATGTAATAAATCTAGAAATATGCATCTCTCAGCAGTGGGAGTACCGTTATTTTTACTCAACAGGAAATGCCCTACAATATATTTTGTTTCTGAAAAAAAGTTTACTGCTCCTTTAAAGATCTTAAAAATGTAATTTTCTGTAGTGCTGTCTACTGTACAACAATGCATTCTTTACTCCTCTGGCACTCAAAGGATTATAATGGTTGCTCTCAATCACACTCATTAGGACACTCTAGGGAATCTGCCTAAGGCCAATTAGAAGATGAATGAACACTATAGGGGAAAAATAAAAAAGTATTGATTTAAAGGGTTAGTAATGCCAAAACAAATGGTGATTCTATATGGTAGATTTTACAAAAATAACATATTTGGAAAAAGTCCTATCTCTCAAACATTTATGGTTTGAGAGATATCCTCAGTTAAAGTTCCCCAATCCCTCCCCTCCTCCTGACTTCAGCTGTAAGCTGACAGCAGGAGTTCCTGGTCCGGGGACCAACATGAGGCACTTCAGCAGAGCCGCAATAGAGCAATTTAAAAAGAAATACTTCTTTGGAACGGTCTGCAAAGTGTGCCTGGTTTGCAAGCACACTTTTTAGACCATTCCAAAGAAGTATTTCTTTTTAAGTCAAGCTATTGCGGGCTCTGCTGAAGAGCCTCCTTATATCAGCTGACATGGATCTCCTTCTGTCAGCTTTACAGCTGACATCAGTAGAAGGGTAACTTTAGAGGAGGATATCTCTCAAACCATAAAAGACCATTCCATAAAAACCATTCCAAAGAAGTATTTCTTTTTAAATCACGCTATTGCTGCTCTGCTGAAGAGCCTCCTCGTGTCGGCTGACATGGATCTCCTGTCAGCTTTACAGCTGACATCAGGAGAAGGGAAACTTTAGAGAAGGATATCTCTCAAACCATAAAGTTTTGAGAGATAGGACTTTTTCCAAATACTTTATTTTTGTAAAATCTAACATATAGAATCAACTTTATTTTGGGCATTATTAACCCTTTAAGTGATTTTTATTGCCAGAGGGGTGATACTGAGACAGGTAAATTGTGCTTTTGTTTAGACCCTTGAATGCTATTGAGACCTCCAATGGATAAAAAGTCTATTTAAATCAAATGAAATTTGTATTTGTTCACTATGGTCCAGATGGTTTAACCCAGAATTAATCTGTTTTTGGTTATATAAGTATGACAACTTTGAAATAATAGGAGAAAACTCAGCACAAATGTTGGAATTTGTTGAAATTAGAATTCAGACTTCAATCAGCACATCCTGACTCCACTAGTACACATTTATTCTAAAACAATCCAAAATGGTGGTGTTCAGAGCTAAATTAGTTCTGTAGTGGCATCTATTTTTGACAAGACACATATGTACATACAGCCAGGGCAGCAGTTTCTCATGAGTTAGAGTAGGCAGCTATCTAGAGCACCACATTTTGAGGGACTCTTTCAGCCGTGCTGGACACACCCACATTCTAAATCATAGGTGTGGTTAGAGCAATTCCAATGCCTCTCCAGCACACAACTCCTGATTTATGTTGGCTGGTTAGCTTACCAGTTTACATAACCTTTTAGTGATGTATTGAACTCCTTGAATGCAAGAGAGCTCTCTAACACATTGAAATGTGTCTTTTTCATCTTATCTGTTATAGGCTAAGGGAATGTCTGTGCCAGACATCAGTTGATGGAGCTGAGGTCATGTGAGTAGTAGGGGTATGGCCATGGGTGTGGCTTAGGGCTCCAAAGAAACCTTGTCTAGGGGAATGTAGCAATCAAGCCTTGAGGACATATGTATAAAACATAAGTGAAATAATTCTAGTGCAAACCAACTACACCTTTGGGAACAAATAACAATTCATTAAATAGGGATTTCAACTGCATTGTGGCTTTCCCAGTGCTTGATTGGGATTTACAGCCAAGGGCTCTAACATAAGAAAGAGATCAAGCCAACAAAATGGAAAATGTGTTTATTTATCAAAATCAAATTTGTGAAAAGTTCAAGTTTGTCCTGAGTCAGTTCCCATCCCGGAGACACGTCCCTGATAAACATGTTCTGTTTGCTCTAGCTAATAAACTGGAGACAGGCTTTCCTGATGCAAGGATAATATTTCATGAGGGGCCTCTATTAATCTATTATACCACTCTTCTTGCATATTCTTTGCTCATATGCTATCTAAATGAAACCATTGATGAATCATCCCTTTATCAATAAAACTGGGAAATATAAAAATTAAAAAAATGAGAAAGTAAAAGTCCATATTGGTGCACTTTAAAGGGATAGTAATAGTTAATTTTATGTTTATTTAATATTGTAGTAATTAAAAAAATATGACCGACAATGTAAGTCTCATCTCTTAAACCTTTATAGTTTGAGAGATATACCTTGCTAATGTTACCTCGTGAGAGAAGTCAGCGCTGTAGCTGACAGCTGCAGAATCCAGTCATTTGAAAACGCGAGATCTAAACATAAATACTTCATTGGAACAGTCTACAAATTGTGCTTGCAAACCAGGCACACTTTGTAGACCGTTCCAAATAAGTATTTATGTTTAGATTGTGCATTTTCGGCTCTGCAGAAGTGCCTCCATCTGGTCAAATGACCGGATTCTGCAGCTGTCAGCTAGAGCGTTGACTTCTCTCATGAGGTAACTTTAGCAAGGTAAATCTCTCAAACCATAAAGGTTTGAGAGATAAGACATTGTTGTTCATATTTTTTTAATGACTACAATATTACATAAACATAAAATTAACTATTACTATCACTTTAATAATGGCAAAGTTGAGTCCTGCAGAACACCAGGATGGGAAGAATATCCTTTGAAGAAAATGCATTAGTGTGAAACAAAGACTGGAGATTCTGGACAACTCCCCATGGGAATATACAAACTACAGGAGACAAGGAAATAAGGACAATGAACATATTTATTTAATAGAAATAAATAAGATAAGGATAACAAAACAATTTGTATATGGTATACTCTAACAGTATAACATACATTGATCTGGTAAGAAACAAACATATGACATAAAACCCAAAGCTATTCCCACTGATTACTGTGCTTATAATGGAAGAGCTTATAACATTAAATGCTTATAACAGAATAGCCAATATGGATGTTCCTATAGATAATGAATATTTCATACAAATCTATACAGTGGTTTTTGAGAATGAATGTGGTGAAAAATACACCTTTCCTATGTTAATGATATTGTCCTCGTGTTTTTTTTGGGGGGGGGGTTTACAATTACAAGCAGGAATTTATTACATTTAAGAACAGTAAACTTCAAAAAGTCCAAGATGACTATAGAGAAAAATGTATCCATAGCAAGTTATTATAACAACCATTCCTAGAAGAATTTTCAAACCACAAAGCTTGACCACTGTTGATGCAAGCTCTGGAAATTCTACCCAATCTGATTCTGATGAGCCAACTACCCACCAAATTCCTTTGAAAGCCTTACTGAACAACATTTTTTAGGGGTACAAACCCATGCCAACAGAAAGGAGGTGGCAAAGACACGCGCATTCAAGGAGGGGGAGGATAAAAGAAACGTAGGAAAAACATCAGTTATGCCCAAGTCTTGGTATTTATTTTAAGCAATATGCCATTAAATTCTGCTGAACTTTTAAATTGACTGTAACAGGTTTCAGAGACTGTTGAATCTTAGGAATTTCTTCAAAGATAAGCCCAGTGAACAGATTACCTCACTATGATCCAGAAGTTCATTTGATCCTCCAATTACAGATCTTTCCAGCAAAGCCTTCACTATGAGTATTTTTCCAGAAGCACAGGTCATGTGGTACGACCAGCTTCATTATAACTTTACTCCTTCTGAACGCTTCTGCAATCTTTATCCAATCACAGGAATGTTGTCATTAGACTGGCAGATAAAGGTGGTGCAGTTGTGGTCCTGAATTATACTAACTAACTGTACATCTGAGGTTCTGAGACAATTTACAGACCTCAATACATATATACAGCTCTCCTTTTGTCCTACCTTCAAATGTAAGAAACATATTCACTCAATATGGCATTGAACAATGGTTTGATTACTGAAGTATATATAAATTCTTGATTGCACCACATCCTATCTGTCCAATCATTTATGTTACCCAAAATATACAAGTCTTACTAACCCCACATCTCCCAGAAGACCAATAATTTCTGCAGGAGGGTCTCTTCTCCAATCTATTGCTATGTGTCTTGACACAATTCTATAGCCAATAGTCCAAAGTATAGACTCCTGTCTAAAAGACACTACTCATTTTCTTCAGTGCACACAAGATATTAAAGTTTCTGAAACTACAACCATACTAGTCACTATGGATGTTGATAGTCTGTATACCGTCAAACCAAACAATGAGGGTATACAGGCAGTCTGTGACTCTATTGTTTCAATACAAACATCCATTAATATTCCTATCGATTTCCTGTAATAAGGCAACCACACGTCGCTCACTGGAAGGAGTAAGAAATGGACAGGGAGAGACAGTATATGGGATGAAGATCAGACTCCTCCAACATGGGATGTGGAAGCTAGATGCTAGAGGGCGAGACTGGGGTATGTAGCTTGGGATTGGTGGTTGAGGGGACCCTGGATGACCCCCAATAGGCAAACTTTACTACCCCTATCCCCAGGGAGGAAACACACCCCAAAAGGAACTTAAGTACTCATTCAGACCAGTACAGGTGGATGTAGCAGGTAAGACAGGAATGCTGAGTAAACTGGTACAGATGGATAGTCCAATAACAGGCCGATTCATACACAGGTAAATAATGTAGGCAGGAGCAAGGTCAGAGCTGGAAGTTGGGTCATACACAGGAGATCCAAAACGTGAGTAGAAAGGAGCAACGTTAGTACTGGAAGCATGGTCATACACAGGAATATAGAAGCGGTCAAATGGGAGCAGGCTGAAACTAGGTCAATACAAGAAGCCAGGTCATACACAGGAAGGTCAAATGGGAGCAGGCATAGCAAGATCGATAATGGAATCTGGGTCATACACATGAATACAATAAAGATCAGGACACAAATACCTGGCTAGATACAGGACACTATACATACATTTCCGATAAGGGCAGAGACCAGTCTGAAATAGCCGCAACCTGGAAGAGGGGAAGCAGCATGCCTGGCAACAAGGATCATGTGATCATGTGATCCTCACACCAGCAGGAAGAGGCTGTGGACAGAGCGGTGGCTAGATACAGCAGCCAGAGCTCGAGTGGGGAGGCAGAGACTTGACATTTCCTTTGTAACTTACTATATCTTACAGTTTATCAGATGTGAAAACTGCGCTACTTGCAATGGGATGATAAGTGGAATAGGGTTGGGCGAAAGATCCCGTCATGTTCCTGTGTAAAAATCTGTGAAAACCACATTTAAAAACAGAGATTAAAATGTATGCATTTTTAACTATTGGCAAAAAATTCTTCCCCATTTTTTCACTGGCTAGAAAGTTTTCACCCATTGATTTATGTGTTTTTCACCTATTCGCTATAAAAACATGACATATTCAAGGAAGTGAAACACAACAGAAGCAGCTACAGAGCGAGGTGGATGTTCTGTGCTGTTCTGCTGTCATCTTTTTGCAAAATTGAGGCAGGAGATTCTAATAGTGACTGCTATCACTATGAGAAAGTTTAAAACAAAAAAATAGGACTAACTGTAAGGATCCGTATGTGTCCTCTGAGTCTGAGGAGGAGGAGAAAGTGAGCACTACAGAACCAATGCTGGCCAGCCCCCCTAAATCATCCCTAGGGATGTTGGGGAAATTAATGGCAAGGGCAGAAGAAGAGGGTAGTAGCAAGAGCAGGACAGGTCAGCTGCCTGTGCCTGCTGCCAGATGTGCTGGCCCTGCTGCCACCATTGCTGTGTCTGCTGCCAGATGTGCTGCCCCTGCTGAAACCATTGCTGTGCCTCTGTCAGACATGCTGCCCCTGCTACTACTACCACCATTGCTATGCCTGCTGCCAGTACTGCCCCTGTTGCCACCATTACTGTGCCTGCTGTCTGACCTGCTGCCCCTGCTGCCACCAGTGTTGAACCTGCTGCCAGTGCTGCCCTGATGCCACCAGTATTGTGCCAGATGTCAGACATGCTGCATCTGCTGCCCCCAGTACTGTGCCTGCTACCAGTGATGAACCTGCTGCCACCAGTAATGTCCCGGCTGTCAGACGTGCTGCCCCTGCTGCCACCAGTGCTGTATCTGCTGCCAGTGCTGAACCTGCTGCCTCCAGTGCTGAACCCCTGCCAGCGTGTCTTGTAATACTCAGGTGGGGAGAAGGAGAAGATGATGCCAAGTGTGACAGCAGGGGACCCTAAGTCACACTTGCCATGCTCAAGCAGTCCCACCAATGCTAGTACTACTACTAAGAAGGTCCAGCAGCTTGTTAGTGTTAGGCATGAAGGAGGGGATAATCATCATGTTACTATTGACTGTGAGGAGGAAAACTCTGGGACTGAACTTGATGTGGTTAGTGTTGGTAGTAGTAACAGTAATGGTATAGCAACTGTCACATTTCTCGTCACCTCCTCTAACCACAGTGAGATGTCTGTAACAGAGCCGCAGCAGTGGCGGCACAGAGGGACTAGTGGTGGCGGTGATGATGATGGTGGAGAAGCTGGGGTGGAAGAAACATTGATGGCCTTTTTAGCCCAAACTGAGAAAGAATGGAAGACAGGGATTGGCATCACCACCACCACCAGCAGTGAGCTTTTGGAATTTGCAGAGTTTGCAACTGCTCTAATTCCTGCTGCTGCTAGATTGCAAGGGGAGCAGGATGCTGAGGAGCAGGCTAGTGTGCCAGAGACCACCGTTGACACAGTGATTATGGGGTCAACAAGTGATGCTAGACTAGGACAGGTTAGACTTGTCAGCAGCAACAATACTCCTGGTCCTAGTTGCAGTGCTGATTCTGAGGCAGTAGCAGTAACAGCAGCAACATCATCCTCTGCGCCAACCAGGGAAGGGGAATGTGGAGGAGAGGAAGAAAGAGGTAATTCTTCTCCACCTTTCCCTCCCACCTGAAGTTATGGGTGTGGGACTATTTGTCTCTTGGGCAGGAACAGTGCATTCATCAACAACGGCACTGTGCACAAATTGTGGCAAGTCAGTGAGAAGAGGAAAGGAGGGAACACATCTTGGCACAACCTCCCTGGTAACACACATGAAATATAAACATCATGACATTTATGTCAAACATGTTAAAGCCAAACATCCAAAACAGAAATTGAGCACCGCTGTTGCTGTACCCCCTGACTCTCCAGAAAGGCAACAAGAGGTGAGGCAGAGATCAACGAGGAGGAAGAATAGAGAAACCTAGGCAGAGGTTGGAAGTTTGATGATGACCAAAACAACTAGCTCGTCATTATCTTCTTCCTCTAGGGTAACTACATCTTCTGCCAATCCACCTCGTTCATCATTACCTCCCCCACCAAATGATAGCAACTCTGTAGATGTTAGAATGTGGCAGATCTTGCCCACCCATTTTATACTGTGTGGTGCACTGACCATACATGTCAGTGTGGTGGAGGAGAATCGCAAGCAGGGCATCAAGCATCATCTCAGGAGATGCCATCGTGCAGAAAATGCTAAGATGGTGGCAGGGAGGGTTCATCATTATGTCACTGTTTGTTAAGACTCTCAGACGCAAGGTTACTTAAAAACACAACTTTATTGAAAAGTTTAAGATAATCCCATAGGATTTTATACACATACATACAATACATAGAATGGCAAATGGGTAGTAGCAATAGCAAATCAGGCTCTACCGGCCCTGCCAATATACCGGGCAAGGCAGCCTGGGCAAGCAATGAAAAGGTGGCTCTACCGACCCTGCCAATATACCGGGCAAGGCAGCCAAATAGACAGTCAGGAGAATACAGGCTCTACTGGCCCTGCCAATATACCGGGCAAGGCAGCCAAATAGACAGTCAGGAGAATACAGGCTCTACTGGCCCTGCCAATATACCGGGCAAGGCAGCCAAATAGACAGTCAGGAGAATACAGGCTCTACTGGCCCTGCCAATATACCGGGCAAGGCAGCCTAATAGACAGTCAGGAGAATACAGGCTCTACCGGCCCTGCCAATATACCGGGCAAGGCAGCCTAATGGATTACCAGCTGATACAAGCTCTACCGGCCCTGCCAATATACCGGGCAAGGCAGCCTAACGGATTACCAGCTGATACAGGCTCTACCGGCCCTGCCAATATACCGGGCAAGGCAGCCTAACGGATTACCAGCTGATACAGGCTCTACCGGCCCTGCCAATATACCGGCAAGGCAGCCTAACGGAACACCATAATAGTAGGCTCTACCGGCCTTGCCAATACCGGGTAAGGCAACCTCAGGGTGGAATAATAGAAGGTTCTACCGGCCTTATCAATCTATCGGGCAAATCAGCCTAAGGAGGAAGTGTCAACCACAGTGGCCTCAATAACTGTCAGATGACAATGACAGTATGGAGATGGTAGGTAGAGGCTACAAGGCCCAGTGGTATTACCAGGTAGTCTGCACACCCCAGTACCCGTGCCCCGAGGGAATAACTAACTGTCTAGGACTGGACAGCGCACTGGGAACCATCAGACTATATGAATCGTAAACCATGAGGCAGAGGAGTAAACCAGCGCCCTCACGCTGGAAACCAACAGGCTGGATGTAAGTAGACCTTGAGGTCATAGAGCGAACCAACGCCCATGCGTTGGGAATCAACACTCTAATACCAGTAAGCAGCAAAGCAGTGGAGCAAACCAGCGCCCGCACTCTGGGAACCAACAGATTGAGTAAATAGTAGGCCAGAAGGCAATGGAGCGAACCAGCGCCCGCGTGCTAGTAACCAACAGGCTGGATATATTGAGGCTATAAGGCAGTGAAGCGAACCAGCGTCCACACGCTGGGAACCAACAGATAGTTGTGTGTAGAGCCGTAAGGCAATGAGCATACCAGCACCCGCGCGCTAGTACCAACAGACTAGAGTATAGTAGCCACAAGGCAGTGGAGCGAACCAGCATCCGCACGCTGGGAACCAACCATGCATATAGTAGGCCGTGAGGTAGTGGAGTGAACCAGCGTCCGCACGCTGGGAACCTACAGATAGTTGTGTATTGAGCCGAAAGGCAAAGGAGTGAACCAGCACCCGCGCGCTGGTAACCAACAGACTAGTAGTGTAGTAGCCGCAAGGCAGTGGAGCAAACCAGCGTCCGAACGCTGGGAACCAACAGATAATAGTGTATAGAGCCGTAAGGCAAAGGAGCGAACCAGCGCCCACGAGCTAGTAATCAACAGACTAGTAGTGTAGTAGCCGCAAGGCAGTGGAGCAAACCAGTGTCCGCATGCTGGTAACCAACAGGTGAAAAATGTCGCCGGAGCGATAGAGGAACAAGGTCGCCACAGATGAAGGAACCGGACGCAGGAGATGAGCAGGAACCAGCACAATGACGGTCAACCAGATCAGGAACAGCAACGGATACTGGCAGCAGGAAACAGCAACCTCGGACGTCTTCAACCGGAACATGCACTGGAACAAGTACAGCAGACAGGAGTCTCAGGAACAGGACGAACTCAGGAAACCAGGAACACAGCAAAAGGCCCATCAAGCTTCTGTAGCATGGTGAAAGTGGATGCAGTCTGAGACACCACGAAAGGGCAACCAAAGAGTGCCCAAACTCAGTTTAAATAGGCAATGTGAGGCGGGCTAAAGGCAGACAGCCAATGGGAGCCCCCTACAGGTGATAGACACAGAACTGCAGCAATCACGGGCACCGTGATACATTACTATTAAACTGTCGACAATTTGTCATGTGTCCTTAGTGGGGTGTGTACAAGGGGCATGTTACTGCTGTTGTTGATCCCTTTCCCTTGGAGCTGCCTAATCATCCTGCTGCTTAAACAATTCACCAGCAACAGCAAGAACAGCAGTGACCTCTACATCAGGGCATTTCACAATGGCCAGTGGCTACTGGCCAACATGACATGACCTGCTGGCACTAAGCCAGTAGGACATTTTCTTTTCCTCAGGGCTTGAGCTTTTAAAAAAAAAATCCATAGGCATACAAACAGATAAACAATTTTTGGGGGTTAGTTTCTAACAAGCTTAAGTCCCACAAATCAGTGTTTCCTTAAGGCTTGTGCCAAACAAGCCTAAGTCCTACAAATCAATGTTTCCTCAGGGCTTGTGCCTCTAACGACAAATCTCACAAATCATCCCCTACAAGATACTTTCTCACATCAAGTATCAGTCTACCCCAGTGGCAGTTTACGTCAGGGGGTCCCTTTCTCTATCTCTTTACATACAAATTTCTTCTTATTTTTTTTTATCAACTGTCCCCCCAATACCAGTCAACAAACCCCCCAAAACAAATTCTCTGTTCAACTGATTCTTTTCTCAGACTCCACCCACACAGACACTCTCCTCAGACCTCTTTTAAACCATGTCTTATGGCGTATTTTTAATTGTATTTAGGATTCATTTTTTATTAACTGCCCCACACTCCATCAACACAGACACCCTCATTTGGGAAATAAAATAATATATGCTATGTGTTGTGTGTAAATTCAATGCTCTTTCATTGGAATGAGCTAGGCGAAAAAAGCGGAAAAACTGCACTTTTCTCTGGAAATTGCCAAACGGGAAGTGCCATTATTCACCGATTTCAGTTTGAGGCAAACATTTTTGCCCATCCCTAGATTGGAACCAGTTTTTGTCATCCTTATACTAAGAAAAGCATACAAATTAAATAGAAACTAACTTGCACATCAGACTTTGTTGTCTACACCGTCATCTGTCCATGTGAACTATTCTATAAAGGGAAGACAGAAACCAGTTTCCATGAACAGATGACAAATCATCTTTCCAACATACCGCTAAAAAGGCTGACAAGCCCATTCCAAGCCATTTTTTGACATTTCAGCATCCTTTACTGTTACTGAAAACCATGATAATCAATCATGTATGCTCAATCATACAGAAGAACAATTCTTCTGTAATGAGAAGAATATTGAATCTATCATTTAGGGATAGTCACCCCAATAGGCTTGAATGAGCTGATCAGTTTTTCATGACTCTTCTAATTGGACCAAATCCTTTTATGACGTGGATCCTGGTCTATAATAAGACTGTAGTCATGCACCTAAGTACCACCGGATTTTGGATTCCACGTGATCAACTAGGGAAATCCAAGTACAATATGGGATTCTAAGATCCCTTCAGCAATATGCCTTCATTTATCTGGAGTGTTTTGGATCCAAGTGCATAATATGACTGGTGTCCATCAGCACCTGGGCATAATAGTCTCTTTGATCCTCCTTTATTCTATGGCCAAAGATCAGGTGTAAAGGGATATCATACATAGTTCTTCCTCATCTGTGGCTTTTCCTTACATGTTTCCACACTTTGTGACTGCCCTGAAGATTTGAGTACCCTTTAAATACATATATACTTGTGAATTGGTCCTGAAGACTGTAAGTGGGACATCTATGTGACAAAGGTGGATATAACTATTGGCAGTTAGCTCCTCCCAAGCCATTATAAACTCTGTGATTATGCCATACTGACATTGTTCATTGCTCTGTTCTGAAGTGTATAAGTTTGTCAGCAATGGTGTTTTCTTTTATTGCACTCCTCTCAGCCATATTTTGTATTCCATTATTCTTCACTTGTGATTTAATTTTACTTCTGCCTACTAACTCTGCTTAAATTACTATATCTACTATAATATACTCTTGATGTTACATACATAGTCAAGTTAATTAAAGCTGCCCATTCATCTTTTATTTTTCTTCTATCTCTGCTAACCTCCATACTTCATCTCGCTTGATTATGTTTCTCTCATTATGATAATCATTTAATGCTGATGTTAGAGCCAGTTCAGCAAGGCAGCACACTAGCAGTCAGTGGCCTCTGGCACATTGCACAGCATGGTCATCCTATTACTATTGACGTGGTAACATGGGGATTATGTCTCTTTTCATTTCTATATTGGGTACCATGTTATTCCCTTGAGTAAGTGCTGACTAGATATGTGAAAATGACAATGATACATGGATGCATACATGGATGCATGTCTACAGTGCATTGCACAGCCCATTCTACATATATACAAATTTGATTCTCTGTAACTATTCTCTGTCAGTTGACACCCATTCCCCATTTTTAATTTTGCGTTTTCAACTTATATATGTACATTTTTTAGTTCTTGTATTATATAGGATAATTCATTCTCTATTCCTTACTAGTGATGAGCGAGCGTGCTCGGCCGATGCTCGGATCGGCTCGAGCATCGCTCTGCTCGGCACATGGCGGTACTCGTCGAGTACCGCCATGTGCTCTCCCGCCATGTTCGGGTGGCGGGGATCTGTGCCGGAAGAGGCACAGATCACAAGACGCTCCGCTGGACCACCAAGGACTGGAGGTACGGGGGCATTGCGGAGATGAAGGGGGCATTGCGGAGATGAAGGGGGACATTGTGGAAGAGGGGCATAGACTCTATGCCCCTCTTCCACAATGTCCCCCTTCATCTCCGCTATGCCCGTCTTCCACAATGTGCCCCTTCATCTCCGCTATGCCCCTCTTCCACAATGTCCCCCTTCATCTCCTCTATGGCATAGAGGAGATGAAGGGGGACATTGTGGAAGAGGGGCATAGCGGAGATGAAGGGGCACATTGTGGAAGAGGGGCATAGCGGAGATGAAGGGGCACATTGTGGAAGACGGGCATAGCGGAGCTGAAGGGGGACATTGCGGAGCTGAAGGGGGCATTCGGAGATGAAGGGGGCATAGCGGAGATGAAGGGGGCATTGACCAGGCACCCTCCCCTCATCAGAGCAGGGGGTGCCTGGTGTCGCCCCATTCATTCCAATGGGGCTCGGGTGCTCGGCCGAGCACTCGAGCCTCAGGGGGTGCTCGGTCAGAGCACCCGAGCATCGGGGTGCTCGCTCAACACTATTCCTTACCCTATACACGACACATTGTTACAAGCCTATCCTTAAAGGAGCAGTAAACCTTTTTTTATGAAAACATTTATGTCATAGAGTTTTTTCTACTGAGTTAAAAAAAGCCACTCTAACTGCTGTCAGTTGTTTTATTCAACATTTATAACAGTACAAATAATCCGGAAGTAAATTTACTGTGTTTACTTCCTGGAGGTGACTGCATGACTCAGAAGTTTCTACTACATTCTATGGAAAACAGTAAGCCACTGACTTTTCTCTCCATTAGAATTTTCTATAAACATAAAATGCTTAGGTATGCTTCCGTTCCCAGTGTGCTGATTGGGAGCTTAGAAAACTTACCCAGCCAATCATAGCGCTCTGTTTGCTGGCCCGGAGCACCAGCCAATCAGCATACGCAACCACCGCTTGAAACCCAAGCATATAGCGCAGCATTCGGGGACATGTAGTCAGCACACGCAAACCACCGCTTGAAACCCAAGTGTATAGAGTAGCATTCATTCAGGGTCATACACTCATTTGCTCAGGGTCACAAACACACACACTCATTCAATCAGGAATTTACCACTTGGAATGTGACCACTAGACGGTATTGCTAATGTAAAAAACACGAGTTTAAACTGTTATAACTCTGGAAATGTGCATCTTTCAGCAGTGGGAGTACACTTATTTTAGTCAACAGAATATATATTTTCATAAAAAAGTTTACTGCTCCTTTAATATGAATTCCTGACTCATCAATCATTAGTTACTGAGATCTGTGCAGAGCATTGTACCTGCTAATCATATTATTTGTAACGGACCCTAGGCCGTTACTTGGCCGCGATTTATAAAACTACGGCAGCCAGCTGCCTAAGGGTCATTTTGGCGGCCAGTGGATCAGAGTCTGACTGTTTAGTTGGAGTTACGTGGAGAACAGCTCCTCCAAAAGACTGAATTCACGGGTAGAACGGAGCCGTAGGCTGGCTGCTATGCGGGCAACCTGTACAGAAAAACCCCATAGACTTTACATGGGAAAGTAGGCGGCTCCCTGATTGGCCAATCTGAGTTAAAGGGACTCCATTCACTTTGCATGGGAAAAGTAGGCGCCCCTTGGATTGGCCAGTTAGCTGCCCGCCCACTGCTTCCAATTGGCTGAGACAGCAATGATGATCTTGGCCAGGACTGGCCATCGGATTCCAGGCTCCTGATTGGCCAGGGGTTGAAGTGGAATATCTTGATGTGGTTCACCATGTATATAAGACTGGAAGTTTGTACAATAAAGTGTGTGCAGTTTGAACTTCAACTGGCTCCTGTCTCTCTGTCGCTGGATGGTATCAAGGGACTTCTGTTGTCCCCCATCCCAGGAAGAAATGCTGCTTGAGTAAACGGTGGAGCTGCCTGCTTGCAGCTGACCTCTGGAGGGAGAAACCTGGAACGACGGCCTGAGTCCAACCCAAGGACTTGGGTATCCATTACACTGGTGGCAAGCGGTTGGATCGAACTGAAACCAGCCCAGCAGGGGGAGATATAGCCGCTGGCTTGACCCCGGTTTCAGCAACAGTTTGTGGGATCTTTTCTCTCACTTCACTGAGGGGATCCAGCCGGTTACTGATGGCAGCGCTAGAACCCTGGGACTATGTTGCGCCCAACTGGAGACAGACGGAGGAGCTACGGGCGCTGCGCTGGTCGCTGTTGGGGGACAATCCTCTACCAGAGTGGGAAGAAAGTCTGGCCTGCTACGTCGAAGAGGAGGTTCGTCTGTAAGACCGGTACACAGCCTTTCGCCATAAAGCGGAGCGGAAGGGCTACAGCTGGGCACCACCCTATGGCGTCCTGGATGGCTATGGATACGGCGGCCCTGGAATAGAATGGGCGCGCTTGTGGGACGACCACAACTTTGGCAGCAAGGAGGACGGCCGTTTTTGGGATATCCGGGATGCCCGTGAGGGGATGCTGGGTCTCTATGACGCTCCAGAGCTGGAGGGGGAACTTTGTGACCTTGCGGAGCAGGAGTGGCATCTGGAGAGAGCATACCAGAGTCTGTTCCGGAAGGTAGAAAGGCATGGTACAGGAGAGGGACCACGGACAGCCCACCTGTATCCTGCACCATCTGAAGAGTTGTCCATGCTACCCAACCTGCCCTGCCATAGCGGCTCTGTCTCCACAGCTGAACATCCAGTCAAGGAGTCCTGCGATCCGGTGTTGTGGAGGGTGCAGAAACTGCTGCCGTGCCTAGGACCCAACCCGGCGGAAGAAACAGTGGCCCAACTCACGATGGCGGTAGAGCAGCACTACTGTCAAGAACTCCGGCGCTCCAGTAATGACCTTGCCATGGGAAGTGGGACTGAGATCATTCCCAGTGGCAATATGGATCGTGAACTGGTGAGGGAGGAGGTGTGCCTCACCAGCAATTCTGACTATTTCCCTGCAAACCCTACAGTGGTGAGTGGAAGAAAACTCATTGACCCCTTGTCAAGGGAGACTGACCTGAGGAATGGGACTGCGGTCTTCCTCGAGGCAGAAAATGGCCCCACGGATGGGGCCCTGGAAGAAGAGAACTCCAGCGGACTGCAAGAGAGCAGTATCACTGGCGATTGTATTGTCCCTATGGACGGTGAACTGGTGGGTGGGAATGCGTTCCCCACCAGCCCCCCTGTGACCCCTGGCCTGGTGAGTAGGAGCGAGCTCACCAGGGCCTGGGAAACCCCTGCTGCGGTGGACGACACACCGGTCCCCACCAGCAGCCCCGGTCCGTTCCCTGAGGATGTTGCCCTGGAGAAAGAGGGAACTGTGCTATCCCAGTGCATGCACACAATTGCCAGGAGGACTGGACAGGTGTTCCCTCTTCGAACGAAAAGAGGCCCGGAAGTGGATGGCCTAGCAGAAGAGGAGCCCAGCAGGCCACCCCAAGGCAGGGCTGCTATGGCCCCTAGTAATCCTGAACTGGTGAGGGAAAAGGCATGTCTCACCAGCGACCCTGCATTTTGCCCGGAGAACCCCATACCTGCGAGTGGGAGAGAACTCTCCAGTCCCCCTTTAACCCCTGGCCCAGTGGGTGGGAGCGAGCCCACCAGGCCCTGTGAAAATACTGCTGTGATGAGTGGGACAACAGTCCTCATCCACAGCCCACCGCTTGTTGCCTGTTTGCCTGAGTCCCCAGCCTTGGTGAGTGGGACCGCTGTCCTCACCAGGGATGTTGGGGTGTCCCCTGGATTCCTTTGCCCCAGCCTGGTGGGTGGGAATGCATTCCTCACCAGGCCAGCCGTTATCCCAGCCTCAGGGAGTGGGACCACCGTCCTCCCTGGGGGCTGTTTGATTTACCCTAGTGAATCCATTTGCCCTGGATTGGTGAGTGGGAGTACACTCCTCACCGGTCCTCTGGATGCCCCTACCCTGGGCAAGAGGTCCACCAGTTTTGACAACAGCCCTTTGCATTTTGCCTCAACTCAGGAGAGTGGGAGCAGCTTCCTCTCCTGCCACCATGGGGCACGTGCCAAACCAAAATGGGGAGGTGTGCCCATCGCCCCCCAGCCTTGTAAGAGCACAGAGAACCCAGTGGCCAGTAGGACTCCTCCGCATGGACTGTTTATGGACCCTGAGCCACTGGTCCCAGACCCAGGAGGACCTGACCTTAGCTCTGTCGGGGGCATGGCTCATGAGAGACCTCCCAACTTGGTGCCAGCCAGGACCAAGAGGCACCGGATTCCATGGCCCAGGACCAAAAGGCCCCAGTTTAACCCTTGGCCCAGGACAAGGGGCGCATCTGCTGTTTACTGGCCCGGACAAAGGGCCCAACACTTTCCCTGGCCCGGACAAGGGTCTCCAGCCTTTACCTGGCCCGGACAAGAGGCTACCCTCCTCCACGCAGCAACGTGTCGGACCTCCCAAGCCAGCTTTCATCCAAGCTGCCTCTGGCTTGGGTCTCGAAGGGGGGGGGGAATGTAACGGACCCTAGGCCGTTAATTGGCCTCAATTTATAAAACTACGGCAGCCAGCTGCCTAAGGGTCATTTTGGCGGCCAGTGGATCAGAGTCTGACTGTTTGGTTGGAGTTACGTGGAGAACAGCTCCTCCAAAAGACTGAATTCACGGGTAGAACGGAGCTGTAGGCTGGCTGCTATGCGGGCAACCTGTACAGAAAAACCCCATAGACTTTACATGGGAAAGTAGGCGGCTCCCTGATTGGCCAATCTGAGTTAAAGGGACTCCATTGACTTTGCATGGGAAAAGTAGGCGCCCCTTGGATTGGCCAGTTAGCTGCCCGCCCACTGGTTCCGATTGGCTGAGACAGCAATGATGATCTTGGCCAGGATTGGCCATCGGATTCCAGGCTCCTGATTGGCCAGGGGTTGAAGCGGAATATTCAAAGATGCTTCAACCCCCTGGCCATTGTGTAAAGATGTGTATTCGAGTCCCTCATCCTTTTGTCACAGTATTTACCCCTCATCAGTCCCTTTGTATGAATAATGTATTCATGTCTGGCCCTTTGTGTTATGTTTACACCATCTGTCACTGTCCATTGTCTAGTATTGTATCTTGATGTGGTTCACCATGTATATAAGACTGGAAGTTTGTACAATAAAGTGTGTGCAGTTTGAACTTCAACTGGCTCCTGTCTCTCTGTCGCTGGATGGTATCAAGGGACTTCTGTTGTCCCCCATCCCAGGAAGAAATGCTGCTTGAGTAACCGGTGGAGCTGCCTGCTTGTAGCTGACCTCTGGAGAGAGAAACCTGGAACGACGGCCTGAGTCCAACCCAAGGACTTGGGTATCCGTTACACTATTCAATTGTCTACATTTTTTCAGATTTCAGTGTGTCACTTACAGCTTGTTTATATTGTGGGGGGTTTTTTCTGTCCCTGATGTGGAATTTGTTGTTTTATTTATGTCCTCATTTATGTTAATAGCACTTTGGTATCACTAACCCATTTTTTTTTTTACATTAGGTATACACTGAGCTGGCAATTTTGGTGTCTATCCACTGTGGGTGAATAGTTAAGGTTTTTTTTCCAATGTAACCTTGTTCTGAGGAAGGCTCCTGTCCTTTGCAACCAAAAGTTGATGTTGACCAATAAATTTGCTGTTACCATTATGCAACAGTATCCATTTTACCACCCTTCAAAGAATGATAGGCTAAGTCAGTCCTAATAATTATAGATCCTACTTCTCTGAGGTTTGTAGGTACTACAGTTAATGTACTAACCAAAACAGCTATCAGTGGATTACCTCTGAGGGCTTAGTGTTTTTGATCAGTTGTGAGTAGTGATGAGCGAGCACCCCAATGCTCGGATGTTCGGGTGCTCTGACCGAGCACCCCCTGAGGCTCGAGTGCTCGGCCGAGCACCCGAGCCCCATTGAAGTCAATGGGAGGACTCGAGCATTACACCAGGCACCCCCTGCTCTGATGAGGGGAGGGTGCCTGGTCCATAGGAAAAGGGCAGAAAAAGATGGAAACACTACAGAAATGGTTCAGGGACAGCATAGGGAGGATGTCTGGATGCACCTTGGACTCCAACATCGCTGCTGGGAACGATCTTTCGCCCGTAGTACGCCATTTTTACAGACTGACCGTAAAACACACAAAAAGGCAGATAAAAACGACTTTAGGCGAAAAATTGTTACCAAACAGTATTTGCTGTATATTTACTTGTATATCATCTGCAAATTCTGCAAAAAATTTCATCGATTTTTCGGAACTGAGGCCATGATTAAGAGGGAAACGTGCGCAGAGGCAAATTCTCCCAAAAATTTCCTTGATTTTTCTGAACTGAGGCCATGATTAAGAGGGAAACGTGCGCAGAGGCAAATTCTCCCAAAAATTTCCTTGATTTTCAGAACTGAGGCCATGATTAAGAGGGAAACGTGCGCTGAGCTGACCATCTAAAACATTATGGGTGAGGGTCTGCTGCAGAGCTGACCATCCTAAACATTATATGCGAAGGCCCGCTAGTGAGCTGACGCTATAAAACATTATATGAGAGGGCCCGCTAGAGAGCTGACCCAATAAAACATTATATGAGAAGGCCCGCTGGTGAGCTGACCTATATAAAAATTGGCAAACAGGGCCCGCTGGTGAGCTGGCCCTATATAAAAATTATATCACAGGGCCCGCTGGTGAGCTGGCCCTATATAAAAATTATATCCCAGGGCACGCTGGTGAGCTGGCCCTATATAAAAATTATATCCCAGGGCATATGGAAGAGGAGGAGGAGGATGAGAACATTAAGAGTCAACCATATACCCGTTTTTGGGGTGGAAGGGGTGAATGGGAATACAGAGTATTCCCATCATTGTAAATAACATATATAAAGTGAGTTTATGTTCCCCCGGGGCTTTCCTCCAGTGGAGTGGAGAAGTCAGGGGAAATCCAGGCCTTGTTCATTTTTATAAGTGTCAACCTATCAGCATTGTCGGTGGAAAGGCGGATACGCTTATCTGTTATGATGCCACCAGCAGCACTAAATACCCGCTCAGACAGAACGCTGGCGGCAGGGCAGGCCAGCACCTCCAAGGCGTAGAGTGCCAGTTCATACCACGTGTCCAGCTTGGACACCCAGTAGTTGTAAGGCACAGAGGGATCATTGAGGACGCTGACACGGTCTGCTACGTACTCCTTCACCATCTTCCAAAACTTTTCCCTCCTTGTGACACTAGGCTGCGCATCAGGGTGAGGGTGCTGGCGGGGTGTCATGAAGGTGTCCCACGCCTTGGAGAGTGTTGCCCTGCCTTTCTCGGAACTGCTGTGTGCTCCCCTTTTCTCCCCTTCTCGGTTGGCCAAGGTAGCACGTACTCTGCCGCCAGCGTTGTCAGATGGAAAATTTTGGAGCAATTTTTCAACAAGAACCTTCTGGTATTGCACCATTTTGCTTGTCCTCTCCACCGGAGGAATGAGAGATGAGAAATTCTCTTTGTAGCGGGGGTCCAGAAGGGTGAACACCCAGTAATCCGTGTTGTCTAAAATGCGTACAACGCGTGGGTCACGGGAAAGGCAGCCTAACATAAAGTCAGCCATGTGTGCCAGAGTACCAACAGTCAAGATTTCGCTGTCCTCACCAGGAGGCTGACTCTCAATATCCTCATCCTCTTCCTCCTCTTCTGCCCACCCACGCTGAAGAGATGGAACTAAAGTTCCATGGCTACCCTCTGTAGCGGAGGCAACCGTGTCTTCCTCCTCCTCCTCCTCCTCCTCCTCCTCCTCCGCCTCCTCCGCCTCCTCCAATTGTCGCTGAGAAGACGAAGTGAGGGTGCTCTGGCTATCACCTTGTGTAAGCTCTTCCTCCCCCATTTCCACCTCTTCCACATGCAAAGCGTCGGTTTTAATTGTGAGCAGCGAGCGTTTCAGTAGACACAGAAGTGGGATGGTTACACTGATAATAGCGTTATCGCCGCTCACCATCTGTGTCGATTCCTCAAAATTGCGTAAAACCTCGCAGAGGTCTGACATCCATTCCCACTCCTCACTTCTGATTACAGGAAGTTGAACGGAGAGGCGACGACCGTGTAACAGCTGGTACTCCACTACTGCCCTCTGCTGCTCACAAAGCCGGGCCAACATGTGGAAGGTGGAGTTCCAGCGCGTGCTCACGTCACACAGCAGCCGGTGAGCTGGCAATTGTAAGCGCTGCTGCAGCTTCAACAGGCCGGCCGAAGCTGTAGATGACTTACGGAAATGTGCACACACGCGGCGCACCTTGGTCAAGAGATCATGCACATTGGGGTAGGTTTTTAGAAATCGCTGCACCACTAAATTAAATACATGCGCTAGGCATGGTACGTGTGTGAGCTTGCCGAGCTCCAAAGCCGCCACCAAGTTACGCCCATTATCACACACAACCATGCCTGCTTGCAGGTTGAGTGGCGAGAGCCACTGCTCGGTCTGGTGACTAATCCCCTGCAACAGCTCTGAGGCCGTGTGCTGTTTGTCCCCAAGGCAGATCAGCTTCAGCACGGCCTGTTGACGCTTCCCCACTGCAGTGCTACACTGCTTCCAGCTACTGGCTGATGGGGGAGTGGCGGTGTGTGTAGAGAATTCGGAGGTGGAAACGGAGGAGGAGGAGCCAATAACGTAGGTGCTGGTGGAAACCCTGATGGAGGTAGGGCCCGCAATCCTCGGCGTGGGTAGCACCCGTGCCATCCCAGGGTCCGAGTCGCTCCCAGCCTCCACGACATTCACCCAGTGTGCCGTCAGGGAAATGTAGCGTCCCTGGCCACAAGCACTTGTCCATGTGTCAGTCGTTAAGTGGACCTTCCCAGTAACTGCGTTGGTCAGGGCACGGGTGATGTTACGGGACACATGGTGGTGTAATGCGGGGATGGCACACCGGGAAAAGTAGTGGCGGCTGGGGACCGCGTACCGAGGGACAGCTGCTGCCATCAGGCTGCGGAAGGACTCAGTGTCCACAAGCCTAAATGGCAGCATTTCGATGGCCAGTAATTTTGAAAGGTGTGAGGTTAGTGCTATGGCCTGTGGGTGGGTGGCTGGGTATTTTCTCTTGCGCTCAAATGCCTGGGGTAACGACATTTGGACGCTGTGCTGGGACAGGGAAGTGGATGTGGTCGCTGATGGTGCTTCAGATGCTACAGGTGCAGGGCGGGAGGTATGCGGGCCTGCGCCTTCGACAGGCGATTGGCCGGCACCGAAAACAGGGGAAGAGGAGGCAGTGGTGTGGCCTGCAGACACAGATGGGCGATCCAGGCGTTCCTCCCACTTACTACGGTGCTTGGATGCCATGTGTCGGATCATGCTGGTGGTGGTGAGGTTTCTAGTGTTCATGCCTCGGCTCATTCTGGTGTGGCACAGGTTGCAAACTACAAATCTTTTGTCGTCCGCACTTTCCTTAAAAAAACGCCATACCGCGGAACACCTACCCCTTGGCAAGGTAGATTTACGCAAGGGGGTGCTCCGTGGAACATTTGCGGGCCGGTTTGGTGCGGTCCGCCTTCTTTCTGTAGCCACACCACTGCCTCTTCCAGCCTGTTGCGGTGCTGCAGATGGCTCACCCTCAGGACTGCTGTCATCGCTCGGCTCTACACCTTCCCAGGTGGGGTCAGTCACCTCATCGTCCACCAAGTCCTCCTCCACTTCCTCACTCTGATCATCCTCCTCAAGTCTTGATCCCACCACATACTCGGTCATTGACAACTGTATAACATTCTCCTCAACAAGGTCTTGAGAAGGAAATAGTGGTTGATTTAATGGCAACTGTGTCTCATCATCATCATCATCATCCACTACTTCCTTTGACCTTAAATGCCGTTCACATCTGTCATCTTCTTGTGATTGGGTAGCCTCTAGAGGTTGTGAATCAGGGCACAAGATGTCATGTTCCTCTGCAAGCGTGCTTGGAGAGAGGGTCAAATGAAGGATTGGTGATGAGACGAGCTCATCACTATATCCCAGTGTGGGATCACTTCTTTGACCAGACCGTGTATGGTGGGAGGAAGGATGATCAGAGTGAGGATTATGTTGACCAGACTCTTGGCTACTGAGAGTGGACTTGGTGGAAGACAGGGTGGTGCTTAACCGACTGGAAGCAGTATCAGCTGTCATCCAACCGACCACCTGTTCGCACTGGTCGGACCTCGAGAGTGATGTCCTGCGACGCCCTGTGAAATCAGACATGAAGCTAGGTATGGTGGATGTCTTTCTTTCTTGTGCTCTGGCACCAGGCACAGTTTCTCCGCGTCCTGACCCGCGCCCTGAACTTTCAGGATCACGTCCACTTCCCCGTCCCTTTTTACCCGCCTTCTTCATCTTACACGATATATATGACTTTAATATATATGAGTTTGAAAACTTAACAGTATTTCTTACTATTCTGCAACTCTGCAGAGTACACAGAATAGGCTGCTAAACGGCGGTGAAACACACTGAATGGAATATGTGACTTTAATATTTGAGTTTGAAAACTTAACAGTATTTCTTACTATTCTGCAACTGTTCAGAGTACACAGAATAGGCTGCTAAACGGCGGTGATACACACTGAATGGAATATGTGACTTTAATATTTGAGTTTGAAAACTTAACAGTATTTCTTATTATTCTGCAACTGTACAGAGTACACAGAATAGGCTGCTAAACTGCGGTGAAACACACTGAATGGAATATGTGACTTTAATATTTGAGTTTGAAAACTTAACAGTATTTCTTACTATTCTGCAACTCTGCAGAGTACACAGAATAGGCTGTTAAACGGCGTTGAAACACACTGAATGGAATATGTGACTTTAATATTTGAGTTTGAAAACTTAACAGTATTTCTTATAATTCTGGAACTGTACAGAGTACACAGAATAGGCTGTTAAACGGCGGTGAAAGACACTGAATGGAATATGTGACTTTAATATTTGAGTTTGAAAACTTAACAGTATTTCTTATAATTCTGGAACTGTACAGAGTACACAGAATAGGCTGTTAAACGGCGGTGAAAGACACTGAATGGAATATGTGACTTTAATATTTGAGTTTGAAAACTTAACAGTATTTCTTACTATTCTGCAACTCTGCAGAGTACACAGAATAGGCTGTTAAACGGCGTTGAAACACACTGAATGGAATATGTGACTTTAATATTTGAGTTTGAAAACTTAACAGTATTTCTTATAATTCTGGAACTGTACAGAGTACACAGAATAGGCTGTTAAACGGCGGTGAAAGACACTGAATGGAATATGTGACTTTAATATTTGAGTTTGAAAACTTAACAGTATTTCTTACTATTCTGCAACTCTGCAGAGTACACAGAATAGGCTGTTAAACGGCGTTGAAACACACTGAATGGAATATGTGACTTTAATATTTGAGTTTGAAAACTTAACAGTATTTCTTATAATTCTGGAACTGTACAGAGTACACAGAATAGGCTGTTAAACGGCGGTGAAAGACACTGAATGGAATATGTGACTTTAATATTTGAGTTTGAAAACTTAACAGTATTTCTTATAATTCTGCAACTGTACAGAGTACACAGAATAGGCTGTTAAACGGCGGTGAAACACACTGAATGGAATATGTGACTTTAATATTTGAGTTTGAAAACTTAACAGTATTTCTTACTATTCTGCAACTCTGCAGAGTACACAGAATAGGCTGTTAAACGGCGTTGAAACACACTGAATGGAATATGTGACTTTAATATTTGAGTTTGAAAACTTAACAGTATTTCTTATAATTCTGGAACTGTACAGAGTACACAGAATAGGCTGTTAAACGGCGGTGAAAGACACTGAATGGAATATGTGACTTTAATATTTGAGTTTGAAAACTTAACAGTATTTCTTATAATTCTGCAACTGTACAGAGTACACAGAATAGGCTGTTAAACGGCGGTGAAAGACACTGAATGGAATATGTGACTTTAATATTTGAGTTTGAAAACTTAACAGTATTTCTTATAATTCTGGAACTGTACAGAGTACACAGAATAGGCTGTTAAACGGCGGTGAAAGACACTGAATGGAATATGTGACTTTAATATTTGAGTTTGAAAACTTAACAGTATTTCTTATAATTCTGGAACTGTACAGAGTACACAGAATAGGCTGTTAAACGGCGGTGAAAGACACTGAATGGAATATGTGACTTTAATATTTGAGTTTGAAAAATTAACAGTATTTCTTACTATTCTGCAACTCTGCAGAGTACACAGAATAGGCTGTTAAACGGCGTTGAAACACACTGAATGGAATATGTGACTTTAATATTTGAGTTTGAAAACTTAACAGTATTTCTTATAATTCTGGAACTGTACAGAGTACACAGAATAGGCTGTTAAACGGCGGTGAAAGACACTGAATGGAATATGTGACTTTAATATTTGAGTTTGAAAACTTAACAGTATTTCTTATAATTCTGCAACTGTACAGAGTACACAGAATAGGCTGTTAAACGGCGGTGAAAGACACTGAATGGAATATGTGACTTTAATATTTGAGTTTGAAAACTTAACAGTATTTCTTATAATTCTGGAACTGTACAGAGTACACAGAATAGGCTGTTAAACGGCGGTGAAAGACACTGAATGGAATATGTGACTTTGATATTTGAGTTTGAAAAATTAACAGTATTTCTTACTATTCTGCAACTCTGCAGAGTACACAGAATAGGCTGTTAAACGGCGTTGAAACACACTGAATGGAATATGTGACTTTAATATTTGAGTTTGAAAACTTAACAGTATTTCTTCCTATTCTGCAACTCTGCACAGTACACAGAATGTGCTGCTAAACTGCGGCGAAGCACACTGAATGGAATATGTGACTTTGATATTTGAGTTTGAAGACTTAACAGTATTTCTTCCTATTCTGCAACTCTGCACAGTACACAGAATGTGCTGCTACACTGCGGCGAAGCACACTGAATGGAATATGTGACTTTGATATTTTAGTTTGAAGACTTAACAGTATTTCTTCCTATTCTGCAACTCTGCACAGTACACAGAATGTGCTGCTAAACTGCGGCGAAGCACACTGAATGGAATATGTGACTTTGATATTTGAGTTTGAAGACTTAACAGTATTTCTTCCTATTCTGCAACTCTGCACAGTACACAGAGTGTGCTGCTAAACTGCGGCGAAGCACACTGAATGGAATATGTGACTTTGATATTTTAGTTTGAAGACTTAACAGTATTTCTTCCTATTCTGCAACTCTGCACAGTACTCAGAATGTGCTGCTAAACTGCGGCGACGCACACTGAATGGAATACGTGACTTTGATATTTTAGTTTGAAGACTTAACAGAATGTGCTCTAATCTGCAACTTTGCACACTAAACAGAATGTGCTCTAATCTGCAACTTTGCACACTAAACAGAATGTGCTCTAATCTGCAACTTTGCACACTAAACAGAATGTGCTCTAATCTGCAACTGTGCACACTAAACAGAATGTGCTCTAATCTGCAACTTTGCACACTAAACAGAATATATATATATTTTTTTTTTTTTTTTTTTGTTTTTTTCCCCCCACACCAAATAACCTGCTGCCCCCACACACAGTAGTCCTAAAAAGGACTTTTGGTTCTTTTTTTTTCACAATTTTTGTTTTTTTCCTCCCTACACTGCCTTTCCCTTCCTATCCTCAGCTCTCCCTGGCTCAGACTGAGCCGAACTCGCTGGTCAGGTGCTATACAGCACCTGACCACGGGTTCTGGCCAGCCAATCAGTGTAATGCCAGCAGCCAACATGGCTGCTGGCATTACACCGATGTCAGAGCCTCCCTGCACGTTTATTGGCTGCGCAGCAGCCGCAAAACGTGCGGGGAGGAGACCCGAACATGGCGGGCGAGCACATGCGGTACTCGTACGAGTACCGCCATGTGCCGAGCAGAGCGATGCTCGAGCCGATCCGAGCATCGGCCGAGCATGCTCGCTCAACACTAGTTGTGAGCTACTCTTGATCAATAGAGAAATAGATACAGGATGCCAACTGTTTGAGCGATCATGCACTGTGATCTGATTGATGAAGTTATATTAAAATTATATCTGGGGATATATATTCAGACTAAACGTGGAGCACTGCAGATCAAGTCTGGGAGCATTATAAACTCATCTATCCACCTGTTCTGTGCACCGTTCCCATTCCATACTAATGTGTTAAAGGTTTCCTTGGAGCATCGTACATGGGCAAGTTTGCCTGTTCAAAGATGGCTGCATTTCCTTGATGGAAGAGTAGAAAGCCTTGCATTAGTAAATCATATGTGCAATGGAAGAAGGCAAAAAATACTCTTGTTCCATTCTACTAGAATAGGCAGTCATAACCAGGAGGGTAAAAAATCTATATAACAATCCACGCACACTCTATCACCAAGAGTATGTGTGACTATATATAAGAGATGTCAAATAATACTAGATTTATATCTTATGGTAAAATCGACAATTATATGAGATTTTTTAACATGAAGACTATTGACTTCAAAAAGCATTTCAAAGTATCAGTCAACCAGGAAGTATTGAAAACAGTCTCTTGTGAAGATCTTATCACAGTTAATCTTCTTCCCTCACTTCGTTAACCTTCTTTGCTTCAAATTCTATGCAGGAAAGTATCACACAGTTATTTCTAAGTTGCAATCAATTCCTTCTGATCACTTTACACAGTTAAATGTCCATGGGAATCTAGTCCGCGCTTTCCCATCAAAGACAATACAAACAGACCATAGTGTAGTATCTAATACATACGGGAGCCCTTCCCCCGCTAGTTATACTCACACTCTTACGGTCTTTTAGCGCATATCTTAAAACTGGATTAATTAATCAAATCCGGACAACGTCCTTAAAAGCATATTTTATTCTAAAACCAAACATAAATGAATCAGCAGTATCCGTATGGATATAATAACCCAAAACCCCATAGAATTTTACCGACAAGCAGCAATGAGTCCTCTCCAATTAATCTGGAACCCAAACTTTGGCGTCTGATGTCACTACTGGAATTATCACATACAAAGGGGTATATCTCTCTCATATCCTTATCTTTTAACAAAATGGGCCAATATTTATTTAATATCTTTGTTACTGCCAAATGATCTTCACTATATTTTGTTATGAAAGGCATTCTATATTCCTTCTGATCTTCCTTCTTTTTACTTTTACTTATTAGACAACTCCTGTCTAATTCCCTTACTCCATTTAAACCTTTCTTTAAAATCTTCCCCGGATATTTTTCAGCCGAAAACTGTTTGCTCATATCCTCTGCTTTAAGGAAAGGTTTAGATGGAGGAGTTGTCTAATAAATAAAAGTAAAAAGAAGGACAGGGCCGGATTTGTCAATAGGCAGACAAGGCACTTGCCTAAGGCGCCTGATTTTCAGGGGCACCTGGTAATGGCCTACCATTCTGCCCCAGGGTGCTTAATAATAATAATAATAATGCTGTGTCACACAGTACTGTACTGCCACTTAATTTAAAAATAATTATGCTGCGTGAAGCTGTGCCTGTGCTCGCTTGCCCTGTGCCGCCCCATGTGACCAACAGCTGTGTGCCACTGCGTACATTCTCATTGGTCTCGCTGGGATCTCCTGTAACTTCATGAGTCCAACAATGCCGATGCATGTAGTGGCAGCCAGGCACTTCATCGTAGCTTGCGCGGCTGCATGAAAGCCACAGGAAGCAGCCTACGGCCTAGATCTTGTGGCTGTGCACAGAGCGATGGAGTGTCGTGTGTGGTTGGCTCAGTGGAGATACAAACAACTAACAAAATAATGCCAAGAAAAATATTTTCTTTTTATTGGAACACACCTCAGGTCCCAAATGCTTATATATAAACAGACAGGAGATGTTGAAGACATTCAGAGTAACACATATTTAAAAGTATAGTTTTATTAAAAGCTTATTAAAATAATTTAAAACCTTGATCCAAAAGCTCCCTACAATTTCTAAGGGTAGCTTAAATAATGCACACAATGTCCTTATTAGTAGCTAGAGATCCTGCTTTACCAGTGAATAAAGGAATTGTCCTAAAAGGGACCTTGTACCTTTTAACCAGTCATTTGTTTGCTAAGGCATAGGTGGGGCTAGGGGCACTGGAGGGCATTGTGCCTAGGGGCGCCTGAGATGTAAGTCCAGCCCTGAAGAAGGAAGATCAGAAGGAATATAGAGTGCCTTTCATAACAAAATATAGTGAAGATCATGTGGCAGTAACAAAGATATTAAATAAATATTGGCCCATTTTGTTAAAAGATAAGGATACAAGAGAAATACTACCAGAAAGACCTCAGAAAGTTTTTAAAAGGGCACCGAATCTGAAAGATAAAATCATCCATAGCTTCATAAAAGATGCACCAAAAAAGAGCTACTTCCATGAAGAGTTAAAGGGCTTTTCCAGATGCGGGAAATGTAAAGCAAGCAGATTAAGCTATAATAAAAAATGAGTTGAAAAAAAATTTAAATCTAATGTCACAGATAAGATTTTTGAAATAAAGAAATTTATGACGTGTAAGAGCGAAAATGTAGTATATTTGCTGGAATGCCTGTGTGGTCTCCAGTATGTGGGTCGCACGATATGCCCCTTACACGTCAGAATTAATGAACATTTTTGGAATGTGAGGACACAATCAAAACCTCATAGTGTTTCTAAACATTGCATGAATTTTCATGGCTGTAATCCTGAGAAGCTGAAATTTATGGCAATAGACCAAGTGGAAAAGAATTGGAGAGGAGGAGACATGGTTAAAACTAGCGGAGGAAGGGCTCCCATATGTATTAGATACTACACTATGGTCTGTTTGTATTGTCTTTGAAGGAAAACGCGGACCAGATTCCTGTGGAGTGTAACACATATTTAAAAGTATAGTTTTATTAAAAGCTTATTAAAATAATTTAAAACCTTGATCCAAAAGCTCCCTACAATTTCTAAGGGTAGCTTAAATAATGCACACAATGTCCTTATTAGTAGCTAGAGATCCTGCTTTACCAGTGAATAAAGGAATTGTCCTAAAAGGGACCTTGTACCTTTTAACCAGTCATTTGTTTGCTAAGGCATAGGTGGGGCTAGGGGCACTGGAGGGCATTGCGCCTAGGGGCGCCTGAGATGTAAGTCCAGCCCTGAAGAAGGAAGATCAGAAGTAATATAGAGTGCCTTTCATAACAAAATATAGTGAAGATCATGTGGCAGTAACAAAGATATTAAATAAATATTGGCCCATTTTGTTAAAAGATAAGGATACAAGAGAAATACTACCAGAAAGACCTCAGAAAGTTTTTAAAAGGGCACCGAATCTGAAAGATAAAATCATCCATAGCTTCATAAAAGATGCACCAAAAAAGAGCTACTTCCATGAAGAGTTAAAGGGCTTTTCCAGATGCGGGAAATGTAAAGCAAGCAGATTAAGCTATAATAAAAAATGAGTTGAAAAAAAAATTTAAATCTAATGTCACAGATAAGATTTTTGAAATAAAGAAATTTATGACGTGTAAGAGCGAAAAGATATTAAATAAATATTGGCCCATTTTGTTAAAAAGGCCGTTACTTTGCAGAGATGGGGAAAACTATGGAAGCCTTCCGCCTAAGGGTCATTGTGGCGGCCGTGGATCAGTGTCAGGCAGTCTGGTTAGGGGTTATGTGAAGAACAGCTCCTCCAAAAGACTGAATTCACGGACTATAACCCGTCCCCAGGGTGGCTGCTGTGTGGGGCAAACTATTCAAAAGCCCCATAGACTTAACATAGGAGGGTAGGCAGCTTCCTGATTGGCCAGTCTGAGTTAAAGGGACTCCATTGACTTTGCATGGGAAAAGTAGGCGCCCTTTGGATTGGTCTGTTGTTTGCCCGCCTACCAGTTCTGATTGGCTGAGATGGCCATGATGATCATGGCCAGGATTGGCCATCAGATTCCAGACTCCTGATTGGCCAGGGGTTGAAGTATGAATAAGCGCATATGAAGTGCGAAACGCGTGAGACAATGTCGAAGCAACTGTTCTGCTAAGAATGTTAAGTGTCATCTCTGCTTTCCATATATGCCACTTGGAGTCTGTATATGTTTTTTAATTATGGATCAATAAAGCTTTTTGATTTTACAAGTGGGCTGTTTTCGATCCGGAGTGCCGCCATAACTAGATGCAATATCTCAATGGCCGGAAATGTTACAGTGGCACTGTTGCTGCACCAGCCTATGGTGATTTATGGTCAACTGACCAGAGCTGTCCATAGAATGGTGTAGCCACTGTAACATTTCAGGTCACTGAGACATTGCACCTAAAAAATTAAAGTCTGAGCTGCAATAACTTTTGAATAAAACACCTCTTAGCAGTGGGAGTACCCTTGTTTTATTCAGGAGGATAAACCCTATAATATATATTTGTTTTAAATCTTAAGTGTTACAATCCTTTTAAGGAGAGTGTTTGTGTGTGGGAGAGAGATGTGTTTGTGTATAACAGGAAACATGGGGTTTCCACTCCAAACTCAACAAGCTGTAGAGTAACATGAGTATAGCTCATATGATTTCCCTACTCCTATGTACCATCAGCATTGTGCCTAAGCACAAGCGCAGGAGGATGACATAATCTTACCTTAGCAAACCACCTCTCTGCATCAGATACAGGCAAGTGCAAGGTGAGAGCACACACTGCATTTTCTGGAGGATTGCCCTCTTTGCTCCTAAGTACAGGCCAATGCACTGGCAATCCACTAGAACATTTGAGCTTATGTTTAGCATGTTTACACCCTCTATGCTTTGCAGATAGAATCTAAATTGCAATGTCAAATTCCACTGATTCTATCAATTTTAATGTTACACATGATGTTATAAAAATACAGGGGTTAATGTTTATAGAAATATATATCCCACATTTTTCAGCTTTTGTTTATTTCAATGAGAGCTTGCTGTTAGCTTAAAAAAACAGTTATTTACCTTTTAATATTCCTTTGGGTCATGTATTAAAGTCACCTAGGTGAAAAACTGTGGCACGGTAAGGGCAGAAAATATTTACAAAGAAAATGTGGATCAATTTAGGAATAAAACAATTGCACATTATGTATTAAAGAAAAAGCCCATTAAAAATCAATATGATTTTTGAAGGTGCAAGTGTTTTGCTTCAGAATTGCTCCACATTTACCTTCATACAAATAGTATGTTTCTGCCCTGATGTGTTTCTGCTCTGACTTTGTCCCACTTTTTCACCTAGGAGACTTAAGTACATAAATTACATTGGGATGAATGTAGAAAATGTATTCTGCTCTAATGCAGGATTGATGTTATACATAGTACAGATTTCCTCTCCATAACACCATTTGTCCCAAGAGGAGGACAAGAGGGTAGTTTCCAGGAGGTTCATTCCTTATTGCTTTGCTTAGATCAATGTACTAAGTGAGGAATAGAGGAAATGATGTATGTGTGCGCTCACCATTTCCCTGTACATGCTATGAAGCTGGAGTGTGGGCCTTGCTGATATTAATGTTAATATTAATGTTTCACAAAAAAAGCAGCTCCAATTAATCTTCAGAGTATTTGGGCCATGGAGAGTGTTATTTCAATAATGTCAGAGTTGTAGTTCAAGAGTAATTTAAGTGTCCCCCTCCCATCGATTTTACCTAGTGTAAGCCACCTCCCCTCAGATGTGGAATCTGGTCACTTGACTGGACAGCTTGCAGGGACAATCTTCTTACTGTGAGCATTGCCCCCCTTGACAGTTTTTTCAAATCTTTCCTTATGCTCCCTCTCTACGATCCATTAGGACAGTTTTGCTGCTCTGAGGTGAGCACTGTTACAACTCGGACAGTATTGAAATAACACTCTCCATGCCCCAAATGCTATGAAGATTAATTGGAGCTGCTTTTATTGTGAAGCATTACTATCCCTTTAAAGTCCAATGCTGGTTTAGTGTATCCGCCAGTTTGCATTACAGCTATCGTGGACCTGTCACCTTAAAGCGGAACTACCACCCATGACTAAATCTGGCCCAAGTAAATACCCATCTGGCGACTAGCTGCTCATTAGCGCTAGTCACCAGAAATATTACCTGATGTTTAAGAAATGTACACTGTTCCTGGACTGACAGGCAGGAAACAGCACAGACATCTTCCCATAGTGATGTCTGCACTCTGCACTGTCAGTCCCTTTTGGAGCCGAACGGCTCCTAGCAATGCCTCGTGGAGCAGGCTGGGACTGACAATGCACACGCAGGCATCACTATGGGAAGATGTCTGCGCTGTTTCCTGCCTAGACACTTATTTAACTGACTTACCTGTGTCCGCTGTTTTTAAGTTTGTACAACAATATGGTGAAGAGGAGATGAAAACAAAGTGGCACTTCCCGAAGATAGCTATAATCCACCAATAGTTGGAGCTTGAAATCTCATAACTTTGCATAACTTTGATGCTATAACAAAATGACTATCCAGTTGAACATTTTATTTCAAAAGATTTTTATTAGGTTAAAAGTTGTATACAAGCGAACAGATACAATGATAAGACAGATCACGAGGTGACCATAAAAGAACCTTCAGAACAGACATAAAGGGTATTACATCAAATACAGAATATAGACATGCACTGAAACATTGAATGATGAAATAAATATGGACTTATCATGTAACCAAAGGCCAAAGATAAAGTTCGCTATAGCTAAAGCTATCATCAACCTTTTTATTAAGGAAGAGAGAAAAAAAGGAAAATAGAAGAAAAAGAAAAGAAAAAAAAAAGGGGGGGAGGAAAAAGGGAAGAGAAACGTGAGGATAAGAGGGAGCGATATAGAGAAGAGTGGGGAGTGAAGAGGGAAGAGGGGGAAAGAAGAAAAAAAAAGATGAAACAGGAAAGGGGAGAGAGCATGAGGAGGAGAAAGAAGGAAAGGTAGTAGAAGAGAGGAGCTACAGGATTGACAAAGAAACTCGAGACAGTGCTAATTGGATCTAAATCTAGGTCTGAGTCTAGAGCTGAGTCTAGGGCTGAGTCTGGGGCTGAAGCTGAGTCTAGGGGCCCGTCTGGGTCTACAGAGAACCATCAGGGGAAACAACTAGTGTACATCGTGGTGGAGATGCAGGTTTAGCTGCGGACCAATTGGAAATCCAGTCAGAGAAAGCGGAAGGGTCTTTTCTTTTATTAATCCAAGCCAGCTTAGTAAATAAAAGATGGTCTTCAACCAATGACAACCAGTCCCTAAACGTAGGAGGAGAGGTGGATTTCCAGTGAAGGGGTATAAGGGCTTTTACTGCATTCAACATGGTTAAGAGCAGTAATTTATGAAGTCGGGAGCCTGGAGGTAGATCTTTATATAAAAGCAATTGCCAAGGGTCGTCAGTAAGCTTAATGTGTAGAACACATTCTATATGGGAAATACATTGCGACCAAAAAGGTCTGATGAGAGAGCATTCCCACCAAATATGGAGATATGTGCCTGTAGCTTGTAAACATCTCCAGCATGTAGCTGGGGTAGCTGGGGATATTGAATGGAGTCTCGCTGGTGTATACCATCTCGTCAGGAGTTTGAGATTCATCTCTATTAAATTAGCCGAGATAGAAGAGGAGTGCACTAAGGAGCAAATAGAAGTCCAATCCGATATAGAGAGAGTAGATTTCAACTCTTTTTCCCACGCAACAGCGTAAGGGGGTTTCTCCATGGTGTCCGTGGAGGAAAGAAGAGTATACATGGAACCGATCGTTTTCGACCTGGGTTTGTCCAATGAGAGGAAGAAAGATTCAAATTTGGATAAAGGGCGAGAAAAGCAACGAGTAATATCAGGTTGAGAGAGAAAATGTTTGATCCTTAGATAAGTCCAGAGTTCACTAGATGGTAAATTAAAGCGGACTTGTAATTCTGGAAAAGGAGTCACCTGTGTGGAGTCTCTAAGATGTCTCAGTTGAAGGTCCTTGAGGGAAGCCCATTTCGGATATTGAGAAGCGGGTAAGGAATATTTTGATTGAATTGGGGCAAACATAATCGAGAAGGGGGAAGGTAGCGGAAGTAAATTTTTGAGTTTGTTAATTTGAGTCCAAGTGCGGAGTACAGTACGAATAATTGGATGTTCTAGAGGGTAAGAGCTCCGATCTGTGGAGGGCCGCAAAGCTACGATAAGAGGGTCGAAGGTCGAGCAGTAAGAACGTTCTAATGAAACCCATAGCTTATGCAATCTATTATTCTGCCAGTCAGGAATAGAAGCCAAAAGAACTGATTGATAGTAGCGTCGTATATCTTGAACCCCGAGGCCTCCGGCAGATTTTTTCATACATAAAATACGTTGATTCAGTCTGGGTTTCTTCTTACCACACAAGTAAGAGGATAAGATCTTTGCAGTAAGTTTGAAAAAATTTGCAGGGAGGGGAATGGGAAGAGTTTGGAAGAGATAGAGGAATCGAGGAAGTATCATCATTTTAATCGTGTTCATCCTCCCCAACCACGAAATATACAAGGGGGCCCATTTACTGGGATCCTGTTTTACCTTCTGAAGTAATGGGAGATAATTCAGACGATATAATGAAGAGAAGTGTGGAGGAATACGCGTTCCTAAATACGAAAGCGAAGAAGAGGACCATTTCAGGTGAAAGGAAGAGGTAAGAGCTGAGAGAGTGTCTGCGTCCAAAAACAAAGGTAAGGCCTCGGATTTCTGAAGATTGATTTTAAAATCAGATAGTTTAGAGAAGGTGTTGTAGAGAGGAAGTGGTCAGGAGTATATCATCTGCAAAGACTGATAGTTTATATACCGTGTCAGACACAGAGATTCCGGGAATTAGTGGATTAAAGCGGATGTGTTGGGCGAGAGATTCCATCACTAGAATGAATAACAAGGGAGACAGAGGACAACCTTGTCTTGTGCCATTTGAGATACTAAAGGGAGCGGATAGGTGGCCGTTAACCCTAACTTTGGCATTCGGATTATTGTATAATGTCTGGACATAAGAAATAAAGTTCGGGCCTAACCCTGAAATGACTCAAAGAGGAAAGCATAAAAGACCAATTCACACGGTCGAACACTTTTTCGGCGTCAGTTGTTAAAAAAATTGTCTGAAGTTTAAGCTGTTCGACATGATGAAGCAATGAAAGGACTTTTCTCGTGTTATCTCTCGCCTCTCGATTAGGAGTAAATCCTGTCTGGTCTAAATGTATAAGTGATGGCAGGGCTTTTTGAGTCTGTTGGCTAGTATTTTCGCATATAGTTTAATATCTAGATTGAGAAGAGATATGGGTCTATAATTGGAACATAAGGCATGGTCTTTCCCAGGTTTGGGTATCACTGTTATATGGGCTTCAGTCATTCCAGGGTGACTAGAGACCTCTGTTGGCAAGGCATGAAAACAGGCAGCCAAGAGTGGGGTAAGTAGATCACTGAAGGATTTATAATAGGCTTGGGAGAAGCCATCTGGCCCCGGACTATGTCCCAAAGGGAGAGAGTGGATCGCTAGACGGATCTCATCTTCCGAAATCGGAAGTTCTAGAGAATGGAGTAAAGAGCAGTCAAGTTGGGGAAGATTAGCAGATCTGAGGTAACCGTTGATGTCTGATAAATCTGGAGGGGGCGTTGAAGAAGACAAACGGATATTGTACAGTTTTTCATAGTAAGAACGGAAACACTCTGCAATATCAACAGAGGAATGTTTCAGAGAACCGGAGGAGTCTTTGATAGTAGGAATAAAGGAGCGTTGATGTTGTGCCCAAAATTGTTTGGCTAATAGCGATCCAGCTTTGTTGCCCCTTTCAAAGAAAGTCTGGCGGGTTCGAAAAAAGGAGCATTCCACTTTGTGGAAAAGAATAGATTTAAGCTCTAAACGAAGAGCAGAAAGACGAGATAGGGTGTAACCTTTTAAAGATGCCTTGTGGGCAGATTCAAGGATATTAATATCTCGAAGTAACTCTTCAGTTGAACATTTTAGACCTCCAGGCACACCAGATTGCGATCCTGGTCCCGGGACCAGACGGCTCTTCAGCAGAGCCGAAATAGCATTGTCTACTAAGAAATACTTCATTAGAACAGTCTACAAAGTGTGCCTGATTTGCCGCTCTAATGAAGTATTTCTTTGTAGACAACGCTATTTCAGCTCTGCTATCCGGGACCAGGATCTCAGTTGTCAGCTAGAGTGCTGACATGTGTAAAAAGGGTGGGAGGCGGGAACTTTAGATGCTTATAACTCTTAAACTATACATGTCTGAGGGACGGGACTTACATCATTTCATTTATTTTTTTAATATGTACAATATTAAAATTTCTTAAAATCAAGAATTACTATACCTTTAAATTAGCACAAAATTGATTTCCAAAACTACAGTGATGTAAAATATGTAAGGAAACATCTTCCCGCAATACATTTAGGACTTGATTCTATTAGTACCAATAGTAAAGCAAAACTAACGTTGGTAGTTTTAAGTCACAGTTTGATATTCTATTAGCTGTGCTGTGAAAATCTACCGACTGTTAAAAAAAAGCACAATGGGTGAAATTAGCGCCCATTGAAAACAGTGAAACAGCATATGATTATGCAATTCAAAAACATGCGGCTAGTAATACATATTCAGGGGCTCTGTTTTTTTGCGCTATATTAGTGCCTAATAAACCCAGGGCTTGATACTGTTAGCCATGATATTTTTAAAACAGGCAGTAATTGTTTTGACAGAACATTTTACTATTCTATAAACTGTGCTGTCAACACCAAAAACCACACAAAAATGTTCAGCTGGTGAGAAAATTACACCCATTGAACATTAACTAAAAATAGTCACCTTTGCTATCCTATTCCATGTGGTGGCTTCACCACATGTTTAGGATGCACTATCATGCCACCTTCTTATGCCCCTTACCACTGCCACCTCTGTCTCCACTGGTGGTGGCAGGCATGTAGGACACAGTCCCCCTTTCCTACCTATCGGGTCATTGCCTGAGCCAGACTGAGAGAAATGTGAACAGAGACTGGCTTTTATATGCCAGTCTCTGTTCAAAATAATTGGCATCCTCCAGTTGGCTGGGATGTGTGCTTACGTACCTCCCAGCCAATCAGCTTCTTGCAGGGGGATGACAAAACCACCTGGAAGCTATTGGCTGGGAGGTGTGTGAGCACACATCCCAGCCAAATGGAGGCTTCCAATTATTTTAAACAGAACCTGGCATATAAAGGCCAATCTCTGTTCACAGTTCTCACAGTCTGACTCAGGCAACACCCAGATATGTAGGAAAGCGGGGGTTCTGTCAATCTACATGCCTGCCACCTCCAGCAGAGACAGCGGTGGCAAGGGGGACATGTGGCCGGCATTTTTTTTTAAAAGCCAATAAAAATAAATGTAAAAAAGAATAATCGAAGGACAGATGACACACATTTTAAACCCTTTGAAGGCTGGAGGGGTACCCCTCTGGCACTCAAAGGGTTAACTGTGTAATCTTTGGGGGGCTTGATTCTTTTTTTAATTAAACATAACTAATCATTTAATTTTTTGTAAAGATTGGAAATAACAAAGAAAAGAAGAAGAAGGGAGGAAAGAAGACAGAAGATTGCAGAAGACACAGTGGATGACAAGTGTTACAGTACTGGGTGTTTGGATAGTGTTAGGGGTAGCATTATTTAGTGTCACGTTAGAGATAGTGTAGAGTTAGTGGATGGGAGGTGGATGGTAGGTTGACTGTTTTGAGCTCAAACAATGAGAGTTGGATTTTTTTTCCTTTGATGTTCCCACAATTCACACCAAAAACCAACAACGAGCATTTGACCAATGATAGTTGTTCCATGTACCAGGCGAACTCTAGAATAGCTGCGGCTGCGGCTGAGGTGGATTTATCTCTCTGTCTTTTTTTCCCCTTACCGGCTGTTTTACCAGTGGAATAGTATTATGCAGCTAGAGCTTGATCCAATTCCCCCTGTAAAACCTTTGTTAGGGCAAAGATGAACACTGAATGGTACACAGTGGTACCGTCGGAATTCAATTGCCCTCTCAAAATGAACCGTGATGAACGTTGGCTCACAGAACCTGACTTGTGGCCCAACATTCTTCTTGTTTTTTTTCAGTCCCATAACTGAAATTGTAAGATCAAAGGAAACTAGCTAATGCTCTGCATTTGACAGTGTCAAACACTGAGCGTGATATGCAAACACAGTCACCCTTACAAACATTAACCTCCGCTTGCCCCCACACTACCCCTAACATTAACAATAAAATATACCGACACTAACCCTAACACTATTCTATCACCCATAGCTGGAACACCCAGCGGGGTCTTCTACACCCTGGTCTTCTTCTTCAATTCTTCTTCTTCTGTAAGCTTCTATCCTCTTCTCTCATCTTCTTTTTCTGTCATCTTCTTCTTTCTTCTTCTTCTTCTGTCATCTTCATCTGTGCTCATCTTTATTCTTCTCCTTGAAACTTAGTGTTGAACCTGTAAAGAAAAAATATAGTTCATAAAATGAATCTATAATTAAAGTTACGCTGTGGCAGCAGGAAAAACCTGCAAAAAGAAAACCCTCCTCTTACCTTTTAGGTCGTTGCCTGATGCCAACTGAGGGAAATTTGAACAGGGACTGCCTTTTTATATGGCCAATCCCTGATCAAATTGCCTCCCATGCTCCCATTGGCTGGAATGTGGTGTTACACAGGGCACAGAAAGTGCCCTGAAGTAACCACACCTCCCAGCCAGTTAGATTCTAGCTGGAGGGAAGCTTCAACATGCTAGAAGCTGAGTGTTCCATGCCCTGCATAAACCCACATCCCTCCCATTACTGGGAGGATGGGAATTAGAACAGGCACTGGCCATTTAAAATGCAGTCCCATTGCACATCGGGCAATGGCCTGAAGTTACAAGAATGGGGGATTTTTGCTATTGTTTCCTGCCACTGCTGCTGTCATCAACAGCATAAGTTTAATGACAGATTTAATAACTATATTTTTTTACAGGTGAAACAAAAAGTTTAAAGAATGAAGAGAAGCACGTGTAGAAAGAAGAAGATGGCGGATGAAGACAGAGATAATAGATGAAGAAGAAAGAAGAGGATGACAGATGAAGAAGAAAGAAGAAGATAGAAACTTACTGAAGAAGATTTGAGGAAGAAGACCAGAGTGCATATTGTATGGTGTTGCATTCACTGGGGTATACAACAATGTGCAATGTGTAGCATACCCTACTGGCACTCAAAGGGTTAATTTTTTTTTTCATTTGCACACAAATTTGTAAAAACCCTTTTAGTGCCAGAGGGGTATGCAACACATTGCTCTGCAATTTATTGTGTACCCCACTGGCTAGACTTTGGATATATTGATATGGGGCTTAAGGCCCCATATCAATATATCCATGGGTCACTTTTGTAAGGATCACTTTAGTATTTTTTATCTTTTTAGCCCCATAACTCATGTTACTAGCCACCAATTGTAACTGAATCTTAAATTCATCTACTTTGCCATTGCTTCCTATAGGCACAAATATAGTGCTCGTAGTGCATTTTTTCCATTCGATAGTGTGTCACAGCACAGGTAATTGCATACCTGAATGTGACTTAAAACTACCAACGGTACTTTTTTTTTTTAATCGCTGTTATTTGGATCAAGCCTCTAGGCATTGAGTCCCTAAGGTGTGTTAAAAGCTGCCAACATGAAATTGTACAAGTAGAAAAAAAATACATGCATGTATAACTAAGCATCCCTATACTAGTGAAATTCAGATGTATTAATGTGGTGTCCTAAGCCCTATATCAGTACATTGAAGGTACCAAAAACATAAGTGAAACCAAACAATAATGAACTCTTTGAGTGTCAGAGGGTATTCAACTCATTGCAGATTGTTGCATACCCCTCTGGCACCCAAAGGATTAATCCCTCCTAAAGCTAACATTCCATGGCCCAATCCCCCTTCTATTTTCAGTCTGTGTAGATCAAAATAATATTAAAATCTCCCCTTTCACTATTTCCACCATCATCGTCACTGCAATAAAAGGAATGATTGGCTAGCTGAAGGGATGACGAAATGTGCATTTGTGACCCCTCCAGCTAGAATCTGCCCATTCCGTGCCCTATGTAATCGCACATCCCAGCCAATAGAAACGTGAGAACAATTTTGAACACAGACTGGCCATATAAAAAACAATCTCTATTCAAATTTCCCTCAGTTTGTTTCGCTCAATAGCCAGAAAGGTACGACAATGGGTTTTCTTGTTTTTTTTTACCGTTTATGGAGGCGGCAATGATGATGATGGAAATAGTGAAAGGGAGGGATTTTAATTTTATTATTTTGTTTTTCTTAGACCAAAATAGAAGATTTACAGGAAAATAAAGAAGAATTACAGAAGAAAACAGAAGACTTAAGGAAGAAGTAAAGAGGAAGACAGAAAAGACCAGGGTGCTGAAGACCCAGCTGGACCTCTGACTTCAAGGTTTCCTTCGATGTTCCCATTATACATTATGTTTAGCATGAGTTGTGGGAACAAGAAGCTGCAACAACCGTTAGGCCACAACATGAGTTTTTGTGACCAATGCTCAATGCGGCGTATGCTGGCCAAGCAATATAATTCTGATGGTAAAACTGTGTGTGTTCCTTCCGGACCTCCTTGTTCCAAATGACAAATTTAGCGGCACTAATAGAATGTAGACCCTAGTGGTGTGGATACTATGTTGCATTACTCAAACCTTATGCTCTCCACCTACAATGCTCATAGTAATTTAATACAATGCTTTCCTTTTTCATCTCAACATTGTTTTATTGTGTTGTCCTCCATGTCCCCCTCATTGTTCAGTTAATGAAATGGAGAAAATTAAGACCACGCACGCACAAGCAAAATAGCAAAAGGACTGTAGATTTCTCTCAGTATTGTCCCTTTCATATCTGGATGACATTAGCTACAGGGAAAATGTCAATGACACTCAATGAGCTATTCAGTAACTGCATAGGGGCCTTCTGGGCTATGAAGTCACATAATTCCCTGAGGCATCTGTAGCTTTCTCAGTTAACTGTAAATTAAAGACTATATATTAAGATACCATGATAATCACGAATCTGTAAAATACTGCTCTAAACTCACCTTTTTGAAATAGTGTGGTTCCAAAGATGTTGTGTACACAGGAAATTTTCACCTCATAGATTGCACAATAATAAGGCATAAAGCAAGTTGGATTATCTTGTGTATTGGTCCAGGTTACAGCAGGCTAATCTGCACAGCATCCTATGGGTTGCCTCACACATTTTTCACAAGTGATTCTGGAGAATATGAAGCCATTCTCATACGCCTGTGACTGACTGACCCAGGTGGGCATGTGAGCAAGAATATATGGCCAACACCCACATGGACTGGCCTTGCGACACACCTCCTCCATGCCACAATGGGAGAGAGAATCACTGCTGGGACACAAGTTATCAAATGTCTGTTTACGTGGATGAACTGGCATGTGCTAAAACATAGTGTAGCAAAGTTGCCTGTGTGAAATAAGCACATATATTCATTAAAGGAAATGAAAATCACAGTCAAAATATAAAACTACCTGTGTAAATGGTGCGCCTATTGAATGCTAGATGCAGCTAAATTGATTTCATTCATCCAGCCATTTCCTGACATCCTAAAAATACATTAATTAAAAAAATAAATAAATAAATACAATTATATACAGTAATATGCAAAGGTTTTAGGCAGGTGTGAAAAAACGCTGTAAAGAAATAATGCTTTCAAAAACAAACATGTTAATAGTTTATATTTATCAATTAACAAAATGCATAGAGAATGAACAGAATAAACATCTAAATCAAATCAATATTTGGTGTGACCACCCTTTGCCATCAAACCAGCATCAATTCTTCTAGGTACACTTACACACAGTTTCTTAAGGAATTTGGCAGCAGGGGCGGGCTGACCATTCGGGCATTTGGTCATGGACCGAGGGGGGCACGCTTCCTCCACCAATGTCAATAATTATGTTATGCCAGTACCATCCATCCACCCGTTTGCTTGCCTGCTGTTTGGGCCTGCCTGCGTCTATATAAAGCAGCCGCTGCACTGCGCTCCGTGACCGTGAGGCACTGAGGCTTCACATACTATTACTGAGGCTGCCAATGATCCCTTCCCATTCCACTGAATCCCACCATGCCGGGCAACATCATCCTCATGCACACACACAAACACACACACCGCTTGCTGCCAGAGTCCAGACTCCATACTCATTGCTCATTACTATCTGACAGTGGCTGGCAGCAAGACCTTCTCTCCCTGTGCCTCTTCCTCTTCTCTACACATGCCTGTGCGAACATTTGGTCTAAGCAACATGCACACTTATGTCATCACGGCCTTCAGGGGCCGTGATGATGCGGGGGTTGAGAGAGTGGGACTCAGAGAGCTAGCCCACCACAGGGGACCAGATGCCTTTCACACATGACCACCTAGCCCACCAAAGAGGACACACAGTGACAAAAGGAGTCAGACTGGGGAGCGCAGCAGAGAGTGGGATTCAGAGAGTTAGCAGACCAAAGGGGACTGGATGTCTCTCACATATGACCACCTAGCCCACAAAAGGAGTCAGACTGGGGAGCGCAGCAGTGACATTGAGTGACAGACATCACTGCAGAAGTCAGCAGAAGAAGACACACCACCACACAGCGCACACAGCACAGGTAAGCAGGTACTGGATGGCCAGAAGATACTGGATGGCCTAGAGGGGGGTACTGGATGGCCTTGCTGGGTAAGGCCTGGGGGGTACTGGATGGTACGGAGGGAGTTACTGGATGGCATGTGTGTGTACCGTGTGGCTTGTGGGGGTAATTGGATGGCCTGGTGGAGGGTACTGGATGACTTGTGGGGGTTCCAGATGATTTGTGGGGGCACTGAATGGCCTGGGGGGTACTGTATGGCTTGGTGGGGTACTGGATGGGCTTGTGGGGTACTAGATGGCCTGGTGGAGGTACTGGGTGGCTTGGTGGGGGTACTGGATGGCTTGTGGGGGTACTGGATGGCTTGTGGGGGTAATGGATGGCCTGGGTGGGTATGGCCTGGGGGAGTACTGGATGGCTTGTGGGGGTACTGGATAGCTGCTTTGGGTACTGGATGGCTTGGTGGGGGTACAGGATGTCTTGGGGGTAATGGGTGGCATGGGTGGGTATGGCCTGGGGGTACTGGATGGCTTGTGGGGGTATTGGATGGCCTGGCGGGGTGCTGGATGGCTTGTGGGCATACTGGATGGCTTGGTGGGGTACTGTATGGCTTGGTGGGGGTACTTGATGGCCTCTGAGGTAATGGATGGCCTGATTGGGTACTGGAGGGCTTGAGGGGGTACTGGATGGCCTGGGGGGGAGTGTGTGTGTGTGTGAGGTGGTAGGTGTGCGGGACTGAGGATGTAGTAGGGGGGGCTGAGGATGTAGTAGGAGGTGGGGCCAATGATACCATGGGGAAGGGCCAATTATGTCATGGGAAGGGGCCAATTATGTAATTGGGCAGGGGGTCCAGACCTCTTTTGGGACCAGGGGCCCTGGGTCATGTCAGTCCGCCCCTGCTTGGCAGGTAGGTTGTTCCAAACATCTTGGGGAACTAACCACAGTTCTTCTGTGGATTTAGGCATTTTGCTTGTCTCTCTTCACTTAATCCCAGACAGACTGGGTGATGTTGATATCAGGGCTCTGTGGGGGCCATACCATCACTTCCAAGACTCCATGTTCTTCTTTATGCTGAAGATGGTTCTTAATTACTTTGGTTGTATGTTTGGCGTCATTGTCATGCTGCAAAATAAATTGGGGGCCAATCAAATGCCTCCCTGAGGGTATTGCATGATGGATAAGTATCTGCCTCTGCTGCTCAGCATTGAGGAGCCCATTAATTCTGACCAAATCCCTAAATCGATTTGCAGAAATGCAGCCCAAAACCTGCAAGGAACCTCCACCATGCTTCACTGTTGCCTGCAAACACTCATTCTTGTACCGCTCTCCAGCCCTTCGGCGAACAAACTGCCTTCTGCTACAGCCAAATATTTCAAATTTTGACTCATCAGTCCAGAGCACCAGCTGCTATTTTTCTGCACCCCAGACCCAGTGCTTTCATGCAAAATTGAGTCGCATGGCCTTGTTTTCATGTCGGAGATATGGCTTTTTGGCCTGAAGTCTTCCATGAAGGCTTTTCCGGACAGTAGATGTGGTCCCACTATTTTCTGCCAATTCTGGGCTGATAGCAATGCTGGACATCTTCCTATTGTGAATAGAAGTAAGCATGATGTATTTTTCATCTGCTGCGCTAAGTTTCCTTGGCCGACCACTGCATCTACAGTCCTCAACATTGCCCTGTTTCTTTGTGCTTCTTCAGAAGAGCTTGCACAGCACATCTGAAAACAAATAAATTCCCTTAAAGAATACATTGGAGATAGTCCAACCGATCGGTCACCCAAACAAAAATGCACAATAGGCTATTATGGATGATCTATATACATTTGATGGAGGTTGCGTTGGTACTATTATGCAGCATAATGTGACATCTCTAAATGTCTCATGGGTTAAAGGATGTTATATCCGTAATAGGAAATGTTCACTGCTTCACTTGTGTTGATATAGGGGCTTAGCACATTCTACCAGTCTTATAACTGACAATATGTCAAGAAATAATATGAAACGTTCTCACCAGTAATCTTGTGTTGTGCATCTTCAGTCACCCTAGAAGATCTTTTCACCAGACTAATCCTGCACTATATTTCCTCTGGAAACACCAGAAGTTGTTGGATCAAAAGGAGCCAGAGGAAATATAGTGCAGGATGTCTTCAAAACAGCAGACTCATCCTGCATGTATTTTGGTAAATCCAGAAGCAAGGATTTTTATTTTAGCAGCTGAGGTAGTATTTTTACCTTCACCATTCAGTTCTGCGCTACCTTAATTTTTTATATTTGAGATTAGTTTTTCACTCTGCCTAAAACTTTTGCACATTATTATATATATACATACAGATTTTGGGTGAGATGCACTCGCTGTAACTTGACTTTTAGACCTGGGTGCTTGTCAATAGGAGAAATACATACAGTTTGTGAAGGAGAGAAGGCACTTACAGGATCATTTTTCTTAAAGAAACACACGTTGTTTATTTCAACGTTTCAGCCAGAGATTTTGGCCTTTATCAAGAACATACAACAAGTATAACATGGTGTTTAACTACGCAATGTGATTACCCAAAAGAAAGGAAAAGAGCGCCAAACTTAATTGAACCAATCCCAATCACCCGTAGTGATGAGATACAATGATAGACAGAGGACACTTACAATCAAGGCAGTACTAATTAACATTCAGTGTTATCATAAATAGAATAATTACAGTGTACACTGTTAAAAACAATCGGGTTAAGTACATTAGAGTTGGATTCCTCAATACACAACCTCTATACTAACATATTAGACATGCAAAACACTCTAGCGACAGAGCTAAGTGCTTTGCGAAGTGCCGGTGTTCTGGCACTATTGCAATTAGACATATAACTTGTAATACCCACGTGCATAGTGTCCCATATACCTACTAGGTATATTTACCAGTGAGGACTGCTATATGTATGTCATGATTTCATGAGGATAAATATTACTGTATTCTTTTTATTTCATTAGAGATAATATATTTGTTGTATGTGTTCTGTTTGGCTGACAGTATACAGCCATGGTGACTTTTATTACAACTACTTTGTCCCGTGGTTGCTAAGTACTTAACCCAATAGTTTTTAACAGTATACACTGCAATTATTCCATTTACGATAACATTGTATGTTAAATAGCACAGTCTTGATTGGAAGTGTCCTCTGTCTATCATTGTATCTCATCACTATGAGTGATTGGGATTGGTGCAGTTAAGTTTGGTGCTCTTTTCCTTTCTTTTGGGTGATCACATTGTGTATTTAAACACCATGTTTTCTTTTGTTGTATGTTCTTGATAAAGGCCAAAATCTCTGGCCGAAAAGTTGAAATAAACAAAGTGTGATTCTTTAAGCAAAATGATCCTGTGAGTGCTGTCTCTCTTTCACAAACTGTATATATATATATATATAAATATATATATATATATATATATATATATATACACACACACACACACACACACACACACACACACATACATATACAACATTAAATAAACATTATATATTTACCAGACTATCTTGCATGCTGATAAGATTAGTGTGTTCAAATTCTGTAAATCCAGACACATGGGGGGGGGGGGTTATGCTTTAAGGTATGATTAGTGCATTGGCTCCATAGAAACTGGAGAGTTTATCTGACTGGAGAAGTTACCTCCACTTTATCACCTCTTTATCACATCTTAGTGCATCTTTCCCAAGGAGTTTGGCCTCTCTTAGGCCTCGATTCAATTTCCCCCACTAAAACAGCTGGTAGGACAAAAATGGCTAATGACCCTTTAGCAAAAGTTCTAAAGGAGCCATTCAATTGCCCTACCAACTGGAACCACAACAAATGTTGGGCCACAAAAACTGACTTGTGGCAAATGTCCATCATGTGTTTTTAGCTCCCAAAATGTAAGCTAAATAATGTGAGTAATGGGAATATCAAACAAAAAGGGCTAATGATCGGTGCCTGACACACTATCAAGCACCAAGCATAAGCTCAAACACAGTAATCCTGCCAAACCCTAAACATACACTACCCTTAACATTGAAGTGCAACAATATTACCCCTAACAACAGACTAACACCCAGATCTGTGTAACACTTCTTCTGTCATCTTCTACCTTACTTCTTCTTTCTCTTCGTCTTCTGTCTTCTCTTGTGTCTTCATCTTTTGTAATAGAAGTACCTGTAAAAAGAAAGTCCACACTAAAAATACGTATTATAGTAATGAATGTGTTAATCCTTTGAGTGCCGGAGGGGTATGCAACGCATTGCAGAGCAATGCATTGCGTGCCTCTCCGGCACTCAAAGGGTTACAATCTGCCAGCATTACAATTCAAATAAATAATAAAAGGGAAGATGCTAAAGTGGCGGCAAATCCATGTGTATTAATAATAAATCACCCCCAATGAATATTGCAGGAATGTATAACAAATATTATGCGTTAAAGATGCTGCCGCCGCTGTTGCTGGTGGTGGCAGCAGGACTGAATGGCAAAAATCAACACCCCCCCCTTGGTACCTGTCAGGCTGATGTCCGAGTGAGGTTGTGGGAAATGTGAACATAGACTGGCTTTTAAATGGACAGTCTCTGTTCAAAATAGATTCCAGCCAACCACTGGCTGGGATGTGTTCTTAAGCACCTCCCAGCCAATCGGATGCTAGGGGGATGACAAAACCCACTAGCAGCTGATTAGCTGGGAGGTGTATAAGCACACATCCCAGACAATGGTTGGAATCTTATCCGGTCAATCCGAAAATCGGACCTGACCTGTTCGACTCGGACAAAATTCAGAAGGAATCCGAATTATTCGACCGAATTCACTATGCTTTTAAAAATACAATAAAATCAAAATGAGATAAATAAAAATAAATGGAACCATTTCCAGGGTTTAAATGAAGATGGTGGAACAGGGTAAGGTGGAGCTTTAGCCTTATGGTACTGTAGATGAAGCATGGATGTAGCTGAGGGTGACTGGTGCAGGGCGGACTCAGGATGACAGCAACACTGTAGATGTAGCCAGCAGCAAACTACAGAACACTGGAACAGGCAGGACTCAGTAGATAAATATACGACTTTTGTTAGAATAAAGTTAAACTACAAAACTGAGGAAGCCTGGAGCAGGCAGGACTCATAGACATATGACTTTTCTTAGAATAGAGTTAGACTACAAAACTGAGGATGACAGCAATATTGGAGATGTAGCCAGAACTGTAGAACACTGGAGCAGGCAGGACTCAGTCAGTAGATGGATACAGCAACTGAGGATGACTAGTGCGAGACAGACTCCAGATGACAGCAACACAGGAGATGTAGGCAGCAGCAAACTGCAGAACACAGGAGTAGGCAGGACTCAGTAGATGGATACAGCAACTGAAGATGACTGGTGAGAGGCAGACTCAGGATGACAGCAACACTGGAGATATAGCCAGCAGCAAACCCCAGAACACTGAAGCAGGCAGGACTCAGTCAGTAGATGGATACAGCAACTGAGGAAGACTAGTGCGATACAGACTCCAGATGACAGCAACACAAGAGATGTACACAGCAGCAAACTGCAGAACACAGGAGCAGGCAGGACTCAGTAGATGGATACAGCAACTGAGGATGACTGGTGAGAGGCAGACACAGGATGACAGCAACACTAGAGATGTAGCCAGCAGAAAACCGCAGAACACTGGAGCAGACAGGACTCAGTCAGTAGATGGATACAGCAACTGACTGGTGCTAGGCACACTCAGGATGACAGCAACACAGGAAATGTAGGCAGCGGCAAACTGCAGAATAGACTTGTGCACAACAAAAATTTTCAGTAAAATTCAATGTTGGAAGAATTTTATTTTTTTTTATTCGTCGACTACGCAATTCGGATCCAACCTGTTCGACTCGGACGAAAGTCGGTGACAGTCTGAAATATTTGACGACTTTAAAATACCCTTAAAAATACAATAAAAATGAATATTAAATGAATGGAACCATTTCCATGGTCTAAATGAAGATGGTGGAACAGAGTAAGGTGGGCATTTAGCCTTATGGTACTATGGATGAAATAGCTAAAGTGTGGATGTAGCAATAAGGCACCCTGCCTGCCTACACAATACACATACACAACTGGCTGGATTTGGCTGCTAGCTGAAGTGTCACTTTCAAAATTATTCAAACAAATCCCTAATATTTATTTTAACACTTTACACAAGAACAAAGATGACTCTTCCTTGTGGATGCAATAAGGTACTAGGCCTTCCTATAGAACTGTGAGACTGGCTGATGTGTCACTCTGAAAATTATTCAAACAATTTCGTACTAGTTTAGTATTTTTAATATTTAACACGGGAACACAGGTGACTCCCTTGTGGTGGTAATAAGATACTAGGCCTGCCTGCAGAACTGTGAGACTGGCTGTATTGTCACTCTGAAAATTATTCAAACAAATCCCTAATATTACTTTTAATATTTTACACACAAGCAAAGGGGACTTTCCCTTGCGGACGCAATAAGGTACTAGGCCTGCCCATAGAACTGTGAGACTGGCTGAATTGTCACTCTGAAAATTATTCAAACAAAGCCCTAATATTATTTTTAATATTTTACACAGGAACACAGGTGCCTCCCTTGCGGTGGTAATAAGGTACTAGGCCTGCCTACAGAACTGTGAGACTGGCTGATATGTCACTCTGAAAATTATTCAAACAAATCCCTAATATTTTTAATTTTTTGCACAGGAACAAAGATGACTCTCCCTTGCAGTGGCAATAAGGCACTAATGCTGGCTGCCTGCCTATGCCTAATGCTAACTGCCTGCCTACACAACAACTGGACATTCTCTCTCTGAGTTCCAAACACACAATGAGGAAATGCAGGCTGTCTGCCTGGGTGTCTGTGTCATTAATCCAATCCCCATCATGAAACGGAAAAGCCAATTGGAATAGAGACAAAACAGGAAAGTAGCGCATGGAACGGAGAAGATAATTGGACTAGAGACATGGAGGGAAAGTAATCGAGCACGGGCAGTAGTCGCCGAATTTCCGAAAGTTTCGACAACATTCGGACCAAGGTTAGTCGGATTCATATTTTTTTGGCAAACGACCCTTGCCTATCCGAAGGTCCAAATGTCGTTGAATGACCCCTTTCGTCGAATTCCGAATGTCGCCGAACCGAATCACACAAGTATACTGCAGAACACAGGAGAAGGCAAGACTCAGTAGATGGATACAGCAGCTGAGGATGACTGGTGAGTAGGGATGGATGAAAATTTTCACCTCAGACTGAAATCGGTGAATAATGGCACTTTCCGCTTGGCGAAAAATTTCCCGTGAAAAGTGCTGCTTTTTCCCCTCCTTTTCCATCCATTGAAATCAATGGGAAGAAACATTTTTAACAGCCATGTAATAGGCTGTCAGGCTCTCACAGCAGCCATTCTGTGTTTGTGAGAGGAGAGCAGCATGTTTTTTAGCTAGAGGAGATAGGCAAATAAAGGGGAATTGAAGCTTAGTTTAGGAAGTCATTTAGGTAGGACATTTGTTCCCTGTATTAGGGGAGTCTGGGGGCACTCTAGGGGATAAGAAGGGAGGAAGGAGGCTGTCCCACAAATACTCCAAAATTCCATGTGACTGACAGGCAAGACACAGGCAACCTATTTGCTTGCCGATCTTGCTGTTATTGTCCCTGTGCTGGGTGGGGAAGTCTGGGGAAAGACATTGTTGATTTTCTTTTTCAGTTATAATTTTTTTTAGACAGACTGTGATAAGACAACAGGGTGGACAACTTAAAAAAGAATAAAATAAATAAATAAATATATAACAAAATAATGAAAAATGAAATATCTTAGGTGACAGTGACAGACAGCTGACTGGGCTTAAGCAAAGGCCTCATACAGCTCCATCAGATGTGTTGTGCACTGTATAGTAAAAAAACACAGTGTAGTTGCAGAATGTCCAGCAAACACAAAAGGGGAAGGGGGAGGGGTGGAGCAGTGTAGGAACGTGAGAGTAAAGTAGTAGTCCAAAAACCTACTGCAGCAATGGTTGTTGCAGCATGTGCAATCAATGATGATGATCCCTTTACTCCAAAGGAGGATGCAGTTTGTCAAAGTCCCAGCAAAACTAGGTCCAGCACCACCAGTGCCAGTAGAAATATAGAACCATATAAGAAGAACACTGAAGACAACAACAAGTCACATTCAAGTGTTGATGATACTGGCAACAGCATAATAGAGGAAAGTGTAGCAGCTGAACCGCCTGCCGCATCAGACAGTGAGACACCAAAACACCTGTCCTCAAAGTAGTAGTGAATTTTGTTATAGTAAAAGTAAAAAGAAATTGTTTGAGATCGCCAAACGTTTAGAGGAATATAAGGGTAGTAGTGGGCAAGAACTGTCAAGTGATGCTGATGCTGCTGAGGATGACCTAATGATGACTTATGATGATGCAGATCTAGAATATATCCCTCAAGCATCCTTCTCTTGTTCAGATACAGATGAAGTTGAGAGTGAGGATGATGACAGGGCTATAAGGTTAGCAGAAAGTCAAAGGCTGTATCTTCTGCCACTTTTAAGGAGCACTGTACCTGTCTATAAACTGTCTGAGAAAGCCTTTGGAAAGTCTGACCCTGGACAAGTACAGATGTCAAAAAGCACACATTCACCCTATCAGTCATCCTCAGCATCACTGCCTCTTCAAAGTCCAAGTCCCACTCAGCCACACACACCTGTTTTGAGTACCCAGCAACAGCAACACAGGTTAACATCCACAGTGTTAGATATGAAGAGTACCTCAGGAGCTGCTGCTGTAAGTGCTGCACCTTTGACACCTAGTAGTAGTGGCAGTAGAATTACATCAACATCTAGCCCCAGTAGCAGTAGTAGCAGAAACCACACATGACAGACAAAGCCAGGACAAATATATTAACAGCAGCACAGATGAAGAGGTGGAGGACAGAGTGGACCACTACGATGACCGATAAGTAATGTGTGTCAATAATCTGAGGAGGATAGAGTATGACAATGGTAAAAATACATACACAAATCACACCATGCCAGTCCCCCACCACCACCACCACTAAAATACATATCTACCACATTGTAGGTTGTACTTTATTTTTCTTATTACTTGATATCATCATGAATATGTGCCAGTGTCACTTAAGCAAGAAAGTGTTCTGGGCAAAGGACAAATGCATTCTGCGTGCTAACACATTTTTTAAGCCATATTTTGCTGTAGGACTCACAACTTTGACTTTCAGACACTTATTTCTAAACTTCAGCCCTCAGAAGAAGCAATATTACAGTGGGAAATGTAGTACCTATAGGAAATATAGGCAAAACGTGTTAAAATAGGTGAAAAATGTGTTAACATAGGCTGAAAATTTGTTAAAAATAGGCAAAAAGGAGGAAATTTTTGCATAGGCGGAAAGGCAAAATTTTTCACGGGAAAAGCGAGAAATCAGCACGTTTTCGTGAAATTTTTCGCTGGAAATTTTTCACACTTTTTGCCCACCCCTACTGTACCCTCCAGGCAGTGAGTGAATTGGAAGTAAGTGCCATCTTGCCTTTGATTCGTGGATCGCATATTGTAGCAAGCATTAACTTGGGAAAATTGGAACTTGGTGGAGTTATGGAGAATAAAATCTTTCCAAAAGACTGAAATCCACAGACTGTAAACCGGCCGCAGACTAGCTGCCGTGTGGGGCAAACTATTCAAAAGCCCCATAGACTTTACATAGAAGGGTAGGCGGCTTCCTGATTGGCCAAAGCCCTGGGTGACGAGTTTAAAGGTACCCCATTGAGTTAACATGGGGGAAGTAGGCGGCCCAGGGATTGGTCGGTTAGCTGCCCGCCCACTGGTTCCAATTGGCTGAGACAGCAATGATGATCTTGGCCAGGATTGGCCATCGGATTCCAGACTGATTGGCCAGGGGTTGAAGCAGAATATTCAAAGATGTTTCAAGCCCCTGGCCATTGTGTGAAGATGTGTATTCGAGTCCTTCAACCTTTTGTCCCAGTGTTTACCCTTCATCAGTCGCATTGTATGAATAATGTAATCATGTCTGGCCCTTTGTGTTATGTTTACACCATCTGTCACTGTCCTTTGTCTAGTATTGTATCTTGATGTGGTTCACCATGTATAAAAGAGTTGAAGTTTGTGCAATAAAGTATGTTACAGTTTGGACTTGAACTGCCTCCTGTCTCTTTGTCGCTGGATGGTATCAAGGGTCTTCTGTTGACCCCCAACCTAGGAAGAAAAGTTGCTTGAGTAACCGGTGGAGCTGCCTGCTTGTAGCTGACCTCAGGAGGGAGAAACCTGGAATGATGGCCTGAGTCCAACCCAAGGACTTGGCGTTACCCTCCCCATCCACCAAATTAAAAGTAGCACCCCCAATGGCTATGAGCTGTGCAATGAGGCGTGTGATTTTCCTGGCCTGCTGTCTGCACATCCCCTTGGAATGAAACCCACCAAAATCTTCCAGTGTGGCCTGTATTGATTTTGGGATGGGCTGTGACTGTCTGTTGCTCTTACTATGACCAGATGTGGCATGATCCCCCTGCCCTTTCTACTGATGCCTACTGCTGGTGAGGTGATACTGGTATATGCAGTACTAGTACTGCCACCTTCTGCGCTTATCAACACCGACTTGTGGTAGTTGTTCAGATGTTGGTTCATCCCGGAGGTGGTCAGATGACCAAACACCCGCCCATGGCTGACTTCCCTGCCACACAATTTACGTTTTGTTAGCCAGCCATCACCAAGTGCCACAAAATGATCCCATGCTTTGGAACGACGGATGACTCTGGAAGGTGGTGGAGAAGTAGAAACTAAGGTGACACTTTCTCCATCTTCACCTGCTGGAGCAACCTCACTTTGCTTTTTATTTGTATGTACTGTTACAGGGATACCGGTAGACCTAAAGATGGCAGCAGGGATGTTGGGACTGGGATTGGAGGAGGATTGTGGAGTAACAGTGATACTGGTGGTTGAGACACTAGCAGCTACTACCTGGCTGGGAGACTCAAATGGAACTGGAGAGGCAGATGTTGAGTTGTCAATAGAAGACACAAGTGTAACTGGAGAAACAGGAGGAGTACTGTGGGAAGCAGGTGAAAATTAAGCTCAGGGGAATATTCAAGATCATTGGAAAAATCAAGCTCAGGGACAAATCAAGCGTAGGAGACTTTGATTCCTCAGATTCTTCTTCTAACTCTTGTAGATTTTGAAAGGAAGAAACATCATCAGCAGCAGCAGATTTTGTGGAAACATGCTCAATTCCCTCTTCTGTCTGGTGACTACTGGGAAATGGTAAACTATCTCCCTTAATAACATTTTCTGGAGTAGATATGCTCTCAGTGGTAGTGACAGTGGTGGCAGGAAAAATGTTATCCAAATACTGCAATAATTTCCGTTTGGGCTGCTTACACAGACGTTCGCTATACAAATCCCGCGTTCATACTGCCTACAGTGTCCGACCAGTACTGTTGCCAATGCTAGGTGTCCCCAGGTTTATACAACTGTCTGTAGTGTAGGTGGTGACTAAACTGCCAGTGGCACTAGTCATTGTGCAGGTGGTTCTGGGGGGGACCATCAACAAACAGCTGACGAGACACAGGTGACGCTGCTTCATGGTCTTAGAGGAGGACCTGGACTTATCTACCCTACTAGTAGAGGTAGAACAACCTGCAGTTCCCTTCTTATTTTTATTTTTTTTGTTTTGAATTCTGCTGCTGAGTCTGACTAGTACTCTTCTTTGCCCGCCTGCTGCTGCTAGCTCTGCTTGAAAGCAACATCACTGTGGTGGTGTTGCTGGTTGCTGGGTCACTGCAACTGATACCAGGACAAGAAACATCAGGGTGTTCACTAGGACTCAAATTCATTACAGATAGCTAGGTAATGTATTATAATAATTTGACAATTTTACAACCTGGCCACACGACAACTGTCAAACTGGCTGTGTCACTCACTGGAGCACTGATGATTCTCCCTTGCTGTGGCGGAAGGACAGATGGCATCCCAGTCCCTACACAACTGTGAGATTGTCACTCTGCAAATTATTCAAACAAACTCCTAAGTTGAATTTTAAAATTTAACACTGGAGCACTGGTGATTCTCCCTTGCAGTGGCAGAAAGATATAATCCTAAATTTAATTTTTAAATTTAACACTGGAACACTGAGGATTCTCCCTTGCGGTTGCAGTAGGCCTCCCAGTCCCTACACAACCGTGAGATTGTCACTCTGCAAATTATTCAAACAAAATCCTAAACTGAATTCTAAAATTTAACACTGGAGCACTGATGATTCTCCCTTGCGGTGGCAGTAAAATAGTTGGCCTCCCAGTCCCTAAACAACTGTGAGATTCTGTCACTCTGCAAATTATTAAAACAAAATCCTAAACTGAATGTTAAAATGTAACACTGGAGCACTGATGATTCTCCCTTGCGGTGGCAGTAAGGTAGTTGGCCTCCCAGTCCCTACAAAACTGTGACATTTTGTAACTCTGCAAATTATTCAAACAAAATCTTAAGTTACCTTATAAAATTTAACACTGGAGCGCTGATGATCTCCCTAGCGGTGGCAGTAAGATAGTTGGCCTCCCAGTCCCGAAAAAACTGTGAGATTTTGTCACTCTGCAAATTATTCAAACTCCTAAGTTGAATTTTAAAATTTAACGCTGGAACACTGATGATTCTCCCTTGCGGTTGCAGTAAGGTAGTAGGCCTCCCATTCCCTAAACAACTGTGAGATTGTGTCACTCTGCAAATGATTCAAACAAAATCCTAAGTTAAATTTTAAAATTTAACACTGGAGCACTGATAAGTCTCCCTTGCGTTGGCAGTAAGGTAGTTGGCCTCCCAGTCCCTAAACAACTGTGAGATGGTCACTGCAAATTACTCAAACAAAATCCTAAATTGAATTTTTAGATTTTATACACAAAAAAGATAGGCAGGCACTGGGAAAGTAAATGAACTGAGATCCCACCAAATAGAGTGGTGCACTCCTAGACTAATATATACCATAAACACCAAAAATAGAGAAAAAGAGATTCTCTGTAAAGAAAGTCTAGTAGATGAAGCACTCTTCTCAGAACAAACCAATATATCCAATATATACATTTTATTAAAGACAATTATACACACAGATATCTTAAAAACAAATTAAAAACCATATTGAGAGAGTACAGGATATAATCAATATACAGGTACACATATACAGCTATACAATATCTCTTACCTGTCTGCAAATATGCAATGTGTACAAAATCCTCTGATGCTAAATACTATTTCTATCCAAAAGCATTAATTACAGTCTACTAATACATGATAAAGTGCAAATGCATAATACCATAAAAAAAATATATATATAAGATCTAATACACCTAATCTAATAAAAGTGCAAATATGTGCAAGTGAATATATATACGTAATTATTTCAATGAAAAAATACTAATACAAAACAGAAATTATTATAGTGAATAAGCGTTACTATACACAACCATCCAGAAGACCCTCTCAATGCCGACCTCCCAACGCGAATCGCCTTCTCAGGCTTCGTCAGGGGATAGAAAGTCAGGTAACGGTTCAGGGTTTTTAAATTAAACATGCTCCAATCAAGAATCTCAAAGTAAGGTCATGTGAAACAAAACTAATTAAGAGAAGTGACGTAAATAGTTGTGGCAGACGATATCAATGTATCCGCTAAAAACAGATTTGTTTTCAGACTCAATTAGTTGATTGTGTATCATGGAATACAAAGAACGAAATACAGAAAAACATATCCATAAGTTTCTGTCGTAGCGAGAAGCCTTTTACGCTCTATCGATTAAAATTTGCTAGTATATCATAAGCAAAGTTAGGCCCAGATCATAGTGATTTTTTTTTTCTTTTTTTCACCCTTTTTTTTTTTCTTTTTTTGTGTTCTGTAAACAGTTTCAATACATAAATATAGTCGGCTGTAATTGAACTTCCGTCTCTCCATTGGAGAATGGAATAATCAAAGGTTTGTTACCCCACTAATCCAATACCAACATGTATTATATGTGTACGACGATATGACAAAATATTATTGCCGAAATATTAAGAATGATAAATTACCACAATCCAAAACTATCGCCTTCCTTCTAGTCCTAATACAAAATAACATAAACAAATAAACATGACTAAGTAGGCTAAGTATCAAAATATACGATCGAACATATTGAGGACACACGATCCATGTCCACCAAAAAAACGGCCATGTATCGCAGTGTCCAAAGTACTTAGTGTAAACTTATGTTCACAATAAATAGACCCATAGATGTTATTACAAACAATGTATCCGTAACATACATAAGGAGATCACTTGGCAAATGGAGCATGAAAACAAAACCCTGATAAAAACGTACGTACATAAATAAAGACCAAAAGGAGAGAGATATAATAATAACTCTCTAATCTAAATCATGGGCAATATTATGAAACAGCTATACCCATCCTATACAAACATATAAAGATATTAAGCTAAATAGTGTACAAATTATAAATAGCAAACAAATTACAAAGACTCTGTTATGTGTATCTACACTTAAAGTTTAGATCCATGAAATACGTGGGCTTGTTCCAAGGTGATTGAACAAGCATCTTATACTGTTGGACATGGATCATGTGCCCTCAATATGTTCGATCACTCTTAATATTTTGGCAATAATATTTTGTCATATCGTCGTATACATGTAATACATGTTGGTAGTGGATTAGTGGGGTAATAAACCTTTGATTATTCCGTTCTCCGATGGAGAAACAGAAGTTCAATTACAGCCGGCTGTATTTATGAATTGAAACTATGATTACGGAACACAAAAAAAAAATGTCACTATGATCTGGGCCTATCTTTGCTTATGACATATTAGCGAATTTTAATCGAATGAGCATAATAGGCTTCTCACTACAATAGAAACCTATGGATATGTTTTTCTGTATTTCACTCTTTGTATTCTGTGATACATGATCAACTAATTGAGTCTGGAAACAAATCTGTTATTAGCGGATACATTGGTATCGTCTGCCACAACTATTTACGTCACTGCTCTTATTTAGTTTTGTTTCACGTGACCTTACATTGAGATTCTTGATTGGAGCATGTTTAACTTAAAAACTCTGAACCGTTACCAGACTTTCTATACCCTGACGAAGCCTGAGAAGGTGATACACATTGGGAGGTCGGCATTGAGAGGGTCTTCTGGACGGTTGTGTATCTTTTTCCTCTGACGCTTATTCACTATAATAATTTTTTCTTTTGTACTAGTATTTTTTCATTGTAATAATTACATATATATATTCACTTACACATATTTGCACTTTTATTAGATTAGGTGTATTAGACCTTATAGTTTTTTTATGGTAGTATGCATTTGCACTTTATCATGTATTGGTAAATTGTACTTTGTGATATTGGATAGAAATAGTATTTGACACTGGAGGATTTTATACACATTGCATATTTGCAGACAGGTTTGAGATATTGTATAGCTGTATATGTGTACATGTATATTTATTATTATATATATATATATATTTATTTTTTCATACTTTGGATGTATTGATATGAGGCTTAGGGCCCCATATGAATGCATCCACCGGTGACAGGTTTTTTGGGGCCCTATATTTCCCTTTCAGTTCCTGCGTTGGCAGGAGTTAACATGCGTTAAGGGACGCTGCACACAATGCATAGTAAAAACCACCACTGGAGAAAAGAAAAAGAGAAACAGCAGCTCATACAACGCAAATACATATCCCAAGCATACAAAGGTAAAATTAACCCCTGCAAAGCCAAGCAAACACACCAACAATGCCTAGACCGTACAAACAAGTCACAGACAAACAACAAGATCCCAGCAACCCCACAGGGACATGGGTAACACAAAGCATCACAACATAAGCCATCCCAACACACCCTGGAGCAACAGGGGTTAACACACAGCACAACATGCACACCTGTCACTCCCAAAACAAATCAAGCTCACCTATGCAACATCAAAAGCCAGTGGAGACACAACATGCACCTCGCAATGTCACACACACCTGACAGGTACATACTAATTACAACTAATCACACCACCAACCACAGACACAACAGCAAATACTTACCTGGAGTCCATTATTCACATAACATGTGATTCTCATATCACCATGTCACTCACTGTCCATAGGCTATGAGTGCAAGTCATGGCTGTTCACACCAATAGCCAATCCCCACACACCTGCACAGGAGTGCTATAATAAGGCACTCATCAGGACCAGGAATGCCATAGAGTGAATCTTTAGTTTGCTCAAAGCCAGGTTCTGTTGCCTGGATCACTCAGGGGGCTCACTACAATATGCATCTGGTAAAGCATGTGACATTATCCTGGCGTGTGCCCTACTCCACAATATTTCTGTAGACACAGTGTCTAGTCGAGAATGTTGAGCCACTACAGTCCATATAGGTCCCTTTTCCCATTGATGAAGTTGATGATACGTTGAGAGGGACGCAGATGCGAACCAGGCTTATCAGGGACTACTTCACCTGTGAGTAAAATGCATGTGTGACCATGGTGATGCTTGTGGAATGCGGGCAGACACACTCACACGACACATAACCATCTGTTCTACTCCACAGGATTACCCATTGACACAGCCCATCGCTCTGACAATAGCATGTCAAGGATATCATCCTTCAACCTGGCATCAAAGGTACACAAACTTGGCCATGTTTATCATATTCTAAGTTGAACTGACAGAAAACTACATCTACGAAGTTGAACATAGCCATAACACCTCTAGAACCCTTGGAGTCATAGAGGGATATCCAATGCAATGACATGGAATTCTATCTGTTAAAGGGGTAATGAACTTAGCATGAGAGCAATAGTTGTGCAATGCCTAATGTAGTAGAATAGGGATGGATATATTGTGTTGGGGTTGGCTACAGTATCAGAGTAACAATCTGTGAATCAGGTTGCAAGGCTCACCATGTTGATCTGTTCATGTGTGTGTAGCACAGTGTCAATGCCACTCCATTGTTTGTCAATGTGTTGTTTAGCCGCCATGAACACATGAGGTTTTGAGCAAGGGGATGGCAAGCAGACATATGTATGTGTGACTGGGACCCTGAGCACACACATCATCAGCATATGAACCAAGACCCATGAGACAGAGGGACTATTTCATGGGTCTTGATTCACATACTGATGATGTGTGTGTTCAGGGTCCAGTCAAACATACATATGTCTTGATGAAGCCCTTTCAGTAAGGGCGAAACATGTTGAAGTTATGGTGACAGACCAGACATCTCTGAAGTGACAACAGAAGACAATCTGTGGCTATCAGTGGATAAAGATTGAAGATGGAGGTAGCTTGTGAGGATGGACTGATCTGATTGATCTGATTATGGTGTGAAGATTTCTATGTTTGCAACTAGTGAGTGGCTGAAACTCTGGAAACACGATGATTGAAACATGAAGTATTGATGCAGAAAACCAGGATTGGTGAGATGTATCTACTGACTGATATGAAGTATTATATACAGAGAAGATAATAAGATACCAGACACAGTTGCTTTATTATCCAAGTGACCGCTAGCAACGTTATTAACCCTCCATTAACCCTCTGCTACTCTTATGGTGCTGTTACTATTATGCTATGTGTGCACACTAATTATTTACTCTTATCCATTGTGCTCCTGTTGTTGCTTCATATGATATAAAGAATTAACCCTCTTACTGCCATACTTTGAATCAATTTGATGGACTATTACCCAGGATTGGTTGTCATCTTATTTCATATACAAGATTACGTACGTGCGTTGTGGAGTTGTTACCATCCATCAATACTCCATCTACATTGAGAGGATATTGCATATACTATGTGTAGTTCACGTACTGTCTGATTTAGAAAACTACAATAGATCATATATCATCATTTATTACTTATGTTGAATAAGTTTATATGAGATCGATACCAATTTTTGGATGGGCTATTAGCATTAGTGGTCACAGGTTATACCTGCGTGTGTGGGACATCACTGTGGACAGGCATTGTTGTATACAGGGCGCGCTTGGCTGTGGTCTCTCACACACAAAGGTAGTTATTGAGATGTTGGTTATGTCTTAAAGGGGTGGTTTTGTATGCAATGTTGCTTTTTATTTGGGACGTGGTGTTCTGTTGGGGATTGGGGATGTGGTGGTCTCATGCTGAGTTTGTGTGACCATAATTTTCTATAATGTATTTTTTATATTTTGATAAATTCTGAATGTTTATTACTTTGTTGGATACTATATATTTTGGGTCTGAGTGCCAATTTAAGGATCCACTTTTCTGGTCCCTTTTCTTTTTCCTTTACCTATTTTTTAATATTATGTCTGCTTGCCATACCCTTGCTCAAATCCTCATGATGTTCATGATGGCTAGACAACACATTGCCAAGCAATGAATAGTCTACTCCTTTTAAAATATAAAAGGTTAACCTGTTGAGTGCCAGAGAGGTATTCAACGCATTGATGATCAATGTGTTGTGTACCCCTCTGGCACTCAAAGGTATAATGATGGTTCAGCAATAGTATGACTGTTGTGTTTACAGTGCAGTTTCAAATCCTGTCATCACTCCCTACAGGCATCCATGGCATGACCCGTCATGGACCAGAGGGATGTCCTGGTGACACATTGATACCACATCCATGAAGATCACCTGTTGCTTTTATATGTCATTTATAACCTATGAGCATCTGTAATATTTTGGTGTAATTGATTACCTTTCCCTCATCAGCGTTTTAATTCAGATCATATCTTTGATCTGATGATCTATTCTGAAAGTTCATCAACAAACACATCTACATGTTTGACAAAATCCTCTATTACCACAACAGTGGTTGAAACAATATGTGGACAGTGTGGCACCTAGTATGTTGAAAGTTAGGTGTATGTTGTTCAAGTTCAATTCACATCAGGGAAAAACAACACCTTCACGTTGTTTGTCTTTGCTATGTGGTTTGTGAGTTGAACTAGTACAAAAGTTTCTGTATGTGATGTGTGTGCTCACCCATGCTGTACAACACTAATAAGCCATTAATTGTGTATGAGTTGTGTTCACTGCATTGCTTTGCAATGCACTGGAGACATATCTGCCACTCAACCTGTTTGGATGCAAAATATTTATGAACAGGAATGTGATAAATAAATGCCTATTTATTGGGGGGTGGATAAACATATTGGGTTTATTTATTTTTTGTTTTGGAGGGCTTTGGAAGGGGCTGCAGAGGTGGAATCTCTCACACTCCAGCTGGTGACCCTTTTTGGTTTGGTGACTTCAGGTGGTGCAATGCTGGAAGGGGAAGTGTGTGTAGACCCCTCTGTAGATGCCTGGGCTATTGTCATGGTACCTTAGTTCGGCTGTCTTCTGTGGAGACGGCCACATCTGCTCTGCCTATTTGTTCACATGAGTCCTGCTCTCTCGCAAGAGTATGCATGCATCTTACTGGTTCTCCCTTCAGTGATGGAGACACTTATAATACAGCGCACATATGAAAAGAGAAGAGGCAGAAAGTAGTAATCTAAGTGTAGTAGTTTAATAGTAACATTAAAAATAATAAGAATTACACTCACATTAGCCCTTCTTGGGCTTTAAGCACATCAAACAGGTTATGCTCCCAATCTCGCCGGCAGGCTGCGTGTTCCAATATCACTGAGTCCCGATCCAGGTGTGGTAATGCTGTCTCTTATTCTGCCAAACAGATATTCCAACAGTTGGCGAAGATGAATAATCCACTTAATGGTAGGTCCATGCGTGGTACAAGTATGTAGACAGGAGTAATATGGTTGGATGTACACCTTTAAACGGGTCTGTTTCAGGCCAAAACCTCGTAACACCAAGCGTTTAAAACGTTCTAGAGGTCAGTAAGCAGACCTGTCTAGGGCGGGCAAGCCTTGCGGGGAGTCTGGAGAAAACCGGTAAATTAGGCAATAGCCTTAATGAGTCCCAAACGTTTTCGCAGACACAGTCTGCTTCCTCAGGGCGAAAAGTCAAATAACTGATGGGACGGACATCGGGACTGTGTCTGCGAAAACGTTTGGGACTCATTAAGGCTATTGCCTAATTTACCGGTTTTCTCCAGACTCCCCGCAAGGCTTGCCCGCCCTAGACAGGTCTGCTTACTGACCTCTAGAACGTTTTAAACGCTTGGTGTTACAAGGTTTTGGCCTGAAACAGACCCGTTTAAAGGTGTACATCCAACCATATTACTCCTGTCTACATACTTGTACCACGCATGGACCTACCATTAAGTGGATTATTCATCTTCGCCAACTGTTGGAATATCTGTTTGGCAGAATAAGAGACAGCATTACCACACCTGGATCGGGACTCAGTGATATTGGAACACGCAGCCTGCCGGCGAGATTGGGAGCATAACCTGTTTGATGTGCTTAAAGCCCAAGAAGGGCTAATGTGAGTGTAATTCTTATTATTTTTAATGTTACTATTAAACTACTACACTTAGATTACTACTTTCTGCCTCTTCTCTTTTCATATGTGCGCTGTATTATAAGTGTCTCCAGACCCAGTATTGTACATAGTGGACAAGGCCACTTGACACCGATTCCTGCTGCACTGACTGAGAAGATGTACATTCATCATTGAACTCATCAATCATTCATCATTCATCCATTGAAAAAAAAAAAAAAAAAACTTTTTCATCCATATCCATTCTCATTTCTTCATCTTCATCTTTTATATGTTGTCTTGGACATTTATGACTACTTATATGTGACGTATAGATCCTATTTTTGTTTACTACCACTAGTATTAATAATTTTATATCAGATTGTTCGATTCATTTATAATATTGGTATTTGGGGTGTTATTTGGTTGCCTTCAGAGCGCTCTACCCTTTGGAATAATTTGTTAATTGTATCATCTCCCTTCAGTGACACGTGCATGCTCCCCTTATCGGCTCCCCTGTGCCTCGTCACTCTCTCCGCCCATAGGATGGGCTTTATATTCTGCTCTGTGTTTCCTACTCATTGGCCTTACGTGGTGCTCAGTCGGTAGTCCGCTCAAGACCCTGTGCAGTCCTTTGTGTTTTCCCCTGTCCTCTAGCTTCTGATCCTGGCATTGACTAATGCTCCTCCCTGGGATGTTCCAGACCCAGACTGGGTCAGTGGTGTTGGTGGTGGTAGTAGGGTAAAACCATCCTGGGCTTGGGGAAGCTGTGGCTTTCCTATGAGCCCCATAGGCTCATAGTCCATTGGCCACGGCTCATACTTTAGCCACTGATATGTGGATCCCTGCTGGCTTGAGATTGGGTCAAGGGTGGGTCATGTGTGGCTGTGGTCTGGCAGTTGGGCCATATGAGCCATAATGAGGCATGGACATAGACTCTGGCATCCAGTGCCTTCCCATACGTGGTGGTGGTGGGGCTTGGAGGCCATAGTCAGCCGTTGTCTGAGGCAGTGGTCGGATCTGGAGGCCATAGTCTGCCCTTGTCTGAGGCATTGGTGGTGGTAGGGCCTGGAGGCCATAGTCAGCCCTTGTCTGAAGCAGTGGTGGGCCTGGAGGCTGTAATCAGCCTTTGTCTCAGGAGCTGGTGGTGGGGCCTGGAGGCCTTTGTCAGCCCTTTGTGGTGGTGGCAGAAGCATAGAGGTGTGAGGCATGTGAGTATCCAGTCTCCTTAGGAGATGTGTCTCCAAAAGTAGGGTCCTCCTCACCCTCCTCCTGTTGTTCTGCAGGCATGCATGTGTCTGGGGAAATTACATGATGTAATTAGTCAAGTAAGCTATGTCAGACTGTGACATTAACATGTGAACCGTTGAGTGGCAGGATGGTATCCATTACATTACTTTGCAATGCATTGGTTACCATCCTGACACACAATGATTGCTAAGCTTCACACGATTTCATACTTTGATTCCACTAACCTACAGTGGTGTAGCTTTGGTTATCATGTGTATCTTGAGGAGTGAGGGTGGCAAGGCATACAGCCTTGCTATCCCCATTCACCAGGATGCATGTGGTGAACAAAACTGAACCATCACACCTTGAATGATACAAACTCATTGAATGTACAACACCTAGGCCTCAGCAGCAAATACACATTGGCCTCTGAACACATAAAAGCACCAGTGATGAACAATTACTATGGAGTCCAACCAATGATGTCAGCAACATAGACACAGCAATTACACATGAACTGTGGAATATAGCAACCCAATCAGCTGAAGTACACAGCAAACACACCCCAGGCGAGCTACAAACCAAACACACAGCAATCGTGGGGAGGTTATTCAGTAGAATTGGAGATTACTTCTCCATTTCCTATGTTATGCTATGGAGCTTATGCACTAAAATGTCCGAAGTTGGGGAAATCTTAGTGCATTGACTCCACAGACTAACGCACAAATTTCAGAAGTGATATCACTGGAGAGGTCATTTACACATTCTCACCTCTTTCTTACCCCTTAGTAAATATACCCCCTGGCATGGTTGAGCCTTGGGAATCACATATGTCCTGTGGAGTGGTAATGGCAATGAATGGCCCCTGCCCATCCACACTCTTCAGACTACATATGATACAGAATGGTGAACCTTGACCATTCCACTTGGACAAACTAACTACATGTACAACATATAGGCCTGAAATGCGGTAACAATACTACATTAAACACAAATTCCCCTCCTTGCTATCCTCTAGTAACCCTTTGAGTACCAGGGGACTAGCCAGTGTATTGTCAAACAATGCATTAATCATCCTTCTAGCACTCCAGGGGTTAGGTGCTGACCTCTTTGTTGCTCTATGTATGATGTGGTACACATAACAGTTATTTATTTGCCTCCAACATGATGGTGCGCATTGATTTTGTGATGTGAGTGTGATTGATGCAGACAGCATCAAGGAGGTTAAACAGGGACTTGACCATTCCCATTTGTGCTGGATTTGTCATGTATTCTGTCCTTATTTGAAACCCCTGCAAGCCGTTTTGCTGAACTTGTGGTGAAGAATGCTGGCCATGTGTTCAGGTGTCACTGTGTTGGGCCATAGTAGGTAGAAGGGTTTGTGTGATGTGTATGCAGGGCTTGTTGCACTTACTGGTGGTCTGGAGGCTCCTTTCATCTCCAGTGTCACTCCCTCCTGGAACCACATGAACAGCTGTTGCTGACATATTTTGGCACAGCCACTCCTCCCAGTCACAGAATTGTATGTTGTTGGGGGTGGGGTCCACCTCCAGTGCCTCTGACGTGCAAGGCCACCTCACCCATTTTCTTCTTGACTACTTGCTTGCAGTCTGCCCACCTCTTCTTGATTGAGTCCAGGGATCGGTTGCAACTGGAGACCGCATTCGCCCTGCTCAAAACTTCCCTCCAGGCAGCCTTCTTCCTTGCCCCCATACGGGTTATTGTCTGCCCGGGGAACAGGATTTTCTCCTGCTCCAGTATGGAGTGAACCAAAACCCTATTTTCTTCATTGGTGTACTTGGAGTCCCTCAGCCTCTCATCCTCAGCAGCACCCTGGGATGTATCTGAGCTTTGGCTTTCAGGCCCTGCCTGTGTGGGGTGCTCCTCATATGTTACCCCCTCGTCCCACTGGCAGTTCTGCCCTTACACTGTGTGTGCCTGCCCTTGAGTGGGTCCCCCTCCGCCCCACGGATCTCCCTCTCCCACTCCTACCCTGGCCAGGGATGCCCTGCTGCACTTTCTCCTCTCCTCCTACTCTCCCCATCCCCTCTCCTGCTCTCCTCTCCTTCTCTCACCCACTCATACCCAGGCACTCAATCAGGCCCTCACACACATGCTCACTCAGACTCACTCTCTGTCACTCACTTGCACTCACAGACTCACAATGTAAAAAAAAATATAAATGTGTGTGATGTGTTTAAAAAAATAGCTATGTATGTTTGTCTTTGAATATGTGCAAAAAGTGTATTATGTGTTGCTCTGTGTACCAGTGCTCTCCAACTCCTTCTACCTTTAAAGTACGCTTCTATCTCCCACACTCTATAGCTATCCTCTGCTCCTGTAATTAATAATAATTCTTTATTTTATATAGTGCACACAGATTACGCAGCGCTTTACACTCATATTGGTTCCTGTCCCCTTTGGGGCTCACAATCTAAATTCACCTATCAGTATGTTTTTTGGAGTGTGGGAGGAAACTGGAGTACCCAGAAGAAACCCAAGCAAACACGGTGAGAACATACAAACTCATAGCAGATTTTGTCCTTGGTGGGATTTGAACCCAGGACCTCAGTACTGCAAGGCAACAGGGATAACCACTAAGCCACCGTCCTGTGATCTAGCTTGCAAAAACTCAAAACACAGATAAAAGTGCATCTGTTATTTTGGGGCTATATATAGGTTATTTGAATGCACTTGATACTTTGGGGTGCTGTGATAGGCTGTGGCGCTAGATAATGTTGGACATTCGCTTTATACATAGTAACATAGTAAGGTAGTTGATAAGGCTGAAAAAAGGCATGTTTCCATCAAGTCCAGCCCATGCCAAAACACCCCTGTTGATCCAGAGGAAGGTAAAAAAATTCCTTCCTGACAAATGGCAGTCAGATAGATCCCTGGATTAACATCCTATCTGCTTTGAAGCCATCTGTCATAATTTTCAATATTAGTCTGTGCTAGATAGACATCCATTGCTTTTTTTGAAAGCAGTTACCTTATGTGCAAGTATAACATCCTGAGGCAAAGAATTCCATAGATTTACAACCCTTACTGTAAAGAATCCCTGCCTTTGTTTTAGTCGAAAGCACCTTCCTTATAGTCTTAATGGATGACCTCTTGTTCTTAGCTCAACACTTTGTGTAAAAAATTAATTGGCTAGTTCTTTGTATTGACCTTGAATGTATTTGTAAATGGTAATCATATCGCCCCTTAGACGTCTCTTCTCTAAAGTAAACAAACCCAGTTTGTCTAGTCTCTCTTTATAACTCAGATCCTCCAATCCCTTTATCAGTTTTGTTGCAGGTCTCTGCACCTTTTCCAGTTCAACAGTGTCTTTTTTAAGAACTGGCACCCAAAATTGTACTCCATATTGTAGATGAGGCCTAACCAAGGATTTATTCAGAGGTAGTATAATATTAACATCCCTTGCATCGACACTCCTTTGTATGCAGGCTAGTACTCTATTTGATCTTGCAGCAGCTGAGTGACTCTGCACACTGCTGTGATTCACAATGTTCAATATGATACTTTAGTTTGCTTTTCTGATGTATAGAATTCAGTGTTTTCTGCAAACATTTCCAATGACTCCCACTGGGGTTTCATACTACCCATATCCACCGGGCCCTCCCTATATATAACATTTTCCTCTACCTCTGGAATATTGCCACAGTACTATGAACAATAATACATCGCAAAATGGGTTTGGCCATGAGAGAATGTGGTTAGTGGATGGGTGTGGCTAAGTGAAGGGTGTGGTTAGGGGTGGGGCAAAGGCGGGACTAGGGGCGCTGGGCGGTATTGTGCCTAGGGGTGCCTGAGATGTAAATCCGGCCCTGGCTGTGAAGTCTATCATCTATCAGTACTCCTAAATCTTTCTCTAATGAGGATTCCCCAAGTTGTTTCCCATTTAGAGTATGTGTAGCAAGTTTGTTTCTACAGCCCAAATGCATAACTTAACATTTATCTACTTTTCTGCCCATTCACTCAGTTTATCTAATCCTTCTGCAGAGAAAACACATCTAGCCCTGTATGTATTTCCTTACATAGCTTAGTGTCATCAGCAAATATTGAGACTCTACTTTCACTTCCCACTTCTAGATCATTAATAAAAAAATTAGAAAGCATTGGGCCCAGGACTGAACCCTGTGGAACCCCACTTACAAATTTATACCAGTTTGAAAAGGTTCCATTTACAACAACTCTCTGCGATCTATCATTTAACCAGTTCACAATCCATGTACAGATAACACTGCCCAAATCGGCGCCTTTTAATTTATGCAGTAACCTGTTGTGAGGCACTGTATCAAAGGATTTTTCCTTTAATATGGACGTATCGTACGTTACTTATTGTGTATTTCTACATGGCGATGAGGTCAGATTTATATGCAACATAGGTTTAAGGTGTCCTTCCCATCGTTAACCATTCTGGTGAAAGCAGATTTAAATCTCTCGTTAATCGGTGTTGGCTAAGTAGTGAAGGCCTTTTTTTCTTTAACACCGGTTTTAACGTGAACATTTGCACCGAGGCCTACGTGAGAATGTACAAAATCCTTAACCTGCAGTTGACAAAAAGGCTTAGTCTACTGCAGAACCTCTTGGAAAGCACTTTTATTTATTTTGTAAGTTAGATCTTATAATGGAGCACAAAGTCAGGTCTGCAGCAGTCACAGGCATTTTGCTTTCATGTGATACAATCCTTCCTGCTTATCTACGCGTTTACATCTCAACCTATAAATACTGCAATCATTGCAGCTGTAAATCAGAATGACCACAGCCAGCTGCACAAACTAACACACTAATCCTACCCCTAGATAGCTTCTAGCATCCCTGTACACCTGACAAAATCGGGAAATATACTCCAGGAACAAGCAGGTCTTAATTTAAAAGACGGGTCTAAACCCAACCTTTAATGTATGGTACTTATGAAAAATTAATTATGCAGGGCTGCATACGAGTCATTGTAACCCTGCAGTGTGTGCTTTTTCTTAGTTATGTAGATATAACTAAGGGGACTATTCCTCCTCTGTAACACATGATAATTCTAAAATGTTCATTCAGGAGGACTAGGAAACAACAAGCACTTTGCAGCATGTTTTCAAAGTGTTCTGATCATGTTACATATAGCTGATTGCTGTATAAAAGACAATTATCTTGGTATATCCTTCTGTTCAGCCCTCACCCAGCTTGGTGAAGCATCCGCTGCCAGAGGAGACCCCAGTCGCATGGCGAAACAGGGAAACTCGTGCAATTCAACTCATGTATGCATGCTAATTATATATAGATATTTTCATTAAAGTAATTGTTAACCCTTCATTTGCTGCTTTAAAGGAGGACATTGACTAACCCATAACCTTGTAGTATTCTATCATAACTATTTTATAGTGTAAAGTTACTGTAATTACCCATATTGATGGGTCTATGAGTCAAAGTGCCTGGATATTTGTTGTATATTTTTGTAATTATTTTTACCAGAGTAAATTAACCCATGTCAGCTTGATTCATACACCAATACTGGCATTCAGCCATCAGCGCCCCTTTTTTTTATTTCTTCCCATGCCAATAAAACATTTTAAGAGGGTAAGATGCTGGTTCCATATATCCCAAGACTAAGGTTTCAAGCCTGTTGTCACAATTCTTTTATTGGTACTTATTTTCTTAATTACCAGTTATATTTTAAATTTGATAAATATTACCAGCAAAAACACTGTTGTTGATAGTGCAGCGTTTAACCCTTTCAGTGCCACAGGGGTATGCAATGGACATTCTATGGTACTGAAAGGGTTAAGGGATGGTGGCTGCTGTCTCTGTTCTTTAGCAGACAAAACAAACTGTCCTCTGGCTCCACAGAGTGCAACAGTGATATCCCGATATCGCATACCTCCAATAGGTGATTTTGGCACTGTGAACTCAACAGCAGAGAGCTATTGGACCTTAAAGGGGAACATTCACCTCTTAAAAAGTTTTTACAATATGTTTAGTTATTAAATTAGTATTATGAAATGTGTTGAGTTTTACTTTTAATTTACATACTTTTAAAGATATTTAATCTTCAAGCTGTGCACGTCCGCATAATGCGGCACGCTGAATCTTAGGCACAGCTCTTCATGATTTCCCAGAGCTACTTAATTCTCCTCCCACCTCCCTCCCAGCTGCCCCAGGGAGAGCGTTCACACTTCCCTTCAGTGTGGTGTGAATTGCTTCTATCATTATAGCAAGCTCTGGTTATCATTATACTGCTTGATTTCTGTGGTGGGTGTTTGGCTTTAACATGTTTGACATAAATGTCATGGTGTCTGTGTTTCATGTGTGATATCAAGGAGGTTGTGCTAAGGTGTGTTCCCTCCTTTCCCCTTCTCACTGACTTGTCACAAATTGTGTACAGCGTCGTTGCTGCTGACTGCACTGTGCCTGCCCCAAGAGAAAAATAGTCACACACCCATGACTTTAAGGGATTAGGACAGGGAACAGGTAGAGAAGAATGGCCTCTTTCTTCTTGTCCTCCACATTCCCCTTCACTGTAGAGGATGCTGTTGCTTCTGTTGCTGCTACTGCATCAGAATCAGCATTGTAGTTAGCTGCTGGCAAGTGGAATCTGTCCTAGTCCGGCATCACTTGTTGACCCCATTCCCATTGTGTCCACAGTGGTCTGTGGCACACTAGCCTGCTCCTCAACATCCTGCTGTCCTTGCAACTCAGCAGCAGGAATTAGAGCAGTTGCAAATTCCAAAAGTTCACTGCTGGTGGTGGTGGTGATGCCCATCTTCATCCCTGTCTCCCATTCCCTCTTAGTTTGGGCTAAAAAGGCCATCAATGTCTCTTCCACCCCAGCTTCTGGTCCATTATCATCACCACCACCATTAGTCCCTACCTACTGAAGCTGCTCTATTACAGACATCTTACTGCTGGTTGGAGGAGGGTCCCCTAATGTCACACTTGCCATTTATTGGTGTTGTGAAGAAAGCAGACTGGAAGCAGTAGCAGCAGGCACAGGCAGCTGATCTGTGCTTCTGGTGGTGGTGATATTACTTCTGCGCCTGCTATCCACCACCAGTTCTGGCTTCTTCAAGATCATGTTACACCTGGCCACTGTCATGAAGGGAAGGGGACTCCAAGAGCCAGAGGAATGGTGTGGGGGTCCCTTGACTGCTAGTCTGGACACTCTCAAATGCTTCCCCTACTACTCCCCTAACAGTAGTGCCACCAGCTGCTTCACCATCATGGTTACTAGTACTAACACCAACCACATCAAGTTCAGCCCCACAGTCTTCCTCCTCACAGTCACTAGTAATTTGATGATCACCCCTCCTTCACTCCTAACACTAACAAGCTGCTGGACCTTTTTAGTAGTACTAGGGGTGGGACTGCTTGGGGATGGCAAGTGTGGTGACTGCTTGGGGATGGCAAGGGTCTCCTGCTGTCTCACTTGGCATTATTTTCTCCTTCACACCCTCCTGAGTATTACAAGACACACTAGCAGCAGGTTCAGAACTGGTGGCAGCAGGTTCAGCACTGGGAGCAGGCACAGCACTGGCGCAGCATGTGTGACAGCAGGTTCAGCACTGACAGCAGGCACAGCACTGGTGGAGGCAGTGGCAGCACATCTGACAGCAGGCACAGTACTGGTGTCAGCAGGCACAGCACTGGTGGCAGCAGGGGCAGCATGTCTGACAGCAGGCACAGCACTAGTGGCAGTAGGGGCAGCACTTAAATAACTCAGTAGCAGCAGCAAGAACAGCAGTCACAAATTCTGCAATTATATCAGGGCATTTGACAATAGCAGTGGGCACAGGCCAACAAGACATGATCTGCTGGCAATAGGCCAGTAGGGCATTTTTTTTCTCAGAGCTACAGAAAAATAACAATCTATGGGGGCTTGTTTCTAACAAACCTAAGTCCTAAAAATCAATGTTTCCTTAGGGCTTGTTCCAAACAATCTTAAGTCTACAAATCAGTGTTTCTTTGGGACTTGTGCCAAATAAGTCTAAGTCCTACAAATCAATGTTCCCTCAGGGATAGTGCCTCTAATAAGTCCAAGTCCTACAAATCAATGTTTCCTCATGGCTTGGGCCTCTATCAACAAATCTTACAAATCATCCTCTACAAAAAAATCTATCAAGTATCGGTCTACTCCAGTGGCAGCTTATGTCAGAGGGTCCCTGTCTCTATCATGTTACGTACCAATTTCTTCTTTTGATTATTTGTTTTTTATTAACTGTCCCCCAATACCAGTCAACAACCCCCCCCCATATCAAATTCCCTGTTGAACTGATTCTTTCCCCAGACTCCACCCAACAAAACAGGCACCCTCCTCAGACCCCTTTTATACTGTGCCATATGGGGGGTAATTGTATTTATTTATTTATTTTTATTAACTGTCCCCCCCCCCAATCCCAGTAAATATCCCTCAAAAAAACAAACAAACATTCCCTGTCCAACTTATTATTTCTTCACAATCCTCCTACACAGGCACCCTCTTACCCCTTTTATACTATGCCTTTGGGAAATAAAGTAACATTTTCTATGTGTTGTGCATAAATGTAGTGTTTCCATTGATTTCAATGACGTGAGCTAGGCGACAAAAGTGGAAAAACTGCACTTTTCGCAGGAAATTATTTGCTAAGCAGGAAGTGCCATTATTCACAGATTTTGGTTTGAGCCAAAAATTTTCACCCATCCCTATTCATATGGATATAAACGCTGTAAAATAAAATATTGAGTATGGTTGGTATGACTTTGTACATTAAACTGATGCAGAATACACAAAATCAATAACTCAGTTTATTTACACTATAGACTAGTTAAGGTACATCATTCCTCTAGATCAGGGCTGTCCAAGTTCAGGCCTCAAGTGCCACCAACAGGTCAGGAGGTAAGGATTTCCCTGATTAAGCACAGGTGAGTCAATCAAAATGAATGCACCACTGATTAACTCACCTGTGCTTAATCAGGAAAATCCTTACATCCTGGCCTGTTGGTGGCCCTTGAGGACTGAACATGGACAGCTCTGATCTAGAGCAGAGTTTCTCAAACATCCTGAGAGCAGTTGTGTAATTAGTGGCTCTTCCAATCTAAGTGCTTTATCTGGACTCAAGCAGGAAAATCCAGAAAACCTGCATTGTCAGGGGTCCTCTAGTAGCACTACTGAGCAACTCTGCTCTACAGAAAAAGAAGCTGGATTGCTCCAAAAAGGTACTGATTGGATTGTAAAAATATAAGGTATAACTTATGACTGTCTGCAATAAATACTTTTTGTTGGCATATGAATATGCCCCCTAACTGTAATTATATGCAGTTGTATAGCTAGCAATCAAAAGAGTAAGGCTTTTTTTGTTTTTTTTTTGTTTTGTACTCCAGGAACCAGTATTTCTGAACTGACCTGGTTAAATTGTTTCCTTGATCTGGTAGACAGCATGGTGACAAGTAAGCCCTGGATAAGAACGACTGTTGTGAAAAGTTGTTCTCTCCTTATCAAGTATACGTCCTGTATTAGAAAGTGAAGCAGCCATGAAAAATATTAGGGTCAGAACCTTTGTTGCTCAACAACAAATGGTAGGAGACGTACACATTGAAACAGTTTTTCCTGTATCAGTGAGGGATACACTGCATAAATATCACTGACCTTACGCTCCTGTGATGACAGATGATACATAACAGGTAAAATGATGGAGTTCTGGAGGAGGGACACTCTTGAGACAGGTGGAATTTGAAATATGAAATGCACCACAGTGATTCTCCACAAAATGGTCTTTTTAGTATCTTCAAAACAAATATTTTTTTCTATTTGAAAGAAAACAAAAGAAAACTTTTATTTTTTAACAATACCACATCATACGACTGGTGACAACTTAAACTCAGATATTGGAATTGTGGTAAATTAATCAATAAATGCAGTCACAGCAAACTGCTGAACACTTAGTTTCACATGGGAGAAACTGTGCATCAGGAAACTGAGGCCCAGTGGTAAGGTTGGTGTAGCTGAATGTCATGTTTTATTTGCCTAGGGCAGGTCAAGCAGATGCTGTGCTGTAGGCTTCCTGTTTCCAGCCATGAGCGTTAGGAATGCTGGATAAGCTTTTATCACAGACTTGTATATCCCCACCCCTTGCTGACATATAAGGAGGACAGAGAGGTGTCAGCTCCATGCTAACAATACACCAATGACCTCAGAGAAACAGGGGTTACAGGCTTCACTGCCGCATCTATTTTGGGGAAAAACTGCTTCCTGAAAATGTTAGGTTACTTTTTTTTATTATTATTATTTTATACAAACAGAATACAAACAAAATTAGACATCAGACTTTATTTAACTCGTTTAGAGCACTTTGGATGCACAGTGCTTTGCAATGTGCTGGGCTCCTCGTTGGCACTCTTATGGTTAAACTACTAATATTTTTTTTTTGTCTGCGGCAACTTTGTGTTCTATTTCCATGTGAACCGATTCCTAAGACTTCTTTTTATTTTATTTTTTTTTTTTTTTAAATGAGTTTTGACTTTTACTTGAAGGCTAGTCTTCACAAATGTGTTCAGAATGTGACACTGTTGAAAAAAACCACTATTTTTTAACATTAGCATCACTGGGAACTCATAGCTGAGAACTCTCCAGATTTGCCTCAGAGACTTCAGTTTTGACTGCATTACCAGGTCTCCAGGACAAAGGCTGATTCTCCAGATGTGGGGAGTTTCTACTGAAACTCTGCCCACTTCTGCTCTCTCCCTGTCTGTTCCTCCCAATTCCCTTCCACTTCTCCTCCTTCCCCACCCTGTTCTTCCTATGTTTCTTAAGCTCAGCCCCACTCACAATTTATCCCCACCCCTTTTTTTACACAAATTGCATAATTTCTCTCCCCCAGCAGCACCACAGGACTCCCCTACGGGGAGTCAACAAGTAAAAGTTCCCAGGTATGAGAATAAGTTGGCACTATATAAAGTATAATAAAAATATTGTAGTTAGCCCTTACTGCCATCCCAAGAAAAATGGCATGGACTGAAATACCTTAAGGGTATATTGGGGCACTAAACTACACCGCCTCCCACTGACTTCTATTTTAAGAATTTGTATAAATGTGGGCTGTTTAAAGGGATAGTAATGTCATGTAACAAGTATTAGGTATATCATAGATACAATAAAAAGAGATTACTTGCGGTTCTTCCTATCTCTCAAACCACTTTATGAAAATAAAGTTCTCCGTTCCCTCCCCTTTTTGTTTGATGAGCTGTATAGCTATCAGAAGCAGATTCTGGTCACACAACAAGATGGCGGCTCTTCAGCAGAACCAACATAGTGGCTTGCAAAGTGTGCTTGCAAACCAGGCACACCTTGTAGACCATTCCAATGAAGTATCTAATTTTAGATATTGCTATGTCGGCTCTTCTGAAGAGCCACCGTTTGGTCCCGGGACCAGGATCTCATGCTGTCAGCTATACAGCTGATGTATGAGAAAAAGAAGAGAGTGGAGAACTTTATTTTTGTATATCTCTCAAACCATAAAGGTGTGAGAGATAGGAATAACCGCAAGTAATCTCTTTTTATTGTATCTACGATATAGCTAATACTTGTTACATGACTTTACTATCCCTTTAAGAATATTCCCCTTTTTTAAAAAAATGCTTTTTTGAAAATAAAGGCATATAGAATCTCAAAGTTAACCAAAGCACAAATGCTGTCAGCTATACAGCTGATGTATGAGAAAAAGAAGAGAGTGGAGAACTTTATTTTTGTATATCTCTCAAACCATAAAGGTGTGAGAGATAGGAATAACCGCAAGTAATCTCTTTTTATTGTATCTACGATATAGCTAATACTTGTTACATGACTTTACTATCCCTTTAAGAATATTCCCCTTTTTTAAAAAATGCTTTTTTGAAAATAAAGGCATATAGAATCTCAAAGTTAACCAAAGCACAAATGAGAGATGCATAAAGAGAGAGTATTAATTACAGTATATGTGTACAGTTGAAAGTTATCTGGATATGTACTGAGAATCAGTTGAAGGTCAGCGTTTGAGATAGTATACAGTTCTAGAGAGTCATTATGTGCATGTTTGTAAATAGTCTCAGAATTGAGTATTTAAACAGTTGTAAGGTGATATACTAGTCAAACAGTAATGTATGAAAAGCCCCCTAGAGGGCAATTTCAGGGGGTGGTACAGCAGCAAAGGGCGAGTGTGAGATCGCCCATGCAGAGAAAGGAGAGCTATTGGGATCCTCAGAGGTGAATCTGGGGAGAGAAAGAGAGAAAACAAGAAGAGAGAAGAGGAGGAGAGAAAAGAGAGCATGAAGGTAAAAGAAAGTAGGAAAGAGGTCCTCGAGCTGGCAATGTCCAGAAAGCCCAAACCACCGAATGAGAGCAAAACAGAATGGAATACTAACTCAACAATGCAAAGGGGGCGAAACACCAGACTACGTTCTGAGCACCATGAGACTCAACCCTGGGGGGCAACATAGTCCAACCAGGGGGACCAGCACAGCCTGAAGGCTGGGAGAGAAGAGGTTGAGAGTGCATGAAAGCTCTCCATATCACAATAAGCCTGGACCTTTGTCTTCCAATGGGACAGGGAAGGTGCAGCAGTGGATCTTCATGAAGCAGGGATAAGAGCCCGAGCTGCCATCAACATGAAACATGCTAGGGAAGGGGCAGGAGGGGTCTCAGAGTCTAGCCTAACTGGAAAGAAGTCAAAGAGACAAACCACAGGATCGGGTGGTAGAGTGGCAGAGCAGACAGCATCTATTTCCTGAATGATTGCCATCCAGAAATGAACATTCTCTATACAGGACCTCCATATATGTGCCATAGAACCAACTTCAACACCACATCTCCAACAGGAAGAGGAATAAGAGGGGGCATATATGCTAATGTTTGTGGGGTTCTATACCACCTGGTAAGGAGCTTATAATTGGTTTCCATGGAATCCGAGTCCTTGAAGTGCAAAAAATGGCAGCACACATTGAGTACCAGTCCTTCAGGCTCAACTGAAAAGAAAGTTCAGACTCTCATCTTGTTATATAGGGGAGGAAAGCTGAAGTGTCAGGTTTAGTAAACAGGTGAAAGAGGCGAGAGGGGTGCTTGGGTAACTGGAAGAATGTGGGTAATAAGTTGCTCCAGATCAGTAGCTAGGTGGGGGGAATACCCCATTCTGAGAGAATAAAAGAGGAGATGTTTGACCTGGAACTATTGCCACAGTTGAGCATCAGAGAAGCTACAGTGGCGTAGGAGAGAGTTGAAGTCTATTATACCAAGCCTAGAAAACAAGGTATCCAAAGTATGCACTTCCCAGTCCCACCAGAATTGGAAATGGGAACTCCCAGATCCTCTGGGGAATTCCAGATTACCCACAATCAAGAACAAGGGGGAAGATAAGGGGCCAGTGCTAGTGGCCTTCCGCCACTCAGTTAACAGATAGCCCAAAATGCAATGAGAGGAAGCAGGCTCCCAGAGGGTTGTAAATTGAGCCCAAAGAAGCTGCGGTACCTCCAGACCCAGGTGAGGGGTAAGGAGGCAAGAACCCAATGCCTCAGAGTCGGTTGAAGGAAATCAGTAAGTTTGGCAACATTAGCCTCCAAGCAATAGGAAGCAAGATTAGGAAAGCCTAGCCCACCCTCCCAGGGAGACCAACATAAAATATTAAATCAAAGGCAAGGCTTTTTGTAGGACCATACAAAGTGGCCCAGAGAAGTTTGCAGCTGAGAAAGAAGAGTAGGAGGGATAGCTAAGGGGATAGTCTGCAGCAAATATATGATTTTTGGCAGGTAAATTATTTTAACCAGGGGGATGCACCCCAGCCAACAGACAAAAAGAAAGTGCCATCGAAATAAATCATCCTGTAAGGCATCAACTAAGGGAGCAAAATTGAGTGCCAGACATATTTTACAGTAAATGCTTAGTTCAGAAATGAGATGAAGAAGCAAAGATGGGGATCTGAGGTAAAGAAAAGCATATCATCAGCATATGAAGCAAGCTTAGAGGAATGGGTGCGATTACGGATACCTTGTTTCTCTGAGGAAAACTTAATTGGTTTAAGCAATGGTTCCAGGGTTAATATGAAGATTAAGGGAGAGAGGGAACAGTCCTATCGCATGCCGTTCACCTTCACCCTCGCTGAAGAAGTAGAGTATAGAGCGAGAGCGGAGGTCAAGAATCTAGGGCTACAACCAATGTGTCACAACGCAGCAGCCAGATATGACCAATGCACCCTACCAAATGTCTTTTCTACGTCCTTTGAAACCAAGACTGCAGGAATATGCAATCTCCTAGCCAGATCAATATGAGCAGTATTATGTTTTACCTCACACCCCTGGACAAACCTTGCCTGTTCAGGATGAACCAGCTTTGCAAGAAAGGGATGCAACGTCGCTGCCAGCATTTTAGAATAGAATTTAACATTGAGATTCAAAAGGGATATCGTCAGGTAACCAGCACAAGTTGAAGGATCCTTGTACGATTTATGTATTACCAAAACATGCTCTTCCAATGATTGTTTAGCGAACAGGGACCCCAGAGACACTGTGTTGAAGGCATCCACCATCGATTGGATGAGTTACTCCAACCACAGACGGTAATACTGCAAGGAAAATACGTCAGGTCCTGGGGTCTTGCCAGGTAGGGAGGTCTTGAGAGCAACAAGAAGCTCTACTGTCAAGAAACGCTCCTTCAGAGAAGTAATTGCATTGGGATCTAACTGGGGGAGTCCAGCCCTAAAGCGATAGGCAGACTTCTTTTTATAACGTTTCAGATCTTCTTGTAGTTGTAACTGGTTTGTGCTGTAGCTTTCCATTTATTTTTTCACAAATAATACCAGCTGAGATTTCTGATTTAACAGGAAATTATGTCTAATACACAAAGTATATCTGTCAGGTGAAGGAAAATGTAAATATTCAGAGGTCTACAGGGTCATAACTTGGGGAGTAATAAATGAAGGGATTCACAAGAGTAGCTTTCCTTTTCTAGGCATAAAGTAAAGGGTATGTATTTTCCCAAAATGCTCTGAAATGTTGTATGACTGACTGGGAAGACAAAGGCAGCCATGATCCAATTTCCTTCCAGATCTGGCTGTTATCTCTGTATTAGGAGATAATAAGGGTGTGGGAAATGAGCAAAAGAGTTTTACCCCAAATAGCACTAAATGTTAAGTGAGTGACTGGGATGGCACAAGGCAGCTGTGATCCAAGTTCCTTGCAGATCTGTCTGTTATGTCTGAATCAGGGAAGTCTGGGTGTGTGTGAAGAGAGCAAAGCAGATTTACCCCAAACACCCCAAAGTTTTGCATGACTGAGAAGACACCGGCAAGGTCCAAATTCCTTCCTTATCTGGCTGTTATCTATGTGTTCAGCTAGAGTGGGGAAAGAAGCAGTTGGACAGGGAGTGTGTTTTTTTTGTTTGTTTTTTGTTGTTGACAGTGATAGGAATAGGCATAGTTAATAAAAAAAAGCTTGACTGAGACAGGACCCTGAAGAGATCTGTGACTGAGGCAGACTGATTCTAAAGAAAAAAGAGTATTTTGCAAAGGGCAAAAAGTCAGTATATAATTAGTTCTATTGTGTATGTCACTGTAAAAATACACACAGTAGTTTAATAATGTTGAGCAAACACACTAGGAGTAAGGGGAGTGTGAAAGGCGTAAGAGTGCTGTATGAACAAGTGAGTGAAGTGATAGTCCAAAATTTTACTAAAGCCTTGGTTGATGCAGTGTGTACAATAAATTATGGTGATTCTTCTGAGAAGCCAGTTTGTCAAAGTCCTATATAAAGCTCCACCAGCACTACTAATATTAATAAACCATCTAAGAACACTGAAGACATGCCAGTCTCGCTAACATGTTAGGATTTGGACTCAAATGTTAGATGGGGGTTATTAGGCAGGACATATGCAGAAACAACAACTAATAACAGTCACCAAGTACTTGGAAGCAGGGAATATAAAGTACAACTTGCAAATAAAAGCTGGATGATGGGTAGCCACTGGTTGGAAGACAAAACTAGTGCTCAAGGCTTCTGCTTCTGCTGCTTGAGAGCGAAGCTAGGATCCTAAGCTAGGGAGCGATGACAACTGCAACATTCTCACACAGGTGAATACAGGAGTAGGAGCTCACAAACAGACACTATTCGGGTTCACTGAACTGCCTGTAAGTCTGCTTGATTGTCACGGACACCAGAGTAAATAATACATACAACACAGGTACAGTGAAGTTTAACCAGTTTATTAAGATAAGCAAGAGTAAGTGCTTCCCCAACCTTAGTAGGAACAGGCGTGAAGACAGTGCAGAGTCCACTACCCATGGATTGACACTGAACTGTAACCAGTTCTCGGTAGCCTATAGAGATAGATGGGAGCAGAACCAGGCTTGGTTTCATACCTAGCAAATGGAAACCTGGAACACCAGGAAACCTGATCACTGGAGCGACAGCTAAACACCCAGACATGAGACAGGCAGACAGATGTCTCGAAGTAGTGACTCTACCACAGAGCAGTAGGAGGAGCGAGACAGAGAGTAACTAGTACTCTGAAAGAGTCACAAAACCAGTCTACTAGGTAGGCAAAGGGCAGAGGCAAGAGAGTGGAACGTAGCCAGCCGCAACACTGGTAAGTATGTGAAGGCAATACTGTACGTAGGCTACAGAGCAGAGGGTTAAGCAACAGGCCCAGGAGGCAACAGATACAGTGGAACAGGATGAAGGCAATGGAGTGAGAGGCAACCAGCAACTCTACCACAGAGGCAGCAGTTGCACTACACCGATGGAGCGTGCCCACAACTAGCCCAGAGCGTAATTCAGACAAGCCAAAGTTGAAAGCCAAATCGGGTAGTCAGCCACAGCCAAGGTCAAAACAGAGTGGGTAGTCGGACAAGCCAGGGTCATACACAGATCGGTAGTCAGACAAAGCCACAGGATCGATCAGGAGTAAACACGGCAGCCAAGCAAGGGTCAAGCAAGAGTAACACTGAAGAAACGCACAGATACACCACAAAAGGGCATAGCCTCAATGAGGTTTATAAAGCAGCAGAATGAGGCGGGACACAATTAGGTCCAACAGAATAGGCCCATAAACAGGCGTCCGTGCCAGTGCTTGTAACATGACTCAGCAATGAAGAAGTGGCTGGAGGCCATGCCGGCTGGTGGCCATACAGAGGTAAGAGCACAGGATAGCTTAGGCCTCAAAGGGAGACTGTGATATTGATATAGGCCTCAGAGATTAGGTCCAGTAAACAGACTGGAAGACTGGCAATAGGAGAACTCGAGTGAATGGAGCAGGTGTGTTCAGGTAAACAGACAGATGCTGCAGATAAGAGCAGGGACCCAGAGTGCGCCTACGCAACTTTTGTTCTTGGGAGAGGCAAGTCAGGCATCCCAGCTCCATAAGCTCAGGAGCAGCTGTAGAATTAAAATGGCTTGATGGCTGGGAATAGGGTTTTAGTCAGGTGGCTGAGCAAGGAGAGGGCCTGTGGTCTCTCGCTCTTTCCTGATGTCTCTGTATGATTATCCAGAGTAGTGCAGAGTATGATACGGTCCTCCAGGGTTTCTAGAAGGTCAAGAGCAGTTAACTCATCTTTTAATTTTTTCCAAAGTCCCTTTCTGCAGTCTACCCTTAGAACTTTAGACTGACGGTGGTAGGCACTTGGCAGATGATAAAGTGTAAATCAACTCCAAGTATTTTACACTGTCCAACTGCCTAACACCCTAAGTTTAATGATCAGACAGAGAGGTTAAACCGGAATCTTGAACAGCTTCTCTGGTGCTACTGTAATGAATAACAAAATGCCAACAGATTAAATGCATGTAAAGCTCACTGGGCTTTGTTCTTTAGGGTTGCATCGCGGAGGATTCGAAAGAAAGTTGGGACCAAAAAACTGGTAGAAAGCATAGTGAAAAGGGAATCAGCAAGGGATTTACACCAGCAGCAGCATCAACAGGGGGTGCCAGAAGCACAAAACTATACCTACTACAACTGTATGACCTCTCATTTTTCTTACAGTTATTCAAACACGATTTGCCTATACTAAAATTGATGTAACAACGACAAAAATTAAGAAAAGGTAGACAAAGCATACCATTTTAGAAAGATGATAACCCATCACCACCTGAAATGAGAGGTCAGTTGCCTTTCTAACCTTAGCATGGGCTGCACAAATGTTTCCAGAAGGTGGAGCTAAAGGAAAAAAAAGACACTTTGTTACATTTCCACCAAATGTACTGAAATCTTTGAAAACGATGGTATTTCCAATAGTTTTCATTATTTACTGATCTTATGAGAAAAACAGCACTTCATTGTTATGAGTTTACATACTTTGGGGGGGCAAGAATCACAAAACTACACATACTACAACCTTTCATTTTTCTTACAGTTCTTCAAACATGACTATGTAGTAACAACTATCTAAACAAAGAAAGGGTAGACAAAGAATACCATTTCAGAAAGAAGATAACCCACTGCATCAAGTGAGGGGTGACTTGCTTTTCCACCCCTAGACTGGTGTGCAAAGGGAAAAAAATAGCATTTATTGATATTTTCACCCCTTCAAATTTGACAAGTATGACATTTCTAACCGTATTCATTATTTACTGTTCTTATGAGAAAATTGTACCTTAATGGTATGAACTGGTATACCGTAGGTGATGCCAGAAGCACAAAACTACTACTACTACAACTTCTCATTTTTCTTAGATTTTCAAACATGACTTGCCTGTACTAAATCAGTTGTAACCACAAACGTATGTGAGCCTTATCGGTGTGGTGCTGCTGATTCCTACTAGGCACATAGAGAGCAAGGGCCCATGTCTGGGAAATCCTTCCAAATAAGGGAGAAAAACAAAAAAAGATTGTTATATGCACTCAACCAGAACTAACAAAATAACGTGCTTTGTTCTGAGGCATGGTGGCCTCTCAGAGGTGCTACAAATCATGTCATTGCAGGGAGGAAATCTCCATGTTCATATCAGACTGGTCCCACTCACAGGCAGTTCAGCTCTGAAATGTCAAGCAAATCTTCTCTGCACAAGAGAATCACATAACCACAGATGTACCTTTTGGCCAATGTGAATCTCGTCTGTGTGGTGCAGCTGATTTCCTCTAGGCACATAGAGAGCAAGGTCCGATGCCTGGGATACCCTTCCAACTTAGGGAAACAAACAAAGAAAGACTATGATGGTCTCTCAGAGGTGCTACAAATCACATTTTTCACTTCCATGTGCCATTGCAGAGAGGAAATCTCCACGTCCACATCAGACCGGGACCAACCAAAAGCAGTCCAGCTCCAAAATGTCAGGCAAATTCTCTCTGCACAAAAGAATCAGCACAACCACAGACATACGTTTCGGCCTATGTGGTTGCCAGGAACAACTGCCACTTTTGTTTTGGAAATTATCTGTCTTCACTAAAATTGTCATAACCATTACAGATAGACAGGATAGGTAGGCAAGTATACCATTTGGGCAAATAGACATTTCCCAGGTTTAAATGAGGGGACACTTGCTTTTTTTACCTCTAGGCTGGTGTGCACAACAGTTTCCAGAAGGAAAAAAATTGAACTATTGTACATTTCACAGATATCTTTGAAAAACAGGGAAATTATGACTGGTATCTTTGGCTACTACTGTTCCAAGAAAAACTACATTGTAACGGATCCTATCCATTACTTGGGCCCTTGTCTGGACCTTGAATGCTTTACCTAAAGACTATGGCCCTGTGGCCTCATTTGAACTTTGATAGGGGCTTCCACTATCGCTATGTTAAAAGAGTTATGTTTAATATATTGTTGAATGTCGTGCATTTTATATATTGTCGAAATTCGTATGTTTCATGTGTTGTATAGTATGGAAAATGTACGGGGGATACACGAACACCGAAGCCGGTGGTTCCATGGTTCCTTTGTTCGAGGCATCAATGCTGCCGCGAACGCGGGAATCGGAGGCAGTGAGTCGATGCCGGATTGGCCAATGTACGACTCACTGCGCACACTGATTGGCCAGGGTTGAAGCCACATATTTCAAACTAGTGTGTACGTGCTTCAACCCCTGACCTAGTCCCTAGATGTGTATTCCCCCTCATCAACCCTTTGTCTTTGTCTAGACATTAATCAATCATGTTGACCTTAACCTCGTCAGTATTGTGTTCAGTAGCTCATCTGCCATTGGCCCTTTTCCCTTAACTGTCATTGGTCCTTTTGTCACACTCTGTCATTGGTCCATTGATACCCCTTTTTCCCTGGACTATGTTTTCCCTGAGCTGAGGGGTGGGAGGTCATTCCCCCTCAGTGAAGAAAATGCCTCGGCATCAGGGGATGGGACGGACGTCTCCCCTGAGAGGCAAGTTGCCCCTTTCCCTGTTTTCCCAGATGCGGTGGACGAGACTCAGGTCCCCACCAGCAGCCATTGTGCCCCAACTGATGGATGGGAGCGAGCCCATCAGTCCCCATGAGCCCCCTGCTGTAGTGGGTGTGAAAGAGCCCACCAGCAGCCCCAAGAAGTTACCCCCTGTGGGGTTGGAAGATGTGCTGTGTGTGCTCCCCAGGATTATAAGTGATGCCGCCTTGAGGGATGGGACTGTGGTCTCCCTCAAGGCAGAAGAAGGGCCTGTGTGTAATGGCCTACAGGAGGAGGAACCCAGCGGGCTGGAAGAGAGCAGTGCCATTGGCCCTCCTGAAGATATGGACTGTGAACTGATGGGTGGGAGTGCGGTCCCCATCAGCCCTTGTGAATCCCCTGCTGTGGTGTGTATGAGTGAGCACACCACCCCTTGTTTTGCCCTGACGCTGGTGAGTGGGAGCATGCTCACCAGCAGCCCCAAAGAGATGGTCCCTGGTTTGCTAGAGAATGCCCTGGGAGCAGAGCCATGTGTGCTCCCCAGGGTCATGGATGCTGCCGCCTTGAGGGATGGGACTGTGGTCTCCCTCAAGGCAGAAAAAGGGACTGTTAATGAGGGCCTACCAGAGGAGGACCCCAGCAGGCTGGGAGAAAGCAGTACTACTGGCCTGCCAGAGGAAATATTGTGTGAACTGATGGGTGGGAATGCTGTCCCCATCAGCCCTTGTGAATTCCCTGCTGTGGTGTGTAGGAGTAAGCACACCACCCCTTGTTTTGACCGGACGCTGGTGAATGGGAGCAAGTACACCAGCAGCCCAAAGAAGGCGCTCCCCATCAGTTCCTCTTTGGCCCCTGACTTGGTGAGGGGGACCACAGTCCTCACCAGGGATGTTGCTGGGGCCCCTGAATTCCTTGAGTTCTGCCTGGGGGGTGGGAATGTGTCCCAGAACGTTGCCCCAGTCCAGGAGAGTGGGACGAACATCCTCTCCTGTTCCTCTGGGGTGATGGCCCAACTAAAAGGGGGAGATATGTCCCTCTCCCCACATTCTGATGCACAGGATCCAGAGACCCAATTGGCCCAGGGAGATCCCCCTTATAGACTGGCTTTGGACCCTGAGCCACTGGCCCCAGATCCAGGAACAATGAACCCCAGCTCTGCATGGAGCCTGGCCCAGGGAAGGCCACCCAATTTGATGATGGCCAGGCCAACCAGGCACCAATTTCCCTGGCCCAGAATTAAGGACAACAGGTCTGATCACTGCTTCCCTGGCCCAAGACAAGGGCCTTGTTCTTTACTGCCAGGCCCGGACAAAGGGCTTATGTTTTCCCCTGGTCCAGGACAAAAGGATTGCTTGTTGCTTCCCTGGCCCAGGATGAGGGGCTCCTCGTTTAAGACTGGCCTAGGACCAAGGCCTCCAGACTAATGAACTATCCAGACAAGTGGCTCACAACCTCAATGCTCTCCTACAGCTCCAAGCCAGCGTTTACTACTGTCACTGCTGGCTTGGTACAAAAAGGCGGAGAAATGTAACAGATCCTATCCGTTACTTGGGCCCTTGTCTGGACCTCGAACGCTTTACCTAAAGACTATGGCCCTGTGGCCTCATTTGAACTTTGATAGGGGCTTCCACTATCGCTATGTTAAAAGAGTTATGTTTAATATATTGCCGAATGTCGTACGTTTTATATATTGTCAAATGTCGTATGTTTCATGTGTTGTATAGTATGGAAAATGTACGGGGGATACACGAACACCGAAGCCGGTGGGTCCCCGGTTCCTTTGTTCGAGGCATCAATGCTGCCGCGAATGCGTGAACCGGAGGCAGTGAGTCGACGCCGGATTGGCCAACGTACGACTCACTGCACACACTGATTGGCCAGGGTTGAAGCCACATATTTCAAACTAGTGTGTACGTGCTTCAACCCCTGGCCTAGTCCCTAGATGTTTATTCCCCCTCATCAACCCTTTGTCTTTGTCTAGACATTAATCAATCATGTTGACCTTAACCTCGTCAGTACTGTGTTCAGTAGCTCATCTGCCATTGGCCCTTTTCCCTTAGCTGTCATTGGTCCTTTTGTCACCCTCTGCCATTGGTCCATTGTCTCCAGTCACCATTGGTCTGTTGTGCCCTGTGTCATATGCCCATTGTGTCGGACTGGTCCCTGGGCCAAGCCTGTATTAGAATACCTGGCCCTTCCCATCCCTATTGTGGTATTATGTTGTAACTGTATAAAAGATGTGATGGTTGTTCAATAAAGTGTGTTACATTTGGAGTGAACCAGAGTCCTGGAGTCTGTTTGTTCCCATGGTTAAAGTGGCCACTCTGCCACCCATTCGAACCAGGTTCCTGTAACGTTCGTCCGTCTGCTGCCAGGGTCCCGCCACCGAACTTCGTAGCCTGTCAGGCGGCAACGTGGACTCTGCCTTGTGGGTTCTCCTTCTTAAGCTTCAACCTTCGAGTCGAGCACTGGAGTGCTCGAACGGCTTGGGATACAGCCACTTTGGTTCCTGCTACACTTTTTCCTGATCCGGTTCTGTGAACGCTCGATGGTGTTCGAGTGCCCGTGACCCCTCCGGTAGCCGCATCCTTCGAGGTAGAGTCGGTCATCCCGAGGTTCGACGCCACTTTGAGTCGACCTCCGGAACGCTGATTTGCTCGACCGGTGCACTCGACGGTGCCAGTCCGGCGTCGAGAAGGAGAGACCCGGTAACGACGGCGAAAGGTGACGCGGTCCCTTGTTACCTTCCGTTACATACATCCTTTTGGTATGAGTTGACATACTGTAGGGGGTACCGGAAGCACAAAACGACACCAACTACAATCTATCATTTTTCATACATTTTTCAACTATGACTTGCCTGTGCTAAAATGGTTATTACAGCAAGTGAAATGAAGATAAAGCATAATTTTTTTTAAGTAGACAACTAGATGCATCAAATGAGGGAGCACTTTTTTTCTACCCCTAACTTAGTGTGCACAACTATTTCCAGAATGAGGCAATCACTTCAAAGATACTAAAATGGCTCAACTCCATGGAACTTCCTAATGTATTCAGGACCTACTACCAGCCCATGAAAAATGGTACCACACTGGTATGAGCCTGGCTACCAGTGAAACAAGGATGGGGAAGCAAACAGTGCATTTGTGATTCCATGGCTACCAGATGAAACAGGCTAGGGGGGCAGCCAGTGTATGTGCTGACCTGTGACTGCCAGTGGCACCAGGCTGGGGGGGAAAGGGTCAGGCAGTGTACGTGCATATGTCTGACTACCAGTGGGCAGAGGAACAAGGCTGGGGAGTCAGATAGTGCATATGAGGTGATCTGATCCCTACCAGGCTGCACTGGAATAAGGTTGGGAATCAATATATGTCCCTTACATTGTCTGATTCCCAGCATATTATTCCAGTGCACATGGGTATTTTGTATCTACTAGTGGGCAGTGGAACCAGGCTTTCCAATGCATTGGATAGCCCTGTGGAACACAAAGGATTCTTTTTACCATGCATGTCTCTTGCGGTCTTAAAGTCTCTCTTAAAATAACACCTCCTCAACCAACCTTCAACAAGCTAGAAGGCACTGATGTCCATCCAAGACTCTTATAATTTATTTTATGTTTCCCTTATCCCAGCCGGAGCTCTATGTACTCTATATGTTTCCCTTCACCACTCTAGATTGTAATGTTTCAAACAGATTAGGGACCCCACTTCCAGTGTTGCACTTTGCAAACACTTGTAACCCTGTATTGTCTAAACCATCAAATTGTAAAGTGCTGTGTACACTTGAGGACCTATATAAATACAAAAATTATTTCATTCATAGTACCATATTATCCCCTTATTACCCTCCATATAATCTCCATCTCCCATAGCACCAACTTCTCTCCCTCATAACCTCCCCAATATCACCTTAATCCCCCCACAATAGCCCCTTGTCTTCTCCTCTCATCCCCCATAACATCATATTTCCCTCATTATCTCCCCCTATAGCACCACCTTCTGCCCTCACCAATTTCTCCCCCCCCATATCACCACATTTGCCTCTCACCACCTTCTTCCCCCATAGCACTACATTCTTCTCTCATCATCTCACCCTTAGCACCCCCTCCTCCCTCCCCATCTTCTCCTCCCATAGTACTACACTGTCCCCTCTTCATTTTCTCCATAGCACCACAATCTCCTCTCATCATTTCCCCCCTTAGCACCATCTTCTCCCCTCAACACCATAGCTCCCCATAGCACCACACCACATTTTCCCCTCATCGTCTTCATAGCACCACCTTCTCCATCCATCCCCAACCTTCTCCCCTCATCAACTTGAAGTTCATCCCTGCAAAAATAGAAAGATGTTTACATTTCAAAGAAAGTGGCAGGATAATCCGCATCCCAAACCAGCTACTTGGCTCACCCATGCCATTTTGACCTCCTACATGAGACTGTCACAGTGTTTTCATAACATCACATTTCACAACCTCTGACAAAGATGTGGGATGTGGGGACCCCACCAGCTGCTCTGAAATGTTTCAGTCTATTTTCACTTCTTTTAGCAGGGAAGACCTGCAAGTTCCTGCCAGTCAGCATGGGGGTCAGATTTCCTCAAGTGATAGAACACATTTCATACAAGAACAGGCATCATGTAGCCCATGAGTGGTGGGATGGACACCTATGCCTTAAATCAAAATCACCAGCGGATACCTCCAGCTAGGGTTTATGCTTAAAAGGTTAGTAACATTTAAAATGTAAAAATATATATAGTAGGGTTTATCCTCCTTAGTAAAAAATGGCCCTCCCACTGCTGAGAGATGTTTTATTCAAAAGTTATTGCAACTCAAACTTTTTTTTTCCAGGTGCAATTTCTCAATGGCCTGAAAGTTTACAGTGGCTCTGTTGCTACCATCCTATGAACATTTCTGGTCAGTTCACCATAAATCTCCATGGGATGATGTAGCAACAGAACCATTGTAAAATGTCAGTCCATTGAGATATTGCACAAAAAAATGAGGTTTGAACGTCAATAACTTTTGAATAAAAAGGTAAAAATATCCAACCAAAGCGCTAGTGTTCAGTAAAACAACACTCAAAAAGTAAAGAATTATTTTATTCAGAAAAATACTCTTCTTAGAAATATATTCAAATCCTAAAATAGTATCAACATCCAATATACGATTCTCCAATAATAAGCAAATTTGTAGCTGATTGTACATAGATTTATAGAGCTGTGAGCACACCTTGGGATTGTTTAATCTTAAAATGTGAGGTTTTGGGCAGGTTTCTGGATGAATGGGCTTTTAAGTGCATGCATAGTGCGTGATTTGTGCATCCAAGATATTGACTCTATTTGTGATACAAAACTGGTACATTTAGACATTTACTACAAATTAGCTTATTATTGGAGAATTGTATATTGGATGTTGATACTATTTTAGGATGTGAATATATTTCTAAGAAGTGAGAGGATTTCTCTATGTGAGCTGGAGTGGTCTCTTGCCAATGAAAGCGCTCCAGAGTACATGGAGAGCTCCTCCGTCATCACTGGAGGTTGGAACAAGGCACTGCTTGGGGAGGAAAACAGACAAAGACTGACAGACTGTGGGATAGAGTATTGGATGTTGATATTATTTTAGGATGTGAATATATTTCTTAGAAGTGAGAGGATTTCTCTATGTGAGCTGGAGTGGTCTCTTGCCAATGAAAGCGCTCCAGAGTACATGGAGAGCTCCTCCGTCATCACTGGAGGTTGGAACGAGGCACTGCTTGGGGAGGAGAACAGACAAAGACTGACAGACTGTGGGACAGAGTTGACCCTCAGTCTGTCCTGAAGTGACGTAACCGGCTCATTTTTAAAACAGTAAATTTCGTCATAGCTTGCATTAAATTAAAAAAAGACAGACAGATTGCTAACGCTAAAGGAAGATTACATAGAGGCAAACTTTTATAGAGGTGATAGTTCCCTTTTAAACTAGAATCAGTCAGTTATTTCTGGCCCCCATCTACTATCCTAGGTGTCTATTGGGAACTCAGTCACATAGCTACTAACTGTGGTACCTGTAACTACAACCACTTCCATTAACCAAGGAATGTGTTAGTTATAGTAGCTCTGCCATGCATTCACTTGCATTTGTGTCCATCGGTAAGCCATGTAGCTTTGGTGCCCAACCATTAGACAAAGTATATGTCAGGTAGCTTTGTCACATATCTGCTACATTAGGAGCTAAATGTGACAGCTCTGCTCAGGTGCCAGTCATGAAGGTAGGATGACCATAATGCTCAGATACACAATACACAGACCTATACTGTGGTTATAGTCCAGCTGCTGCACTGATCTGTGCATGGTATGTTTATTTTGGCTGTGATGTGTTGATTTTATGCCCTAGTATAATGGTTTTACATGAGAATACTAGTAAAATACACAATCGCACAAGACCTACAGCACAATACATACAAAATTAGAATACTAGTGTATTGCCCTGATGGTTTCTTGCAATACTCTGCTGACACAAAATATTTGTATACTGCGTAGCTGGTTTCATGTAATTGTTTATTGATTGGCTGCATTTACATACTTATGTATAATTCTGCTGGTCTCGTGTAATATTATATTTATTTTTGCTGGCATTATGTTATAGTGTGTTTTTCTGCTAGTCTTGTAATGTATTAAATGGATAGTAATACTTAATATGTAAAAATATATATATTGTAGTGTCTATCCCCTTGAGTAAAAAAAGGGTACTCTCACTGCTGAAAGGTGTTTTATTCAAAAGTTATTACAGCTCAAAGTTGAATTTTTTAGGTGCAATATCACAGCTCTGGTCCGTAGACCATAACTCTCCATAGGATGGAGTAGCAACAGCACCACTGTACAATTTCAGGCCACTGTGATATTGCATCTAAAAAATTAAACTTTGAGCTGTAATAACTTTTGAATAAAACACCTTTCAGAAGTGAGAGTACCCTTTTTTTACTCAAGGGGATAAACACTACAGTATATTATATTTTTATCTCCAGTTTTCCCCATAAACTTCAATAGGAAAATGTTTGATAAAACTGGAGGTAACATTTATCTCCTGTAATAGAATCCAGCCCTTGATTGGCTAAAACGAAAAAAAAGTTTGGGGAGGTTTACATTTTATGCTCAAACAAGAAAGCAGCACACTTGATCAATCTAAGCAATCACCACTGAATAAATTGATTAAGCAAATGAAGTACACTTGATCAATGAAACCACAGAAACTAAAAAATAATAATTAATACAGAAAAGCAACTATCTCTGAAAATAAGACAAAAAAAGTTAGTTAATGCCAATGTTGAAGTTCTCACTCACAATCAAAATGATAGAAATTCATGATTATAGCTCTGACAATGTTAACTCTACACCCCCTCCTGTTCTTTGCTTTAATTCTATTGATTCAGGTGTTATGATGTAATCGACAAAGCACATGGGTCATGGAATTTAAAGGCACATTATCACCAAAAATTCCACTAAAATATTATGTGCTGAGCACTTTAAATTTTTTCTATCTAAACTCTTTTAAAATACTTTAAAAAGAGGGTAAATGATGCTACATTATTCAGACCTGTTATAAATTGAATAAAAAACATGCACTAACTGTTTTGAAAATCGGGCCTACACAGTTCAGTTCACTGAAACTAGTATTTCTTATTTATTTGTTTACATCAATTGTGCCTTACATTGTCCTTATCACTTGTACAAACAAAGAGAGGCCAAATGAACATGCACATCTGTCTACATTTTAATAGGAAAAGAATGTTTACATAATATTATGGGGTTTATGCATGTAAGAAATAATATTTACAAATGTTGACTAGGAGTACATGATATTTAAAACAGCATGAACCTTAATCACTTCTCGGCATACATCAACAGCAAATGTGACATCAAATGACCAAGAGGACCTATTTACAACATTTTTGTAACCAATTCCAAAAGCAAAAGCTACAAATATCCAAAATAGGATGGGGTCTGTAAAGGTCAGAAGACCACACAGGTCAGGTTCAGGTCAGCAGAAAAAGAAAAAAAAACGTAAACTGTACATACATCACACTACATAAATCCACAGTAGAAAAGTAACGATTGTTCAAACTTTTTCTCACAGTACCTGCCAAGTTTTTACCTTCACCCCAGCTTTATGTCATTATGGATTTCCTATTATTTTGAGTATGTTGATGTAAACCCCCAGTCCAGATGTGAACACCCCCTGTACCAGATGTGTGTTCTGCTGCCGGATCTGCATGGTGCTGCTGATGAGGTTTGTAAAGGTCTGGTTTGACTTGGCTGCTTTTCAAACAGGTTTTCATTTCAAAACCTCATCCTCCTCCCTCACCCTTTACACTCCCCTCATTCCTATTTCCTGTTGCTATAAAGTAATTCTTCATGTTATGCATTAGAACAAATCTATGACTAAGTCATTCAAAATGGCATAGCAGTCAAGCAAATCCAGGATCTCCACCAAGGGGTTTCTAAAAAAACAAACAAAATAAATACACAAAAACAATTCCTAGAATGTGTCTTGTGCATGCTTTCCTCTGCAACCTGGGCTATCCATCACCTGTTCTTGAACTATAATGGATACAAGGATAAGAGTTGTAGTCCAACAACAGATAGAGGCTATCTGAGAATGATGGGAAATATATTCATGCAACAGCTGGAGGTCAGCTGATGACAATCAGATTTGAAAGGCAGCAACACCCAGAAGCCCACTGTGGATGATGTGAATTGTAGTCTGACAATAGCTGGAGGATCACAAATTGCCCAGCCCTGGCAACAACAGCAACATGCATTTTTCATTATTGAGTTATTAAAACTTTGTCTCTCACATTTCATAGGTATAAAGAGTGCAAGTCCTAGCATCTGGAAACCCCTCTCTGTTTGCACTTGCATAGAGAGGTTACTACGTGCTTGGAGTATTTGCTTTTTGGTTGTTACTCCATTATTTATAAAAGTGGAGCAGCTCTAATTCTTAGCATGGCTTATGACCTATTACAGCTTTTGAGTAATCCTATGTTCACATTCATTAAAGGAGCAGTAAACTTTTTTTATGAAAATATATATATATCCTATTGAGTAAAATAAGGGTGCTCCCACTGCCGAGCGATTTTTATTTCCAGAGTTATTACAGTTTGAACCCATGTTTTTTTACATTAGCAGTGCCCTCTAGTGGTCAAATTCTAATTAGATTTCCTGTTAGAGTCTAATGGAGAGGAAAGTCAGGAAAGTCATAGACATACAGTTCTCCATAGAATGTGATAGAAACTGCCTGTCACTTCCTGTCAGTTAGAACTATCAGAAAGTAAACACAGTAAATTCACTTCCTAGTTATCTGAACTGCTATAAACTTTGAATAAAACATCTGACAACGATGTGAGTGATATTGTTTTATTCAGCAGGAAATGTTCTGTAAAATATGTGTTTTCATTAAAAAATTTTACTGCTCCTTTAAGCTAAAAAGGTTCAGTTTTGGAGCAAACCAACTGATCCATGCAGTAAAATATAATTGCCAAAATTCCCAATGATTTAAATGAGGCTTGTAAAACCTTGATTTCTAAAGAGGACTCCAACGCATTGCAAAGCAATGAGATAGAGACAACTGTAGCATTCAAGAGTTTTTCATTTCTCTGCTATGATGCAGTTAGTTTATTGTAGGTATAGGTCTGCATTTGCTAAAGAGCAAATTGTCCTTCTAAATGTGAAAGCAATGGCTTCTTTTTTTTTTTTTTAAGTGCCACATGGTTTTACATATATCATCTGATGAAGGGTCATGTCCCCCTAAACATTGAGCTTTTGTGGTGGTAAAAATAAATATGTTCAGTAGAGCTTAAACACAATGTAACTATGCGGATTCCATCTTCATTTCTTGTTCTAATATTGGAGTATCTCTAGCAATGGTCATAGTTTTGGACTGAGTTTGCTAGGAGTACAAGGGTTAAAATTTAAATTGGACTTACACAGACCCTGTGCAAGGCATTGTAACGCTTCTCCAGTACAGACTTTTTCTTTCTGTATTACTAACACATCCTTCTCTGTGGCCTCTGTTTGGGAGGCCCCAGCCTTAAGCCATTAAGTCAGGGCCCAGAATAGCACCACCCCCCTCCCCAGAACAAGGCTGGGCCACCAGACAGAGTATTTTTGTCTCTATGACTACCACTGGACAGTGGAACAAAGTTTGGGTGTCAGACAGTGTATGTGTGATTCTGTGACTACCAGTGGCTCAGTGGAACAGGGATGTGGTGTGAGAGAGTGCATCTGACAACCAGTAAACAGTGAAACAAGGATGGGGTGGCAGACAGTGTATGTGGAGGTCTGTAACTACCAGTGGACCATGGAAGAAAGCTGTGGTGCCAGACAGTGTATCTACAGTTATGTGGCTAAAAGTGAAACAAAATTTGGGTGACAGAGAGTGTATGTGTGGTTCTGTAACTATCAGTGGGTAGTGAAGTTTGACCAGGCTTTCAAACGGTGAATGTGTGGGTCTATGACTACTAGTGGGATTGTGGAAAAAGGCTGGCATGTCACACAGTGTATATGGGGTTCTTTGACTTTCAGTGGACAGTGCAAAAAAAAAGCTGGGATGCCAGATAATGTATGTGGGGGTCTTTGATTAACAGTGGAACAAGACTTGGGTTTCAGACAGTGTATACATGACTCTGTGAATACCTGTACAAAAAGGCTGAGGTATCAGAATGAATGTGTGATTCTACCACTGGGCCCTTTATACCTAATTCTCGGGGCCCCTCAACAGAGATTATAGGGGCAGGAGGATTTTCACACCACTGCTGTGACTACAGTTGGACAAATGGAACAAGACTGGGGTGTTAGACAGCCTGGTTCTGTGATTACCAGTGTAACAAAGGGATAAAGCTGAAGTGTGAAACAGTGTATGTGTGGTTCTGTGACTACCAGTGGACAATGGAACAAGGCTGGGGCATCTCTGTGCATGTGTGGCTCTGTGACTACCAAGGGCAGGATGTCACAGTTTATGTGTGGTTCTGTGGCTACTAGTGGAAGTGGTAGACATTGTTTGTGTGGTTTTGTAACTAACACTGGACATTGAAACAAGGCTGAGGTGTCAGACAGTGTGTGTGGTTATGAGACTATCAGTGGAAGAGTAGACAGTGTATATGTGGTTATGTGAGTTCCAGTGAACAATGGAATAAGGCTTGAGTATCATACAATGTATGCATGGTATCAGTGGATTAAGGCTGCAGTGTCAGACAGTATATGTGTGGTTCTGTGACTGTGACTAACAGTGGATAGTGGAACAAGGCTGGGATGTCAGACAGTGTATGTGTGGTTCAGAGACTACCAGTGGGAGAGTAGACAGTGCATGTTTGGTTCTTTGACTACAAGTGGACAATGGTAAAAGGATAGGATGTCACAATTTGTGTGGTTTTGTGGATACTAATTAAAGTAGTAGACAGTGTTTGTGTGGGTTTTTGACTAACCGTGGACATTGGAACATGGCTGGGGTGTCATACAGTGTCTGTGTGGTTCTGTGACTACAAGTGGACAGTGGTACAAGGATAATATGTCACAGTTTGTGTGGTTCTGTGCATACTAGTGGAAATGGTAGACAGTGTTTGTGTGGGTTTGTGACTAATAGTGGACATTGGCTGGGGTGTTAGACAGTGTATGCGTGGTTATGAGAGTTCCAGTGAACAGTGGAAAAAGGCTTGAGTGTCATATGATGTATATGTGGTACTGTGACTACCAGTGGATCAAGGCTGTGGTGTCAGACAGTGTATGTGTGATTCTATGGATAATAGTGGAAGTGGTAGACAGTGTTTGTGTGGATTTGTGACTAACCATGAACACTGGAACAAGGGTGGGGTGTCAGACAGTGTATGTGTGGTTCTGAGACTACCAGTGGGAGAGTACCAGGGCCGGTGCAAGGATTTTTTTATACACAGGCGAAGGTGCATTTTGATGCCCCCTCCCGACCCGGACACAATCCCCTGACCCCCCCGACCTTGCCACAATCCCCTGCCCCGCCCACATATTCACCTCCACACTCTCCCCACCTCCAAATTGCCCCTTCCACAATGCTCCCTTCATCTCCACAATGCCCCTTCATCTCCACATTGCCCCTTCCACAATACCCCCTTATCTCCACATTGCCCCTTCCACAATGCCCCCTTATCTCCGCATTGCCCCTTCCACAATGCCCCCTTATCTCCGCATTGCCCCTTCATCTCCACAATGCCCCTTCCACATTGCCCCATTATCTCCACAATGCCCCTTCCACATTGCCTCCTTATCGCCACATTGCCCCTTCCACATTGCCCCCTTATCGCCACATTGCCCCTTCCACAATGCCCCCTTATCTCCGCATTGCCCCTTCCACAATGCCCCCTTATCTCCACCGTGTCCCTTCCACATTGCCCCATTATCTCCACAATGCCCCTTTCACAATGCTCCCTTCATCACCACAATGCCCCCTTCAACTCCACAATGCCCCCTTCATCTCCACAATGCCCCCTCCACATTGCCCCTTCATCTCCACAATGCCCCCTCCACATTGCCCCTTCATCTCCACAATGCCCCCTCCACAATGTCCCTTCATCTCCACATTGACCCTTCCACAATGCCCCCTTAACTCCACATCGCCCCTTCATCTCCACAATTCCCCTTCACAATGCTTCCTTTATCTCCACAATGCCCCCTCCACATTGCCCCTTCATCTCCACAATGCCCCCTCCATCTCCACAATGCCCCCTTCATCTCCACAATGCCCCCTCCACATTGACCCTTCCATAATGCCCCTTCATCCCCCTACCTTGAGTCCCTGGTGGTCTAGCGGCGTGCACCAGCTTAGAGCTCTGTGCCTCCTTCGGCACAGAGCTGAGGCTCCCGCGCGCTGCTCTCAGTAATGCAGAGCGCTGGGAGATGACGTCATCTCCCAGCACTCTGTATTACTACAGAGCCTGGGTCTCTCTGCGGTGTGTAACATAGACGCTGCGAGGGAGCGCTGATTTACACTACCAAGCGCTCCCTCGCGGCGTCTTTGTAACACACCGCAGAGAGACCCAGGCAGATATATATATTAAAAAAAAAAAAAACGTCCCTCTTTTCGGCGCCCCTCCATTGCGGCGCCCTAAGGCAGCTGCCTGTTCTGCCTTAATGGCAGTGCCGGCCCTGGAGAGTACACAGTGCATGTGTGGTTCTGTGACTACAAGTGGACAGTGGAACAAAGATAGGATGTCAAAATGTATGTGGCTCTGGTGAAACTAGAGGAAGTAGTAGTCAGTGTATGTGTGGGTTGGTGTCTAACAGTGGACATTGGAACAGGTCTGGAGAATCAGACAGTGTATGTGCAGTTATGAGACAGTAGATATTGATTTGTAGGACTTAGACTTATTAGAGGCAGAAGCCCTGAGTAAACATTGATTTGTAGGACTTAGACTTGTTTGGCACAAGCCCTTAGGAAGCATTGATTTGTAGAACTCAGGCTTGTTAAAAACAAACCCCCAAAAATTGTTTTTTTGTATTCTTTACTTTTTGTATTATTTTTTAAATCACAAGCCCTGAGGAAAAAAAATGCACTACCGGCCTAATGCCAGCAGGTCATGTTGTTTTGGCCAGTGGCCACTGGCCATTGTCAAATGTCCTGAGTCTATAATTGCAGAATTTGCAACTGCTGTTCTTGCTGCTGCTGCTTCTGAGTTGTTTAAGCAGTGGGAGGATTAGGCAGCTGAAAGGGAATGGGATAAACAACACCATTCACATGGCTCATGATAATGAAGGTTCCACTTGCCATGACTAGCTCCAGTGATGTGTCTGAGACAGTAGCAGCACAAAAAGTAGCGAAGAAAAGAAGTTGGCCAATAATGCTTCTCCACCTGCTCTTCCTCCAAAATCATCCGTGTGTTGTAATTAGAATATACATTTTTCCCTTGAGAGCAGGAACTGTGCCTCTCATCAGCAACATCAATGTGCACAGTGTGTGTGTGTGGTAAATAACATCTGGAACACAACTGTATCCAAACACCATGACACCAGAAACCAAGTACTGCTGCTGTTACTATAACCCTTGTCCACACGCAGCTAAGGACACATTACAACTTGGTGACAGTTTAATAGTAATGATGACCCCTCCCTGTTGCGATCTTAGCATATTCTGCTGGATGGAATCTCCTTAGATGCCACTTGATGCCCTGCTTCCGATTCTCCTCCACTACACTGCCATGCGTGGACAGTGCACCACACAGTGTGCAATGGGTGGACACAAACTGCCACATCCTAACATCAACAGTGGCTATCATTTGGCTGGGGAGGTAACTATGAACGAGGTGGCTTGGCAGAAGATGTAGTTACCCTAGAGGAAGAAGGTGATGGTGAGCTAGTTTTTTCGCTCACCATGGAACTTTCAGTCTCTGCCTAGGTTTCTCTATTCTCCTCTTTGATCTCCGCCTCACCTCTTGTTGCCTTTCTGAAGATTTGCAGGCACTGCAACAGTGTTGCTTGATTTCTGTGGTGAATGTCTGGCTTTAACACATTTGACATAAATGTCATGATGTCTGTGTGTCAAGGTGTGTTCCCTCCATTCCGCTTCTCACTGACTTGTCACAAATTGTGCACGGTGCCGCTGGTGATGACTGCACTGCGGCTGCCCCAGGAGAAAAATAATGCCACACCCATGACTTCAGGGGATAGGGATAGGGAACAGGTGGAGAAGAATGGCCTCTTTCTTCTTGTCCTCCACATTCCCCTTCACTGTCTGGGACAGAGAATGATGCTGCTGTTGCTGCTACTGCCTCAGAATCAGCACTGCAACTAGGACCAGGAGTATTGCTGCCACTGGCAAGTGGAACCTGTCCTAGTCCTGCATCACTTGTTGACCCCATTCCCAATGTGTCCACAGTGGTCTGTGGCACACTTGCTTGCTCCTCAGCATCCTGCTGCCCTTGCAACTCGTCAGCAGCAGGAATTAGAGCAGTTGCAAATCCCAAAAGTTTAATGCTGGTGGTGGTGATGCCCATCCTCCTCCCTGTCTCCCATTCCTTCTCAGTTTCTGCTATAAAGGCCATCAATGTCTCTTACACCCCAGCTTTTCCAGCATCATCATCACCACCACTAGACCCTATATGCTGCTGCTGCTCTATTAAAGACATTTCACTGCTGGTTGGAGAAGGTGATGAGCAATGTGATAGAGGGTCCCCTAATGCCACACTTGGCATTTCTCCGTGATGTGAAAAAGGCAGACTGGCAGCAGTAGCAGCAGTAGCAGCAGGCACAGACAGCTGATCTGTGCTTCTGGTGGTGGTGGTGGTGGTATTATTATTTCTGCGCCTGCTATCCACCAACAGTTCTGGCTTCTTCATGATAATGTATCACAGTGCCTGTGATCCTCCTGTCACTCTCACCTGTGGCATACTTTGATTTGCTGAGTTGGTTTGGCCCGCCCCCTGGTGACCTTTTTATACCTGACTTTCACATCTGTCAGATGCCCTTTCATGGTGTTTCTGAGCCAGTCTTGCTGTTGCTGTGTTCCTGTATCTGGATTCCTGTGTACCGACTTTGGCCTGTCCTGACTACGCTCCAGTGTTCCTGATCGTGTTTGACCTGGCTTGTCTGAGAACCTCCTACGTGCTACGACCCGGCTTGTCTGAGAAACTCCTACGTGCTACGACCCGGCTGGCTGACTTCCTGCTTCGTGATCGACCACGGCCTGTTCCAGCGACCTGCGTTTGCCTGTTGTTGCCGCCGCGACATTCTGACTCCTGCTGTGCTGTGCTGACACAGTGTGACCATTACACTCCGGTGTAACCCATCTCCTAGTGCAGAGTTCCTTGCATAAGCTGTGCTCCTTGTACCGAGCCTCCATACGCTTGCAGAGCTTAGTTACCATACCGAGCCTGGGAGATTTAAACGTACCCTTTAACCCTTGTAGTGCCGCTTCTCTCTTGCCGAACCTCCATTCAATTCATAGAATCTCTACCTTATAAGTCTACTTCTGCTGAGTTGGCCGCTAACTTGGACGGCGACTCCGATTCACAACTGCAGAGTAGTCAAGTCCTGTCGGTCCGGTTGGGCGCCCTAGGCTCTCTGTATCACGTTAATTACCGGAGGTATCCATTGCGGCTACTGGTTCTGAGTGGTAGCAAGGTTAGGCTCCAAGCTCTTGCAGGATCCGAAGATCTGCGCCCGTGGGGGCTATTGGCTCATGTTGTGCTCACTTTAGTCTCCGGTTATACGCCCGTGGGGGCTAAAACGCCAGCTTTGCATCTCAGGCTAGTCTCCGATTACGCCCGTGGGGGCTACACACTCTTGCACTTGCAGTCTCAGTGGTCTCTTTGGGAACACCCGCGGGGGTTATGTTTGGGTCACTGTTCTGCTAAGCTCATGCTGGTCACTGAACACCAACTATCCTCCATTGCCTGAACTCTGTGCTGTGCACATTTGCTCAGTTTATCACTACACCATTCGGGCATGCCAAACCCCACAGCTGAGACAGACTGATTGTTCTCATTTACCCTTTTGGGACCAGTTCACTATTATCTGTACCATCTTGAGTGTGCCTTCTATTCATTATAGTGAATCTATGTGTACTGTGTATTCACTTGCAATTGCTGCTGTCACCTGTAGAGGGCGATCATTTGTACTTATTTTCATTCAATAAACGTTGTTTTATTTTACCTACTGGTCTGAGTGTCAAAACAAACCGTTACATAATGTTCCACTTGGACACTGTCATGAAGGGAAGGGGACTCTCAGGGCCATAGGAATGGTGTGGGCTCCCTTAACTGCTAGTCTGGATGCTCTCAAATGCTTCCCCTACCACTCCCCTAACACTAGTCTCACCAACTGCTTCACCATTACTGTTGCTACTACCACTACTACTAACACCAACCACATTGAGTTCAGCCCCAGAGTCTTCCTCCTCACAGTCACTAGCAATATGAGGATATTGATTACCTCCTTCTTCACTCTTTACACTAAAAAGCTGCTGGAACGTCTTAGTAGTAGTAGTAGTACTATTACTGGTGGTACTGCTTGGGGATGGCAAATGTGACTTAGGGTCCCCTGCTGTCACACTTGGCATCATCTTCTCCTTCCACCCCCTCCTGAGTATTACAAGACACTCTAGCAGCAGGTTTAGCACCAGTGGCAGCAGGTTCAGCACTGGGAAGGGGCACAGCACTGGTGGTAGCAGGGGCAGCACGTCTGAAAGCAGGTTCAGCACTGGTGGAAGCAGGTTCATCACTGGCAGCAGGCACATCAGGAGTGGAAGCAGGGACATAATGGTGGTAGCAGCACCTGACAGCAGGCACACAATGGTGGTAGCAGCAGCATGGGCAGCACATCTGGCAGCAGGCACAGCATTTGTGGCAGCAGGGGCAGCACGTCTGATGGCAGGCACAGCAATGGTGGCAGCAGGGGCAGCACATCTGGCAGCAGGCACAAGCAGATGGCCTGACCTGCTCTCACTGTTACCCTTTTCTTCCTCCCTTCCCATTAATTTCCCTAAGATCACTAGGGGTGATTTAGGGGGACTGGACAGCATTGGTTCTGTAGTGCTCAATTTCTCCTCCTCCTCAGACTCGGTGGACACATAAGGGTCCTTCCAGTGCCTCCTTTTATTATTTGTAAACTTTCTTGTAGTGATAGCAGTCACTATGAGCCTCTCCTGCCTCAATTTTTTCAAACAAATAACAGCAGAACAGCACAGCACAGCACGTCTACCTCGCTCTGTAGTGTGGTGAAGAATTTTGGCCAATGGGTGAAAAATGCAAAGATTTCAATTGCTGATTTTAAAGCGGATTTTCCAGAGAAAAAGCAGGAAACAATGTGGTTTTCATGGGATTTCTCGCGGGAACACAGTGAGAGCTTTCGCCCATCCCTAGTGGTACCGTGACTACCAGTGGATCAAAGCTGTGGTGTCAGACAGTGTATGTGTGGTTCTGTGAATAACAGCGGATAGTGGAACAAGGTTGGGGTGTCAGACAGAGCATGTGTGGTTCTGAGACTACCAGTGGGAGAGTAGACAGTGCATTTGTGGTGTTTTGACTAAAAGTGGACAGTGGTAAAAGGATAGGATGTCACAGTTTGTATGGTTCTGTGGATACTAGTGGAAGTGCTAAACAGTGTTTGTGTGGGTTTGTGACTAACTGTGGACATTGGAACATAGGCTAATTGTAGTGAGTTGAGGCTAATTGTATACATTTCCTGGAAGTTACTCAAACTAGGCTGATTGTCATCCCCAGTTACCTTTGTCTGATCTAGGTGCAAAGTAACAGAAGTAGGTATGGGCAAAAGTTTTCGCATCAAAAGCGAAACAAGAGAAAAATCTCACTTCTCTCAGAGCAGCAACATTTTCTCAAAAAGTGCTGTTTTTCCACTTTTTCGCTTTGCTCATTGCATTGGAATCAATGGGAAGACTGAATTTCTACCGACCATGTGGCAAGTTTTCCTTATTTTCCCACAGGCATAGTAAAAAAGGGGTATCAGATTCCCGCAGCATGTTATTCTGTATTTGTGAGTGGAAGAGAGAGAGAGAGAAGCACATTTTTCATCTGGAGAAGGCAGACTAATAAAGAGGAGTTGAAGCTTAGTTTAGGGAGTCTTGTAGACAGGACATTTGTTCTCTGTATTAGGGGAGTCTTGGGGACAGGAAGGGAAAAAGTAGGTTAACTCCAAATACCCCAAAATTCAGTGTGACTGATGGGAAAGACACATGCAGCTGTGATCCAAGTTCCTTCCTGATCTGACTGTTATCTCTGTGTTAGAGGAGTCACGGGGGGGTGAGAAGTTAGTAAAGGAGGTTTAACATAAATACCCCACCATTCTGTCTGAATTGATTTGAAAGACACAGTCAACTGAGGTCCAAGTTCCTTGTTGATCATGTTGTTATTATCTCTGGGTAATACATGTCTGGGGTGTGAGAAGGGCGCAAAGGAGGTTGATCCCAACTACCCCAACATTCTGTCTTAACGGATTTGAAAGACACAAGCAAGTGCGGTCCAACTTCTTCTGATCTCGCAGCTATTATGTCTGTGTTAGACATGTCTGGGGGTGTGAGTGAGAAGGGAGCAAAATTCTGTCTGACCTATTTGAGTTGAAAGATACAGGCAGCTGCACTCCAGGTTCCTTGACAAATACTTCGTACTTCATAATGACATCAATAAAAATGCTCTGAGGAGTAGCTGGAGTAGACATTCCTGCCTTTCCATGTTTCCCATTGATTCTCCAGGATTATCTGTGAACAAACTGAGATAACAGACTTGTTGAATACAAGAGCAATGGGCAATACTTTCGATCAATTTGATTTTATTTCTCAATACAAAGCGTACAAACAACATTAAATAAATTATTTTGGAACGGGATAATTTACACATGCATGACAAATCAAGTTTAGGATTATAATTTAGGTTTGTAACACATTAATAATTCATTTTTGCACATGATGTTAAAACTGTAACAAAATCCAAAATATTTTTGGACTGTGACAACATCTTTACTTTAGTCATACTCACAATTTATGCTGTGAAATATATTTGACACACAGCACAGAAAAGGATATTAACACCTTTATATATATATATATATATATATATATATATATATATATATATATACAGACAGGCAATTTTTATGTGAAAAGTTACACCACTTTCATACATCTCCAACTTTATGTTTACTGTTATTGTATCAGTTGTGTTTAGCTCTGCTGCATCAGAGAATTTTCTTCTATAACTTTCATATTCCACCGATATGTGCCTATCGGTATGTGTGTTAGTAAGTATAGTTGCTATGTTACCTGTAATTGTACCACAGCTTATATTTCTTGTGAGTTTGGCACCTACTACATTAGATATAATTCAAAAGGCTTCTCATCCAGTCCATAGTGCAGTTGCTTACTACTAGATGTTTTACAGTTGTGCTATGTTCAGCACCTCCAACAATTACAGCCGCACTCCATATCAAATAATCATCCGTGGAGAAGATGTCTAAAACTGTCAGTCTTTATTCTTCTTAAAGTTTAAAAGAATTAACATTGAACAGCATAAGGTGGCAGATGTGTAGAGATAAATACATAGAGGAGTATAAGGACTCCCTACCCCATCTAACGCGTTTCACGCAATCAATGCTTAATCAAAGTCTATGATTAAGCGCTGCTTGCGTGAAACGCATTAGATGGGGTAGGGGGTCCTCATACTCCTCTATGTATGTACCGCTACACATCTGCCACCTTATGCTGTTCAATGTGAATTCTTTTAAACTCTAAGAAGAATAAAGGCTGATAGTTTGTAGACATCTTCTCCACGGATGATTATTTGATATGAAGTGCGGATGTGATTGTTGGATGCTTTCATAGAAGTACCGGACGTGAGATGACCGTGATGGCCAAGCACCCTTTCGTTCGCTGGTGTGTTTCAAGAAATACTTTTTGATGTGGTGTGTTACCTGGCGTGGAAAGCACTAAAATCTGTTTGAAATACTATGTTCAGAACCTACATACTTAAACTTTTTAAACTCTTAAACCTCCATAAAAATGTAGTAAGGGTTTTAACGCTTTGATTGCAAGAAAAGTGTCCATTGTTGCAAAACAAAGCACTGGACAGCCATCGGGCACTCAAAGCGTTAAAACCAGCAGGTATTATTTTCCTTTAAATTGTATCAGTCTGCTCATAGGAGACTAAGCAGAAAATCAAAACAAAATGCTACGTAGGGAGTAAAATAAATCATTCTAAAATCCACTAAATGGTAACTGGAGATGAGTTATACAGGACCTTTTTATCCAATGTAAAGTCTATGAGCCGTTGTTAAGAGCCAAAACAAATGCTCAGTTGGATTTATGAATATATATATAGTATATTGTGTTATTTATGTGATCCTGAAATTTGCTGTATCAAATATCCTATATTTCGAATACAGATTCAAATGCAAATTTATTTACTTTTAATAACTGGCTGAGTTCCCCTGAATGAAAATATGACATCCTTTAGACTGGCATAATAATTATACATTATTTACAAACTAGTTTAAAAGCCCGAGTACACGGGGCACAGTGCCACCCATCAGCCTCTGCTGGTGCCCGGAGCCTCTCTGCTTACTGCCTGCACTGCAGTCATGCGCAATGCAGACTGCCCGAACGTGCTGTGGATGATACAGAGTGGGGTGCTCTGAATTCGGACCATAATCCTCTCTGCGCACCTTCCTGGGACCACTTTTTAAGTAATGAATTTGAAATTGGTATAAAATTATGTGTTTTGTGAGACTCAGAAAAAGACAACATACTAGTGTTGCACTAAGTAACTGAACAAAAATTTTGTATTTTAGCTCAGATCGATTCTTTCATTTGCTTTCAATGGGAAAAGTGGGAAGGAACTGAATGTAGGAGGGTAGAGAGATAAGAAGTGATCAATAGACAGAATAGCCAATACAGTTCTAGCATGGAGTAGAGGAACAATCTCCTTGGTTATGGCTGTGATTTAGTGTTGTAACAACCTGTGAATCACTAGTTTATCTGTATTGTGATTTATACTTTGGACAGTCCTGATTTGCAGAGGGATGACCTCTCAAACTAATATAATCTGAATACAGTGCATTTTCCTTACTTTCCTTAATTTCAGCCAGAATCAGTGTCACAGCCAGTATGATCACTGAAATAGAAACAAAAAAACCCCAGTAATTATTATCTTTTTTATCTAAAAGACGAAAGGACACAGAACAATAGGGAAGCTGTTGGACATAATTCAATCACTATTTCTCTTAGTGGGACTGCAGTAGAAGACTGAACTTTTATTTTACAGCCGTATGTACTTTGCTTTTTTTAACATTTTTAAAGTACTGTTCGTTTAGAAGCAGCTAGAGTTAGGATAGTTATAAAATAATTATAATAACAAGGGACTAGAGCCTCGATTCAACTGTGGCTGCTAAAACAGCCAGTAGGTAAAAAATGTCTACCGAATGGTACACACATTGGCCTTGATTCAAATGTGCATGGTAAAACCACCATTTCTGTAAAATATCCCAACAATCATTAGCTATGTCTGATTTGAGTAACAGTCAATAAGCAGTCTACCAGAATGGGTAATAAGCGTAGGCCCAGAACGTGTGTTGCACCTTTTTTGACCTTACCATGCATCCAACTTCAAAGGAAAAAGATAACAGTCAACGTTATATAGGGAAGCAAAACATTGTCATGACAAGTTCAAACTCACAGCCAATCACAACACACCAATGTATCAAGTACATTGAAATATATTGAACACCTATATGTACCTATTAGGGTGGGCGAAAGGTCCTGTCTTGTTCCAGTGAAAAAATCAGCTACAGCCATGTGGTTGTCCACTTGTCAGTGGGAAAATCGGTTTTAAAAACAGCGATTAAAATCTTCGCATTTTTCGCCCATTGGCAAAAATTATTGGCCATTTTTTCATTTGCTAGAAAATTTTGAATAACGTGTTTTTCGCCTTTTCGCTATGAAAATTTTTTTTCCAGGAAGTGAAACACAACAGACGCAGCTACAGAGCGAGCTAGACGTTCTGTGCTGTTCTGCTGTGCATTACTAGCAAAACTGAGGCAGGAGAGGATCATAGTGACTGCTATCACTATGGGAAAGTTTAAAAATAATAAAAGGAGGAGCTGAAAGGACCCTTATGTGTCCATTGAGTCTAAGGAGGAAGTGTCAGCTACAGTCCCAGTGCTGGCCAGTCCCCCTAAATCACCCCTTGGGATCTTGGGTAAATTAGTATCAAGGGAAGAAGAAGAGGGTAGTAGTGAGAGAAGGACAGGTCAGCTGCTTATGCCTGCTGCCAGATGTGTTGCGCCTGTTGCCGGACGTGCTGTGTATGCTGTCAAACATGCTGCCCCTGCTGCCTGATGTGCTGTGCCTGCTGTCAGATGTTCTGCCCCTGCTGCCACCAGTGCTGTGTCTGCTGTTAGACCTGCTGCCACCAGGGCTGTGCCTTCTGCCAGTGCTACCCCTTCTGCCAGCAGTTCTGTGCCTGCTGCCAGTGCTGAACCTGCTGCCACCAATGCTGAACCTGCTGCCAGTGTGTCTTGTAATTTTAAGGAGGGGGAAGGAGAAGATGATGCCAAGTGTGACAGCAGGGGACTCGAAGTCACACTGGCAATACCCAAGCAGTCCAGCCAGTGCTAGTACTACTATGAAGAAGGTCCAGCAGCTTGTTAGTGTTAGGAGTGAAGGACCGTTTGATCATCATATTACTAGTGATTGTGAGAAAGAAGACTCAGGGGCTGAACCTGATGTGGTTGGTGTTAGTGATAGTACTAGTTATAGTTATGGTGAAGCAGCTGGTGGGACTAGTGTTAGGGGAGTGGTAGGGGAAGCAATTGAGAGCACCCAGACTCGAGGTCAAGGGAGCCCACACCATTCCCCTAACCCTGGGCGTCCTGTTCCCCTCTTGACATTGTCCAGGTGGACCATTATCCTGAAGAAGGCAAATTTGTTACCTAGCAGCAATAATACCACCACCACCAGGAGCACAGATCATCTCCCTGTGCCTGCTCCTAGTGCTGCCAGTCTGCTTTCATCAGGTCACCAAGAAATGTCAAGTGTTTCATTAGGGGCCCCTCTGTCACATTTCTCATCACCTACTCCAACCAGCAGCAGCAGAGCAGCAGCAGCAGCATGAAGGGACTGGTGGTGGTGATGATGATGGTGGAGAAGCTGGGGCGGAGGAGACATTGATGGACTTTTTAGTCCAAACTGAGAAGAAATGGGAGACAGGGATGGGGATGGGCCTCACCACCAGCAGTGAGCTTTTGGAATTTGCAGAATTTGCAACTGTTCTAATTCCTGCTGCTGCTGAGCTGCAAGGGCAGCAGGATACTGAGGAACAGGCTACTGTGCCACAAACCACCATGGATACAGTGGCAATGGGGATGCAGGACTAGGACAGGTTCCACTTGACAGCAGAAGCAGCAATACTCCTGGTCCTAGCTGCAGTGCTGATTCTGTGGCAGTAGCAGTAACATCATCATCTGCCCCAGCCAGTGAAGGGGAATGTGAAGTAGAAGAAGAAAGCAGACATTCTTCTACACCTTTTCCCTTCCCCTTTAAGTCATGGGTATGGCACTATTTTTCTCTTGGGACATGAACAGTGCAGTCATCAACAATGGCACTGTGCACTATTTGTGACAAGTCAATGAGAAGAGGAAGGAGGGAACACACTTTGGCACAACATACCTGATAACACACATGAAACACAGACACCATGACATTTATGTCAAACATGTTAAATCCAAACATTAACCACAGAAATCAAGCACTGCTGATGCTGTACACCCTGACTCTCCAGAAAGGCAACAAGAGGCGAGGCGGAGAATGAAGAGGAGGAGGAATAGAAAAACCCAGGCAGAGGCTGGAAGTTTGATGATGAGCAAAACAACTAGGTTGCCATCAACTTCTTGCTCTAGGGTAACTACATCTTCTGCCAATCCAATTATCGTTACCTCCTCTGCCAAGTGATAGCCACTCTGTAGATGTTTGGATGTGGCAGTTCGTATTCACCCATTGCACACTGTGGCAGTGTGGTGGAGGAGAATCGCAAGCAGGGCATCAAGTGACATCTGAGGAGATTCCATCCCACAGAATATGCTAAGCTGGTGGCAGGGAGGGTTCATCATTACCGTTAAACAGTCAGCAAGTTGTCATGAGTCCTTAGCGTGTGGACAAGTGGAGTAATGATAGCAGCAGTACTTTGTTTCTGGTGGGGGGATTTCACACTGGGGAACCTAAGTGTCATGGTGTTTGGACAGAGTTGTGCCACGTGTTTCATGTGAGTGCAAATGTACCCTTTGTTCCATTTCCCAGTCCTTCCCTTATTTACACCGTGCACATTGCAATTGATGAGAGAGGCATAGTTTCTGCTCTCAAGTGAAACATTTATATTCTCAAAACATCCATGATTTTGGAGGAGAGGCAGGTGGAGAAACATTATTGGCCAACTTCTTTTTTCCACATATACCTGAAGTGGTTGGGGCTAGTTATGGTACTGCTACTGCCTCAGGCACATTACTGGAGCTAGTCGGGCAATAGGAACCATCTATCACCTGTATTACAGCTGTTGTTGATCCCATTCCCTTTGAGCTGTCTAATCATTCTGCTACTTAAACAACTCAGCAGCGGCAGCAAGAGCAGCAGTCGCAAATTCTGCTATTACATCAAGGAATCTGACAAAGGCCAGTGGTCAACACAACATGAATGCTGGTACTAGGGGCTTGTGCTTTAAAAACAATTAAAAAATATATATATATAAAAAAACTCCATTAGTCCTAAAAAAATAAACAATTTTGGGGGTTTATTTCTAACAAACCTAAGACCTACAAATCAATGTTTCCTTAGGGCTTGTGCCAAACAAGTCTAAGTCCTACAAAGCAATGTTTACTCTGGGCTTGTTCCTCTAATAAGTGTAAGTCCTACAAATCAATGTTTCCTCGGGGCTTGGGCCTCTAACAACAAATCTTACATATCATCTTCAACAAAATACTCTGTCATGTCAAGTTTCAGTCTACCCCAGTGGCAGATTACATCAGGGGGTCTCTGTCTCTGTCACGTTACATACAAATTTCTTATGTAATTTAATTAATTTACTTATTTATTTGTTCATTGTCCCCCCAATACCAGTCATCAACCCCCCAAGACAAATTCCCTGTTCAACTCATTCTTTCTCCAGAATCCACCCACCAACACAACCACTTTCCTAAGACCTCTTCCATACCATGTCTTCAGGAGGTTTCTTAATTATATTTAGTTTTTATTTTTTATTAACTGGCCCCCCAATCTCAGTTAACAATCCTCCCAAAAAACATTCCCTGTTCAACTAATTCTTTCCCCACAATCCACCAACACAGGCACCCTCTTACCCCTTTTATACTATGCCTTTAGGAAATAAAATAACATTTGTTATGTGTTGTGTGTAAATTCAATGTTCCCATTGATTTCAATGGAATGAGCTAGGCAAAAAAAGAGGAAAAATGGCAAGTGCCATTATTTACTGATTTTGGTTTAAGGCGAAATGTTCGCCCATCCCTGCTACCTATATATATATATATATACCCCAAAATAACTGACATACCTTGTCTGTGTTTTGAGTTTTTGCGAGCTACAGCACAGGACCCAGTAGCAGAGAATAGCCATAGAGAGATAGATGACACTTGAGCAAGGTACAATGAGTTGGGAGCAGAGAGAGTGGGTTCACCTATATTGACACATAATATACCGGGCACATCTTGCATACATGCATAAAAACACAAACAAAGTACACACACACACACACACACACACACACACACACACACACACACACACTGATTTTTTGTTGTGCACACATAACACAACTTTCTTTTATCTTTTAAAAAAAATCTCAGTGTTGTCTGCTGTCTATCAAATCTGCCTCAGTGATAGAGTGCACATCAGGCTCCCAGTCAGCTGTCTGTCACCTAATATATTTATTTGTTTAATTATTTATGTATTACTTTTTTAATTTTTTATTTTTAATTTTTTTGTATTATTTTTTAAGTTGTCCACCCTATTTTATCACAGTCAGTCCAAAAAAATATATATAACTAAAAAACAAAATCAACAATTTCTTTCCCCAGACTTTCCCAATACAAGCAAAATCAGCAAGTATTTTGGATCCCAGCTACCTGTGTCTTGGCAGTCAGTCACACCACATTTTGAGGTATTTGGGGACAACCTCCATCCTCCCTTTTTCACCCCCAGATTGCCCCCAGACTCCCCTAATACAGAGAACAAATGTCAACTTAAAATACCCCCTAAACTAAGCTTCAATTCCCCTTTATTTGCATATCTTCTCTAGCTCAAAAACATGCTGATTTCTCCTCTCACAAACACAGAATGGCATGCTGTGAGAGCCTGACACACTTGCATATGGCTATATTGATTTCAATGCAATGAGCTAGGCAAAGATATCTTGAAAATGTCACTTTTCGCAGGAAATTTTTTGCCAAGCAGAAAGTGCCATTTTTCACTGATTTTCATTTGAGGAGAAAGTTTTCACCTATCCCTACTTCAAAATAGTTAACTTACTCCAGTGCTGTAGACAACACTAACACAGTATATCCATCCCTATTCTACTCCACTAGGCTTTACAAACTGTTTTTCCCTTGCTCAATCCAATACCCCTTTAGCACCTGGATCCTTTGCATTGGATACCCCTCTATCGCTCCAAGGGTTCTATGGTTGATATGGCTATGTTCAACTAAATAAGTGTTGTTTGCTGTCATTTCATCTCAGGGATATGATGAACATGGGCGTGGGTGATGGATATCCTTGAAGTGTCATCATGGCTGAAGGAATGACAGATGCCAGTTGAAGTCATACCCTCAGTATAACACATCCATGGAATAGCTGCTACATGTCTTATATACCGTAGCATCCATGTGGCCGTGATGTTGTTGCAGGGCTGTGTATGTCCGTCAACCTGTGGCGTAACACAGATCATTATGTGTTGTGTGAGTGTGTTTGCACACATTCCCCAAGCCTGATCATGGACAAACATGCATTGTGTTTGATTCCTGTATTATTTTCACGGGTGACGTTGTCCCTGATGAGCCTGTCTTGTATCTCCACCCCGTCAGGGTCTCCTCATCCTGTTGAAGTGGAACAGGTACCTTCACAATGGGTAGCGGATGCATATCGTCCACTAGACATGTGTCCACGGCTATTTTGCATAGTATGGCACACGTCAGGATAATGTTGCATGCTTTGGATGGAGCATATTGTAGCACTCCCCCTGAGAGATCGAGGCACCGAAATCTGGATTTGAGAAGGCCAAAGCTGCACTCAATGACATTCTTTGTTTGGATGTGAGCCTCATTGTAGCGCCTATGCAGTTATTTGGGGATATGGTAGTGGTGTGAGGAGCCATGGTTTATACCCACACCCGGTATCACCTGTGGAGAGGGACATCATGAGACAGGGATCACATGTTATGTGGATGATGTTGTGTAAGGGGGATGTACTCTTTGTGTGTCATGACCATGCTAAGCTATGTTTACATTGGTCGTGTGAGTGAATGTAATTAGTGATGAGCGAGCACCCCAATGCTCGGGTGTTCGGGTGCTCTGACCGAGCGCCCCCGGAGGCTCGAGTGCTCGGCCGAGCACCCGAGCCCCATTGAAGTCAATGGGAGGACTCGAGCATTACACCAGGCACCCCCTGCTCTGATGAGGGGAGGGTGCCTGGTCCATAGGAAAAGGGCAGAAAAGGATGGAAACACCACAGAAATGGTTCAGGGACAGCATAGGGAGGATGTCTGGATGCATCTTGGACTCCAACATCGCTGCTGGGAACGATCTTTCGCCCGTAGTACGCCATTTTTACAGACTGACCATAAAACACACAAAAAGGAAAATAAAAACGACTTTAGGCGAAAAATTGTTACCAAACAATATTTGCTGTATATTTACTTGTATATCATCTGCAAATTATCCCAAAAATTTCCTTGATTTTCTGAAGTGAGGCCATGATTAAGAGGGAAACGTGCGCAGAGGCAAATTCTCCCAAAAATTTCCTTGATTTTCAGAACTGAGGCCATGATTAAGAGGGAAACGTGCGCAGAGGCAAATTCTCCCAAAAATGTCCTTGATTTTCTGAAGTGAGGCCATGATTAAGAGGGAAACGTGCGCAGAGGCAAATTCTCCCAAAAATTTCCTTGATTTTATTGAACTGAGGCCATGATTAAGAGGGAAACGTGCGCTGAGCTGACCATCTAAAACATTATGGGTGAGGGTCTGCTGCAGAGCTGACCATCCTAAACATTATATGCGAAGGCCCGCTAGTGAGCTGACGCTATAAAACATTATATGAGAGGGCCCGTTAGAGAGCTGACCCAATAAAACATTATATGAGAAGGCCCGCTGGTGAGCTGACCTATATAAAAATTGTCAAACAGGGCCCGCTGGTGAGCTGGCCCTATATAAAAATTATATCACAGGGCCCGCTGGTGAGCTGGCCATATATAAAAATTATAGCACAGGGCATATGGAAGAGGAGGAGGAGGATGAGAAGATTAAGAGTCAACCATATACCCGTTTTTTGGGTGGAAGGGGTGAATGGGAATACAGAGTATTCCCATCATTGTAAATAACATATATAAAGTGAGTTTATGTTCCCCCGGGGCTTTCCTCCAGTGGAGTGGAGAAGTCAGGGGAAATCCAGGCCTTGTTCATTTTTATAAGTGTCAACCTATCAGCATTGTCGGTGGAAAGGCGGATACGCTTATCTGTTATGATGCCACCAGCAGCACTAAATACCCGCTCAGACAGAACGCTGGCGGCAGGGCAGGCCAGCACCTCCAAGGTGTAGAGTGCCAGTTCATACCACGTGTCCAGCTTGGACACCCAGTAGTTGTAAGGCACAGAGGGATCATTGAGGACGCTGACACGGTCTGCTACGTACTCCTTCACCATCTTCCAAAACTTTTCCCTCCTTGTGACACTAGGCTGCGCATCAGGGTGAGGGTGCTGGCGGGGTGTCATGAAGGTGTCCCACGCCTTGGAGAGTGTTGCCCTGCCTTTCTCGGAACTGCTGTGTGCTCCCCTTTTCTCCCCTTCTCGGTTGGCCAAGGTAGCACGTACTCTGCCGCCAGCGTTGTCAGATGGAAAATTTTGGAGCAATTTTTCAACAAGAACCTTCTGGTATTGCACCATTTTGCTTGTCCTCTCCACCGGAGGAATGAGAGATGAGAAATTCTCTTTGTAGCGGGGGTCCAGAAGGGTGAACACCCAGTAATCCGTGTTGTCTAAAATGCGTACAACGCGTGGGTCACGGGAAAGGCAGCCTAACATAAAGTCAGCCATGTGTGCCAGAGTACCAACAGGCAAGATTTCGCTGTCCTCACCAGGAGGATGACTCTCAATATCCTCATCCTCTTCCTCCTCTTCTGCCCACCCACGCTGAAGAGATGGAACTAAAGTTCCATGGCTACCCTCTGTAGTGGAGGCAACCGTGTCTTCCTCCTCCTCCTCCTCCTCCGCCTCCTCCAATTGTCGCTGAGAAGACGAAGTGAGGGTGCTCTGGCTATCACCTTGTGTAAGCTCTTCCTCCCCCATTTCCACCTCTTCCACATGCAAAGCGTCGGTTTTAATTGTGAGCAGCGAGCGTTTCAGTAGACACAGAAGTGGGATGGTTACACTGATAATAGCGTTATCGCCGCTCACCATCTGTGTCGATTCCTCAAAATTGCGTAAAACCTCGCAGAGGTCTGACATCCATTCCCACTCCTCACTTCTGATTACAGGAAGTTGAACGGAGAGGCGACGACCGTGTAACAGCTGGTACTCCACTACTGCCCTCTGCTGCTCACAAAGCCGGGCCAACATGTGGAAGGTGGAGTTCCAGCGCGTGCTCACGTCACACAGCAGCCGGTGAGCTGGCAATTGTAAGCGCTGCTGCAGCTTCAACAGGCCGGCCGAAGCTGTAGATGACTTACGGAAATGTGCACACACGCGGCGCACCTTGGTCAAGAGATCATGCACATTGGGGTAGGTTTTTAGAAATCGCTGAACCACTAAATTAAATACATGCGCTAGGCATGGTACGTGTGTGAGCTTGCCGAGCTCCAAAGCCGCCACCAAGTTACGCCCATTATCACACACAACCATGCCTGGTTGCAGGTTGAGTGGCGAGAGCCACTGCTCGGTCTGGTGACTAATCCCCTGCAACAGCTCTGAGGCCGTGTGCTGTTTGTCCCCAAGGCAGATCAGCTTCAGCACGGCCTGTTGACGCTTCCCCACTGCAGTGCTACACTGCTTCCAGCTACTGGCTGATGGGGGAGTGGCGCTGCGTGTAGAGAATTCGGAGGTGGAAACGGAGGAGGAGGAGCCAATAACGTAGGTGCTGGCGGAAACCCTGATGGAGGTAGGGCCCGCAATCCTCGGCGTGGGTAGCACCCGTGCCATCCCAGGGTCCGAGTCGCTCCCAGCCTCCACGACATTCACCCAGTGTGCCGTCAGGGAAATGTAGCGTCCCTGGCCACAAGCACTTGTCCATGTGTCAGTCGTTAAGTGGACCTTCCCAGTAACTGCGTTGGTCAGGGCACGGGTGATGTTACGGGACACATGGTGGTGTAATGCGGGGATGGCACACCGGGAAAAGTAGTGGCGGCTGGGGACCGCGTACCGAGGGACAGCTGCTGCCATCAGGCTGCGGAAGGACTCAGTGTCCACAAGCCTAAATGGCAGCATTTCGATGGCCAGTAATTTGGAAAGGTGTGAGGTTAGTGCTATGGCCTGTGGGTGGGTGGCTGGGTATTTTCTCTTGCGCTCAAATGCCTGGGGTAACGACATTTGGACGCTGTGCTGGGACAGGGAAGTGGATGTGGTCGCTGATGGTGCTTCAGATGGTACAGGTGCAGGGCGGGAGGTATGCGGGACTGCGCCTTCGACAGGCGATTGGCCGGCACCGAAAACAGGGGAAGAGGAGGCAGTGGTGTGGCCTGCAGACACAGATGGGCGATCCAGGCGTTCCTCCCACTTATTACAGTGCTTGGATGCCATGTGTCGGATCATGCTGGTGGTGGTGAGGTTTCTAGTGTTCATGCCTCGGCTCATTCTGGTGTGGCACAGGTTGCAAACTACAATTCTTTTGTCGTCCGCACTTTCCTTAAAAAAACGCCATACCGCGGAACACCTACCCTTTGGCAAGGTAGATTTACGCAAGGGGGTGCTCCGTGGAACATTTGCGGGCCGGTTTGGTGCGGTCCGCCTTCTTTCTGTAGCCACACCACTGCCTCTTCCAGCCTGTTGCGGTGCTGCAGATGGCTCACCCTCAGGACTGCTGTCATCGCTCGGCTCTACACCTTCCCAGGTGGGGTCAGTCACCTCATCGTCCACCAAGTCCTCCTCCACTTCCTCACTCTGATCATCCTCCTCATGTCTTGATCCCACCACATACTCAGTCATTGACAACTGTATAACATTCTCCTCAACAAGGTCTTGAGACGGTAATAGTGGTTGATTTAATGGCAACTGTGTCTCATCATCATCATCATCATCCACTACTTCCTTTGACCTTAAATGCCGTTCACATCTGTCATCTTCTTGTGATTGGGTACCCTCTAGAGGTTGTGAATCAGGGCACAAGATGTCATGTTCCTCTGCAAGCGTGCTTGGAGAGAGGGTCAAATGAAGGATTGGTGATGAGACGAGCTCCTCACTATATCCCAGTGTGGGATCACTTCTTTGACCAGACCGTGTATGGTGGGAGGAAGGATGATCAGAGTGAGGATTATGTTGACCAGACTCTTGGCTACTGAGAGTGGACTTGGTGGAAGACAGGGTGGTGCTTAACCGACTGGAAGCAGTATCAGCTGACATCCAACCGACCACCTGTTCGCAGTGGTCGGACCTCGAGAGTGATGTCCTGCGACGCCCTGTGAAATGAGACATGAAGCTAGGTATGGTGGATGTCTTTCTTTCTTGTGCTCTGGCACCAGGCACAGTTTCTCCGCGTCCTGACCCGCGCCCTGAACTATCAGGATCACGTCCACTTCCCCGTCCCTTTTTACCCGCCTTCTTCATCTTACACGGAATATGTGACTTTAATATTTGAGTTTTAAAACTTAACAGTATTTCTTCCTATTCTGCAACTGTGCAGAGTACACAGAATAGGCTGCTAAACTGCGGTGACGAACACAGAATGGAATATGTGACTTTGATATTTTAGTTTGAAAACTTAACAGTATTTCTTCCTATTCTGCAACTGTGCAGAGTACACAGAATAGGCTGCTAAACTGCGGTGACGAACACAGAATGGAATATGTGACTTTAATATTTGAGTTTGAAAACTTAACAGTATTTCTTCCTATTCTGCAACTGTGCAGAGTACACAGAATAGGCTGCTAAACTGCGGTGACGAACACAGAATGGAATATGTGACTTTAATATTTGAGTTTGAAAACTTAACAGTATTTCTTCCTATTCTGCAACTGTGCAGAGTACACAGAATAGGCTGCTAAACTGCGGTGACGCACACTGAATATAATATGTGACTTTGATATTTTAGTTTGAAAACTTAACAGTATTTCTTCCTATTCTGCAACTGTGCAGAGTACACAGAATAGGCTGCTAAACTGCGGTGACGAACACAGAATGGAATATGTGACTTTGACATTTTAGTTTGAAAACTTAACAGTATTTCTTCCTATTCTGCAACTGTGCAGAGTACACAAAATAGGCTGCTAAACTGCGGTGACGAACACAGAATGGAATATGTGACTTTAATATTTGAGTTTGAAAACTTAACAGTATTTCTTCCTATTCTGCAACTGTGCAGAGTACACAGAATAGGCTGCTAAACTGCAGTGACGCACACTGAATGGAATATGTGACTTTGATATTTTAGTTTGAAGACTTAACAGTATTTCTTCCTATTCTGCAACTCTGCACAGTACACAGAATGTGCTGCTAAACTGCGGCGAAGCACACTGAATGGAATATGTGACTTTGATATTTTAGTTTGAAGACTTAACAGTATTTCTTCCTATTCTGCAACTCTGCACAGTACACAGAATGTGCTGCTAAACTGCGGCGAAGCACACTGAATGGAATATGTGACTTTGATATTTTAGTTTGAAGACTTAACAGTATTTCTTCCTATTCTGCAACTCTGCACAGTACACAGAATGTGCTGCTAAACTGCGGCGAAGCACACTGAATGGAATATGTGACTTTGATATTTTAGTTTGAAGACTTAACAGAATGTGCTCTAATCTGCAACTTTGCACACTAAACAGAATGTGCTGTAATCTGCAACTTTGCACACTAAACAGAATGTGCTCTAATCTGCAACTTTGCACACTAAACAGAATGTGCTCTAATCTGCAACTTTGCACACTAAACAGAATATATGTTTTTTTTTGTTTTTTTTTTTTTCCCCCCACACAAAATAACCTGCTGCCCCCACACACAGTAGTCCTAAAAAGGACTTTTGGTTCTTTTTTTTTCACAATCGCTTTTTTTCTCCCTACACTGACTTTCCCTTCCTATCCTCATCTCTCCCTGGCTAAGACTGAGCCGAACTCGCTGGTCAGGTGCTATACAGCACCCGACCACGGGTTCTGGCCAGCCAATCAGTGTAATGCCAGCAGCCAACATGGCTGCTGGCATTACACTGATGTCAGAGCCTCCCTGCACGTTTATTGGCTGCGCAGCAGCCGCAAAACGTGCGGGGAGGAGACCCGAACATGGCGGGCGAGCACATGCGGTACTCGTACGAGTACCGCCATGTGCCGAGCAGAGCGATGCTCGAGCCGATCCGAGCATCGGCCGAGCATGCTCGCTCAACACTAAATGTAATGGTTTGTTTGACACACAGACACAGTGATTTAGGATACAACACAGTTTTATTGAAATCACAGTAATATTATAACCCTCACAGGTCCTGTAGTATTTAAGCAGAATAATACAGACACACAACAGGTTACATATACATATGCCTACACAGGTCCAGTATAACCATAGAGTCCGTAACAGCATATACTGACACAGGTCAGGCAGAATACGATGAATTCCCAGGAGAAAGGTACTGCATGGCTTAATGGTCTTCAATGAGTGTAAACAGTCCCATGTGAAGAGAGGTCTGTGATGGAGCTCACTCCATATAGAGAGCTTAAGGATACGTAAGGCCCAGAAATAGGTTAGCAGAACAAACGTGAACTGCCAGAGTAATATCAGGAACTGAGCAACATATGACACTGCCGTAGCAGTAACGGAGACCAGGCCACTTGCACTCTGCCAGAGCAGTAACGGAGACAAGACCAATGGCACACTGCCGTAGCAGTAACGGATACGGGCCACTTGCACTCTGCAGGAGCAGAAACGGAGACAAGGCCAATGGCACACTGCCGTAGCAGTAATGGAGACGGACACTTGCACTCTACAGGAGCAAACACGGAGACAAGGCCAATGGCACACTGCCATAGCAGTAACGGAGACTAGGCCACTTGCGCTCTGCAGGAGCAGTAACGGGGACAAGGCCATTAGCCCACTGCCGTAGCAGTAACGGAGACAAGGCCAATGGCACACTGCCGTAGCAGTAATGGAGACTAGGCCACTTGCGCTCTGCAGGAGCGGTAACGGAGACAAGGCCAATAGCACACTGCCGTAGCAGTAACAGAGACTAGGCCACTTGCGCTCTGCAGGAGCAGTAACGATGACAAGGCCAATGGCACACTGCCGTAGCAATAACGGAGACTAGGCCACTTGCGCTCTGCAGGAGCAGTAACGGAGACAAGGCCAATGGCACACTGCCGTAGCAGTAACAGAGACTAGGCCACTTGCACTCTGCAGGAGCAGTACGGAGACACAACTTAAGACTGCCGTGACCGGACTGACTGGGCAACCGAGCAACTCGCCCTGAGATCATAACCAAATGGAAGCGACACAAAATACCTGATGGATAGGAATTTCGCCAAGGCGACACAGAGGCAGCTAGAGCAGGAACGTCAACCAAGCCAGGTCGAATCACGGACCAGGAACGTCAGCCAAGCCGTGTCGGTACACAGAAGCAGGAACGCCAGCCAAGCCGAGTCGGTACACAGGAGCAGGAACATCAGCCATGTCGGGTCTGTACACAGGAGCAGGCGCAGAAGAATGGTCAGGCAATCCGGGTAGGTACACAGGCAGGAGACAAGATGCAGAGAAGTCAGGCAGGCCAAGTCGGTACACTGGGAATCACTGAGCAGAAACAAGCACTGGTACAGGAACACCACAAAAGGGCACCGGAGGAGTGCCAGAGCCCAGTATATAAAGGCCATACTGGGCAGGACAAACACAGAATAGCCAGTGGGAGCAAAGCACAGTGTAGACAGACAGAAAGTAGCAAGGGGAGCACGGGCACCATGATAGTGCACCTGTGAATGTGGTGTGATGTTTGGATTGTTGACTGGTCCAAAAGCCATCCACCTGTACAGGTCACATTGTCAAAGTATCTGTGGATGGACAAGTATTTGAGGATGTATGAGTTGTGGCAGTTGCCAGAATAGAAGGCACAAACATGGGTTATCCTTATGTTGGAATCACACACTATCTGTATGTTTATGGAGTGGAAATTCTTCCTATTGATAAAGAGATATCCCTCGTGTGTTGGAGCTCCAATGAGCATATGTGTGCAATCTATTGCACCCATGACCCTGGGCATGCCTCCCCTTGTGTAGAAGTCCTGCTTGACACGTGTCCACTTCATCTGGGTGGAGGAGAAGTGGATGTGCCTCTTGGCCATCCACTTAAGGGCTGCCAACACCTGAGACAGTGCCCTTGAACATGTGGACTGGGACATGCCAGAAGCAAACCCTACTTTGGACTAGAAGGATCCACTTGCCATAAAATGTAAGACACACATCAGCTTCTGTAAGCCAGACAGGGCACGGTTGTTGCTGTAAATGGGGTCGATGTCATCTTTGATCACCTCATATATCGATGATGCTGAGTGACATCAACCTGTAGCGGTCTCTCACTTCAGCATCCATCATTCCTAAGAGACTGACTCTTTTGCAGTATATCCTGTATCTTTGTGGCAGGCTGTTGTCCCTGTGCTGCTCCACAGGTTGCTGTGGCAGCTGTGGGATCTGTTGGGCATCCTATTGTGGAAGCTGAGGTGCTGTTGCCTGGTGTTGTCCTCCAGGTCAAGCTGGGCTTTAGTTTTTTACTCTACGTTGGATTTGGTCCTGATGGGTGTTAGCTGGACAAAAGTTAAGAGAGCTGCACAAACATTGGAGAAGCATACTTAAGGACTTATCTATTGTGAGATTTTTTATCTATTACCCTATATTTTTGGACTTTTGCGCTTTGTATATTTGTATGTTTGAGGTGGGCTTCTGTCTGGCTCTTCAGCAGGAATATAATCACTTGCAAGAGGCAAAAAGATGTTCAGCAGGTGTGCTTTGGTGTTGATAGTGATAGTGCAAACATACTGGCCGTAATCTCTCTGTTTCTCTCTCTCTGTCTGAGTAGTCTCACTGTAAACACGCCACGTCTGAGGAAGGAGAGATGTCCCTTTAAGACAGTGGTGGGATGTTGCCCAGGCACAGTCATCAGATAGGGAGTGACCAATGGCATGGTGTGTGTTGTCCAGGTAAGTGTTTTGCTGTGTGGCTGTTTTTTTATGTCTTATTTGTTGTACTTGCTGTGTACTTCTAAGGTACATGTGCAATGTTGTTAGGTGCATGTTGGATCTCCATTGGCTGATGGTGTTTCCCAGGTGAGCTTGGGTTGCTTTGGAATGACAGGTGTGTGTCTTGTGCTGTGCGCACATATGTGTTGTTGTGTGTTAACCCCTGTTGTTCCGGGGAATGGTGTGTGGGATTGTGTTGGGTTTCTATGTCTACCCCTTGTCCCTGGGGGGTTGATATGTTTTTGTTGGTTGTCTGGGATTTGTTTGTAGAACATATCCATTTTCTGTGTGGTTGATTAGCTTTTCAGGGGATAATTTTGCCCTTGTTGTGCCTGTGCTATGTGCTGGGTGTTGTGTGAACTGATGTTTCCCATTCTTTCTTTTGCCCGATGGTGTTTTTTTTTCTGGGTGCAGAATTTTGCCCCTTAAACGTATCAGTTTATCATGCATTGGCACTGACCGCACACAAATTAATGGCTCCTGGGTATAGCTGTTCCAATGTTTTCAGTGGGCGATTTTTCAATGTCCATTGTGAAGATTAAAACTGCTGTTAGCTGTATATAAAACTATTTGAATGGCTTACTGTGCTTAAAAAACTACCATTGGCTGTTATTTTGCATCCAGGTCATTTGAATCAAGGGCATTGTGTCACCATCTGCATTCCATTGCCCTACTAACTGAAACCACAGGGCCAAAGAACCTGAAGTATGGTCCAACGTGAGTAATGAGAACAACTATTGAAAAGTGCTGATGATCTATGCTTGACACACAGTCATTCTCCCAAACACTAACCCTACACTTCCCCTAACAGTAAAGTGCATCAATACTAGCCCTAACACTATCTTAACCCCCAGAGCTGGATAACACTTACCTGTCATCCACTGTCCATCGTCTTCTGTCATCTTCTATCTTCCATCTTCTTCTTTCCCTTCATATTCTGTCTTCTTATCTTCTGATCTTCTTCTTTGTAGCAAAAATGTATCTGAAAAGAGGAAAAAAAGGCAACATTAAATATGCTCCGAGAAAGTATGATTGAAAGATATGCAGTTGTTAACCCTCTAACTGCAGAGAAATGCATTGCGTACCTCTCTGGCACTCCAAGGGTTAAATTAATGCACGCATTCCAAGTCATATAAATAAATATGGGTCTTTCCATACAAAAGATATGTCCAAGCAGCAGTCGATTTAGTTGACATGGCTGCTAGGGCAGCTGAGTGGTAGGCTTTCCCTTCTCCATGAACCATTCAAGCATGTTTTAGAGGCTCTTGTTCCCCACTACTGCCTCCCTTCTCACACCGCCTTCAGCAGAAACGTAGTGCTCTCACTGTACCTCTCATGAGTATCATTGCTGAACGACAAGCTGTCTGTCAGTACCTGAGTAGATCACAGTACTGACCAGGACAGCTGCCTCATTTCCTTTTGGCCTCCTCTCTTCTACGCAGATGCCAATGTCGTGGAGCATGCCTAACACCTAGTATGCGTGCATAAATGTTGGCTCCCTCTTCACACATCACTAAGAGTCTATACTAAGGAGCACTCTTCCCATCCTCAGCGCTCAATTATTCTGGAGTTTATGTTTGTTCTTGTTGTACCTGCTCTATCTATATTATTATTGTTTTTCTTGGTTTGACCTCTGCTTGCCCATCGACTTTGCCATTTGCCTCCTGCCCTGCTACAACCACGAGCTTCTCAGCCTGCCCTGACCTCTGGCCTTGCTGACTACTATTGAACCTGCCCATCCTGCCCTGACCTCTGGCCTGTCTATTACCACCTATCCAGCTCTGCCTGCCCTTACCTGTGGGCTACCTCAGCATTCTGTGGTACTGCGTACACTTTTTTACCTTTTATATACATGTATATCATTGTTTGTTCCATTTATATATACACATAGTGGCTAGTCTCTGGTTATATATTTATCTGTGCACTAGTTGTATTTTAGTGAGTCCCTGTTTGGTTTAGCATCTTTGTCCTAGATAGTTAGGGTTCCTTTAGGACTTCCTGTGTCCATGCCTCCTCGGTTCCCCCAGTCCACAAGGCAAACACTGTCCAAGACCGTTGGAGAGACCTTCACTTCACCTCCAACATATGGAATGCTCCTAGTACACAGCATGCAAAGTATTAAAGGACTGTACTACTGCTGCACGCACACCAGGTGACAGGATGAGTGGAACTGGGTCAGGAGGGAATCTGGGGTATAACTCTTTTCTCCATCATGCTGAAGGTATGGATGAGCAGCACACATCAACTCACATTTTGGCAGAAATGATGCTGGCACAGCGATTTGGACAATAGGTGGGCACACCAGCTGAGATAGTATTACTGGTGACTGATGGAGCAGTAAACATGGTGAAAGCAAAGATGAGAAACTTGCAGATTTACAGTCCATGGCACCAAGTCCCTTGATTCTTTGGTAGGTTCCATATAAGTGCCCCAAAGTAAGAGTATGTCACTTTTTTTCTGCTACCTTGAATATTGGGCGGTCCTGATTTTGATTGGTTCCTTATCCTTTTTAAGGTGGCCTGCCTTTTAGACACTGCCCGATTATTCAAGTTCCATTGTTGTATTACTTGTTGCCACTTGTGTTTTTGATTGCAACCTTTTTTTTTTACTTGTCTCCTGATTACCCCTTTTGTACCTCATTTTGGACTCCTCCTTTCTGGTATTGACCTCGGCCTGGCTTACTATTCTTTATGGTTTCCAAACCACTTCTATCTCCTGTTTGTGTACTGGCAGTATTCAGTGTTGCTTATGCACCTCTTCCTACTATTATATTTGGGCTGCATACATCTGTATCTTCACCAAGCCCACTACCACTAGCTGCTTGTGCATCCTTTACAGCTGTAGGTGCGGCTTGTACCACAGCTGAGTTATCCCTTCCAGCCTTTTCCTTAGTCTGATCGTGTGGCTTACTGCCGATTGTGTCTCCTTTACTGCTTTCTGTTAGGCTGTTTATACGTCATGTACCGCAGCTGGTTTCCCCCTTCCAACCTTTTGCTAGGCTGATCACACGGCTCTTACCACTGCTTGGGCGTTCTCTACAGACATCCCTTAGGATAGATATATTCTGCTGCCTTGCCTTCTATCATCAGGAGCCCATCCTCCTGTTTTTTTAAATGGATCACAGCTCATACCGCCCCTTCTATTTCTGCTCTATCCCCTGGTTCTAGGTGTTGTTGTAACGGTTTTCTGACACTCAGACCAGGGTGTAAAGTAAAAACACAGTTTATTGAATCAAGGAGTAATACAATGCCCCTAGGGGCCAGTACAGGAATAGCAGAAATAGCAAACACGAACAGGGTGAATGCAATACAGCAAATAATACTGGACAATGGATAGATAGTAAATGACCCCAAAGGGTTAACAAGTGCAAGAGGAGAACTCAGTCCTAGTTTGGCCAACGCCCAGGATATATAGTAGTCTCTGGGTAATAGTTCTTGAGTCACAAAGCTGGAACTAAGTAGCAGTCTCTGGAACACAGTTCTTGAATCACAAAGCTGGAGCAAGGTGTCTGTACTGAATTCACTCTCAAATAGAAACGGAAGGCACAAGTGCCAGAGCTGAGTAAATACCACCACCGTGGGATATGAAGAAGTGCTATTGCCAAACTGAAGTACAAGAACCTGAGCCGGCCTTAACTGAGACTGGAAGTTAACTCTGCATGTACCCAATGGATAGTGCCCTGACACCTCTTGGATGTCAAATAGTGGTATCAAATGCACAAGCACTGAGAGCCAAGCACTGGATAGTGCAGATGGATAGCGTAACCTCTGTACGTCAGTAGGCCGGAGCCAGGATACCCCTCCGGTGCCGTACGGAACTTTCCCAGCAAGAGCGAACGGATAGCAATGCCCACAGGCGCGGTCACGGTGCACACCGAACACCGGACCGGCAATGCTCTGCAGAAGGTAGTGAAGCGTTTCAGAGGTACAGAAGGAGTGGCTCTTAACTGATAAGTGTATGCTTGGCAAGAACTGAGGCACAAGACTGAGACTACGAAGCACTGCAGGAGTTAACAGGTTCTGTACCGGAACACAGCAACGTACTAGGAATGGCAAAGCAACCTTAATCTCAGCTAGAGTAGTGAGAGGAATAGCGAGACACCAAGTGATCAGAATGTCGCGGACACGACCGGGCCGTGCAGGTACACCGGAACAGCAGACTGGAACAGGCGATAACTGGAACCGGAGCACAGCAGGAACAACAGCCAAAGAACAGGATCAGTCACGGAGCTAGGTCATCTACCGGAGCCGGGTCGTACACGGAGCAGGATCATCAGCCAGAATCGGATCAATCACGGAGCAGGGTCGTCAGCCAGAGCCGGGTCATACACGGAGCAGGATCATCAGCCAGAACCGGATCAATCATGGAGCAGGGTCGTCAGCCAGAGCCGGGTCATACATGGAGCAGGATCATCAGCCAGAACCGGATCAATCACGGAGCAGGGTCGTCAGCCAGAGCCGGGTCATACACGGAGCAGGATCATCAGCCAGAACCGGATCAATCACGGAGCAGGGTTGTCAGCCAGAGCCGGGTCATACACGGAGCAGGATCGTCAGCCATAGCCGGGACATACACGGAGCAGGATCATCAGCCAGAACCGGATCAATCACGGAGCAGGGTCGTCAGCCAGAGCCGGGTCATACACGGAGCAGGATCAACAGCAGAGTCAGACAAGCCGGGTCGGTACACTGGAGAACTGGAACACAGCAACAAGGCGCAGATACTGGAACACCATGAAAGGGCAAATCACAAGTGCCCAAGCCCCAGAGTATAAAGGCACATCCTGGGCGGGCCAATCAGCATCCTCCAATGCACAGATAGCACAACCCTGATTGACAGTGTAGCACGGGAACCGTGATAGTTGTCTACTTTGTCCCCTCATTGGTCTCACTCCCTTGATACCATATCTGATGGTACCCAGGAGCTCCATCCTAGTTGCGGTCCTTACCACTACTGGGGAGAGTAGTTCTTTGGTACCATTCCCTATGGTACCATTGGGTACCCTCTGAGTTGCGGCTCTTATTGACTCTGGACATTATACTCCCTTGCTTCCTTATCTGTCGGTACCTAGGAGTTCCATATGTGTTGCAGTATACTTTTTGTAGCATTCCCTCAGTACCTTGGTTACCCTCTGAGTTGAGGCTTACTACCGCTGAACATTACACTCCCTTGTTACCTAGGAGTTTCATCAATGTTGCAGCTTTTGCTGCTGCTGGATGTTGCACTTCCTTGGTACTTTGTCTGATGTTACTTAGGTGTTCCATCTGTGTTGTGGCTTTAACCACCTCTGGTTGTAGTACACTTTTGGTACCATTCCCTCAGTACCATTGGGTACCCTCTGAGTTGCAGCTTACTACCACTCGAGAGTACACTCCCTTACCACCATGTATGATGGTACCTACAAGTTCTATTCGTGTTGCAGCTCTTACCTCTGCTGGTTGTATTACCTTTAGTACATTTGTTGGAACTTAGGTTCCTATTCTCTGCTGCTGCTCTTACCACTGCTAGGAGTTCCACTTACTAGAAACAGGCTTCTGTTGTTCTCTGGTTACTGTTTCCTACTCACCATTATCTTCATAGGGTTTGCCTTTACTATCATAAAAGCACCAGTCGCCTTTGTCCTAGTCTGGCCCTGGCTCAACTGGGGTCACACATCTGGCTTTGCAGCCAGCACCTTTACCCGGTTCTGGCCACAGCAAGGAGATACTGCCAACTGACTATGTTCCCAAGCACTCCTCTCAAGCATAGTTGTCTGGCATCAATCCTGATCATCAGAAGTTTGTGTCAGAGTAGCACCTCCAAAATGGTTGGAAACTACCGCAATGAACTTCCACTGCCTCCTACTGCTGACCCCCTTAGATTCTGGTACAATAAAATGTTCTTAGGCAAACCCACTCCTTGGTAGCCCAGAAGCTGTTTTCATGTCCCCCCACCAGCAACATCTTCAACCCTCAGCGCTCACAGCTCTCATTGCACCTGGTTGAGCAGATGGCCTTCTTAAAGGTCAGTCTGCCAAAGCTTGGCTACCAAGGCCTGAGTGAGATGATTCTCCCACCCACGTAATCATCATCAACTGATTCAATACCAGTACTTCCACAGTATATATAATTTTGTATCCAATATACTATGCTGCTGTTATGTGTCTGTCCATTGATCTAATGCTGCTGCAATTGGTGGTACTGAAATGCAAATGTTTGTTCCTAACTAGCTTGACCTCTATATTGTACTTCTAACACAAATATGCTGCTGTTTCCTTATTCTTAGAGATCAGTGCGTTTTTTTTTTTTGTTTTTTTTTTGAGAGGCTGCAAAAACTCTTGTGCTTCTAGCAGAGTCAAAGATGCTGCTCCTTCCTTCCTTATGCTCAAAGATCAGTGCATGTTTTTTGAAGGGGCTCTGTTTATCGGCATATCGTTAGGCATAATCAATGTGAACATGAATAAATAATAAAATAAAAATGCAGGCATTTATTTCTATTTATTTTTATTATTTGTTCATTTACCTTATGAAAACCTTGATGGAATAGCATTGAAACGTTGGTGATTCTGAGACATGTAATATAGATTTTTTTTTTTCATTTAAATGAATGTGCATAAGGAGCCTTTTTTTCATTTGTACTTCAAGTATGTTTGGGCATTTGCAGGTCAGCCCTATTATTCCTGTATTGCACTGCTCTCTTTTTGTGCATGGTACATGGACTCTTTTGATTGAGTTTACTCTCTACTACTAGTACTAGTAAAAGTAAAGCTATCATACCTCATCAAAAAAAGGAACAAAAACATTAATGCATTGCATATCTGTGCCTCTAAAATGAAGTTCCCCTCAAAAATGTGGTTGAATTTTTGTGGAGAAATGTCCTGGTGGAGGTCTAAATGTGGGCCAGGTTTTATGTTATTTACTTGAATGAATCTTGTTCAACTATAGGCTGTATGTTCAAAGGGATAACGACAAAAAATGTTGTATGAAAGACAAAAATAAGTAATTGTATGTAGGAACTACATATTTTCTATAGAGTATACAACAAAAAACTAGCAATGTCCGTTGTGTACGACACAACTCCAGAACGACGGGCAAAGGGGAGTGACAAGGGCGAGACTAAACTATTCTCCAGTGTCGTATAGAGGAAAAGAAAATTTGTCATAACTAACAACAAAAAAATGTCTTACAAAAGACAAAATTTGACGTTAAGAAAAAAAGTGGAGGGAAAGAGAATTTTTGTCTTTAGTTAAGACATTTTTGTCATTAGTAAAGACATTTTTAAAGACATTTTTGTCTTTAGTTAAGAAATTTTTTTGTTGTTGCCTACGACAATTTCAGTCAGGACAAACAACATATATCCAATCACAACCGACACTCCCTGAAAATATTAATGATCTCAATTACACTGTACTTTGAAAAGTCATTACAAACGACAAAAGCTATTTTGCTACTTCTTTGAACATATGGCCCTATGAGTCCAGAGAAGGGATCAGGGGCCTTACCCATATAAAATAGTGTTTAATGAATTTCATCTGGCAACAAAAAAAATATTTAACAAAATTCTGACTAACTTTCTCTTGAAGTAAAAAAAAAAATCACATATCATTCAGACAAAATAAATTGTTCACTCTCAACAGCTCTAGAATAAATCTGACTTGTACAAATATACACATACTGATATACAGGAATATGCAATCAATCAATCATAAGTACTCAAAGATATTTATGAATGGCCCAGCCATGTTAGCAGAGAATGTTAATGGACAGAAGAGCATCAAATATGCACAAAATTATATCTCCCTGTAATGTGGACAACTCATCCTTTCTCTCTCTCTCTCTCTCTCTATCACCTTTTCTTTTTCTTCCATTCTTGTTCTCCATCTCTCCTCTGCTCCCACACTCTCTCCACTCTTCATTTCTCACCTTCTTTCTTGCTTTCTCATTTTCTTGTGGTCCTGCCATCTTTCTTTGTGGTGTGTCTGGGGCTTCCCCATCTCTGTCTCCTGCACTCTCCAGAAATTCTACTTCTACCTTCTCTCACACGTGAGCTTTCTACACTCCCCTTGTCCCCCTCCTGCTGACCATAGACTATACATTTTGAACCAAAATGTATACATTTTATCTGAGTCTTCTAAACCAATTTGCTAAATGAGCAGCTCATCTCTGATTCCAAACTCCAGTGTGGTAGTGGATTTGCCAACACGAGGTTATTAGACTTCTCAACTTTGACAGTTTTTATATCTAATCCTGCTTGCTTAAAATAATGGTTGCCATACACATACTCAGTCAGTCATGCCACTTAGGAACCCTTCATTAAATCATTTATAATCAGTTAACCCTTTGAGTGCCAGTGGTGTATCCAAGGCATTGTAAATCAATGCATTGGATACCCCTCTGGCACTCAAAGGGTTAACTGGTGAAGTGCACAAATAGGATTGTATCGTTTCCTGGGCAATTTCTACTGTCCTATAAGCAGATCTAAATTACTTCTCAGGCATCTATGGCTAACAACGTAGCCTATAACATACAAATACAAAAAGCAGAAACATTAGGAAGAGTATGTAACCCCATAAGGCAACACATTTTGCTGGTCACCTCAACCATGCTGAATTATGGGAATGGTGGGAGAGATTCCAGTGCCCCTTGTCCCTGCATGTTGGCCACTGTACTAAGAAGTTCAAAGTTGCCCAGTTTATATACACCCCTGTACTGGTCATTCTTTTTAATTTATTGTTTGTATTTGTATGTTACAAATTAACGCTAAATTTGTGCTGCAAAAAATTATATAGGGTTGGGGATGTGGTCTTGTGAGGTGTGGAGGTGTAGCTATGGAAGGGGCCAATGGCACCTTAACTGATGTACCAAAGAGTGACTGAGATGTAAGTCTGGCCATTGTTAACAAATCACCCTTAAAACTTGACTTTACTCTTTAATGTGTTTGTGCATTTGCATCCAATGAATTACACTGACAGGGATAACCTTCTGAGTGCCAGAGAGGATGCAATGCATTGGATGCTTCTAATGCACTCAAAGGGATACATTATGCAATGCATTTGTGGGATTCCATCCAAAAATACAATAATCTGCCAGCATGGCTCCCTTTTACATAGAATAAAAATCTTGCTCCTTCAAAGGGATATCAGTGTACAGTCCACCACAGTTATGGCTTTAATGCAAACAAGCCCAGAATGCCACCCCTATAGTATACACAATGAAAAGAAAGACATTTTCCGCTGATTTCTTCTGCATCCTGTAGGTACATGATGACAAACAAGGCACGAAGGAACTGAACACCCTGAAACACCCTTTGTGCAAGCGGTTGGGAGATGATCATTTTCAGTGTAAATAACATAGAAGATATGCGATGGGCAGGAGCAGCACAAAAAAAGTCATTTCTGCATCAGATAATATTAAAGCTGGATTATTACACTAAACAATTATATGGGGTGACTGGACATCATATAACATGATTGGGGGCGGGTTGTTTTGTTTTTCTTTGTTTGTTTTACCTCCATTGCTGTTGTAGCAAGATCTCTGCAAATGGAAGGGTTAACCATTTCTGTTGTTAACCGCTCCATTGAGTGGTAAGATTGCTGCAGTTCAGAAATGGAGGGGTTAAAACAGGGGATGAGGATGTGAGGAGTGTGCTTGGGGACATGGGATATCAAGCTATCGACTGGGAGAGTATTGTCCCCTCTCTTTTTCCCCTGTTTGATCCAGCCTAAGGAAGCAGCAGGAATCTGTCTGATTTCTTTGACTTATTAGCCTCACTTTGGTGTCATTTTAGAGGAATTTTTTACACCTTTATTCCAAATTGGAACTTGTGGAGGGGGGGTGCAATTCCACAATCATATTCTGAACCATGGCCAAGGTGTGATTGCAGAACTGAGCTGCTGGAAATTTCTGTCGAAACAAAATAACCATTTAACAAGTATTTCCAGCTGTAAAGAAAGCCCCCAGAGCAAATAGGGGAGGGGGGACATGCAAAAGGGGAGGGTTGTAGGAAGTTGGGTAAGGGGTGGAGTTAGGAACTAGTAAAAGAGGAAGTATGTAGTAGAGTAGTTAGAGAGTTCATTCCTGCCTTCCCACCCTTGTTATAGGTTTTGGGGGTTATTTGTTTGGGGTGACCCTACAGTGGATGGGGGTAAGGTCAGTGTGACGTAATAATTAAGGTGGATTCATTAGGGAAGTAACCCGAAGGAGGTTGGCGCTTGGCTAATGCCACAGTTGGGTACGTTACCCATTTGAGCAGGCTGGGTATAGCCAAGTGGGGTATCTGGTTGAAATGCACTTTAAAGGGGGGAAAAGAGTCAAGTGTTAACTAGGCTGGGGTTTTTTTGTGTACTGATAATTTATAATACATGTTATTTATTAGTATAATAAATGAGCCAATTTTCCCAAGCAGTGTGTAGTGTGTTATTTCCTCATACCCTTGTCCTTTTGCATGGAATCTTGGCCTTAGTGCAAAATCTTTTTAGTGCCTCCTCCTCATCAATGTGTCTACAATTACTTTCCGGAGATTCTCTTTTCCAAGAAATAATTTGTCAACAAAGTCTTTCACCAGATCCCTCTCTATATGAAATGAATTATTCCCAGTTATTTGCTTTCAAGGATTTACCTAAAAGAAATAGCTTTTATACCCCATATGCTTTCTTAGCATTCTTGTCTACACTGAATCATTTGCGCTCATGGATATTTTTTGAAGCCCATCTTCAAGGCAAAATCTGATGGCGTAAATTAAGAAGAAGTCTGTGTACCAAATCCAGACATTTACCAATAAATAATCTGTGATTTACTATAGAGAACAAATAGTGGGGTTTGGTTACATATTTGTGGCCACAATGAAGAGAAGCTTGCCCACCCCATCATGGCACCACAGATTTAGTCAAGTCCCATTTGGTGAGCATGTATTTAGTTTATTGCAATTAAAAACCAGAGATGCCACCTAACCTCTACTGTGAGCATAACCCATGTGAGGGGAATGAGGTAGGTATTTAGGGAGGTATTTATAATTTCCCAAATTAATGCTAACATCTGAATAGACAGAAGGGTAGCACCCAAGGGAGGAGGAGCCAAAACCTCCCACAATACATAAAAAATATAATATACAGGTTCCTGTTCAGATCATATCATCCTCTTCAATAGTATTCAGGTAGTTACATATGTGTGTAGTCAGGAGAGCTGCTATAACTATATCTTGGATATATATGTATATTTATATGTATTGTGACAATGTCAGAGGAATAATAGTAGAAGGAAGATATTTAGGACCCAGAATCCAATACAGTTTATACCTACTTTAGGGTTTAGAAAGAAAAACTACATTTCCCAGCAGGTAGCACTGCAGGTGTAGGATAGTTAGGAGCCACACCTAACCTTAATTGGGGAGAATGTTTTTTTAAAGGTGAGGGTAGGAAAGGCTCTGGTCTCTCACCCCTTTGTTTAATTTCTCTGCTGATTGCAAGAGAGGAAAAGAGCTACCTTAAAGGGATAGTAATACGTTATTATTACTATCCCCCATATTGTAGATATTTGCATAATAATTTAATAGCCCCCAGATTCATCTCTCAAACCTTTATGGTTTGAGAGATAACCGAACGGAAAATTCTCGCCTCCTACCCCTTCCATGAAGTCAGTGTTGTACTGACTGCAGGGCTATCCGGCCTGACTTTCATCAGGCGGCTCTGCAGCAGAGCTGCGATCGCGTTAGTGAAAAAGAATTATTTCACTGAAACGGTCTTCTACGTGTGCTTGCAAACCAAGCAAACCAATCTCGTACGAAAGACTTTCCCTGCAGTCAGCACAACGCTAACTTCAGGGAAGGGGGAGGGAGGGGGGAACTTTGCCTTCGGTTATCTCTCAAACCATAAAGGTTTGAGAGATGAACCTGGGGGATATTAAATTATTTTGCTGATATTTACAATATGGGGGATAGTAATAATATAATATTACTATTCCTTTAAAGGTAATTAAACTAGAACTGAAAGTTGTGTATTTCATGCTACCTTGAGATTTTGTTGTGGCTGGTAAGTGGGTTTAGCCAGCCAGCCATTGTCAGGGATTGACTCTGTTTAAGTTAGTACTCTCCCAGCTCTCCCACACACAGTGATGGTCACTCCCTCGACTTGATCTTCACTAACCTCTGCTCGGTCTCCAACTTCTCTAATGTCCCCTTTCCCCTCTCTGACCACCACTAGTGTTGAGCGAGCATGCTCGGCCGATGCTCGGATCGGCTCGAGCATCGCTCTGCTCGGCACATGGCGGTACTCGTACGAGTACCGCATGTGCTCGCCCGCCATGTTCGGGTCTCCTCCCCGCACGTTTTGCGGCTGCTGCACAGCCAATAAACGTGCAGGGAGGCTCTGACATCGGTGTAATGCCAGCAGCCATGTTGGCTGCTGGCATTACACTGATTGGCTGGCCAGAACCCGTGGTCGGGTGCTGTATAGCACCTGACCATCGAGTTCGGCTCAGTCTTAGCCAGGGAGAGCTGAGGATAGGAAGGGAAAGGCAGTGTAGGGAGGAAAACAAGCAAAATTGTGAAAAAAAAGAACCAAAAGTCCTTTTTAGGACTACTGTGTGTGGGGGCAGCAGGTTATTTTGTGTGGGGGGAAAAAAAAAAAAAAATATATATATATATTCTGTTTAGTGTGCAAAGTTGCAGATTAGAGCACATTCTGTTTAGTGTGCACAGTTGCAGATTAGAGCACATTCTGTTTAGTGTGCAAAGTTGCAGATTAGAGCACATTCTGTTTAGTGTGCAAAGTTGCAGATTAGAGCACATTCTGTTTAGTGTGCAAAGTTGCAGATTAGAGCACATTCTGTTAAGTCTTCAAACTAAAATATCAAAGTCACATATTCCATTCAGTGTGCGTCGCCGCAGTTTAGCAGCACATTCTGTGTACTGTGCAGAGTTGCAGAATAGGAAGAAATACTGTTAAGTCTTCAAACTAAAATATCAAAGTCACATATTCCATTCAGTGTGCTTCGCCGCAGTTTAGCAGCACATTCTGTGTACTGTGCAGAGTTGCAGAATAGGAAGAAATACTGTTAAGTCTTCAAACTAAAATATCAAAGTCACATATTCCATTCAGTGTGCTTCGCCGCAGTGTAGCAGCACATTCTGTGTACTGTGCAGAGTTGCAGAATAGGAAGAAATACTGTTAAGTCTTCAAACTAAAATATTAAAGTCACATATTCCATTCAGTGTGTGTCACCGCAGTTTAGCAGCCTATTCTGTGTACTCTGCACAGTTGCAGACTAGGAAGAAATACTGTTAAGTTTTCAAACTAAAATATTAAAGTCACATATTCCATTCAGTGTGTGTCACCGCCGTTTAGCAGCCTATTCTGTGTACTCTGCACAGTTGCAGACTAGGAAGAAATACTGTTAAGTTTTCAAACTAAAATATTAAAGTCACATATTCCATTCAGTGTGTGTCACCGCCGTTTAGCAGCCTATTGTGTGTACTCTGCACAGTTGCAGAATAGGAAGAAATACTGTTAAGTTTTCAAACTCAAATATTAAAGTCACATATTCCATTCTCTGTTCGTCACCGCAGTTTAGCAGCCTATTCTGTGTACTCTGCACAGTTGCAGAATAGGAAGAAATACTGTTAAGTTTTCAAACTCAAATATTAAAGTCACATATTCCATTCAGTGTGTGTCACCGCCGTTTAGCAGCCTATTCTGTGTACTCTGCACAGTTGCAGACTAGGAAGAAATACTGTTAAGTTTTCAAACTCAAATATTAAAGTCACATATTCCATTCAGTGTGTGTCACCGCAGTTTAGCAGCCTATTCTGTGTACTCTGCACAGTTGCAGACTAGGAAGAAATACTGTTAAGTTTTCAAACTAAAATATTAAAGTCACATATTCCATTCAGTGTGTGTCACCGCCGTTTAGCAGCCTATTCTGTGTACTCTGCACAGTTGCAGACTAGGAAGAAATACTGTTAAGTTTTCAAACTAAAATATTAAAGTCACATATTCCATTCAGTGTGTGTCACCGCCGTTTAGCAGCCTATTGTGTGTACTCTGCACAGTTGCAGAATAGGAAGAAATACTGTTAAGTTTTCAAACTCAAATATTAAAGTCACATATTCCATTCTGTGTTCGTCACCGCAGTTTAGCAGCCTATTCTGTGTACTCTGCACAGTTGCAGACTAGGAAGAAATACTGTTAAGTTTTCAAACTCAAATATTAAAGTCACATATTCCATTCAGTGTGTGTCACCGCCGTTTAGCAGCCTATTCTGTGTACTCTGCACAGTTGCAGAATAGGAAGAAATACTGTTAAGTTTTCAAACTCAAATATTAAAGTCACATATTCCATTCAGTGTGTGTCACCGCCGTTTAGCAGCCTATTGTGTGTACTCTGCACAGTTGCAGAATAGGAAGAAATACTGTTAAGTTTTCAAACTCAAATATTAAAGTCACATATTCCATTCTGTGTTCGTCACCGCAGTTTAGCAGCCTATTCTGTGTACTCTGCACAGTTGCAGACTAGGAAGAAATACTGTTAAGTTTTCAAACTCAAATATTAAAGTCACATATTCCATTCAGTGTGTGTCACCGACGTTTAGCAGCCTATTCTGTGTACTCTGCACAGTTGCAGAATAGGAAGAAATACTGTTAAGTTTTCAAACTCAAATATTAAAGTCACATATTCCATTCAGTGTGTGTCACCGCAGTTTAGCAGCCTATTCTGTGTACTCTGCACAGTTGCAGAATAGGAAGAAATACTGTTAAGTTTTCAAACTAAAATATTAAAGTCACATATTCCATTCAGTGTGTGTCACCGCCGTTTAGCAGCCTATTCTGTGTACTCTGCACAGTTGCAGACTAGGAAGAAATACTGTTAAGTTTTCAAACTCAAATATTAAAGTCACATATTCCATTCAGTGTGTGTCACCGCCGTTTAGCAGCCTATTGTGTGTACTCTGCACAGTTGCAGAATAGGAAGAAATACTGTTAAGTTTTCAAACTCAAATATTAAAGTCACATATTCCATTCTGTGTTCGTCACCGCAGTTTAGCAGCCTATTCTGTGTACTCTGCACAGTTGCAGACTAGGAAGAAATACTGTTAAGTTTTCAAACTCAAATATTAAAGTCACATATTCCATTCAGTGTGTGTCACCGCCGTTTAGCAGCCTATTCTGTGTACTCTGCACAGTTGCAGACTAGGAAGAAATACTGTTAAGTTTTCAAACTCAAATATTAAAGTCACATATTCCATTCAGTGTGTGTCACCGCCGTTTAGCAGCCTATTGTGTGTACTCTGCACAGTTGCAGAATAGGAAGAAATACTGTTAAGTTTTCAAACTCAAATATTAAAGTCACATATTCCATTCTGTGTTCGTCACCGCAGTTTAGCAGCCTATTCTGTGTACTCTGCACAGTTGCAGACTAGGAAGAAATACTGTTAAGTTTTCAAACTCAAATATTAAAGTCACATATTCCATTCAGTGTGTGTCACCGCCGTTTAGCAGCCTATTCTGTGTACTCTGCACAGTTGCAGAATAGGAAGAAATACTGTTAAGTTTTCAAACTCAAATATTAAAGTCACATATTCCATTCAGTGTGTGTCACCGCAGTTTAGCAGCCTATTCTGTGTACTCTGCACAGTTGCAGAATAGGAAGAAATACTGTTAAGTTTTCAAACTAAAATATTAAAGTCACATATTCCATTCTGTGTTCGTCACCGCAGTTTAGCAGCCTATTCTGTGTACTCTGCACAGTTGCAGACTAGGAAGAAATACTGTTAATTTTTCAAACTCAAATATTAAAGTCACATATTCCATTCAGTGTGTGTAACCGCCGTTTAGCAGCCTATTGTGTGTACTCTGCACAGTTGCAGAATAGGAAGAAATACTGTTAAGTTTTCAAACTCAAATATTAAAGTCACATATTCCATTCAGTGTGTGTCACCGCAGTTTAGCAGCCTATTCTGTGTACTCTGCACAGTTGCAGACTAGGAAGAAATACTGTTAAGTTTTCAAACTCAAATATTAAAGTCACATATTCCGTGTAAGATGAAGAAGGCGGGTAAAAAGGGACGGGGAAGTGGACGTGATCCTGATAGTTCAGGGCGCGGGTCAGGACGCGGAGAAACTGTGCCTGGTGCCAGAGCACAAGAAAGAAAGACATCCACCATACCTAGCTTCATGTCTAATTTTACAGGGCGTCGCAGGACATCACTCTCGAGGTCCGACCACTGCGAACAGGTGGTCGGTTGGATGACAGCTGATACTGCTTCCAGTCGGTTAAGCACCACCCTGTCTTCCACCAAGTCCACTCTCAGTAGCCAAGAGTCTGGTCAACATAATCCTCACTCTGATCATCCTTCCTCCCACCATACACGGTCTGGTCAAAGAAGTGATCCCACACTGGGATATAGTGAGGAGCTCGTCTCATCACCAATCCTTCATTTGACCCTCTCTCCAAGCACGCTTGCAGAGGAACATGACATCTTGTGCCCTGATTCACAACCTCTAGAGGCTACCCAATCACAAGAAGATGACAGATGTGAACGGCATTTAAGGTCAAAGGAAGTAGTGGATGATGATGATGATGATGAGACACAGTTGCCATTAAATCAACCACTATTTCCGTCTCAAGACCTTGTTGAGGAGAATGTTATACAGTTGTCAATGACTGAGTATGTGGTGGGATCAAGACTTGAGGAGGATGATCAGAGTGATGAAGTGGAGGAGGACTTGGTGGACGATGAGGTGACTGACCCCACCTGGGAAGGTGTAGAGCCGAGCGATGACAGCAGTCCTGAGGGTGAGCCATCTGCAGCACCGCAACAGGCTGGAAGAGGCAGTGGTGTGGCTACAGAAAGAAGGCGGACCGCACCAAACCGGCCCGCAAATGTTCCACGGAGCACCCCCTTGCGTAAATCTACCTTGCCAAAGGGTAGGTGTTCCGCGGTATGGCGTTTTTTTAAGGAAAGTGCGGACGACAAAAGAATTGTAGTTTGCAACCTGTGCCACACCAGAATGAGCCGAGGCATGAACACTAGAAACCTCACCACCACCAGCATGATCCGACACATGGCATCCAAGCACTGTAGTAAGTGGGAGGAACGCCTGGATCGCCCATCTGTGTCTGCAGGCCACACCACTGCCTCCTCTTCCCCTGTTTTCGGTGCCGGCCAATCGCCTGTCGAAGGCGCAGGCCCGCATACCTCCCGCCCTGCACCTGTACCATCTGAAGCACCATCAGCGACCACATCCACTTCCCTGTCCCAGCGCAGCGTCCAAATGTCGTTACCCCAGGCATTTGAGCGCAAGAGAAAGTACCCAGCCACCCACCCACAGGCCATAGCACTAACCTCACACCTTTCCAAATTACTGGCCATCGAAATGCTGCCATTTAGGCTTGTGGACACTGAGTCCTTCCGCAGCCTGATGGCAGCAGCTGTCCCTCGGTACGCGGTCCCCAGCCGCCACTACTTTTCCCGGTGTGCCATCCCCGCATTACACCACCATGTGTCCCGTAACATCACCCGTGCCCTGACCAACGCAGTTACTGGGAAGGTCCACTTAACGACTGACACATGGACAAGTGCTTGTGGCCAGGGACGCTACATTTCCCTGACGGCACACTGGGTGAATGTCGTGGAGGCTGGGAGCGACTCGGACCCTGGGATGGCACGGGTGCTACCCACGCCGAGGATTGCGGGCCCTACCTCCATCAGGGTTTCCGCCAGCACCTACATTATTGGCTCCTCCTCCTCCGTTTCCACCTCCGAATTCTCTACACGCAGCGCCACTCCCCCATCAGCCAGTAGCTGGAAGCAGTGTAGCACTGCAGTGGGGAAGCGTCAACAGGCCGTGCTGAAGCTGATCTGCCTTGGGGACAAACAGCACACGGCCTCAGAGCTGTTGCAGGGGATTAGTCACCAGACCGAGCAGTGGCTCTCGCCACTCAACCTGCAACCAGGCATGGTTGTGTGTGATAATGGGCGTAACTTGGTGGCGGCTTTGGAGCTCGGCAAGCTTACACACGTACCATGCCTAGCGCATGTATTTAATTTAGTGGTGCAGCGATTTCTAAAAACCTACCCCAATGTGCATGATCTCTTGACCAAGGTGCGCCGCGTGTGTGCACATTTCCGTAAGTCATCTACAGCTTCGGCCGGCCTGTTGAAGCTGCAGCAGCGCTTACAATTGCCAGCTCACCGGCTGCTGTGTGACGTGAGCACGCGCTGGAACTCCACCTTCCACATGTTGGCCCGGCTTTGTGAGCAGCAGAGGGCAGTAGTGGAGTACCAGCTGTTACACGGTCGTCGCCTCTCCGTTCAACTTCCTGTAATCAGAAGTGAGGAGTGGGAATGGATGTCAGACCTCTGCGAGGTTTTACGCAATTTTGAGGAATCGACACAGATGGTGAGCGGCGATAACGCTATTATCAGTGTAACCATCCCACTTCTGTGTCTACTGAAACGCTCGCTGCTCACAATTAAAACCGACGCTTTGCATGTGGAAGAGGTGGAAATGGGGGAGGAAGAGCTTACACAAGGTTATAGCCAGAGCACCCTCACTTCGTCTTCTCAGCGACAATTGGAGGAGGCGGAGGAGGAGGAGGAGGAGGAGGAAGACACGGTTGCCTCCGCTACAGAGGGTAGCCATGGAACTTTAGTTCCATCTCTTCAGCGTGGGTGGGCAGAAGAGGAGGAAGAGGATGAGGATATTGAGAGTCATCCTCCTGGTGAGGACAGCGAAATCTTGACTGTTGGTACTCTGGCACACATGGCTGACTTTATGTTAGGCTGCCTTTCCCGTGACCCACGCGTTATACGCATTTTAAACAACACGGATTACTGGGTGTTCACCCTTCTGGACCCCCGCTACAAAGAGAATTTCTCATCTCTCATTCCTCCGGTGGAGAGGACAAGCAAAATGGTGCAATACCAGAAGGTTCTTGTTGAAAAATTGCTCCAAAATTTTCCATCTGACAACGCTGGCGGCAGAGTACGTGCTACCTTGGCCAACAGAGAAGGGGAGAAAAGGGGAGCACACAGCAGTTCCGAGAAAGGCAGGGCAACACTCTCCAAGGCGTGGGACACCTTCATGACACCCCGCCAGCACCCTCACCCTGATGCGCAGCCTAGTGTCACAAGGAGGGAAAAGTTTTGGAAGATGGTGAAGGAGTACGTAGCAGACCGTGTCAGCGTCCTCAATGATCCCTCTGTGCCTTACAACTACTGGGTGTCCAAGCTGGACACGTGGTATGAATTGGCACTCTACGCCTTGGAGGTGCTGGCCTGCCCTGCCGCCAGCGTTCTGTCTGAGCGGGTATTTAGTGCTGCTGGTGGCATCATAACAGATAAGCGTATCCGCCTTTCCACCGACAATGCTGATAGGTTGACACTTATAAAAATGAACAAGGCCTGGATTTCCCCTGACTTCTCCACTCCACTGGAGGAAAGCCCCGGGGGAACATAAACTCACTTTATATATGTTATTTACAATGATGGGAATACTCTGTATTCCCATTCACCCCTTCCACCCAAAAAACAGGTATACGGTTGACTCTTAATCTTCTCATCCTCCTCCTCCTCTTCCATATGCCCTGGGATATAATTTTTATATAGGGCCAGCTCACCAGCGGGCCCTGTGATATAATTTTTATATAGGGCCAGCTCACCAGCGGGCCCTGTGATATAATTTTTATATAGGGCCAGCTCACCAGCGGGCCCTGTTTGACAATTTTTATATAGGTCAGCTCACCAGCGGGCCTTCTCATATAATGTTTTATTGGGTCAGCTCTCTAGCGGGCCCTCTCATATAATGTTTTATAGCGTCAGCTCACTAGCGGGCCTTCGCATATAATGTTTAGGATGGTCAGCTCTGCAGCAGACCCTCACCCATAATGTTTTAGATGGTCAGCTCAGCACACGTTTCCCTCTTAATCATGGCCTCAGTTCAATAAAATCAAGGAAATTTTTGGGAGAATTTGCCTCTGCGCACGTTTCCCTCTTAATCATGGCCTCAGTTCTGAAAATCAAGGAAATTTTTGGGAGAATTTGCCTCTGCGCACGTTTCCCTCTTAATCATGGCCTCAGTTCTGAAAATCAAGGAAATTTTTGGGAGAATTTGCCTCTGCGCACGTTTCCCTCTTAATCATGGCCTCAATTCTGAAAATCAAGGAAATTTTTGGGATAATTTGCCTCTGCGCACGTTTCCCTCTTAATCATGGCCTCAGTTCTGAAAATCAAGGAAATTTTTGGGAGAATTTGCCTCTGCGCACGTTTCCCTCTTAATCATGGCCTCAGTTCTGAAAATCAAGGAAATTTTTGGGAGAATTTGCCTCTGCGCACGTTTCCCTCTTAATCATGGCCTCACTTCAGAAAATCAAGGAAATTTTTGGGAGAATTTGCAGATGATATACAAGTAAATATACAGCAAATATTGTTTGGTAACAATTTTTCGCCTACAGTCGTTTTTATTTTCCTTTTTGTGTGTTTTATGGTCAGTCTGTAAAAATGGCGTACTACGGGCGAAAGATCGTTCCCAGCAGCGATGTTGGAGTCCAAGATGCATCCAGACATCCTCCCTATGCTGTCCCTGAACCATTTCTGTGGTGTTTCCATCCTTTTCTGCCCTTTTCCTATGGACCAGGCACCCTCCCCTCATCAGAGCAGGGGGTGCCTGGTGTAATGCTCGAGTCCTCCCATTGACTTCAATGGGGCTCGGGTGCTCGGCCGAGCACTCGAGCCTCAGGGGGTGCTCGGTCAGAGCACCCGAACACCCGAGCATTGGGGTGCTCGCTCATCACTAACCACCACCTCCTCACCGGTAACCTCATCATACCACGCAAACCCATCACCCCCGCCACAATCAAGCGCATGCGGAGAAATCTACATTCTCTTGATAAGCAACAATTTTCCACCTCCCTGCAGCCTATCCTCAACCCCATCCTCACACTTACTTGCCCAGACAAAACTACTGCTCTCTACAACAGCACTCTCACTTCAGCCCTTGACATCGCTGCACCTGCAACTCCACGCCACCCACGCACAACCCCACTACAACCCTGGCACACAAGACTAACGCGATACCTTCAAAGGTGCTCACGCACTGCTGAAAGGCACTGGAGGAAATCGCGCTCCACAGCCGACTTCACACACTACAAATTCATTCTCCGTTCGTATAGCTCTGCCCTCTCCCTGGCTAAACAGTCATTCTTCTCCTCTCTAATTTCTAATCTTTCCTCCAACCCCAAACGCCTTTTCTCAACCTTCACATCTCTTCTAAACCCACCAACACAGACACCTTCCACTAACTTCTCTGCCCAAGATCTCGCCAACCACTTCAAGAACAAGATTGAATCTATCAGACATGACATTTCATCACTACCACCCCCACCCAGCCAGCCCAGCCCTGTCGCCTCTCCCACATACACACTAAGCTCCTTCCCACCTGTCACTGAGGATGAAGTCTCCCTTCTCCTCACTCGCTCAAACCTAACCACATGCCCTCTCGATCCAATCCCATCTCAGCTCACCCAAGAACTCTCCCCTCTACTAACTCCAATCCTTACTCACTTATTCAACCTCTCTTTGTCAACCGGCACCTTCCCATCCTGTTTCAAACATGCACTAATCACTCCCATCCTAAAAAAACCCTCCCTGAACCCAAACTCATTGTCAAATTACCGGCCAATTTCCCTACTCCCGTTTGCCTCCAAGCTTCTCGAGCGCCTTGCATATAACCGGCTCACTAAATTCCTCTGCTCCCATTCCCTGCTAGATCCCTTGCAATCCGGATTCCGCCCTCATCACTCCACTGAGACTGCCCTCACTAAAGTGGCCAATGACTTGCTCTCAGCCAAGTCTAAAGGCCACTACTCCCTACTCATTCTTTTGGACCTGTCAGCCGCATTTGACACAGTCGATCACCCACTCCTCCTCCAAGCCCTCCACTCCCTAGGCCTCTGCGACACTGCACTCTCCTGGTTTTCATCTTATCTCTGCAACCGCTCCTTCAGTGTTTCATACTCCGGCTCCACTTCCCCACCCCTCCCACTGTCTGTTGGTGTACCCCAAGGATCAGTACTGGGACCCTTGCTCTTCTCAATCTACACTGCTTCCCTTGGAAAACTAATAAACTCCTTTGGGTTTCACCATCATCTCTATGCTGATGACACCCAAATATATCTTTCCTCCCCAGACCTCTCTCCTTCCCTCCTGTCCCGAGTGTCTGACTGTCTGTCTGCTGTGTCTTCCTGGATGTCCTCCCATCAACTCAAACTTAACCTTAGCAAAACTGAACTAATTCTCTTCCCTCCATCTACAACCAGCCTTATCCCAAACATTACCCTCACCGTTAACAACACTTCCATCACACCAACCCCTACAGCACGCTGCCTGGGGGTCACATTTGACTCTGCCCTATCCTTCATTCCTCACATCCAGTCAATCTCCAACTCATGCCGCCTCCACCTCCGCAACATCTCTAGGATCCGACCCTTTCTCACAGAAGACACTACCAAAATTCTAATCCAAACACTCATCATGTCCCGTCTTGACTACTGTAACTCTTTACTAATTGGCCTGCCTCTCACCCGACTAACCCCGCTACAGTCCATAATGAACTCTGCTGCAAGACTAATCTACCTCACTCATCGCTTCTCTAACACCACACCCCTCTGTCAGTCCCTACACTGGCTCCCGTTAGCATACAGAGTAAAATTCAAAACTCTGGTGCTAGCTTATAGAGCCCTCACTAACACTGCACCCCCCTATATTTCATCTCTCATTTCCAAATATACTCCCGCCCGCCATCTTCGCTCTGAACATGACCTTCTGCTCTCCACAGCTCTTATCACATCCTCCCACTCCCGCCTACAGGACTTCTCCCGTGCTGCACCTGAGCTGTGGAATTCCCTCCCCCGCCCAATCAGACTCTCCCCCAGCCTTCAAATCTTCAGACGCTCCCTGAAGACTCACCTCTTCAGGGAGGCCTATCAACTGCCTCCATAAACATCATCACCAAGATTCACCCCTTGCACGGACTACTGCACTCAATGGCACTTCTCACTCCCACCCACTGACTGGCAGTTCATGTGGCAGGAGGCACTTAAACACAATAGCACTTACTCCTTCTGTATCAAACCTACCTTCCTCTAGACTGTAAGCTCTCACGAGCAGGGCCCTCTGATCCTCCTGTTCTACACATCTGATTGTACTATTTAATACCTCTGTATGTCTATTCCCCAATTGTACAGCGCTGCGGAATTAGTCGGCGCTATATAAATAAAGAATAATAATAATAATAATAATACTCTGGTGAGAGCTAGGATTTATTTTTCTGTTATTTATTTATTTTGAGTTGCTTTAAGAAAATACACAGCTTTGGACTACAAAATAAACATTGTGAAAGTGACTTCCAGATTATGTTATTTATATCTCTAGAAGACTGTGCTAATAAACCCTAAGGCTGTGAGTATTTTTCACAATTTATATATGTGTGTGTGTGTGTTAAACAAAAAGTGTGCGCATCAAATCCTGACCTTTACCAATAAATAACCTGTGACTTAGTATAGATAACAAACAGTGATGTTTAGTTAGTTGATAGCAGTAACATACACAGGATCCTACTATATGACAGTATTTACTGAGATTTTCACTGAGGCCTGTCATGAAAAATCCATTTGTTTACACAGACATCCATTATACCCCTCTCTAAAAGAAACTACATCTCATCACAAACTTAGACCTGATTTATGACTACATACGATTTGTCACCAGAAACATAATAGAACTGCTCTCTATAAAAATTGTTTTGTCTCCACATAAGTATTCATTCATCCACTGTAAGAATTTGGGTAGTGTGAACTGATTATTCAGATATGTCCAGTGCAGAGACACTTGAAGAATCCAATGAGTTCAAATCGTATTGTTGCCCATCCATTTAATGCAAATAGGTTAAAGTGATAGTAAGTTCTCTGATGAAGTGCTAAGAAAAATAGCACGAAACACGTTAAACTTTCAAGTTCCTATAGCCGTTTGAACTTTTTATACAGTCCAACTTTGAGCTAGGATGTTCTGAAGGGCCATGTTTATACAACAGATATAGAGTGTCCTATGATAACCCTCCAATTGGATCCGAGCTTGATACATTTTCCATAAGAGGCAATCAAACAGCCATACTGATGGTAGGAGAAGAACCCTGCCCACTCATACATAGGGGTGAGGAATCCGGAGGAGAAGAGCCCTGCCCGCTAATATAACATCACTAACGGATTGCAACAAGGTTCCATACTGGACTACATATTCACGGAGGTAGATATACATACACTCTAATATAAGAGACTTATTCATGTATTCTATATGAGACGGGAGGAGGAGAACCCTGCCCGCTGAACTTGACATACTTCTAATCGTCCAAACGGAACGTTTAAAGATTTAATCATTTACATACTGGCTACAGCTCCTGGTATATTAGAACGGCTTGTACTGTGAGACTTTTGATTTAATAATTCTATATAGACCATCTATCATAGAGCGCTTATTAATGCATTGTTTTTAAGTGTGCAGATTATATGTATTAATAAATATATTTTATCCATTTACCAGATTCGAGCCATCTTTTTGATATACATATATGTTATATAAAATAGATCCAAGCGCATAGTTCATTCTTTTTGTTCTATTTTGTTTTTATAGTGGTTACAATTAACTCCCTAGTCACAGTGGACATATAGCAGCAGGATCTTTTTTAGGTGATATATAGTGAGTGCTAATTTACATTATTCTATAGTACTAAAGGTTTCACAATAAAAACAGCTCCAATTAATCTTCATAGTAATTGGGCCATGAAGAGTGTTATTTCAATACTGTCAGATTTGTAGTTCAAGAGAAACTGAATGATAAAGTATCCCCCTCCCACCTTTTTTACTGATGTAACACTGTTCACCTCAGAGCAGCAAGGTGGTGTCCAGGTAGATCTCAGAGAGGGACAATCTTCGGTGAGTATAAGGAAATAAAATGATGTACCTGTCAAGGTGGGGCAGGGTTTTCCTTATGCTCACAGTAAGAAGATTGTTCCTTGCCCCACATCTGAAGGGAGGTGGCTTACACTAGGTAAAAGGGGAGGGAGGGGGATAATTTATCATTCAATTACTCTTGAATTACAACTCTGACAGTATTGAAATAACACTCTCTATGGCCCAAATACTATGAAGATTAATTGGAGCTGCTGTTTTTGTGAAACATTTCTATCCCTTTACAGGAACCCTCCTTTACATACACATGATTAGCAATTTTAAACTATTCTTTGGCTCCAAGGACTAATGGATTTCTTTCTCTTATCATGATCCAGACTGCTGCCAATGCTAGAAGTTTCTTTTTGTTTTCCATCCGGGAGCTTTCACCAACTCTGATCTCACCATTCTTATCTGAAACTGTATGGGTAGGTCTTCCCCTGGGATTTCAACACTGTCAATTACTGCAGGGTTTAGACCAAACATAAACAGGATTTTCCTTTCCTGATGGTTTAATCCATTTTCCCTTTGCAATATTTTTTTTTTTATAACCCAACTTCCCGGTAGATTAACCCTAGACCTGCTGTGTGGAAAAAAAAATATAACTTGTGGATGATGTGTTTTTGACCGTACAAGGACCAGAGAAGCAACCCATTGCTTTCCAATGCCTTGTACACTGTTAAAGGGATAGTAATACTTCATTTTAACTTTATTTTATTTTGTAGGCATTAAAAAAACATGAAGAATGATATAAGTCTTATCTCTGAAACCTTTATGGTTTAAGAGATATTCACAAACAAAGTATCCCCCCCCTGTTCAACCAAATCAGAAGGGAGATGCCCAGGTAGACTGCAGAGAGGGACAATCTTCAATTAAGATAATGGAAAAAGCTGAAAAACTTATCAAGGGGGGAAGGGATTTCATTGTTTTCATACAAAGAAAATTGTCCCCTTCTGTTATCTGTACTGTCATACAACCAGACTCACATCTGAGAAGAGATTGTTTATACTAGGTAAAAGGGGCGGGGAGGGGAACTTTGCTTGTGAATATCTCATAAACCATAAAGGTTAGAGCGATAAGACTTATATCATTCTTCATGTTTTTTTAATGCCTACAAAATAAAATAAAGTTAAAACGAAGTGTTACTATCCCTTTAAAGGGTTATGCACTACTCTAAACTAGAAAACTAGCTCTCTTGTTATTGTTTCCAATTGAACACACAATTCAGGAAGATACCATGGAGATCCCTGCCCCATATAATTTTTATTTAATTTATCTATGAGTGTGTTCAGGAGAATTATATATGTATATACATTTTGTTCAAATATTATATATTATTTGCATTGTGTATATGCATAGGAAATGTACCCATAATTCTTAATAACTGGCTAAAACACATATAACATAGGGGGAGATTTATAAAAAGTGTTTGTTTTTGTGAAATGATCCTTAAAATGTCCTCATTCTTTGTCATGAGTGTTGGTATTTATAAAGTATTCTAGGTGCATTTATAAATGCAGAGACATTAGAGAATAAGAACAGGTCAGACATGACCTTAAATATTTGGAGACAGTTCTGTCACTAAATTGTCTCAAATAGTGCTGCTCCACTTTTTAGAGACTTCCTTACTCCATTTTTTAAGAAAACATACTACTACACGGCGTTATGTCCTCCGAAACTGTCTTTAATACTTTTATAAATACCAGCAACAGTTTTATAGCTATTTTAACATGCCTTTTTGATTAAAGGTATAGTATAGTCAAAATTAAAAAAAAAAAAAGAATTTTGTAGCTATTGAAAAATTAAACTAAATGACCCCAGTCCCATCTCTCAAACTTTTATGGTCTGAGAGATATTTGCAGGTAAACTTCCCCCTCCCCTTTTCCTGATATCAGCACTCTAGCTGACTGCAGGGGAATCTGGTCCCAGGACCGATGGAGGTTCTTCAGCAGAGCAGAGATCGCGATATTGAAAAAGAGCTACTTCATTGGAACAGTCTACAAAGTGTGCTTGGTTTGCAAGCACACTTTGTAGACCATTCCAGTGAAGTATTTCTTTTTCAATATCGCGATCTCGGCTCTGCTGAAGAGCCTCCACTGACCCCGGGACTGGATTCCCCTGCAGTCAGCTAGAACGCTGACGTCAAGAAAAGGGGAGGGAGGAGGAATTTTAACTGTGAATATCTCTCAAACCGTAAAGGTTTGAGAGATGGGACTGGGGTCATTTAGTTTCCCTTTTTAATAGCTACAATATTAATTTAAAAAAAATTTGACAATACTATTCCTTTAAGTCCACTTTTATAAATCTCCCCCATAGGGCCTTATTTATCATGTATTCCTGGAGTGAAACAACTGCCCAATATCGTTGCCATGAATTTTTCTCAGGCATTATCTTAAATGATAGAGAGGTCCCAAACGCATTTTCATAACTGCACGTTAACATCAATTTTCCTCAGATTCATATTGTTTTAACCCTTTGAGTGCCAGAGGGATATTATCGAATTGCTTTGCAATGTGTTGCATAACTCTCTAGTTCTCAAAGGTCTAAATATGGTTTTTAACTCTTTGAATGCTATAGAGGTCTCCACTGCAATTTAAATCATGAGACTGTTAATTTCACCCTAAAACGCAGTTGGTTTGCCCCAGAAATGTACCTCTTTAGCTTGTTGAATAGGGTCCATAGCGAGGCACAGTCTGCTAAGATCCCTGGATGCTAAATAGACAAGTAAAGAGCAATTACTAGGCACACATATGTTTTATACATTCCTAATGGTATTATAGACCAAGCAGTCTGTGCCAAAATATGCCCTCTTTGTGGCTACATGATAATGAGGGTTAACCGTTTAAGTGCCAGAGGGGTACGCAACGCATTGCTTTGCAATGCATTGTGTACCCCTCTGGCACTCAAAGGGTTAAGGAGCAATATTATATAGGTATGAAGGTATTTAGCATTCCACCACAAGAACGTCACCAAGAACATGGTTTACATCATACCCATCACAGGGACAAGTAGTCAGCCCATATCCTGTACGCCTATTAAATTTAATTAATCATTTCCATTACGAGGGGCAAAATAATTCTGAGACCTTATAAAATAGCGTTTTTATTAAAATATAAGCAAAAAGTACTGCCTTTCACACTACATTCCCACATCACATTTTGGAAGACCAGAGACATATATAATGCATTGTGAAGTAAAGCATTACACAGCTTCTAGTCCTTAAAGGGATAGTAATGTTTCATAATAAAAGTGGCTCTAATTAATCATCATAGTATTTGAACTTTGGAGAGTGTTATATCAATACTGTCAGACTTGTAGTTCAAGAGTAATTCAATGACAAAGTATCCCCCTCCTGCCCCATTTACTGATGTAACACTGTTCAGCCAGAGCAGAAGGGAGGTGTAACGTGACGCCTTGTATCATAAGCTGAATACCTCTTTTATAGTTCCTTTCTCCCTCAGAATAACACCCCAATAGTAAACTGACCCTCCTGTTCCCAAACATCAGCCGAGACTTGATGAAGGGAAGAACTCTCTTTTATTGACTCAAACATACAGCTTATATACACTACAGAGACTCTTATCTAGATCAGCATGCAAACGAATACTTGGGACAGTGTTTCTATGCTTGACCAATCAGTCACCAGCATCCTTATCAGGATAAGAATGCAGATTCAGACTTGAAATCATACATTCTTAACTGGCTGATCAATAACCTCCTCTGATTGGTCAAGGAAGCACAGCAGGAATCAATTAACATTCCTTAGCACAGACCTTGAGTAGAGTGGAAGCAAAGCCCAGCCCCCAACATCTCTGCATTCCAGCAATGTATTGAAGGCAACTATGGCTCAGCTCAGTCTATGGTTGGTTGTCTTTTGGGTAGAAATAGTCTGAAGACATGAGATCCCATATCTCTAACACACCAATATCTCCCATGGCCGCCACAGTTCCGTCACAGGAGGTGCCCAGGTAGATTGCAGAGAGGGACAATCTTCAATTAAAAGTAAGGGAAAAACCTGAAAAACTTGTCAAGGGGGGCAGGGCTTTCATTGTTCTCATAGGAACAAGATTGTCCCCTTTTGTTATCTGTCTGGACTATGGACTGGATTCCACATCTGAGAAGAGATGGCTTACACTAGGTAAAAAGGGCGGGAGGGGATACTTTGCTTGTGAATATCTCTCAGAAATAAGACATATATCGTTCTTCATGCTTTTTTAATGGCTACAAAATAAAATAAAGATAAAACAAAGTACTACTATCCCTTTAACTTAATTTCTCCTTTCCACAAGCAGCCTGCAGGGATTACTCAAATACCATGTGAGCCAGCAGTTGAGATGTCTGCTATGAAAAAGAAACAATACCCACTTCCGCACCCCAGGCAACTAGAACTAGGGGGTTATACACTAAGGCATGATAAGGAGGTGATTAAGTGGAGATGGCTTCTTCAGTGATATCACTTCTTCATTTCCTAAGTTATTCTATAGAGCCTATTCACTAAGATCTCAAAAGTTGGAAAACTCTTAGTGCGTTTGCTGATGTTCATATAATGCAAGAAGGGGGGTGTGGGGCTGCACTAAGGTTAGATGCTATGGTGATGTATTATAGTAACAGTAAAATAGATTGAAAAAAGTCCATCAAGGTCAACCTTTGCTCATAACCCAGAGAAAGAAGAATTGTATAGCTTTCCTGTTGCCAAATAAGTTAGTATTTAGCAGATTATACTGTTTTGCCTACTAATATACAGTATAACCCTGTATTTTTCCTTTTGAAAGAAATGTATCTAATCTCTTAAATGTATCCATTTGATCTGCCATTAACAGATCCCTGGGCAAGGAATTCCACAATTTAACAGACCTTACTGTAAAAAAAAAAACCCTTCCTATGCTCCTTTTCTCTAATCCCAAGGGGTGTCCCTTGGTTATTTGATCAGGCCTTGGAATTAATAGCTCACCAGAGAGATCCTTGTATTGACCTCTCATATACTTGTGCATTGTGATAAGTAGGGATGGACGAAAGTGTTTGCCTCAAACTAAAATCAGCAAAAACTTCCCGCATGGCAAAAAATCTCCTGCAAAAAGTGTAGTTTTTTTTTCTTTTCCCACCTAGCTCATTGCATTGAAATCAATGGGAAGAGTGAATATATGAAAAAAATAAATTATATATATATATCCTATATCCTATATAATAATTTGCTACAAAGTTTGTAACAACGCAGTCATGCTCAGTAGAGATTGCCCGTGACGAGGCTGATACAGAGCTGGGTGCTCCGAAGTCAGACGGGCTCTTCTACTAGTATATATATAAAACACATGGCTAATTGTATGTTATTTCCCACAGGCATGGTATAAAAGGGATCTAAGGGTGCCTGTTTTGGTGTAGCCTAGGGAAAGAATCAGTTGAATATTTTTTGTGGGGGTTGTTGTCTGGGATTGGGGGACAGTTAATAAAACAAAATAAATAAATAAATAAAATAAGACATGGTATAAAAGGGGTTTGAGGAGAGGACCTGTTTTGGTGGAGTCTGGGGAAAGAATCAGTTGAACAGGGAATTTTTTGGGAAGGGTCTTTGACTGAGATTGGGGCAAAAGTTAATAAAAATAATAAATAAAAAAAAAATAAAATAAGAAATTAGTATGTAACATGACAGAGACAGGGACCCTCTGACATAAACTGTGACTAGGGTAGACTGATACTTGACAGTATAGAGTATTTCTGTAGTGGATGATTTGTAGGACTTAGACTTGTTCGGTACAAGCCCAGGGGAAATGTTGATGTGTAGGACTTACACTTGTTTGGCACAAGCCCTGAGGAAACTGATTTGTAGGGCTTAATCTTGTTAGAACCAAGCCCTGAGGAAACATTGATTTGTATGACTTAGACTTTTTAGGCTCAAGCCCTGAGAAAACATTGATTTGTAGGACTCTTGCTTGTTAGTGTCTCAAGCCCTGAGGAATCAGAGATAATGTTTAGCACTCAGGCTTGTTAGAGTCAAAGGCCCTGAAGAATAGAGATCATTTTTAGCACTCACGCTCATTAGCGTCACAAGTCCTGAGGAATCAGAGATAATTTTTAGCACTTGCTTGTTACCGTCACAAGACCTGAGGAATCAGTGATGAGTAGGACTTAGGCTTGTGAGAAATAAGCCCCCAAAACTTGGCTTTGTAGGCCTCTGGTTTATATAAAAAACAAGCCCTGAGTAAAAAAAAAAACCTTCCACAATCCCCTTCACTGCCTCAGTGCTTTAGAATCAGCACTACAACAAGGACCAGGAGAAGTACTGATCCTGGCAAGTGGAACCTGTCCTAGCCCCGCATCAGTACTGCTGGACCCCATTTCCACTGTGTTCACAGTGGTCTATAGCACACAAGCCTGTTCCTCATCTTCCTGCTACCCTTGCAACTCAGCAGCAACAGGAATTACAGCAGCAGCAAACTCCACAATATCATAACTGCCGTTGGTGATTGTGATGCTCATTCCCATTTGTATGTCTCCCATTTTTTCTCACTTTGGGCTAAAAAGGACATTAATTTATCTTCCACCACCAGTCTCTCCTTGCTGCTGCTGCTCTATAAGAGTGTCACTGGTTGGTGATGATGACAAATGTGACAGATGGTCCCCTACTGTCACGCTTGCCATCTCTTAAGGTGAAGAAGACAGACTGGCAGCACTAGAAGCAGGCACAAACAGCTAGTCTGTGCTCGTGGTGGTACTACTGCTGCTAGCCAGTTCTGCCTTCCCCAGTATCATGTCCCAGAGGCACAATGCCAGGGGAGAAGAGGAATTACAGGGTCAGGAGGATGTTTGGGTTTCCTTGACCGGTAGTCTGGTTGCTCATCTTCACTTCCCCTTCCACTTCGGCAGGAGGATAAACAACAGTCATGTTAGTCCCACCAGATGCATCAACTTCACAATCATCCCATCACCCTCTCTCTCTCTTCCAACACTCTGAGTCTCTAGCTGTTGCATTGTAGTAGTAGTAGTAATGGCACTGCTTAGGGTCCCCTGATGTCACACTTGCCATAATTTCCTCCCCCACCTCCAGAGTATCACAACACGGCACACTTTCAGCTGTAGAAGCAGGCACAAGTAGCTGACCTGTACTGCTCACACTGATACCTACTCACTATTTGTACTCTCCCTTCCTGGGAAGAACCTTAAGGGCCTCGCTCTGATAGGGCCTGTCAATCTTCCTGGACTATCAGTAACCCGTTCTTTGCTGCCTTGTCTGAGAATCACACGTAATACCTGACCTGTGTCAGTACATTTTATTATTTGTCTGTACAATTACTGGACCAGTGTGGGTATTTATTTCTGTAACCTGTCCTGTGTCAGTACCACATTGTATATATATTACTGGACCCGTAAGGGTTACTGCTAATTTCATTGTTCAATAAATTGTGTTTTTATCTCAACTTACTTTGTCTGAGTGTCAAACAAACCGTAACAGAAACATTATGTGTTTGGAGCAAAAACGCAAATTACAGGTAAATAAAGGGGTGAAAACTTTTTAGCAATAGGCTAAAATGGCAAAGATTTTAAGGGTTGATTTTTTTCACAGGAACACAACGGGACCTTTCGCCCACCCCTAGGTAAAATCTACTCTACCCCAGAGTAAATAAACCAATTTTGTCCAGTTGTTCCTCCTAAATAAAATCTTCCATTCCCTTAATTAATGTTGTTGCTCTTCTCTGTTCTCTCACCATTTCTACAATATCCTTTATCAGAATTGGTGCCGAAAACTGCACTGAATGTTCGAGGTGAGGTCTTGCCAATAATCTGTACTGTGGCAAAATGATATTATCCACTCTTACGTCAATACCCCTTTTCATAAAAGACAGGACTTTGTTTTTGCTACTGCTGTTTGACACTGGTCACTGGCTGCTTCCAAGTTTGTAGTTTACAAGGATTCCCAGGTCTTTTTCTAGCACTGGGATTTTTCCTTTCCAAATGCATGACTTTACTTATTACACTTCTAATTACCTTTGTTTCCTCAGTCTGCCATTTTATGTAAATTCCTCTGTAGAGAACAAATATCATGTTCTGAATTTATTACCCTGCATAATTTAGTGCCATTTGCAAATATTGATATTTTGCTTTCTTTATTTTGAGGTCATTTATAAACATACGAGTTGAAGAGCCCGTGTACACGGGCCACAGTGCTGGCCAGTCACACTGCACTCATGCACAGTAGAGACTGTCCGTGACATGGCTAATGGGACCATGGTCTGAATTCGTAGTGCCCCGCTCCGTATCAGCTGCATCACGGTCAGTCTCTACTGCACATGACTGCATCGTGACAAACTTTTAGCAAATAATTATATAGGATTAAAAAGCAGTAGACAAAGTATTGAACCCTGAGGTACTCCATTCTCAACTTTAACTGCATTGGAGAATTGTCCATTTACAATGTGTGGAGAGCATATAACCTTGGTGATGGATACACTGTCACAGGGTGACTAGGAAACTAACACACTGACAAGTACAGATGAATTTAATATAAAACTTTATTAAATACAATGAATGACAGGAGATAAGGCAACAGGCTGGTGGCAACAAATGACACAACAGTAGTATGGTAATGACACAAAGTGGCAGTAGATAGTGGCACACCTTCACGAGACCAGGAAGGAACAATGGAGTCACTTTCCTTACCCTTCACAAGGCAGGTAGTCAGAAACGGAATGGCCCTGGGACTACACGGTAAATGTGAGGGCAGTGCAGAGCACTCCCATACACGGATAGAATGGCACACCTTCACGAGACCAGAGAGGAACAGTGTAGGCTCTTTCCTCACCCTTCACTAGACAGTTGGTCAGAAATGGAATGGCCCTTGGACTACACGGTAGATGTGAGGGCAGTGCAGAGCACTCCCATACACACAGTCGGCAGAGATAAGGAGCAGACCAATACCCCGACAGGGTATACACTAGGCAGATAGCCAGACGGAGGTTAGGCAAGGCAGCACAAACCGGTACGGCCACAGGAGGTCAGACACACGGAGTGACAGACAAGCACCGCTAACGGAAGCGAGCGCAGAGAAGAAGACACAGGCAGCACGGGAACCAAACCGAGGCACCGAATGGTCACGGAGCGCAACACAGAGAGTATACCAGGAGGTAGCCAATGGTCAGAACTGGATCGGATAGTCAGACATCGTCAGTGGTCGTAGCCGGAACGGGTAGTCAGACGTAGCCAGAAGTCAGAACTGGAACGGGTAGTCAGACGTAGCCAGGAGTCGAAACCGGAATGGGTAGTCAGACGAGCCAGGAGTCAGAACCGGAACAGGTAGTCAGACATAGCCAGGTAATACACAGGAACAGTAATGGACCAACACGGCAATAAGCTCAGGTACACCACGAAAAGGCACTGGAAATTACACAGGCTGAGGTTTAAAAACCCTGACAGGTAGGTGGAACGATGACCTCATCAGCATGGTGCCTTATAAGAATAGCGACTCAGCGAGAGAGACAGCTAGGAAGTAAATAATGTCGCTCTATGGCAACATCTGCTATAGGCAATCAAAGGGTACCGTGATAGACACACATTACCATATGTCCTATTAGGTATGCAAGAAGAGGGGTGAGAAGCTCATCATTAGCATGAAGGGTTGTGGAATTGCTGGCAATGTGGAAGGGATTCCCTCCACATCTCCAGCAATTTCACAACCCTGAAGTCTGAGTGCATTCTCCCTGCTTTCCCACTTGCTCACTGGGGAGTGGAAAGAATCAACTCAGGCTTCAGAACCACAAACACCATCACTCCTTAAACTTTTGAGTACCATATGGTTCTGAAGTCTGAGTGGATCCTCTCCGCATTGCATCACATTACAAATCCCAGTTGCAATTAGTTAGAAAAGTACAGTCCCCACTACACAAACATCAATATATACAAATATTTATATCGAGCACTTCACAAATATGTATAGAAAAGATCTCTATAACTCTTGTAATTAACAATTAAAATCGAACATTAGCAATTAACATCAAAGAATCATGAATTGCAGGCACCCAGACCATGAGAGAAATATTGGAGTCAACAACGGAATGAGGAAGAGCTGAGCATGTGTAGAACCACATAAGTAGCTCACCTGTACAACAGGTGTGCAAATGTTGGTCCCGCAAGGCTCGGACACCAGATTGTAAGTTTGCAAGTTGGATTCATACCCACCCTATTGATGGAATATAAACATATGTGATACTGTGATAGGAAGAGATGCATGGAGCATAATGTGATCATTACATTAAAGTCATATATGTGTAAGATAATATTGGCTCTATAAAAGAACAAGTGAAAAAAGAACATTATCTGATTGATTGATTGATTTATTTATTTTATTTTTTAGTTCCATGGGTTGCTTTAGGTACCAAGGTCCAGTGGATTGTTTTTACAATTATCTGCAAGTGTACACTTGATTATTATCAGTAGAGACTCTTATCCTCCAAGTATTTATTGTGTTCATTTTTGACCATGGTTTTCCCAGATTTAGCTTGTGACTTCAGATGGGAATACAATTCATACATTTTTTAGGGCTGTATTTGTAACGGAACCAGGGGATAATTCCAGTTTCCATTCTCAATTAATATTTGTGGGGTCTGTGACTCATGTCCAACCTGTCTATGGACTTGATTGAACGTGGGACATGAACCAGCTTGATGGGATTTCCATATTGGGAGGGGGTGTTTATATTGTGTGTTTGGGGTTTTTCTTGTTCCTGTAATTGTGGATGTGCCCTCTGGATGATTGAGTAGAAGATCTAGCCACTAGAACTCTAGAAGTTTGGATCATCACAGGGGTGCCTTCTGAGGTTTCTGACAAGTCTGTCTGTCAGGATTTTTTCAGGCAGGAGGATCAGTTAAGATTATCCAATGGTGCACTTCTGTTAGATGGACGAATTATCCAGGGTTCAGTGTTGTCTGCATCTTCTCACCACTGACTGTCATATAGACCAGTTCCCCACTTCAATTAAGGTTGGGAGAGTATTAGACTGGAGTGATGTTCTATAATTTTTTTAATTAAAATATATGGTGTTGATATTTATACTGGAGTATTGTGATTTATTTTATATATTAGAGATATTTTCTATACAAATTTATGAAGCGCTCGATATAAGCATTTGTGTATATTTCTTTTTTAGCTCCTTGGAAGTGGGGACATATGTCTGTAGCTGTTAGCAGATTTGCCAGACTTGTATCTTGCCCCATTTTGCACTACAATAATTGGTGGATAATGTACAAACATCAATATACTGATCTCCTCTGCAATAAAAGGTTTGTACATACACCAGTATTCACATCACCTCCTCCCCCGCAAGAGTTCTCCATCATTTATATTTTCCATTTTGCCACATTTCCTTCCCCTCTTTCATTCACCTCCCCTCACCACCTTCCTTTTGACACTCTGTCCCCCATCTCCCATTCGCCACTCTGCTCCTCCCCTACCTTTCAACACTTTGTCTTTTCCCTCCCACTTAGCAGTCTGTCCCCTCCTACCTTTAGACAATCTGCCCTACTCCCTCCCATTTGACATTCTGTGTCTGTCTTTCTCCCTCCTTCCAGTTCACGTCTCTTTCCCCTTCCTCCCTTTCACCACTCTTCCTCCTACCACCATTCAGCACTCTGTGTCTGTCTTCCTGTCTCCCTCCCATTATCCACTCTGCCCCCCACCCATTCGCCAACTCTATTTTCTCTCATTCACCACCCTGTGTTTCTCCTTCTCATTCATCACTCTGTCCCCTTCCTCCCTTTCACCACTCTGCCCCCTCCCCCATTCGCCACTCTGTGTCTCTTTCTCCCTCCCATTTGCCACTCTGTCCCCCCACCTCGCTTTTGTCACTCTGCCCCCTTCCTCCATTCACCACTCTGTTGTCTGTATTTTTCTCTCTCCCACTCACACACACATACACATACACGAGCACTTGGTGTGGTGCATTGAATACCCTTCTGGCACTCAAAGGGTTAAATCACACTAGTAATGCCATGATGTGAATATTGGGATATGTAAGACACAGAGGTGAATCTCAGGGAAGGAGAAAGACACAGAGTGGAGATCGTGAGGGAGAAAGACAGACAATAATATAATGCAATGCAATAATGCTTTATTGACATGGCTAATAGATACAAGTATTGCTGAAGGTGGTTATTTCATCCCCCCAAACACACACACACACACACATATACAGAGATATTGATGTAGACATAATTATTTTAAGTATAGATTAAGGGTACATTTCATACAGTAAACTTTCTGTCTCAAAGTTTTTAAGTTTTGAGGATGTTAAATCCTCCTGTATATGTATGGTATTTTGGGTGTCTTAACAGGGACGTGCACAGACATTTTGGGTGGCAGGGGCTCAAATGAAAAAAGGGCACTTCTCATAATAATTTTTTGTTTTTGTTTTTTTTTGTTAAATGGGCACTAGGGCACTTTGGACAAAAAGGGCAGGTGCTCAAGCCCCCCTTGGTGTCTATGTGTGCACGTGCCTGTGTCTTAGATTCTGACACACTGACATGAATTCTGGAACTTTTTTTGGTTGTCTCATTGTTTTCACCCAGTAGGATTTGTATCTTCTGTTCACCCCTTTGTTTTGGGAAGTCTGTGATTTTCATTGCCAAGTCTCCGAAGAAATGTCTCCAGGTGTGTTCATATCTGGGGCAACAAATGAGGGAGTGAGTCTCATCCTCAATTAGATCCATTTTGAATTGTTTACAGATCCTTTCTTCCCTTGTCTTCAGGGTGTGTCTGTGTCGGCCTGTTTCTTTACCCAGCCCCTGGTCTCTCAATCTGTATTTATTAATTATTTGCTTCTGTTTGGTGTTTCTGACCATTATAAGATAGTCCACTATGGTGCATGTCCTGTTCACCGAGCTGTAGAACTTGATTTTATTTTGTACCCTTATCTGTTTCCCAGGGTTTTATGTATTGCTGTTCAGCTTCTTTAGGCTGGAGATACAGAGATTCATTATCTGGGATTTTACTGTTTATCTTGGAGTGCTGAGTATATATATCACACACAATCCAGACAAACCATGCTTCACAAAATGTTGTCTGTTAAACATAATTACTGTTCATCCACAATGTCACCCATACCATCACTTCACCGATTCCCCTGTTAGTCTTTGGAGACTATTCAATAGAATGGATCAAGTTATTGAGGACTCATTGGATAGACTCCATAGATAAATGCTGGAAATGGAGAAATTATATCACTGGAGAAGTCATCATTTCCACGTTTCACTGCTCACTGAATCTCAATAAAGATGGATGAGGAAGAACATAACAGTGCCACTGAGACTAACTGGCTGTATGTTCAACACACAGGCCTTGAAATAACCAACACTGTGTAATTAAGGGAGAACCAAGTAGGCCTTGGTATTGTGTATGCAATCATTTACCCTCACTTGAACTGTCATATCATACATTTGTTTTTCAAATGGATCCTCAGCAGTGGTGATGCCATGGATGGATGTTAAACCATCCACTATTTGCAGGATACAAATGGGAACCAAATGTCAACCACTGTAGATGACACACCAACAGGCCATGATTGATGGATATCTTTGATTAAGCAAGGCTGGGTCACTCAGAAAGATGGAGCGCATGATCCAAACAGCGACAGGCCCTAATCAGAGAAATCCCTCAACACTGACCTGATTTGTGGCCTAGAGGAATGAACCTGGAAAGACCTCATATACAGGATCCTGTCAACTTCATCAATCTGTGATTGCCAGGGTGGTATCCCATGCATCGCAAAACAATGCATAGGATATCATCATGACACTCAGAGATTCACATGTCAATTACATCATCTTACATTCATTTTGACAGTGCCTACATTATTAATCAAACCCATGTCATTTCCCCAGACAGAATACGGGCCTGCAGTACAGTAGGAGGCCGTGGAGGAGGAGGAGGCAGACACATCCCCTGGTGAGGAGATTCCTCTTGGGGAGCAAGAGGAGGGGACTGGTAACTGGTCACCGTACCCACCATCTCCACCAGCTGAACCACCGTCTGCATCACCAGCTGCACCACTACCTGCCTCACTTTCTGCACCACCACCTGCTGCATCACCCTCTGCACCACCACCTGCTGCATCACCCACTGCACCACCATCTGCTGCATCACCCGCTGCACCACCACCACCTGCTGCTCCCCCCCCCCACTATCAGGATTGAATGTACCAGGTGTGGTCATTGCAGCCATCCACAATGGGACTGTACTACCCTTCTGCACCCCCACCACCAGAAAGGGCCTAGATGTCTGGGACTGTGGCTACCCCTCAATATGGGCCATATGCCCATCAGTTGGACCTACCTTCCTGGATGGCTCCCCAGCATGGGCCCAGGTATGAGACAAGGTGGGCACCAAGCAGCTACCAGTGGCCAAGGTATGACTCCTGGCCACTGGAATAGGAACACCAGGCCTGCTTGGGGAGCCCCAGTGCCCTCAACCATGGGAAGACTTCACCCCACCATCACCACCACAGAGATCAGTGGGCAGCTTGGAGTCCTTGGATGTGGTGGACACAAGGCCGTCATCTGCAGTAGCCTCTCCAATATGCAACTGTATATAACATTTTTAATTTATGTGTATATATATATATATATATATATATATATATATATATATATATATATATTCTATCTCTGTATTTGTACAAAATGTCAATGTATTCTTCTTGGTAAAACATTTAAATAAATAAATATGTATATACACATACACAATATTTTTGGTCTCTTTCGTAATCTTTTACTAGTGACTTTTTTTTTATATTCTGAAAATAATCTGACAACAATCTAATGTGCCAGTGAAGCCAAGAACTATCCCATCTGAAGCAAATACTCCTGGCATATATTTTGACAACATTCTATAAATATAGCCAAAACATAGCCTTTGCTGTTCTACCTATATACATAAATATAATTACTTTAACACTATAAGGCAGAGCTTGTCATTTTTTTCTGCATTTTGGAAGATGTTGGCTCCTCCCATCTCCTTGGTTAGTTACTCCCTGCATACAGGTGCTTTTACAATTAGAGAAAGTATAAATACCTCCTTATTTCCCTCACATGGGGTTTGTTCACAGCATAGGTAAGACAGCATCACTGTTTTTATTGCATTATATTAAATACATATTTACTTCAGATTTAAGGCAGATATGGCCTTGCCCAATCTGAGGTGCCTTGACATCGGTGGGCAAGATACCAAACCTCACTGATTATTATCTCACTGTTTATTATCTGAAGTAAGTCACAGGTTATTTATTGGTAAAAAGTTAGGTTTTGAGGAACAGATTTTTTTAACTTTCTGTAAATATAGCCAAAATCTAGTCTTTGCTGATCTACTAACTATACACATATATGTAACTAATTGAACACTCTTGATAGATAAGATAGAGCTCACTAGGTTTTGTGTACGTTTTATATATTTTGGGAAGTATAGGAGCCTCCCACCTCCTTGCTTAGCAACTTCCTACAATCAAGTGCTTTTTTGATTAGAAATGGTATAAATGTCTTCTGTGTTTCGCTCACAGAGGTTTTACTGACAGCAGAGGTAAGACAGTATACATTTTTTTGTAATTGCTTTATTCATGTTAACACCAGATTTGAAGCAGATAGGGACCTTTCCAGTCTGTGATGTCTTGTGACTAGCAGACAAGCTACATATGATTTTCACACCAGACTAAGGCCTCGAATCAATTCTGCCCGATGGCTGAAAAAACAGCAGATGGCAGTTTTTCAAGCACGGTAAGCTATTCAACAAACAATGTGTACCTTACAGGCCAATGAACAGAGACGGCCTTTATATATGGGTAGTCTCTGTTCAAAACGACTAACAGCTATTGGCTGGGATGTGTGCTTATGCAACTCCCAGACAATCAGCTTAAAGCAGGTTCCTCCAATCCCATGCTCAAAGCTGATTGGCTGGGAGGTTTGTAAGCAGATCCCAGCCAATGGCTGTGAGGGAATTGAAACAGAGACTGCCCATATATAAAGGCAGTCCCTGTTCAATTTACCTCATTGTGGAACGGGCAATGGCCCATGAGGTAATAGTGGGGGGCTACGCTGCATATCAGTTTCTCTGCAGCCTCCACAGCAGCACACAGTGGCAGAGAAATAGAAACGGATGATATTATTTTTCATGACACAGGTAAGGAGTGCATCACAGACCAGCAGAAATCCAAACAGCCAGCATCAGCATGTCACGTCCATAAAATATACTTTATTTGATACAAAAATATATAAAAAGCAAGTCTGTTGCCAACAAGCAAGGCAACTCCTATTCAAACATGCGCCTAATGCTCTCACCACCTAACGCGTTTCATGCCTCAGCACTTAATCACCTATGATTAAGTGCTGAGGCATGAAACGCATTAGGTGGTGAGAGCATTAAGCGCGTGTTTGAATAGGAGTTGCCTTGCTCGTTGGCAACAGACTTGCTTTTTATATATTTTTGTGTCAAATAAAGTACATTTTATGGAAGTGACATGCTGATGCTGGCTGTTTGGATTTCTGCTGGTCCGTGATGCACTCCTTACCTGTGTCGTCAAGTATGTCGAAGTCTGTGGCCGAGACTGTTGGGGGTAGCACTGGACTGGCAAAGTGGCTATAAGCGTGGTGAGTTCTTTTGGGATTTCATTCATATGAATGGAGTATTTATTGATTGAAGATACTGAGCAACTAGAAGCGAACTGTGTTTGGATTTGTGTTGAATTTTATATTATTTTTCAGACTTACAATATGTGATGTGGACCAGCACACTTATACATGGTTTAAAGGAATAGTTATGTATCACAATAAAAGTAGCTCCAAATAATCTTCATAGTATTTGGGCCATGGAGAGTGTTATTTCAATACTGTCAGAGTTGTAGTTCAAGAGTAACTGAATGATAAAGTATCCCATTCCCACCCCTTTTACGGATATAACACTGTTCACCTCAGAGCAGCAAGACTGTCTGGATGGATCGCAGAGAGGGATAACCTTCAAATAGCAAAAGGGAAAAACCTCTCAAGGGGGCAGGGTTTTCTTTATAACCACAATAAGAAGATTGTCCCTTGCTGTGAGCGGTCTGGTCTGTGGATCAGATTCCACATCTGAGAGGAGGTGGCTTACACTAGGTAAAAGGGGCGGGAGTGGGATACTTTATCATTCAATTACTCCTGAACTACAACTCTGACAGTATTGAAATAGCAGTCTACATGGCCCAAATACTATGAAGAGTAATTGGAGCTGCTTTTATTCTGAAACATTACTATCCATTTAACCCTTTGAGCCCCAGAGAGGTACGCAACTCATTGCTCTGCAATGCATTGCATGCCCCTCTGGCACTCAAAAAAAAAGATACAAGAAAGAAGAAAGCAGTGAAGAAAGAGGACGGAGAGTAGCTAACCAGGATGCTGAGGACCCCAGTGGATATCAGGATTAATGGTAAGTGTTACTTTGCTGGGGATGTTGTTTTGTTACTCAGTCTGCTAACTTTGGAAACATTTTTTAGGTACTTTTGATGTATTAATATGGGGCTTAGGGCCCCATATCAATATATCCACTGGAGACTTAGGTTTATTTTCACTTCTTTTTATTTCAACTGCTGCATCGGCTGTTATGAGATCCGATAAGGGACTCTAGTCCCAAAAAAACTGGGTCTTAAATTTGCTGTGATAAAGGGAGTCCCGTGTCGGATCTTCATGGCTATTGCAGACAACTGAAATGGAAATTGAGATGTTTTCATTATTTGCTAAGGGTGAAAACATCTCTTACTTTATGACCCAACAGTTTTTTGGGTTTGTTTGCCAGCATTTTTTCACAGAACAGGTAAATTAATAGCTTACCGTGCTTGAAAAATGCCACTGGCAGAAAAAACAGCCGTCGGACACAATTGAACATAGGCCTAAATCCTGCATTTGTGTTTAATGACTATATTTCATGGTGGAAAATACAATGCACCCCACATTTTTGGATGAGTTATGAAGTGCCTCTGCTGATTTATCTTTTTATAAAGATGCGTACTGAAATAATGATACCATAAATGCCATTTCTCACCTCAAAAGACTTTTGTGTACTTTTCTTTTTCTGCATACATTGTGATACCTAAAAGTGCACCTAGGCAGTTGCCTTACTGATGTGAGCACCACTACCCTTAGTTTTATATTAAAAGAGAACAAGTGCTACCTTTATTTGCTAAGTGAATAGCTTTTGAATGCAAGCTTTCAAGATCGTAGGTCTCTTTATCAAGTATATTATAGAATAGGAGCTGAATATTCCTTAGACTTCAGTAGGGGCATCTTATATAGTCTGCAATAAAATCCACTTCTCAGTATGAAGTGAGGCAAATCGATACACAAATTCTCCTTGAAGTGTTAATTGCTTCAGTATTTGTCCATGTGTTTTGCTAATTTGAAATTGGCAGGCAAAAATGGGAGAGTATATTGAATTTTTGGGAAAAACATATTTATTGTGTGGAATAATGTGACTAACATGTTTATAAGTGAAAAAGGATATTTTAGTTTGGTCAGTATTTCAGTATGACCAAATCACATTCATAGGGACATAAAATACTTCATGGTGCATATGTACAGTATCAAGGCAAATGTTTATTCAATTGGGAGCAAAACAGTAGCATAAATAACAAAGAAAATCCAGCCTGATTTCAACTGGATTATTATTTTTTTGTCTTATAAAGTGCTATTGCTTTGCTCTAGGTTTTCTAAACCATTACCCTGATACACAAGTCACATTGTTGTTTAAAGTGTCCATGGTAACAATAAGATTCTGACTAAATAAAATATCTCTTTCTTCAGTAAAGACTAGATTGTGCAATGAATTTCTTATCCGCAAACACTCTTATATGTGCTTATCATATATCAATGTAAAAGAAGTGAACATTACTCAAATAAGAATCAATCTGTAAAATTAAATTCTACTGTACAGTGCATCATAAAGCATAATATAATAATATATAACTACAATAATCATAATAATAACAAGCTTAAACTTAAACTGTTCTTTAAAGGAACATTACACCTAAAAATTAACTGCGGTCATATAAACATAAACTCTTTACTTCACGCAAGCATTTTTTAAAAATTGTACATTTTTACTCTCTGAAAATGCATTAAAAAGCAAGTTTATATTTTAGGTTTTTTAATGTGACCAATTAATTATTACATATACTAGTGTAAGTGATATTTAAATTTATATCAACTTCTTTCATTTTGTGGCTTTCATTACTGAATGCAATTTACAGAAATTGTATGTGGTTTCTAACGAAAAAAAAAAAACAATAGTAGTAGCAAATAAAATGTCTGGCTGCCCTCTAGTGGCTCCACAATATAATAATTGATTGCAGGGGATTAAGTTAAACTCTTATTTTGAGGCACAATTAGTTTTGTAAGATATGGAAATAATCTTGCTTTAATATATGCACCAAGAATCCCTGAGGCCTGTAAAATATATAGTTGATCTGCATAAGCAAAAAAAGCTAAGTGTGACATATGGGAGAAACTTAAAAGTTTGATCTCAGCTGCATGTGCCCTCTTGTCTATGGCTGATGATACTAGATAAAAATACAAGTATATTGTTATTTTGTAGACCTAAAATCATAGTGCAAAATACACTGATTATATCCAGTATTGTGGTAAACTGACATACAGAATGTTTCCCTGATATACTAGTATAAAAACAATAAAAACTGCAACATAAGACAAAAGCAAAGTGGATCATGAATTTTACATATAGTGTAATGTGCAAACGTTTTAATCAGGCTTGAAAAAATACTGTAAAGTAAGAGTGAATTGATGTTGTTTTGAAGGCAAAGCGTGGTCACACCAAATGTTGATTTGATTTAGATTTGCCTTCTGTTCACTCACTATGCATTTTGTTAGTGATAGTAATGTCAAAGAATAATATTATTTTGTATTGTGGATGAAAAAAAATCTATTTGCAGCCAATCCCATCTCTCAAACCACAAGTCGAGTCGGCCGACTCAAGGAAGTTCTTCAGCAGAGCTGAAATCGCATTATTTAAAAAGAACTACTTCATTGGAACTGTCTACAAAGTGTGCTTGTAAACCAGGCACACTTTGTAGACCGTTCCAATGAAGTAATTCTTTTTAATTAACGTGATTTGGGCTCTGCTGAAGAGCCGACGGCTGGTCCCAGAACCGGGATCTCCTGCTGTCAGCTAGAGCGCTGACGTCAGGAGAAGGGGAGGGAGGGGGGAACTTCCAATGCGAATATCTCTCAAACCATAGAGGTTTGAGAGATGGGATTTGCTGCATTTTTTTTTTCATCTACTTTTCAAAATAATATTATTCGTAGACGTTACTATCACTTTAACATGTCTATTTTTGAAAGCATTCTTACTTTACAGCATTTTTTCACATCTGCCCAAAACTTTTGCACATATATATATATATATATATATATATATATATATATATATAAAGTAAAAAATAAAGTGAGCACTCCAAAAAAAGAGGTATACAAATTAAATGCCTGGTGCTACTTGAAAAAAATTGTATATAAGTACATGGAATGAGGTATCCTCCTCCAAATACAAGTGCACTCAAAGGACTCTAAATAATGTTTTTATTCTTAAACACAGATCAACGTTTCGACCCCCTCAGGGGCCTTTATCAAGACAACAATATCACACAAACACTGACCTTAAATACAGCAATCCTCTCACGCTCAAAACGCCACGAGGCCAGCGCAACAGCGACACCGTGGGCGCTGGAACGCACAGCCGTGAACCGCATCCGTTATTAACTCCTGCGGCACCACTGTGCAATCCCAAAACATTCCACTATCGTAGACGTCAGCGCTCAGCCACCAGAGTCCGGCTCGAGAGGAATATCTGATCAAAAGCCTAGCAATAGAGACAACGTAACTAATATCATACAATGTATCTCAATCGCAAGTAAAAATAAAAGGAACAGAGGGAGAGAATCGATCAGCATCCTCATAGGGCACGTTTCTCACGATCTATCATATATAGAAATATAACAATCAAGAATATCATAATGAAAATTGCATATGACTATGAAGTCTAGCAATTAAATACATCATAATGATTGCCCGATCTGTAATATTACATGTGACCACCTTGAAATGATAGTACTCGTTTACCGAGTCATACATTCTTCCTAGGAGTAGTGTAGGCACAGGCTCGCCATCCATCCGAGTTGGTATCAAAGTTGCAAGGAATGGCATACTTGCCCAAGTGTGACAACGCATAAAAATCATCTAGTGAGGAAAGTACAGCCACCTCCATTGTATAGGCTCCCAAATAGTGAATAATCACTACTGCATGGTTCCTCGGCAAAAACGGAGTAAATCCATCTTCAGATGATGCTGTTAAACATTATTTAATTCTTAAGCCATGTGTAATCCTCCTTATATGGAATGAATGTCTCTATTAAGAGATCGATCGGGTTAAATATATGGATTATCACTTCAATATGATATAGAATAACAATTCTTTGTGCCCAATGTGGTCCATGTAGCGGGTGCACCATACCATCCCGATCTCTTGAGACCGAGACACACTATGCCAGCCCGTAGCAGGACATCTCTACAGACGAAACTCCCCCTCTTGTCCCAAATGAGTGCCGCGAAGTGGAGTGCCCACTTTATTTTTACTTTTTATATGAGGTATTGGAATGAAATCTTCTTCCTTTATCTTGTGGATGCACCCTGTCAGATAATTTTTTAATACTTAAGTGGTACAAGACCAAGTACAGGCAGCAGGAGGCAGTGATCCAGACGCACAGACTTATAAGATTGATCAATCTAAAATAGATTCCATCCTCTTCAAAGATAATTTTTCCTCCACTTATGGACAGTATACTCCTGGGGAACTACATCATCAAATATTGAAACATAAAAAAAGAGAAGTAGATCTACTGTTACATGGCATTACCCTCTCTGAATATCATCGGGAAAAGAAAATCCCTAGAGGATTTCGGATTAAAAATATTCCCACAATTGGACGTTTGAGTGCAACGTTTTGCAAGAAATGGGTGGGTATTCTTAATCAGTGTTCCCTGGATTTAATGGTACTGGTGGTGGAGGAAATTAATCAAGAACTCAGTGAGGTAAGGAAATTGATTTCTGATTTTGATTCCAAATATAGTGAAACCCTACGCAGTGACACAGGTACGGATTGGTATTAAAAAGTAGATGAACAGCTGGAAGTGTATAGGAATAAACTTGCGAAATACAAACGAGACAAGTTTAATAAAGTTTTGGATGACTATAAGGAACATAGAGTATATAGATGGTTAAGTGGTACAACAGATTCCAATAAACGTGTGTCTTTTAGAAGACGTTCTAAATTGAGACCTCAAGTTCAGGGACTGACTGATAAGGAGGATAGTTTTTCCTCATCAGCGGACTCTGAAACTGAGGGTAGTTCTACTGAAGCATCAACTTTTTTAGGAGTCACAACCAGAGCCCAAACAAACAGAGGAGGGACAGGAGGAAGAGGACGAGGAGGGGGGGCAAAAACAAACGTGGTCGCAAAACCTCCTCTCCCGAAAACTTGATCTATAATTTGTCCTCCCATACACTCACTATGGGTGAGACAAGACTCCTTCAACGAGGTTTAACATTTGTACCAATCAATACTTTATCCAATTTTGACAATCAAATTGATTTATATCGGTTTAGTCGCAGTTTAAGATTAAAGGAACACTTTGCCGCTAATAGCACTAGTGAGAAATTAGATCTACCCTTTAAACCTAAATCGAACTTTGATCCCTTAAGTAATAATGCTTCTATAAAAACTTTTCACAGATTAGTTGAACAGGACATTTTGACTCCACCATCCACTCAAAAAAGTTATTCCAACCTCTCAAAAATTGAGTTGGAAGCTATGAAATCTTTAAGTTCTGATACCAATATTGTTATAAGATCTGCAGATAAGGGTGGAGCAATTGTCCTTCTTGACTATTCGTATTATAGAAATGAAATTATGTCCCAACTGTCGGACACTACAACCTATCAATGTTTATCTTTTGACCCTACATTGCAGTTCAAGTCAGAAGTAGACACACTAATAGCCTTAGGCAAAGGGGCTAATTGGCTAGATGATAAAACCAGTGAGTATCTTACTACAGATTTTCCTAGAAAGCCAATTTTATATACACTGCCTAAAATTCATAAGTCAATCACTGAACCTCCAGGCAGGCCCATAATCTCAGCCATTGGGTCTTTGCTTCATCCTTTGGGCAAGTACATTGACTTTTATCTCCAACCTTCTGTACAGGCACTTCCTTATTATTTGAAAGATACGAGTCATTTTTTGGAATTGTTGCTGTCTTTGAAGATGGATTTGACAGACATGAGTCCCCCTATTGACTATTTCATTGATATGCTTGAGATTTGCTTAACCAGGAATTACTTCAAATTTGAGAACAAATTTTATTTACAAAAAAACGGGACTGCCATGGGAGCATGCATGGCTCCTGCTTATGCAAATATTTACATGCATAAATATGAAATGGAAGCCTTACAGAGACATGAACTTTTCAAAAAATACACCATTATCTATACTTGGTATATAGATGATATGTTTATAATATGGAAAGGAACTAGTACAGAATTGGAGAAATTAGTCAATGACTTGAATGATAGTCATGAGCATATTCAATTGACTTTATCACACAGTATCGTAGAAATCCCTTTTTTGGATGTACTAGTAAAATTGAGAGAAGGTAGCATAGAGACAACTATATATAATAAACCTACCGATAGGAATAATTTACTCCAGGCTACCAGTCACCATCCACCACACTTGATTAATAGCCTGCCCAGATCTCAAATGTTGAGACTAAGGAGAATCATCAGCAATGATGACTGCTTGCATTCTGAACTTAAGAAAATGGGGGACAAGTTCCTGGAAAGACAATATGACGATAAACTTATTATGGATTCTATACAAACGACATCTAAAACAACAAGGACACAGAGTTTTCATAAGACTAAATCTAGTCAAGAACACAGAATGCCCTACATAACAACTTTTAATATCAATACAGCCTCTCTCAATAACAGTATCAAAAAACACTGGCCAATTATTACCAGTGATCCAACATTACAGCAAATACCAAAGGGACAACCCATGATGTGTTATAGAAGAGGAAGAAATTTTAAAGATATACTGGTTAAAACCGATCCTGTAAAGTGTTACACTAAAGATAAAGTCAAGTTGAAGCAGGGCTGTTTCAAATGTGTATCCTGTGTAACGTGCAACTATATGTTAGTTGGCACATATTTCAGACATCCACATAAAGGCTTTAAGATCCAAATAAGACATAACTTGAATTGCAGTAGTCAATATGTGGTATATATCATACGTTGCCCTTGTGGTCTCCTTTATGTGGGAAAAACTACTAACTCATTTAAAGAAAGGATGAGTAATCATCTAGCTGCAATTAAAGCTGCTTTGGAAGCTGCAAGAAATCCCACTGGGAAATCAACTTCAAAAATTAAAGACCAGCCGGTTGCGATACATTTTGCCAAGTTTGGCCATTCTTTGCCGTCTTTGAGATATATGGCCATTGATCAAGTACCTCCTCTGACAAGGGGAGGTGATAGAGGGAAACTTCTGTTACAAAGAGAAGCCAAATGGATACAATTTTTAGACACTGTATCACCCAAAGGTTTAAATGATAAACTGTCACTGCATTGTTTCCTATAAAGAGTTAATAACTTTAAAAAGATTCCTGTTAATTATGTTTGACAATTTGTTTGTCTGGAATTGATGGAGAACACACTATAGTTGTTTAAATTTTTGAATTTGTTTCCAGATAGGGAGAGCTGGACCGATACATGGTGATAGAAGCTCCTTGGAGGAATACAATGGGTTAAGGACCTTTGAGACTGAATATTAAGGTGACAATAAATAACCCTATGTGTATATCCTAAAAGTTATGGTGCGTACGATACCATGTAAAGGCTAAGCTGATACCATATAACTGGACATTAAGTGTCTTTTGAGTCTTTGAATACATTTATGTTTTCTCCTCACAATGCCTCCAGCTGCTTATATTGTTACTTTGTTTTAATATGTAATTTTTTTTGTGACATGATGTGTGCGCGTGGTGTGGACATCCATGCCCTGCTGTTGATTTGCGGGACATGGGTGCCCACTTCGCGGCACTCATTTGGGACAAGAGGGGGAGTTTCGTCTGTAGAGATGTCCTGCTACGGGCTGGCATAGTGTGTCTCGGTCTCAAGAGATCGGGATGGTACGGTGCACCCGCTACATGGACCACATTGGGCACAAAGAATTGTTATTCTATATCATATTGAAGTGATAATCCATATATTTAACCCGATCGATCTCTTAATAGAGACATTCATTCCATATAAGGAGGATTACACATGGCTTAAGAATTAAATAATGTTTAACAGCATCATCTGAAGATGGATTTACTCCGTTTTTGCCGAGGAACCATGCAGTAGTGATTATTCACTATTTGGGAGCCTATACAATGGAGCTGGCTGTACTTTATTGATTAAATTGAGAATGAGAATGAGAATGAAGATCTAACCCCACAATAGGTCTCCATGGTGTCTATGTGAGATAGCACATGTAGAGCCAGGGGTTACTTCGGAATCTAAATGTGGGCTTTGAGATTCGCTTGGACTTCCATCATATATGAGGATATTGATTACCGCCTTTAAATCGGACTCCGTGATATCTGTAATGATACAGCACTCGTAGAGCCAAGGCGATGAAATATACTTTCCTCACTAGATGACTTTTATGCGTTGTCACACTTGGGCAAGTATGCCATTACTTGCAACTTTGATACCAACTCGGATGGATGGCGAGCCTGTGCCTACACTACTCCTAGGAAGAATGTATGACTCGGTAAACGAGTATTATCATTTCAAGGTGGTCACATGTAATATTACAGATCGGGCAATCATTATGATGTATTTAATTGCTAGACTTCATAGTCATATGCAATTTTCATTATGATATTCTTGATTGTTATATTTCTATATATGATAGATCGTGAGAAACGTGCCATATGAGGATGCTGATCGATTCTCTCCCTCTGTTCCTTTTATTTTTACTTGCGATTGAGATACATTGTATGATATTAGTTATGTTGTCTCTATTGCTAGGCTTTTGATCAGATATTCCTCTCGAGCCAGACTCTGGTGGCTGAGCGCTGACGTCTACGATAGTGGAATGTTTTGGGATTGCACAGTGGTGCCGCAGGAGTTAATAACGGATGCGGTTCACGGCTGTGCGTTCCAGCGCCCACGGTGTCGCTATTGCGCTGGCCTCGTGGCGTTTTGAGCGCGAGAGGATTGCTGTATTTAAGGTCAGTGTTTTTGTGATATTGTTGTCTTGATAAAGGCCCCTGAGGGGGTTGAAACGTTGATCTGTGTTTAAGAATAAAAACATTATTTAGAGTCCTTTGAGTGCACTTGTATTTGGAGGAGGATACCTCATTCCATGTACTTATATATATATATATATATATAGATATATACATACATACAATCAATGAGTATCTCAGTATGTGATAAAACCTTTTTTACTGGACTAACATTACATTTCCAGGACAGAAAAGAAAGACAGGAAGTGCTCATAGGGTTAGTAAGTATTCTTGAAAAATTATGACTAGTACTCATGTGTTCATATTGCAACCCCTGTTATTGTTGGTGGCTATTACGGCATGTGCAGGATATTACACCGGTATGTAACAACAGTGGTTAACCGGATCCTGTACAAGTACTCCAGTGGTCTCTGGAATAATCTTCAGCAACCACCAGGGAGTTTTCACAAATATGATGATCAGGATGTAGAGTGAAATTAAATAATATAAAACCTATTAAAAGTTAAAAACATATATACACATGTGTATCAAATGAAATGTTTCAGGATACACAATCTTTTCTGCATGGTGTCTAAGCTAAAGTGAACTGGCCTGTTTAGTATTAACATTTGTATATATGTAACTGTACTATTTTGTTTTTATATTGCCAACTCCCTTGAGATAAGATCTGTCTTAATGTGGAGGTCCAATCCCCGGGCTAAACACCTTTTGTTTACATTGGTTGTTCACACTGTAACTAAATGGCCCTTATTGGTATATATGAGTGGCTTTTGATGTGGACGATTCACTTATCTGACACCATGAAGAAAAGATTGTGGATCCTGAAATGCATTGCTTGATAAAAATATGTACATATCATTTTAACAATTAATACATTTTACTTCATTTAAGATCAGAGAGGCAATACATGGGTTAAGAACATGCAAACTGATAAGCTACAGATCACAACAGTTTAATGAAAGTAAAATCCCTTGGTCAGTGCGAAAAAATGGGGAGAAGGGGGTGGATGACAGGCAAAGCGAGAGGAAAAGAGATAAATCCATTATACACATAAATATATGTTAAAAATGATATGAGGAAGGTGGGTTAATATGAACTAGAAGAAAATAAAGGACATGTTATATGAAGTTTAGATAATGTGAGAGGATTCCAAAGTTTTTATTTAGTCTTTAGGGCTGAAATAGCTGATCTTTATTTCAGTGTCTTTCTCTTTAAAATTTCCTTGGAGTATTTTGAGTTTGCAGTTATGCATGGAGTGGATTTTCTGGATGAAATGTTGACCAAAGTGGGTAAAGTTAGTTTTGAGCACAAAATATGTGACGGGCCAGGACTGTCATCGGTCCTTTAGGCAAGTACACCAGTGAGGATCCTGACACGTTACTTGTCCTTAAGGGGTTATTGTTTATCTTGTTGTTGTGCATTATTGTTTTCATAAATGTATTGACATAGCTTGCAGCAAATCTCACTGCAAACTTGTCATACTACTAGGAGTGCCACTGGAAAAACCTAAGCACTGGCAGATGGTAAGGGGAAGTCAGGCTCATCCAACAAAGGTTGACAGGGTGAAGGCTTGAGTGCGGTTGCAGACATAGGCCCCCTGTGGTGGGTTGTGCTGCATTTTGGCCTGTGTTAAGTTGCTGGCTGCGAAGCCAGATGATCCCTCCAGATTAGCTGAAGAAGGCCCAGGATAACACACCACAGCAAGGTCTAATGCTACCATCCCCAGGGAGAATAATTCCAAGAAATCTAAGTAAATGCTAGGGACCAGGAACCAGACAGACACAAAGAAGTAAAATGCAAAACACCTTTATTAAAATAACAAAAGCAAATAAAGCAAAATCGTGATCCAGAAGCATAAACCAAAAGACAAGCCGGGGTCAGGAACCAAGACAGGTACTCAGCCAAGCCGGGGTCAGCAGTATGGAGATCAGCGATGTCAGAAACAAGCCAGGAGTCAGGAACCAGAAGGGACATCAGAGGAAGCTAGGTCATGCACAGGAAATTAGGAATGCAGTAGAACACTCTTGCAGCCAGAAGCAAACACAAGGGCAATCAGGAAGTGAGCCAAGCTGCTTTAAATACCCTGGGAGGGTTGGCTGATAGCAAGCAGGTGAGTAATCACAGAGAGGTCAGCTTATTCAGCCAGACTGGAAAGGCAGTAGCAATGGATAGCAGAGCTCTAGATTATCTCAGACAGCAGAATCAAGCACCAGAGTAAGAGCAGTTCAGCCAAACCTTGACAGTACCCCCCCTCAACGACCCCCCCTTGCGGGGAAGCACCAGGTTTATGGGGAAAGCATGCATGGAAAGCATGGAGGAGGGCGGGGGCATACATGTCTGCAGCTGGAACCCATGAGCGTTCTTCTGGACCATACCCCTTGCAATGGACCAAATATTGAAGCCTCCCTCTGAACCTATGAGAGTCGACTATAGACTGGTCCTCAAACTCCTCATGGCCGTCAATGGGGTCAAGGAGCGACCGTAGTGAAACAATTGCATACCAGGCATTTCAGCAGCGAGACATGGAACACACTGTGTATCCGCATACTGGGAGGGAGGTCTAGGGCATAAGACACAGGGTTCACACATCGGAGGATACAGAAAGGCCCCACAAAGTGGGGAGTCAGTTTCTGAGAGGGTACTTGGAGGTGGAGATTTCTGGAGGACAACCAGACCCTCTCCCCGACTTGGTAAGGGGGTGCGGGCAGGCATTTACAACGACTCTTGGACCTGTACCCATGTGGAACGGATTAGCTGGAGATGATCCTCCAATGCCGGAATCCCCTGGGGAGAGAACAAATTTGGAATCATGGAGGGCTGATACCCATAATTCACCACAAGGGGGGAGAGCCAGGTAAAAGCTGAGACAGCACTGTTATGAGCAAACTACACCCAAGGTAGCAGGTCTGACCAATTGTTCTGATGGTCTGAGATGTAGCACCACAGGAATTGCTCCAAGGCCTGATTAGTCCTTTCCGCAGCCCCATTCAATTGCGGGTGATAGGCCGAGGAGAAGAATACCTAGCTGAGCACAGAAGGCCCTCCAGAATCTCGAGACAAACTGGCTACCCCGGTCGGAAACTATGACTTTGGGAACCCCTTGTAGCCGATATACCTCTTTGACAAAGACCGTAGCCAAATCTCTAGTGGATGGGAGTTTTTTGAAAGGTATGCAGTGAATCATCTTGGAAAATCGGTCAACGCCCATAAGGATGACTGTGTTACCGTTAGACAAAGGGAGGTCGACCTATGAAGTCCATGGCAAGGTGTGACCATGGCTTCTCCCCACTGGGTATGGGTTGGAGAAGGCCCACTGGAAGGTGAGGGAGGGATTTGGTCTGCGCACAGACTGGACAGGCAGCGACAAAGGCACCAATATCTTTAAATTCTGGCCACCAGAAAAGATGGGAAACTGACCAGAGAAGCCGTTTCTTACTGGGATGCCCTGCTGACTTTGTATTATGGTATGTAGAAAGTACCATGGTACGGAAGTTAACGTACAAAACAGCACCCGGAAGGAGTCTCAGCAGGTGCATCTACCTGGGCAGCCTGTATTCTCTACCTGAGGGGAGATGTTATGCTTGTACATATAGTGGCCAGTACTTGGCCCGGAGGTATAATAGGACTAGGAGGGCTCTCCTCCTTAGCGCCCGAGAACTGTCTGTATAGGGCATCAGCCCTGACATTTTTGGTGCCCGGCAGGTACGAGACTACATAATTAAAATGGGACAAAAATAAGGCCCATCGGACCTGTCTTGGAGTCAAGCGCTTAGCTTCGGACAGGTATGTGAGGTTTTTATGATCTGTGAGGATTAGGATTGGCAAATGCCTCCATTCTTTTAGAGCTAGTATTATTGCCAGCAACTCACTGTCACCAATCTCATAGTTGCATTCCTCAGGACTTAATTTCATCATGAAATACCCACATGGGTGCAACTGGCTCTCAGGAGTAGGATATTGAGACAGGAGGGCGCCTACTCCTGTGTCAGACGCATCAAACTCAAGTATGAATGGAAGTTCGGGTTTCAGGTGTGCCAAAATGGGTGCTGTGGCAAAGGCGACTTTTAATGCCTCAAATGCTTTGATGGCTTCTGGAGAGACCAGTGCGTGGAGTTACAGTCTTTTTTGGTCATGTCAGTAAGGGGTTTTACAATCAAGGAAAAATTGCAGATAAACTTCCTGTAGTAATTAGCAAACCCAAGAAAATGTTGAAGGGAGCAGAGACCTATGGGTCGTGGCTACTCGAGAACAGACGAGAGTTTCTCAGGGTCCATAGTGAAACCGACCTCTGAAATAATGGAACACTCGCCCCAAGAGAACCCAATGGAGAGTTTTATCCTTCTGGATAGCTGGGGACACTGAGACGCCACCTAAGATCTGTCCCCTATAGGACCTTAGGTGCGGGTGTTTCCCGGACGTGTGGGGCAAGTTCGCAGCATATGCCCTGCCTTACTGCAGTAAAGGCACAGGCCCTCCCTCCTCAGCAACCGAAAGGTCAGTGAACCTAAGCCGCATGGGCTCTGCATAGCCTGTAGTCTCGTGACTAGAATGCGCGGGAGGAGAGGGAAGCATGGGTGGGGACGGAAAGCTCCCTGAAAGAAGGTCTCTCACGGATACAGGAGTCAATCAAGATGCAATATGAGACCAGTTCCTCTAAATCTCTGGGGAGGTCCCGGACTGCAATCTCATCTTTAACTGTATCGGAAAGTCCATTAGAGATAGCAGCCACAAGAGCCTCATTATTCCAACCAACCTCAGCTGCCAGGGTACGAAACTCTATGGCATAATATGAAACCATCCTTTTACCCTGCTGGATGGACATTAGTTGTGCCGGGGGCTGTTGAGGCAGTGGAGCCAGATGCACAGTACGGAGTAACAAAGTCTGGAGGGCTAACGCAAACTGGTCCATGCACTGGTCTACCTGGTCCAGCCTGAAAAAAATATTTGATGGATTGCCTTTGTCTTCTGAATTCATGGCCCTTGTGTACTGTTAGGGACCAGAAACCAGACAGACACAAAGATGTAAAATGCAAAACACCTAAACCAAAAGACAAGCCGGGGGCAGGAATACAGTGATCAGCGATGTCAGGAACAAGCCAGGAGTCAGGAACCAGAAGGGACATCAGAGGAAGCCAGGTCATACACAGGAAATCAGAAATGCAGTAGAACACTCTTGCAGCCAGAAGCAAACACAAGGGCAATCAGAAGGTGAGCCAAGCTGCTTTAAATACCCTGGGAGGGTTGTCTGATAGCAGTCAGGTGAGTAGTCACAGAGAGGTCAGCTGATTTAGCCACATTCATAACAGAGAAAGCAGTAGCAATGGATAGCAGAGCTCTAGATTAGCTCAGACAGCAGAATCAAGCAGCAGAGTAAGAGCAACTCAGCCAAACCTTGACAGTAAATGAGTAGGAGACTCACCAACAGTAGCAGCACAGGTACAAGCAGGGGCAGCAACCGACTGGCAAGGTGTCCAAAACAGCAGGCAAAGAGAATGGTCAGGGGCAGGCAGAGTCAGCAACAAACTGGCAGCAAGGTATCCAAATAAGCAGGCAAAAAGAATGGTCAGAGACACAAAGGTCAGCAACAAACTGGAGACAAGGTATCAATTCTGCAAGCAAAGAGAAGGGCAGAGACTGGCAGGATACAAGCACAGGCTAGGAGAACAAAACACATGGAGCAGCGGCAGGAAATAGCTCACTGCATAGAATGCTATAATCATATTCTAGAGAGACTGGCTAGCGTCCTATTTAATGACCCAACCCAGAAGTGTGGCTCCAGAACAAGGCTATAAGCTGTGTCAGAGGATAAGGGAACCATAGAGTCCCCAGCAACCATTCAGAACAGCCATAATGCGGTGAAGCACCAGGGCATACATGACAAAACTAAACTAGTGCATGAAGGGAAAATTTATTTTGCCAACTTATTTGTGGAAGGAGATTAAACAAGTTCTAGAAAACTGAACTTCATTTGCCATATCACAATTTTGTTGTTTTGTTCACCACTTCTGACTTCTTTGGACTGACATTTGAACATGATTCAATCAAATAAACAACATAAAACCTGTCCATCAATTCCATGATGGTTTTCAACAGGGTACATAAACTAACAATAAAAAACAATAAAAAATAAATATAAATAATAGAGGCATTTTTATTTATTTTATATTCATGTTATGCCCATGAGCATGCTCCACCAAAAATATGCACTCACTGATTTCTGAGAGTAAGGAAGCATTAGCAGTAGTAGAACTTTGTACAGCAATTAAATTAATAGACTTATTATTTAATTAGCATAACAAGGAATAACAAGCATTTTGGTTGGAGACACCAGTGGACTCTTCATAAAACAATGCGTGTTCGCACTGTCTATTCAGTTTTGCACTAAACATTGAACAGTAAATATATTTTATACCCTTTTCTCATTAAATTAACACAGCCAGGAATAACAGGTTTTTGGCTGGAGACACAAGACATCATGGGCTTCTGTATGGAACAATGTGCATGCATACTGCCTGCCTTTGGTATGCACAGTTATGTACTGAATTTTAAACAGTAATTAAATTATTAGACTTTTTTAAATTAAATTGACAAATCCAGGAATAACAATTTTTTTTGACTGGAGACACCAGTGAACTCTGGATGGAACAATTTGTGTGTGTGCACACACACACACACACACACACACACACACACACACACACACACACACACACACACACACACACACACACACACACACACACACACACACACACAGATAGTTCCATCCAGAGTTCACTGGTGTCTCCAGCCAAAAAAATCTGTTATTTCTGGATGGAGACACCAGTGAACTCTGGATGGAAAAATGTGTGTGTGTGTTGTGCAGTGAACATTGAACAGTAATTATATGAGACTTTTTTTAATTTAATTAACAGCAAGGAATAACAGGCTTTTTTGGCTGGAGACACCAGTGGACTCTGGATAGAGCAATGTGCATGTACACTGCATGCCTATTTCAGTGCTCAGTTGTGCAATAAGCAGCTATTTAATAACACCTTTTTTCAAAATTAACTTAAAACATACAGGAATAACAGGCTTTTTGGCTGGAAATACCAGTGGACTTTGTATTGAACAATGTGGTGCGGAGCATAAATCTGCGATACTCATTGAGCAAGAATTAATTGTTTCTTTCCATTTGGTTACACTCGCTGAGTTCAATCAGTATCGAGTCCCTCCCAAAGCCCCTGTGAGTACCTGCCCTTTTCCCAGCATCCTTATGGTTGTTGCTTTACCACCAAACTCTGCGTCCCTTCTCCCCATGGAAGATCATCATATGTGTTGACTGTTGAGTGTATACATCCTCTTTAAGAGGTCAAGACAAGACACTGTTAGTGGAATTGCACCATAAAGAACAGCATCCAGAAAAAGCACTTTGAAGGAGGACACAGCACATTGACTATTAGGGGAAGGGACTCTAGAGTTGCATCAAATCAAGATGGACATCATTTGAGTGTATTAACTGTGGAGGGCATTGTTTTAATAAATATACTACACAGAGAAAGGTTGTCCTGCTCTTTTTTGCTCTTTTATCTCCATTCTAGTAATTAAATTATTAGATTTTTTATTAAATTAACAGACCCAGCAATAACAGGCTTTTTGACTAATGGAAAGTCAGTGGACTCTGGATGGAACAATTATTGTGCACACTGTTTGCTTATTTATGTGTGCAGTTGTGTTCTGAACTTAAACAGTAATTAAGGCCTCGATCCAAATGTTGGAGACAACTGGTTTTTCTGCCGATGGCATTTTTTCCAGCACGGTAAGCTATTCAAATGTCTGTGCTGTGAAAAAATACTGGGAAAAAAAAGAGCCGTTGTGTGTTAAACCAAAGAGGTGTTTTCATCCATTGAAAATTATGAAAACACTGTAAATAGCAATTCAAATGTCTGCGTTGGCCAAGAAAAGGTGATAAGGGACTCAAGTTATCGTAGGAAAGGTAAGGCCTATTTTTTTTTAACTTGAGTCCCTTATCACCTGTTTAAACAGCTGATGCAGAAACTTGAAGTAAAAAAACCTTTGAGTGGCTGTGCTTTAAACTGATTGGCTGGGAGATGTGTAAGCATATCCCAGCCAATGGCTGTGAGAGAATTAGAAGTAAGGCTGCCCATATATAAGGGCAGCCTCAATTCTAATTCCCTCAGACTGGAGCGGGCATTGGCCCGTGGACATGAAGGGTGGGTGGCGCATTATTCTGTCACCACCTCAGTGGACTCACACAGTGGCGGAGACAGCGACAACTTATATATAAATGCTAAGTATAATTTTGGACATTTTGCTTATGGGAATACGATTGACTTGGAATAATTTAGAAAGATTTAATATGCATGGGGGGCATTTATATTTTAATAACTGGCACACTACTGCATAATTTAACCCTTTGAGCCCCAGAGAGGTATGCAACACATTGCTTTGCAATGTGTTACGTACCCCTCTGGCATTCAAGGGGTTAAAGTGTTAGTAATGTCTAAAAAATAGTTTTTTTGCATTTAGAAGAGCTTAAAAAGCTGATCTAAATGCAAAAAACGTATCTCTCAAACCACTATGGTTTAAGAGATACGGGCATTTAAAGTTCGCTGTTTCCTACTGACAGCTGTAAAGCTGTCAGCAGGAGATTTGTGTTGGTCGACACGGTGGCGCTTGAGAAGTGCCGAGATCTCCTTACTTACAAGGAATCCCTTCATTGGAATGGTCTAAAACGTGTGCCTGAACACCAGGCACACGTTTTAGACCATTCCAATGAAGGGATTCCTTGTAAGTAAGTATCCGGGTCAAGGACAGCAAGCAGCCTGATGGGGGTATAAGCCCCACTCTCCTAGGCAGGGACAACAGAGCCTCTAGGGAGGACCTCGGTCCCACTCCCCAGGGCAGGGGCAACAGAGGGGTTGGTGAGAATCTCTGTCTCCCTCACCAAGCATGGGGCATCAGCGCCACTGGGGAGGATCTCAGTCCCACTCCACAGGGAAGGGGCATCAAAGCCATTGGTGAGGACCTTGGTCCCACTCACCAGGGAGACATATCACAGGGACTGTGAGGAGCGCAATTCCACTCACCATGCTAGGGGCAACAATGCCACTGGTAAGGACCTCTGTCCCACTCACCAGGGCAGGAGTAACAGAGCTGCTGGGGATGACCTCGGTCCCACTCCCCAGGGCCATGGCAACAAAGCCACTGGAGAGGACATGGTTCCCACTCTCCAGGGCCGGGGCATCAAAGCCCCCGGTGAGGACCTTGGTCCCACTCAGCAGGGCAGGGGTATCACAGGGACTGGTGAGGAGCGGCATGGAGACTGGCTACTTCCGCATTCCTGATGTCCACTGGAGCGGGCGCTATTACATGAGCTTGTTTATGGATCGCTACTGATTTGCCTAATCAGCTCCTTTATAAACTCCCCTGGGCCTAGGAGTCATTGCCCTTACGTGGTGTTTCTGCTGTAGCTCTTGCCTTCTCGTTGTGACCCGTGCCTGACCTCCAAATCTTCTCTGTGTATGATCCCAGCTTGTCTGACTACTCACATCAGTTCTGACCTGTGGCTCTGGCTGACTAACTCGCTCCTTATAGACCCTGGCTTGTCTGACTACCCATATCGGTTCTTACCTGTTGCTCTGGCTAACTACTCACTCCTTGTAGACCCCGGGTTGTCTGACTACCCACATCGGTTCTCACCTGTGGCGCTGGCTAACTACTCGCTCCGTGCATTAACCAGTTTGCCTGACCATTCTTACCTGTGTCCCGTGGCTCAGGCTTGCTCTTGCTCCTTGTTGCCTCCAGTGGAGACTTGAGCTATCGTATACTGGTTCTACCTGGCTGAACCCTAACCCATTTCCAGTATCCTCCGGTATAGTGCAGTAGTGCAGTGCTCAGCACAGTTGTTAGCTCCGGGTAGTAGCCTGGGGACTAACGTCCAGTGGTCTGGGGTTGTGTGGGCAGTATTATTATTAATGTGTATTATCAATAAAGGTGGTTATATTTTATTACTGTTGTCTGTCCTTCTTTGCCTGATTACCGTACGTAAGGGCCATGTCTACTGAAGGTACAGGCAGTCCACCTAATCAGTGGATCTTGTCTAGGATGGATTCTCAGGACCAGAGAATAGATCAGTTGTCATTTGCCATGCAGACACTGTCAAATCGCACGGTGCACCTTGATCGCTTTGCTCAGCAACCGGTGGCTTCCCCAGTGCCTGTGCCAGTTGTGGCAACTACCTCTGAGGCTGGCATGACTAGATGGTTGTCTGGCTCCGCTCCCTTACCCCAAAGATATGATGGGGAACCTACACTGTGTCGGGGGTTCCTCAATCAACTGGACATTTTTTGGGGATGGTACCACATGCATTCCCTACTGAGCGAAGTAAAGTGGAATTTCTAATCTCCCTCATGTCCGGCAAGGCACTGGCCTGGGCCAACCCACTATGGGAGACAGAGAAGCCCATAATTCATAACTTCTCGGAATTTGTGGCCTCTCTTCTGAGAGTTTTTGATGTTCCTTAGTGAGCAACCTCTGCTGCCAAACGAATTATAACAATACGGCAGGGCACATGTAGAGTAGCTGAGTACGCGATCGAGTTCCGTACTCTGGCAGCGGAGGTAGAATGGAACAATGAAGCCCTAGTAGCCACATTCTCCCAAGGCTTGTGTGACGCTATCAAAGACGAGACGGCAGCCTGAGAACTGCCTGGTGATCTGGAGGAGCTAATCTCAGTCACCATCTTGATAAATACGAGGATTCTTGAGATACCTTTGGTCAAGCAACATGTGCGTAAGCCTTTTTCTCAGTTGGCACCTAAGTTCTTATGACTACCCAGTCCTCCCTCGCCTCCATACCTCCTAGTTCTGACCCCGCCAGGGGGGAGCCGATGCAGTTAGGCCTTTCAGTGGAGGAGAGGGCTTAGCGCAGGAGGAGGGCCTTTGCTTATACTGTGGGGAGCAGGGTCATGTGTTGCATTCATGTCCTGTCCGGACAGGAAATGCTCGCACCTAGGGTCATGTAGAGGACAGACTCTGGGTGGAATTTCACAGTCCCCAGAGAGACTTCTGGACAAACCTATTCTTGAGGTTGTGCTGTCTTGGGCCAAGTCATCAGTGGTGGCTCCTGCACTACTGGACTCCGGGGCCCCGGGGTTCTTTACTGATGCAGACTTTGTAGCCAAGCACTTTATTCCTCTGCTGCCTCGCTCTGCTCCATTGGCTATTGATGCCATTGACGGCAGACCCCTACAGCTATCATACGTTACTCATAAGACTCACCTGTTGTCTCTAAGGGTAGGGGCACTCCATGTGGAGACACAACAGTTCCAAGTCATACATTCTCCCCATCATGCTATCATTCTGGGTCTTCCCTGGTTGCAGAGTCACAACCCAAGAATTGATTGGCAGACTTGCAATATTCTGTTGTGGTCCTACCAGAGTATGAAATCTTGCCTCCAGCAGCCTACTAGAATATTGTGTACCTCTACCTCCTTACCTGCTGAGTACCAGTCCTACAAAGAGGTATTTAATAAGATAGAGGCCAGTACGTTGCAGCCACATAGGCCTTACGATTGCACTGTTGATCTGGCACCAGGGGCCAGACCTCCTAGGGGCTGAGTTTTCCCCTTGTCAGTGGAGGAGAACAAGGCCATGGAGGATTATGTGGCTGATACATTATCCAGAAATCTTCCTCACTTGCGGGCACAGGCTTCTTTTTTGTAAATAAAAGAGATGGGGAACTAAGACCATGCATTGATTTAAAGGGTTTGAATAAACTGATGGTAAAGAACGCCTATGCGATTTCATTGATCACGGAGCTATTTGATTGTATCAAAGGCTCTACCGTAGTCACGAAACTTGACTTGAGGGCTGCGTACAATCTGGTACGAAAAAGAGGCCATGAATGGAAGACAGTTTAACACCCGGAGCAGGCACTGTGAATACTTGGTGATGCCTTTCGGACTGTGCAATGCTCCTGCTGTCTTCCAGGAATTTATTAATTATATATTAAGAGATCTACTTCAGTGTTCTGTTGTGGTCTATTTGGACAATATACTCATCCATTCATCTACTTTGGAGGCACATTATTACGGTGCCCATGAACCCTGAGCGACATTGTTACTTCTGGGTTTACACTGGCTGCGTTCTTATTGGCTCTGGGTTATTGCTCCTCCCAGGGCTTGCCTTTAAATACGCCCTCCTGTCACTAAACCGGTGCCCTTTCGTGGTGTACCCATATCTAGCCACTAGTTGTTCTTATTTCCTGTTTCCGTGTATGACCCGGCTCGCCTGACTACGCTTTGTGCTTGACGCTCTTGTGATCCGACCCGTTGCTGACCTTGGACTGGCTGACTAACTCCTTGTGTACCAAACTGGCTTGGCTGAGTATCTGATTCCATTACCGACTAGGACTGCCTGGCTAACTCCTTGTGTACCGAACTGGCTTGGCTGAGTATCTGATTCCGTTACCGACTAGGACTGGCTGACTAACTCCTTGTGTGCCGAACTGGATTGGCTGAGTATCCGTTTACAATGATCTGGCTGGGCTAGTGTTAGTGGTCCTCCTGACTGGCTGTGAAGTCCGTGTGTGCCGACCTGGTTGTGCTGCTTGTTCCGTCGCTTACTGGACTAGCCTAGTACCTCCGAATACCAAACAGGGAGACACCGGTCCAGGACCGGTTACGTTACGTGCCTATCTCCCGCTCGCTTGCCGTTCCTACTGTCTCCTGGAACCTGTGGGAGTCCCTGCACTCACCAGTGTCTGTGTTGCCTCCGGTAACCCTATAATACCTGGGTCAAGCCAATACCACACTGTTGCCCGTGTTGCCTCAGTTTACCCTAGTGACCTAGGGTCATTATATTGCCAGCATCTGGTGTCTGTTGCCTCAGTTAACCCTAGCACGCTAGGGTCCCGTCACTGCCCAAGTCCAGTCCGTGTTGCCTCTGCTTACCCTAGCGTTCTAGGGTTCAGTCACTACAAGTGCCACAGCCATGTTGCCTTTGTTAACCCTTGGGTGCTAGGGCCTAGTCGCTGCCTGAGTCCATTCTGTCTTGCCTCCGTTAACCCTAGTGTTCTAGGGTTCAGCCATTGCCAGAGTACTGCCTGTGTTGCCTCAGTTAACCCTAGCATTCTAGGGTCCCGTTACTGCCCATGTTGCCTCTGTCTACCCTACTCTCCTAGGGTCAGTCCTCTGCCAGTGTTTTGGCAGTGTTGCCTCCGTTAACCCTAGACGTCTAGGATTTAGTGTCCACTTGTACACTATCTGTGCCACCTTCGTTATCCCTAGTCCACTAGGGATTGCCCTTCAGTCACCCATCGCCTGTGTCACCTATTGCAGTGTGGGGCTGTCAAGGATATTATTGTTCCTAGACCTTGCTGAGAATCTGCCTACAAGTCCAAGATCATTATTTTTGTTTGCTGACTACTACAGTGTGTTTAGTTTCGCCCTGACCTGCGTCACATCTGGAAAGTACTCGGTACGGACCTTATCTGGACCTGAGTGGGGCTATTGTACATTATTTTCAATAAAGCTTTTAACCTTACCGAACTGTCTGAGTGTTCTTTTACAAACAGTAACAAACCGTGACACACATAGAGCAGACGTAGCCCGGGTCCTACAACTGCTACGGGAGAACAAGCTGTTCTGCAAGCTGGAGAAGTGTGAATTCCATAAATCCCAGGTGACATTCCTAGGGTATGTTATCTCATCCTCTGACCTGGCCATGGACCCGCAAAAACTGTCTGCTGTCTTACAGTGTCTGCGTCCAGTGGGGTTAAGATCCATTCAGAGGTTCCTGGGCTTCACTAATTACTACAGGAAGTTCATACAAAACTTTACCACAGTAGTCAAACCTCTCACTGACATGACTCAAAAGTCATGCACCAGAAGCCCTGCAGGCATTTGAGGACTTGAAGTCTGCTTTTGCGAAAGCCCCAATATTGTCCCACCCGAATCCCACCTTACCATTCACCCTGGAGGTGGAAGCCTCGGAGTCTGGAGTAGGTGCTTTGCTGTCCCAGCGCACGGCCCTGGGAAACCATTACTCCCTTGAGGATTCTTCTCTAACAAATTGTCTAAGACTGAGAGTTTATATGATGTGGGCAATCCTGAATTATTCGTCATCATCCTTGAACTGAAAGAATGGTGATATCTGTTGAAGGGGATGACCGTTCCGATCCTTATACTGACAGATCACAAGAACCCCACATATCTGTCAGACGCCAAGAGGTTTTCTCCACGTCAGGTCAGATGGGTTTAATTTTGTGATTTCCTACCTCCCTGGTACAAAGAATATTAGAGCAGATCTCTTTCTTGACAATTTGGGGCAGAGTCCCAGGAGGAGTTGTAACGGATCCTACCCGTTACTTGAGCCCTTGTCTGGACCTCAAACTATTTATCCAAAGACTATGGACATTTATTACTGTTTGGACTCTATGCTGTGCCTTGGCATACAAACTGTACAGCTATTCCCTAAGAGAAAGACTTAAATTCATAGACTTTGGATCATATACTATGTTTAATGTATGGCGAACGTTTTAGTTATTGTATGTAGTATGTTTGAGGGTTTACACACTCACCGATTACCAGTTGGCGGGGACCGGCGCGGTGTGTGATCAGCGCCACCGGATCCAACGTTCAGCAGCGGGGGCAAGAGGTCAAAGCTGGGTCACTCAAAACTCTGCAGTAGGCATGCAAATATCTTCCATAGCCTAAGATGTGTATTGCAGTCACTCCAGCCATTTGACTATATGTACTGTAGCTAGACCCCCTGCTGTGTGTTAATTAAGCATTGTGAACTGCAGTCAGACCCCCTGCCATGTGATAATTAGTTCAAGCCCTCAAGTCTTTGTTCATCAAACCCTTTTGTATCTGAAATGTAATCATGTCTGAGTTATTTTGTTTGTTAGGCCATTTTCTGTTGGCCTTTTGTCTAATGTGATATAATTGTACTATTGTACCTGGTTTCCCCATAAGAGGTAATGCAAGATTTGTGTATAAATATCTGTAGTTTGTGGCAATAAAGTGAGTTATGTTTGGAGTGAACAAGGAGTCCTGGAGTATTGCTTATGGTCTAAAGTGTCCACTCTGATACCCATCTGCTCCAAGTATCCTGAATCGTCGACCGCCTGCTGCCAGCTTCCTGCGACCCAACTTCGTATGCTGTCAGGTAGTGACGTGGACTCCATCCTCTCATCCTTGTGTTCCTGTGACATCTTCCAGTGATCCTTTGACTGGGAGTAGAGGTCTCACTACTACTACTGCCCGTGTTTCCCTGCTCCCAGCGATCCTGCGACTGTTTCAGTGACTGTCCCTACGTCAACCGGTGCATCCGACAGCGCTTATCTGGTGTAGAGAGAGAGAGAGAGACCAAGGAATGACGGCGGAAGGCGACGGGGTCCCTTCTCAGCTTCCGTTACAGGAGTGTCTTCCGGTACCGATCATTCCTCACAACCGCATTTTGGCTACGATACGTACTAGTATTACCTCTCCACTGGGTGAGGAGATTTTGGCTGCTCAGGCTTTCACCCCGGTGGATAAAGCGAACGGGAAATGTTTTGTGCCTGAATCCCTGTGTACCAGACTGCTGGAAACATACCACTCCTCGAAGGCAGCAGGGCACGTTGGTAGAGAGCACTAGGGTCAATGACTAGACTCTTTTGCGGCGTGTTCCACTTGTGCGTGGACTAAGACTCCCAGTCACCTTCCGGAGGGTCTCCTACAATCCATTCAAAATGGGGAGCGTCCATGGCTGCATTTATCTATCGACTTTATGGTAGAATTTCCAGTATCCGAGGGCTACATGGTCATCCTCATGATTGTGGATAGATTTTCCAAGATGACCCATTTTGTGCCACTTAAAGGACTCCCCTTCTTTAAGGAGCTGGCCGAAATCTTTGCTAAGGAGGTGGTTCATCTCCATGGTATACCTAAGGTGGTGTTCTCAGATCGTGGGAGCCAGTTTGTGTTGCTTTTTTTGTAGATTGTTTTGCAGTCAGATGTGTTCTCCTCAACTTACCATCCCCAGTCTAACGGTGCTGCAGAGAGGTCTAATCAGGCGTTGGAACAGTTCCTCCATTGTTTTATTTCGGATCATCATGATAATTGGGCGAATTTGTTACCGTGGACAGACCTTGCCAGAAACAGTGCTGTCAATTCCTCCTCTCGGAATGCCCCATTTCTAATTATTGGTTCCAACCTTTGCTTCTGCTAGAGTCTTTCCAGGCACAGAATATTCCTGCTTTGGAGGAGCACTTGAGGGCGCTCTGCTCCACATGGATACGGGTTCAGAGAACCCTGCAGAGTGCCATGTTACGCTATAAGAGACAAGCAGACCGTAGACGTCTACCGGCTCCAGTGTTCCAGATGGGAGAGAGAGTATGGCTGTCCTCGCGCAACCTCCATTTCCAGGTACCTTGTAAAAAGCTGGCTCCCCAATTTGTGGGCCCCTTTCAGGTTCTCCGTAGGATCGACCCTGTAACCTATGCCCTCAAACTCCCTGCTAATATGCCAGTTTCCAATGGGTTCCATGTGTCTCTGCTGAAACCTTTGGTCTGTAATCACTATACTACCACTCCTGTCCGTCCGAGAGCTGTCCAAGTGGGGGGTCATGAGGAATATGAGGTGCAGAGCATTCTGGACTCTAGCAGGTACAATATCTAGTTCACTGGATTACAGGCCTGAGGAGCATTCCTGGGTTGCCAAGAGAAATATGCATGCACCTGCCCTGCTCCGTGAATTCCACTCCCACACTTCCTCTGGTGCTGGTCTTCTTCCGCGGGAGAGAGGTCGTTAAGGGGGGTACTATCACAGTGTCCCTAGGAAGCCTAGAGATTCTGTGCTTCCTTTTGCTGTGTTGCTGTTGGTTGGCATGGAAACGGGCTACTTTCGCATTCCTGACATCCACTGGAGTGGGCAGTGTTACGTGCGCTTGTTTATGGGTTGCTACTGATTTACCTAATTATTTCCTGCCTTTGTCAGTACCTTTATAAACTTTCCTGGGCCTAGGAGTCATTGGTGTTTCTGCTGTAGCTCTTGTCTTCTCATTGTGACCGGTGCCTGACCTCCAAATCTGCTCTGTGTATGATCCCGGCTTGTCTGACTACTCACATCGGTTCTGACCTGTGGCTCTGGCTGACTAACTCGCTCCTTGTAGACCCTGGTATCACGGTGCCCGTGGTTGCTGCCTTTTCCTGTCAGTTATCTGATTGGGCTCTCCATTGGCTGCCTGTCTTCAGCCCACCCCGTATTGCCTATTTAGACTGGGCTTGGGGACCCTTTGGTTGCCCTTTCATGGTGTCTCTATGTCGCTAGCACCTGCACTGTTTTCCTGAGCTTCCTGGGCCGTGACTGATTCTACTACGCTCCAGAGATCGCCTGTGTACCTGCCTGACAGCTTCCTCGGTGTATTGGTTCCTGCCTCCGTTCCTGATCCGGATTGGGCTGTTGTTCCTGCTGCCGTTCCTGATCCTGGTGGCTGCCATTACTGTTCCTGTTTCCTGTCCTGACCTGGCTGTGTTCCTGCTCTTGGATCGCGTGCAGAGTGTCTCCTCCTTCATGTCGCCTTGGGCGACATTCTTATCATTCAGTGACTTGTGTAGTGCAGTATGCGGGTACTGGTTCGCTCCATATACAACCGGTTGCTTGCTGCGTTCCATACAGCACCGGTAGAGTCTTGTGTATCCAGTACGCGGGTACTGGTTTGCTCCATGTATAACCGGTTGCTTGCTACATTCCATTCAGCACCGGTAGAGTCTTGTGTATCCAGTACGCAGGAACTGGTTCGCTCTAAGTATAACCGGTGGCTTGCTGCGTTCCATACAGCACCGGTAGAGTTTTGTGTAATCCAGTACGCGGGTACTGGTTTGCTCCATGTATAACCGGTTGCTTGCTGCGTTCCATACAGCACCGGTAGAGTCTTGTATAATCCAGTGCGCGGGTACTGGTTCGCTCCATTTATAACCGGTTGCTTGCTGTGTTCCATACTGCACTGGTAGAGTCTTGTGTAATCCAGTACACGGGTACTGGTTCGCTCCATGTATAACCGTTTGCTTGCTGTGTTCCATACTGCACCGGTAGTGTCTTGGGAAATCCAGTAAGCGGGTACTGGTTCGTTCCTTGTATAACCAGTTGCTTGCTGCGTTCCATACAGCACCGGTAGAGTCTTGTGTAGTCCAGTACGCGGGTACTGGTTCACTCCATATAGACCGGTTGCTCACAGTATCCTTTTAGCACCGGCAGTGTCATAGTTGGTCCAGTACGTGGGTACTGATTTGCTCCATTATTACCGGGTGCTTGTTGACACCTATACAGCCCCGGCAAGGACTCTGTGTGCTCAGTATAGGCGACTGGTTTACTCCACCAATATTATAGTCGCTGAGGCCTTCTTCGCTTATGCAGCAGTACTTGCAGTTCTCTGGGTCTAGCGAGGCTGCCTTGTCCGGTATATTGGCAAGGCCGGTAGAGTTTCCTCTCGCATTGTGCCAGTCCTATGGCTGTCTTGCCCTGTATATTGGCAAGGCCGGTAGAGCCTCCTCTCTCATTGTACCAGTCTAAAGGCTGCCTTGCCTGGTATATTGGCAGGTCCGGTAGAGCCTCCTCTCTCGTTGTGCCAGTCTCAAGGCTGCCTTGCCCGGTATATTGGCAGGGCCGGTAGAGCCTCCTCTTTTGCTATGCAAGCCTCCAGGCTGCCTTGCCCGGTATATTGGTAAGGCCGGTAGAACCTATTTCCATATTGTGCCAGTCTTAAGGTTGCCTTACCTGGTATTGGCAAGGCCGGTAGAGCCTTTCTATTATTCACTGTACCACTATTCACTATTGCATTGTACGAATTACGTGTTGTTATATGTGTATGCCAAAACCCGCAAGGGTTTTCTTTAAACTTTCAATAAAGTTGTGTTTTTATCTTAACTCTGTGTCTGAGAGTCAAAACAAACCGTGACAGTACGAAAGGGCCATGACCTCAGATAGTAAGAGTGAGGGTAATGCACAGAACATCCATTGGAGGATGGATGTACATGACCAGCGCCTGGATCAGCTAGCATTGGTGATCCAAACCATTCTTGAACGTACAGTACTCACGGACAAGACTGTCCCGAGTCCGGTGGTCTCCCCAGGTTCGACACTGGAGAATGATACTATGCCCTCAGGGGCTGCAGTCAAAGGGTTAACCGCTTCCGCTCCTTTTCCACTCATATATGATGGCGAACCCAGCCTGTGCAGAGGGTTTATCAACTAACTTGAGATATTTATGGAATTAACCTAGCATACCTTTCCTAATGATCAAAGTAAAGTTGGGTTTATGATATCCCTACTGACTGGCAGAGCCCTGGCATGGGCCAATCCCTTATGGGAGAGAGAGAAACCTTGCACACAGAATTTCAGGGAGTTTGTGCAATCATTTTGGAGAGTGTTTGAGATCCCTGGTAGAACCGCCTCTGCTGCTAAACGCCTAATGGAGATACAACAGGGTAGGCGTACGGTGGGCGATTATGCCATTGAATTCCGCACCTTGGCAGCAGAGGTAGGTTGGAATAATGAGGCATTGCTGGCAGCCTTTGCTCAAGGTTTGAGTGAGCAGATCAAAGATGAAACCGCAGCGAAAGAGTTGCCTACTGATCTAGACGAATATATTGATTATGTTATCCTAATTGACACTCGGATCCGTGAGAGATTGATGGCTAAGGACCGTAGGTTACGGTAAAAAAATAAAGGATCTAGCAGTTAATTTTGCCCACCCATCCCTCTCTTGGCACCTAAGCCTAATGACCAGTTACGGGAAGCAGGGGAACCTATGCAATTAGGCTTCACCAGACTAACCAAGGAGGAAAGAGCACACCGCAGAAGGCAGGGGTTGTACTTATACTGTGGCAAAACTGGGCACCTGCTAATACCTTGTCCCGTATGTCCGGGAAACGAACACACCTAGGGTACCTTGGGGGACAGGCCCTAGGTGGTGTTCAACCGTCCCGTGATCATACAGAAACCCACCATACAGGTGGTACTCTCTTGGGCAGATCACTCGGTGGAGGTTCTGGCCCCGGTTGACTCCGGCGCAGCTGGATATTTTATGGATAATGCCTTTTGCTGAACGGCATAAGATTCCGTTGGTCGAAAGAGAATCCCCTCTCGCTATTGAAGCTATCGACGGCAGACCTCTAGAACCCGCACAGGTTACCTTTGAAACTATACCATTACCTATGACCATTGGGGTGCTTCATAAAGAGGAACAGCAGTTCCAGAATATCAGTTCTCCACACTACGCAGTCATTCTGGGATTTCCCTGGTTGCAGCTTCATAATCCTCAGTTTGATTGGCAAAAATGTGAAATCTCTGCTTGGTCTCAGTATTGTATGGAGCATTGTGTATCCCACCCAGTTAAGATTATGTGTACCTCCCCTTCATTGCCTGATGAATATCAACAATTCAGCGGTGTGTTCAGTAAGGGAGAGGCTGGCACCCTACTCCAGCACAGATCCTATGATTGTGCCATTGATTTGCCTCTGGGGGTGGTGCCCCCTAGGGGACGCACATATCCACTGTCTTGCGATGAGAACCAAGCTATGGAGGAATACATTTCAGATGCCCTCAAGAGAGGGATTATAAGGAAATCCACCTCTCCAGCTGGGGCTGGAATCTTTTTTGTGAAAAAGAAGAATGGCGAACTGAGACCGTGCATTGATTACCGTGGCCTAAACAAATTAATGTAAAAAAACGCTTATCCGATACCACTCATCATCGAATTATTTGACAGGTTAAAAGGTTCCTCAATCTTTACTAAACTGGACCTACGTGCTGCTTATAACCTGATTCGGGTCAGAGCTGGTGATGAGTGGAAAACGGCCTTTAACACTAGATCCGGGCACTATGAATATCTAGTTATGCCGTTTGGTCTCTGTAATGCACCCGCAGTATTTCAAGAACTGATTAATGATATCCTCAGGGACATGCTGCAGTCCTGCATTGTTGTCTACCTGGACGTTATACTCATTCATTCTGAAAATGTGTCACAACACATTAAAGATGTGTCAGAAGTGTTGCTCCGCCTACATAAGAACAAATTGTATTGCAAATTGGAAAAATGTGAGTTTCATAAGTCCAGTGTGCCCTTCTTGGGGTTCGTGATTGCCAAAGAAGGCATTGCCATGGATCAGGAGAAACTTGCGGCAGTTTTGCAATGGCCTCGGCCTAAGGGCCTAAAAGCAATTCAGCGATTTCTGGGTTTCGCTAATTATTACAGAAAGTTTATTAAGAACTTTTCCACGATTGTTAAACCATTGTCTGACCTTACTCACAAGGGTGCTAATCCCTCCCAGTGGTCGGTGGCAGCTGAAGATGCTTTTGAGAGGTTGAAATCGGCTTTTGCAACTGCCCCTGAGTTATCCCACCCCAACCCATCTCTCCCATTTACATTGGAGGTTGATGCCTCAGAGATCGGGGTTGGGGCAGTACATTCTCAACGACCTGTGAAAGGAGGAACTCTCAGACCATGTGGATTTTTCTCCAAGAAATTGTCCGTGGCTCAAAGTCATTATGAGATAGGTGACAGAGAACTACTGGCTATCATTCTCACCCTGAAAGAATGGCGTCATTTATTAGAGGGCACCAAAAATCCAGTATTAATTCTCACTGACCACAAAAACTTGACCTATCTCTCTGAGGCTAAAAGATCGTCCTCTCCCCAGGCCAGGTGGGTGTTGTTCCTCTGTCGATTCAATTTTGTTGTATCATACCTGCCTGGGTCCAAGAATGTTAGGGCTGATGCTCTGTCTAGACAATTTCAGTCTGAAGTAGACAGGGACGAGGTCCCAGCACCCATAATACAGCCTGATCGTATATTGGCTACTCTACGCACAAGTATCACTTCACCACTGGGGGAAGAGATATTAGCCTCCCAGGCTACTGCTCCCCCAGAAACCCCAGTGGGCAAGTGTTTTGTCGATGAGCCATTTCGCACTCGATTGCTTGAGACATACCACTCCTCTAAAGCCGCGGGGCATATTGGTAGAGATCAATTGATTTTGTCTCTCTCACAAGTCTTCTGGTGGCCCTCCCTGAGGGCAGATTGTGGTGCGTTTACTAATGCCTGTACCACCTGTGCCCGTGCCAAGACCCCTAGACACCTCCCTGTGGGCCTACTCCAGCCAGTGTCTAATGGCGAACGTCCATGGTCTCACGTTTCCATTGAGTTTATGGGAGAGTTGCCAGTGTCTAGAGGGTATTCCTTCATACTTATGGTGGTGGACAGGTTTTCTAAAATGGCTCATTTCGTGCCTCTCTGTGGCCTTCCCTCTGCCAAAGAATTAGCGGTGGTTTTTGCTAACGAAGTATTTCGGTTGCATGGAGTACCCAGAGTGCTGGTGTCCGACCGGGGGAGCCAGTTTGTGTCCAGATTTTAGAGAGCATTTTGCGAACAAATGGGCATCCAATTGTCCTTTTCCTCTGCCTATCACCCCCAGACCAATGGGGCCGCTGAGAGTGCCAATCAGAGACTGAAGCAGTTCCTGCGCTGTTTTGTTACTGACCATCATGATAACTGGGCTGACCTGTTGCCTTGGGCAGAGTTCGCCAGAAACTGTGTGGTTAATTCTTCATCCGGGAGCTCCCCTTTTCTGATCAATTATGGGTTCCAGCCTTGTTTGCTCCCGGATTCATTCCAGTAGGTCGCAGCAGATTCGAACTCTGGGTGAGCATATCGAGCAGCTCTGCTCCACATGGGCACAGGTCCAGAGGGCACTCAGTCAATCATTCCAGCGCCATCAGCGTCATGCCAATTGTAGACGGCTGCCAGCGGCTTCCTTCCAGGTTGGGGATAGAGTATGGCTTTCCTCCAGAAACCTCAAACTACAAGTTCCGTCTAACAAATTGGCTCCCCGGTTTATTGGTCCTTATAGGGTGATTTGTAAAATCAACCCTGTCTCCTATGCTTTGGACATCCCTGCTTCCATGCGTATTCATAATGTGTTCCATGTGTCTCTCCTCAAACCTCTTGTATGCAACCGTTATACTACTAACCCTATGGTGCCAGGGCCTATAGAGGTTGAAGGTCAGGAGGAGTACGAAGTTCAGAGTATCATTGATTCCCGCAGACTTAGAGGAAAATTGCAGTATTTGGTACATTGGAAGGGTTATGGTTCGGAAGAACGATCCTGGGTGGACAGTAAGGACCTTCATGCTCCCAAATTACTGCAAATTTTTAATTCCAAGTACCCACAGAAACCAGGTCCCTCTTCTACAAGGGGGGGTCTTTGAGAGGGGGGTACTTTCACGGTGCCCGTGATTGCTGCCTTTTCCTGCCAGTTATCTGATTGGGCTCTCCATTGGCTGCCTGTCTTCAGCCCACCCTGTATTGCCTATTTAGACTGGGTTTGGGCACCCTTTGGTTGCCCTTTCATGGTGTCTCTATGTCGCTAGCATCTGCACTGTTTTCCTGAGCTTCCTGGGCCGTGACTGATTCTACTACGCTCCAGAGATTGCCTGTGTACCTGCCTGACAGCTTCCTCGGTGTATTGGTTCCTGCCTCCGTTCCTGATCCGGTTTGGGCTGTTGTTCCTGCTGCCGTTCCTGATCCGGTTGGCTGCCGTTACTGTTCCTGTTTCCTGTCCTGACCTGGCTGTGTTCCTGCAGAGGGTCTCCTCCTTCATGTCCCCTTGGGCGACATTCTTATCATTCAGTGACTTGTGTAGTCCAGTATGCGGGTACTGGTTCGCTCCATATACAACCGGTTGCTTGCTGCGTTCCATACAGCACCAGTAGAGTCTTGTGTATCCAGTACGCGGGTACTGGTTTGCTCCATGTATAACCGGTTGCTTGCTACGTTTCATTCAGCATCGGCAGAGTCTTGTGTATCCAGCATGCGGGAACTGGTTCGCTCTAAGTATAACCGGTGGCTTGCTGCGTTCCATACAGCACCGGTAGAGTTTTGTGTAATCTAGTACGCGGGTACTGGTTCGCTCCATGTATAACTGGTTGCTTTCTGTGTTCCATACAGCACCGGTAGAGTTTTGTGTAATCCAGTACGCTGGTACTGGTTCGCTCCATGTATAACCGTTTGCTTGCTGCGTTCCATACTGCAACGGTAGAGTCTTGGGTAATCCAGTACGCGGGTACTGGTTTGTTCCTTGTATAACCGGTTGCTTTGTGCATTCCAAACAGCACCGGTAGAGTCTTGCATAGTCCAGTACGCGGGTACTGGTTCGCTCCATATAGACCGGTTGCTCACAGTATCTTTTTAGCACCGGCAGTGTCATAGTTGGTCCAGTACGCGGGTACTGATTTGCTCCATCATTACCGGGTGCTTGCTGACACCTATACAGCCCCGGCAAGGCCTCTGTGTGCTCAGTATAGGCTACTGGGTTACTCCACCAATATTCTAGTCGCTGAGGCCTTCTCCGCTTATGCACCAGTATTTGCAGTTCTATGGGTCTAGCGAGGCTGCCTTGCCCGGTATATTGGCAAGGCCGGTAGAGTCTCCTCTCTCGTTGTGCCAGTCCCAAGGCTGTCTTGCCCGGTATATTGGCAAGGCTGGTAGAGCCTCCTCTCTCATTGTGCCAGTCTAAAGGCTGCCTTGCCCGGTATATTGGCAGGGCCAGTAGAGCCTCCTCTCTTGTTGTGCCAGTCTCAAGGCTGCCTTGCCTGGTATATTGGCAGGGCCGGTAGAGCCTCCTCTCTCTTTGTGTCAGTCTCAAGGCTGCCTTGCCCGGTATATTGGCAGGGCCGGTAGAGCCTCCTCTCTCGTTGTGCCAGTCTCAAGGCTGCTTTGCCCTGTATATTGGCAGGGCCGGTAGAGCCTCCTCTCTCTTTGTGTCAGTCTCAAGGGTGCCTTGCCCGATATATTGGCAGAGCTGGTAGAGCCTCCTCTCTCGTTGTGCCAGTCTCAAGGCTGCCTTGCCCAGTATATTGGCAGGGCCGGTAGAGCCTCCACTTTTGCTATGCAAGCCTCCAGGCTGCCTTGCCCGGTATATTGGTAAGGCTGGTAGAACCTATTTCCATATTGTGCCAGTCTTAAGGTTGCCTTACCCGGTATTGGCAAGGCCGGTAGAGCCTTTCTATTATTCACTGTACCACTATTCACTATTGTACGAATTACGTGTTGTTATATGTGTATGCCAAAACCCGCGAGGGTTCTCTTTAAACTTTCAATAAAGTTGTGTTTTTATCTTAACTCTGTGTCTGAGAGTCAAAACAAACAGTGACACCTGGCTTGTCTTACTACCCATTTCGGTTCTGACCTGTGGCTCTGGCTAACTACTCTCTCCTTGTAGACCCCGGGTTGTCTGACTACCCACATCGGTTCTCACCTGTGGCTCTGGCTAACTACTCGCTCTGTGCATTACCCAGCTTGCCTCACCATTCACATCTGTGTCTCATGGCTCAGGCTTGCTCTTGCTCCTTGTTGCCTTCAGTTAGCTATACCCTGGGTGGAGACTTGAGCTATCATATACTGGTTCTACCTGTGCTGAACCCCAACCCATTTCCAGTATCCTCCAGTATAGTGCAGTAGTGCAGTGCTCAGCACAGTGTTCAGCTCCGGGTAGTAGCCTGGGGACTAACGTCCATTGGTCTGGGGTTGTGTGGGCAGTATTATTATTACTTTGTATTATCAATAAAGGTGGTTATATTTTATTACTGTTGTCTGTCCTTCTTTGCCTGATTACCATGACACTCACTCACCATGCTAGGGGCAAGATCGCCACTGGTGAGGACCTATGTCCCACTCACCAGGGCAGGGGTATCGCAGGGACTGGTGAGGAGGGCAATCTCACTCACCAGGCATGGGGCAGCAGAGCCACTGAGGAGAATGCCGGTCCCACTCCCCAGGGCAGGGGCAGCAAAGCCACTGGTGAGGACCTTGGTCTTGCTCACCAGGTAAGGGGCAACATAGCCACTGGGGAGGACCTCTGTCCCACTCCCCAGGGCAGGGGCAACAGAGCCGCTGGAAAGGACATCAGTCCCACTCTCCAGGGCATGAGCGACGGAGCCACTGGAGAGGACATTATTCCCACTCTCCAGGACGGGGCAATGGAGCCTCTGGGGAGGACCTTGGTCCCACTTCCCACGGCAGGAGCAATGGAGCCACTGGAGAGGACATTATTCCCACTCTCCAGGGCAGAGGCAACAGAGCCACTGGGAAGGACCTCAGTCGCACTTCCCAGGGCAGGGGCAACAGAGCCACTGGAGACAACACTATTCCCACTCTCCAGGGCAGAAGCAACGGATCCACTGGGGAGGACACTGGTCCCACTCCCCACGGCAGGAGCAATGTAGCCATTGAAGAGGACACTATTCCCACTCTCCAGGGCAGGGGCAAGACAGTCACTGGAGAGGACACTATTCCCATTCTCCAGGGCTGGGACAACAGAGCCACTGGAGAGGACACTATTCCCACTCTCCAGGTCAGGGACAACAGAGGTACTGGAGAGGACATTGGTCCCACTCTCCAGGGTAGGGGCAGCAGAGCCGATGGGGAAGATGCTGGTCCTACTCTCCAGGGCAGGGGAAACAGAGCAATTGGGGAGGACCTCGGTCCCACTCCCCAGTGCAGGGGCAACAATACAGGCTTCCTGGAGTATGCAGAGGTAACGATCCGACACTGCATCCATAAGTCGGCTCACCATCTTTACTGATGGATTTGGTCCCAGGAGGGGGCATGAGTTTCTCCATTCTCCTGATCACTGGGTCAGGGTCTCCCCCCATTCCCAGGAGTGTCCATCGCCTTTCCAGCAGATACTCTATCCATCTCCAGTCAGGACCAACCGAGCCCATGGGTTCTAGACCTGCCATAATTTACTGGTTGGATCCCAGGTGGTGGTTTGGATGCCTTAGGAGAGAGAATCCCACAGTTGGCACCAGTGTAACGGGATCTAAGGACACTGGGTTGTCCTTAGCCGTCACTCCAGGGTCCTCTCTCCTTGAAGCAGCTAGAGAAGGGTAGCTGGTCCGGTGGAGCTGGATGGCTGGGTGGAACACTGGAACATAGTGCTCCTGAATGGGAGTCAAAGGGGACTCTTTAAACCATTCAGGAATGAAGACATAGGACACAGGTTGAGTCCCAAACGAACACTGGTTTTTTGATGGCAAAAACCACTCTTTTATACACAGGTAACAGTTTTAACCAGGGGCTGAGCACAAAGGGACACAATGGTACAATGGTTAGGTAGATGGTGGAACAATAGGGACAATGGACATGTAAACACAGCACAATGGGGCTAGACATGAGTGAATTAAGTTAAACAATGGTGGTGTTTACAGTAAACATATACACTATAGAAAAGCGGCTCAGATCAAAGGGGGATATACTCTATATTCCCATAGACTTATGTCCTTATATATTCAAAATAAATATTTGTAAACCAAGTTGCATAGTCTGTTAGTATGAAAATGGATGTGCTGGTTTCATTGGCTCTCCAACCCCTCAAATAAACAGTCTTAAAAAATATAACCGCACTCTCTTCAAATCATATGACATCAGACAATATTAAAATCTAAATTTTTATACCTTTATTTCTTTCCGTTAATAGCATTTCATTTTCCAAGACCACACGAAATTGGGAGGGCAGCTGTTGGGTTATAGCGAGATGATAGACTCAATCTATGTGTTTCGCGTCTTAACACTTAATCATGATGTAATCTATCTTCCATTACTTCCGTTTATTTAAAAAAAAACATTACCAATGGGAAATGATATATCAACATTATCACCATTTCCTTCGTCCAATAGATTCAGATGAGGCATGTTTAACATAATTAAACCAATCAATTATTAATTTACCATCAATTAACCCTTATATGTTCAAAAAGACTTTATGGCGATCTAAAGCGATCTCTACTAAATGACTATAATGTTCGTTACATGACCCACTATATTCATAATAAGTATCTAAGCCTGAAACAATCAAGAAATGGTACAGGCATATACTCGCATTTAGATTGGCCAAACATGCCAGACTTATGGGTAAAGTGTTTCAAATATTTCAAACATATAATTGACTCTATTTCATATATTGCTCAACATATCTCATAATATATGTTTTTAATATAGATAAACGGAAAGTGTGGAGATATTAAACCCCCAATGAAAATATTTAAAAATAAATAAAATCATTGATGACCGTAAATTCTCTATAGAAAAAAGGAAAGAGGAGAGATATTTATAACATATATCAAAACTTTTCATTATTTGATTTTTTTCACACTTATTGCATGGCAACAATCAAAACAGGAAACATCATCACTCTTATTCAAACCATGGGGATGTCTTGTTCCCAAAGTGAAGATCCAAAAAGCTTCACGTCTCAATAGACGGCTGTCTAGATCTCCTCCTCGTACTCCCAAACTCGCTTTTTCTATTATTTGTACTTTTAACATATTGGTTTCTCCCTTATGTATATCCTTAAAGTGAATGGAAATTTCTGACTTAAACCCCTGATTCCTCACATCGCTCAGATGCTCATCGAGTCTTTCTCTCAAACTTTTTAAGCTTTTTCCTACGTATTGGATATTACAGGTGCAGCAAGTAAGTAAATATACTATCCCTCGTGTGGCACAATTACAATAAGAAGTATTATTATACTCAATTCCTGTCACACTAGAGGCAAATCTAGACGATACATTTAAATAGCCGCAACAGTGACATCGACTACTGTTGCATCTATAAGTTCCAACCGTGGTCAGCCATGTTTTCAAACTTCTCTTTCTGTCCCCTATGTACAGACTCGGTGAGAGAGAATTTCCTAAAGTTGCTCCTCTCCTTGGCACAAATAGAAAACCTTCATCTACTATTTTTTTAAAAAGAGGGTCGGCATTTAAAACTGGCAAATGACTTTTCAAAATTTTACATACTTTATCATATTCCAAACTGTATTCCGTAGAAAAGACTATTTTGCCAGTTTGTTGAGCCTTTTGTTGTAATTTATGATCTTTATATTCTAACAGGGTATCTCTACCTTCATTCTTTACCCGATCATACGCTCTATCCAATAACCATTTAGGATATCCTCTCTGTGAAAACCTATTATACAACTTTTTAGAATACTCAACAAAAGCATCTTCTGTGGAACAGTTCCGTTTCAAATGTTTGAACTGCCCCACAGGGATGCCTCTTATTGTGTGCCACGGGTGGCAACTATCCGCTCTTAAAAAACTGTTCCTTTCTATGGGTTTCCTGTATACGTCTGTATATATTATTCCTGTAACTGGATCACCAGTTAATAATAAATCCAGACACGGAATATGGGTCATATTAAATTCAAAGGTAAATTCCAAATTTAACGTCTCATCATTAACCCTTTGAGTGCCAGAGAGGTACGGAACGCATTGCTTTGCAATGCGTTCCGTAGCCCTCTGGCACTCAAAGGGTTAAGATATGACACAAAGGCTGGTATCTCTGAGGCATCACCTTTCCAAATAAATAAGAGGTCTTCAAAATAAAGTTTTAAGTTCTATGGTATAATCACTATATTTGTCTAGGTGATATCTCAGAGCCAGCAGTCCATATTCATGAGGGATAGAAGAATACAATGCTTTGACATCACAGGTAACCCATGAAAATTCAGGACACCATTTTATATCTTTCACAACAGTCAAAATGTTTGTTGCATCCTTCAAATAACTTTTGGAGGCCACGGAGTACCTGTTGACACACAATTACTTTCTATTTGACGGTGGGTTTTACCTCCAGAGACGCAGGACTTCTATGGGCGCAAAGTTTGCTCCCTCCTACTCTAAGTTCTTTATGGGGTTGTGGGAGGAGTCCCACGTCTTTGGGGCAAATAACCCACATAGGGAAAGTGTTGTGATGTTTGGCAGGTACATTGATGACCTCTTATTTATTTGGAAAGGTGATGCCTCAGAGATACCAGCCTTTGTGTCATATCTTAATGATGTGATGTTAATTTGGATTTTACCTTTGAATCTAATAGGACCCATGTTCAGTTTCTGGATTTATTATTAACTGTTGATCCAGTTACAGGAATAATATATACAGAAGTATACAGGAAACCCATAACAGGGAACAGTTTATTAAGAGTGAATAGTTGCCACCCAAAGCACAGAATAAGGGGTATCCCTGTGGGGCAGTTCGAAAGTTTGAAACGGAACTGTTCCACAGAAGATGCTTTTGTTGAATATTCTAAAAAGTTGTATAATAGGTTTTCACAGAGAGGATATCCTAAATGGTTATTGGATAGAGGGTATGATTGGGTAAAGAATGAAGATAAAGATACCCTGTTAGAATATAAAGATCATAAATTACAACAAAAGGCTCAACAAACTGGCAAAATAGTCTTTTCTACGGAATACAGTTTGGAATATGATAAAGTATGTAAAATTTTGAAAAGTCATTTGCCAGTTTTAAAAGCCGACCCTCTTTTTCAAAAAATAGTACATGAAGGTTTTCCGGGGTTTAAGTCAGGAGTTTCCATTCACTTTAAGGATATACATAAGGGAGAAACCAATATGTTAAAAGTACAAATAATAGAAAAATCGAGTTTGGAGTGTGAGGAGGAGATCTAGACAGCCGTCTATTGAGACGTGAAGCTTTTTGGATCTTCACTTTGGGAACAAGACATCCCCATGGTTTGAATAAGAGTTATGATGTTTCCTGTTTTATATAATTGTTGCCATGCAATACGTGTGAAAAAAATCAAATAATGAAAAGTTTTGATATATGTTATAAATATCTCTCCTCTTTCCTTTTTTTCTATAGAGAATTTACGGTCATCAATGATTTTATTTATTTTTAAATATTTTCCTTAGGGGTTTAACATCTCCACACTTTCCGTTTATCCATAATAAAAACATATATTATGAGATATGTTGAGCAATATATGAAATAGAGTCAATTATATGTCTGAAGTATTTGAAACACTTTACCCTTAAGTTTGGGATGTTTGGCCAACCTAAATGCGAATATATGCCTGTACCATTTCTTGATTGTTTCAGGCTTAGATACTTATTATGAATATAGTGGGTCATGTAACGAACATTATAGTCATTTAGTAGAGATCGCTTTAGATCGCCATAAAGTCTTTTTGAACATATAAGGGTTAATTGATGGTAAATTAATAATTGATTGGTTTAATTATGTTAAACATGTCTCATCTGAATCTATTGGATGAAGGAAATGGTGATAATGTTGATATATCATTTCCCATTGGTAATGTTTTTTTTAAAATAAACGGAAGTAATGGAAGATAGATTACATCATGATTAAGTGTTAAGACGCGAAACACATAGATTGAGTCTGTCATCTCTCTATAACCTGATTGCTGCCCTCTAGTGATGATCGAGCACCCCGATGCTCGGGTGTTCGGGTGCTCTGGCCGAGCGCCCCCGGAGGCTCGAGTGCTCGGCCGAGCACCCGAGCCCCATTGAAGTCAATGGGAGGACTCGAGCATTACACCAGGCACCCCCTGCTCTGATGAGGGGAGGGTGCCTGGTTCATAGGAAAAGGTCAGAAAATGATGGAAACACCACAGAAATGGTTCAGGGACAGCATAGGGAGGATGTCTGGATGCATCTTGGATTCCAACGTCGCTGCTGGGAACGATGTTTCGCCCGTAGTACGCCATTTTTACAGACTGACCGTAAAACACACAAAAAGGAAGATAAAAACGATTTTAGGCGAAAAATGGTTACCAAACAGTATTTGCTGTATATTTACTTGAACTATCAGGATCACGTCCACTTCCCCGTCCCTTTTTACCCGCCTTCTTCATATTAAACGGAATATATGCCGGTAATCTGCGGCTAGGCACACGAAACAGAATGTGACGCTAATCTGCGGCTAGGCACACTAAACAATATGTGACGCTAATCTGCGGCTAGGCACACTAAACAATATGTGACGTTAATCTGCGGCTAGGCACACTAAACAATATGTGACGCTAATCTGCGGCTAGGCACACGAAACAGAATGTGACGCTAATCTGCGGCTAGGCACAGTGAACGGAATATGTGACGTTAATTTGTGAATTTGCACACTAAACAGAATGTGACAATAATCTATGGCTAGGCACACGTTTAAAATGGCCCTTTTTGTCGCTGCGTTGTAAAATCATTGGCCCTGTGCACCTAACAGAATATGTCAGCTTGTCACTGCACTGTGAAATATTTGTCCCTGTGCACCTAGTACAATGTCACCTTAGAACATGTCCCCCCCCACAAAAAAATGAAATTCTGCCACCCCCAAAAAAATTAAATGCTGCCCCCACACACAACAGTCCTAAAAAGGACTTTTGGGTCTTGAAAGAGTTTCAACAATTTTATTCTCCCTACACTGACTTCCTGTGCATCTAGTATTATATGTCACCTTAAAAATATCCCCCCCACAAAAAAAAGGAAATTGTGCCCCCCCAAACAAAATATAAATGCTGCCCCCACACACAACAGTCCTAAAAAGGACTTTTGGGTCTTGAAAGAGTTTCAACAATTTTATTCTCCCTACACTGACTTTCCCTGCCTAAGCGCATCTCTCCCTGGCTAAGAATGAGCCGAACTCGCGCGTCGGGTGCTATACAGCACCCGATCACGGGTTCTGGCCAGCCAATCAGTGTAATGCCAGCAGCCAACATGGCTGCTGGCATTACACTGATGTCAGAGCCTCCCCGCACGTTTATTGGCTGCGCAGCAGCCGCGAAACGTGCGGGGAGGAGACCCGAACATGGCGGGCGAGCACATGCGGTACTCGTACGAGTACCGCCATGTGCCGAGCAGAGCGATGCTCGAGCCGAACCGAGCTTCGGCCGAGCATGCTCGCTCATCACTACTGCCCTCCTAATTTTGTGTGGTCTTGGAAAATGAAATGCTATTAACGGAAAGAAATAAAGGTATAAAAATTTGGATTTTAATATTGTCTGATGTTGTAAGATTTGAAGAGAGTGTGGTTATATTTTCTAAGGGTGTTTACAGTAAACACTGAGCCAGACAATGGAACAAGAGTGTACACACAAGACAATGGGACAATACAGTGGGATTGATGCAATCAACAAAAGCAGTACAACAGAGACAATCACACACACTAATCCTATCACACAGAAGACATTAATGAATGCACAACAGAGATGAAAGGATTAGGTGTAAACTTAATAAAATCCTGGACCAAAGATTGAGACATATACAATTTGAATGCAACCATTTAAATCCTTCAGACCCATGTAAGATTGTAGGCCCAGAATTAACACAGGGGTCTATCATCTGTTACATTTATTATAGTCCATGGCAATAGATTAAATATTTAATATAGAATGGTAGGCAGCTGACCAGGATGCTGCCTACATTTCCACATGGATGGTGTGGAATTTAGCATACCTGGCCATATTTTGTGGTTGATCAGCCTCGCAGAACTGGGACTTCACCCAGTGCCTTCCAGTCTCTTTTGGGGTATTTCTATGGCTCTTAAAGGAGCATCTAGTAATGGCCTATGGTCCGTTACAGTCCCTTTTTAAAATTATACATCTTTATCTCTCACTTAAAGGACTAGAGCGCATTAAAGGAGCAAGTATCTATAGTTTAGAATTCCGCTTTCAGATCCATAACTAATCTGCTTTTAGGATCTGACTAGGCCACCATCATGAAGAGAAGGCTTACTAATTTGTGGTACACCGGTGTGTTCATCCAGGTCTGGCTTCCGGATCAGTTGGGACTGGACATCTGGTCTTGCGTCCAGCACCTTACTATGTCAATGTTTGTTGTAACCCAGAGGTGATCCAATCAGTAGTCAAGGAACCTTTGAATTGCAGCAGTTCTAAAATATCACTACTTAAACACTCACAAAACAAGCAAGACTTCTCCTTCTGTCTTTCTGGTAGACATTTTTCAAATTGTAGGCCTAAATTCAATTGTCCCCATTGGTCAAAAATACAGCCAAAGGTATGTTTTCATCTACGATAAGCCATTCAAATACCTGTGCTATGAAAAAAATACTGTAGGAAAAAAATGCACTTGGGAAGCTAAATTTTGCACCCATTTGAACCCATTAAAAGGTGTCTGATTGTCCTATTCAGTTCCATGTGTTAGGCAGTAACATGCGTTAAAGTACCCACTTTATTGCCTGAAAAACTAGAGCTACTATTTTTGGCCATGTTTTTAACCTGCTGAAGCAGGAATTGAAGGTAAAAAAAGTGTAAAAAAACCTAAGTGACCAGTGGATGTTTTGATATGGGGCCTTAAGACCCATATCAATACATCCAAAGTTCTGTAAAAATTAACCATATGAGTACTGGTGGGTATGAAATGCAATGCAGAACTGGGTCAACTCCACTAAAGCAAACACCATCTCCTGAAAATAAACACCTGTTACCCTAATGTCCAGGGGGTCTTCAGTACCCTGGTCAAGTACTGTCTCTTCTAGTCTCTTCTTCATGCTTATTTAAAAAAAATGGCACTGTAATAAAAAAGGCCACATTATAGATGCCCCCTAAATAAACACCACAAAGATATGATGGGTTTAACCTTTTGAGTGCCGGAGGTGCAATGCGTTGCTTATCTTTCTGGCATTACAAGGGTTAACAGTAGTATGCCATTCCAAAGATGTTAAGTAGTATGCCAGTTCACATATGTTAAGTATTATGCTAGTCCAGTAGTTGAAAGAACATGGTAACATAGTAAATTAGGTTGAAAAAAGACACAAGTCCATCAAGTTCAAACTTTGCCTCATAACCCAGTGACATGAGAATTATATAGCTTTCCTGCTGCTGAATAAGTTAGTCTTCATCAGACCTTTCTGTTTTGTCTGCTAATGCACAGTATAACCCTGTATGTTCCCTTTTGACAGATATGTATCAAATCTTCTCTTAAACGTATCCATTGTATCTGCCATAACCACATCCTTGGGCAAGGAATTTCATAATTTAACAGACCTTACTGTAAAAAAACACTTTTCTCTGCTCAAGTCAAAATATCTGTTCCGCCAGTCTCATGGGGTGGTCCCTGGTTACTTGATCAGGCCTTGGAATGAATAGCTCACCAGAGAGATCTCTGTATTGACCTCTCTTATAGTTGTATATTGTGATAAGATATCCTCTTAGTCGCCTTTTCTCTTGAGTAAATAAACCAAGTTTGTCTAGTCGTTCCTCATAAATCAAGCCCTCCATTCCCTTAATTTTGTTGCTCTTTGCTGTACCCTCTCCAGTTCTAGAATATCCTTTTTCAGAACTGGTGCCCAAATCTGTACTGAATATTTGAGGTGAGGTCTTACCAACGATTTGTACAATGGTAAGATGATGTTATCCACTCTTGCTTCAATACCCCGTTTTATGCAAGACAGGACTTTGCTTTTGCGACTGCTATTTGACACCAGTCACTGTTTCCAGATTTGCAGTTTACAAGGATTCCCAGGTTTTTCTCTAGCAACAAGTCCAGTAAAATGATTCCATTAAGTTCATAAGTGGCATTGGGATTTTTTTCTTCCCAAATGCATGACTTTACACTTTCCCACATTAAACTTCATATTACATTTGTTTGCCCAATCTGCCATTTTAGGTAAATTCCTCTGTATAGAACAAATATCCTGTTCTGAATGTATTACCCTTTCTTAAATATAGGCACTACATCGTGTTTATTCAATCTTGTGGCACTTAGCATGCGGTGAGAGAATCTTTAAAAACTAAAAAAGGGGTCTTGTTAACACTGCACTGAGTTCCTGAGTTTTGCTCTGTCTTCCCATGACCTCTTCTTGTGTTAACCCAATATCTGATAATGGCATGGTTTTATTTGTTACTTGTTGAGACTCTTCTATCATTCCTTGTTCCCTTATATATACTGATGCAAATAAAGAGTTTAGAACATCGGACTTTTCCTTATCCAGTCTAATGAATTAACTAATCTCATTTTTGAAATGTCCAATGCACTCCCTCTTAAGTTTTTTGCTATAAATATATTTGAAAAACATTTTTGGCTTAGTCTTGCTCTCCTTGCAATTCGAGTTTCATTGTCCATTTTCACTAACCTACCCTTTAAATCTCAGGTATAATTTGCACCTGTGTATAATATGCAGGTGTAAATTATACCCTAGATTTTAGGGGAAAACAAAAGTGTCTTTGTATAATACGCACCCTTGCTTTCCCTCCCTCTACCCGCAAAAAAAATGGGTTTCTTTTCTGCTTCCCTCCCTCCACCCAATTCAATATGCTCCCACCTTCCCCTCCCTATATTCATCCCTTCCAGAGGCATCTGGGATATCTGAGCAGGAGGAGGCATGCTTGCATTTGCCACCCACTTCCTGCATCCACTCTTGAGGACCTGTGTTAATTGAAGATAATAATAGTGCCCTTTGAGGACTTGAAGGTCCTTGCATGGCACTACCATAGATCCAATGCATAGACCTCTGCACACTGAAAGTACACTAGTGCCCTGGGAGGTCCTTCAGGTCCTCAAAGGGCACTACTATTACTTTAAATTAACACTGGTCCTCACAGGTGGATGTGGAAGGCGGGCGGCAAATGCAAGCATTTCACCTGCTGTGCAGATATCACAGATGCCTCTGAAGGGAGTGAGCAGAGGGAGGAAAAGGTGGGAGCATATTGTGGTGGAGGGAGGGAGGGAGAAAGAGAGTAGACATGAGGATATATTTTTTTCTCATGTATAACGCGCATCTGTCATGTCACATAAGATGAAAACGTGTAAAATTGGTGAATACTGTACTCGAGATTTTACAGTAATTGCCTTTTTGCAATATTTATTGCACTCTGTATTTCAAGAAAGACTATTGTGTTCCTCAGATTTAAATAGTTTAAATGCCTTTTTTTCCTTGTCATTTCCTTATGTACATTGGCTGTAAGCTACTTCTTTTGCATTTGTTCCCCACTGGTATATACACTGTTGAATACATTTCTGCAACCTAAATTTAAATTCTGACCATTTTTCCTCAGTATTTTTGCCTTTAAATGTATTACAGTCTATGTGTTGCACTGATGCTCTTAACATTTTGAAGTTAGGGTTTTTAAAACTAAGAGTTTTGGTTGAACCTATAAAGTTTTGCTATGCCAAACTGATCTCAAATATAACTGTGACGGTACCAGGATTTTCCGGACCCTTTTGGGGCCGTCGGTTCCTGAACTGCCACTGCTGCTGCCCTCTTCCATGGCCGGCAGGAGCCCTGCTGCTTCCTGGAGGTCCTGGATGCTCAGGCAGGAACAACTGGATGCTGCCCCCTGGCAGACTGGCAGAGATAGTGAATTTAGCTGCAGAACCCTAGGTAGGGTTTCCAGAGACCCTATGCCAGTAGACCGGCGAGGAAAGTGAATTTGCTCCTGTAATGGCTAAGGTGAGAATACCCAGCCTAAGTCCCCTCCAGAAATACAGCCGAGACTTGTATTAAGGAGGGTAGAACAGAACAGCTTTATTGATGAAACACACTGCTTATATACACTTCCAGACACTCTTATCAAGATTAGAATTTAAATTAGTGCTTGGGACAGTGTTGCTATGCTTGACCAATCAGATAATGGCCTACATTTCCAGTCACTCCTATCCAGATAAGAATGCAAAGTAGGGTTTGGAAAAGGGGCATTTTGACTGGACCATAATAACCTCCCCTGATTGGTCAAGGAAGCACAGCAGGAGCCAATCAACATTCCAGTCATTGTTTAGCCAAGTTACACAGATCTGAAGCAAGCAGAAGTGCTGGGCATAGCCTTTATTTTCTGCACTCTGGCTCCCAACTATCATATCCCTGTAAAGGAATTACAGTAACCCCATCCAAACTATTACATTATGTCACACAATGTACAACATAGGGATCAATATTTCAAGTGGTATAGTCGTAAGTTATTCCATCTGGTCACAATAACCATGTTGTAATAACTGTTCCCAAATGTTCACCTGCCTTAACTCTTTGAGTGCCAGAGGGGTACGCAACGCATTGCGAAGCAATGCGTTGTGTACCCCTCTGGCACTCATAGGGTTAATATTGGATAACATGTCTATGTTATTCGTATACTCACTAAAATCAACCCTAAAATTGGATTTAGCTCTGGTTTCAAATAAAAACACACAACTCCCCCTTTTCTATTAATCCTGTCTTTGCTAAACAGGAATAGCCCTCCATATTTACACCCCAATCATGTATATCATTCCACCATGTTTCAGCTATACCAATTATGTCCAAGTTCTCATGAAAGGGATAGTAATGGTTGATTTTAACCTGGTTTAATATTGTAGATATTAAAAAAAGAAATCAATTGAAGTAAGTCTGGTCTCTCAAATCTTTATAGTTTGAGAGATATAATCTGCTAAACGTCCCCTCTCCCTCCCCTTTACTGACGTCAGCCTCTAGCTGACAGCAGGAGATTCTGATCCTGGGACTGGCCGGCGGCTCTTTAGCATTTAACCGTCAAAAATTCTAGTTACCCCATTTTATCTACCATGCTTCTTTCTTTTGCCAACATACAATTAATTTTGATGTCTTTTCATATTTTACCCACTATGTGCCTTTTTGTTTTTACATCTTAATTTAACAGGTGTTCCTCCGTATTTGGTACATTTATTCCTAACCCACCTCGACCTCCATGATCATTTACTTGGACCCAGTTCCATTTTACTCCATTTTTGCTATCTAGAGACCCTTGCCTGGAGCTTGTACCCTAAATCCCTGAAATAAGTTTTTAGGGACCTTGATCATCCTCCAACTTTGTCATCGGTACCAATATGTACCAAGGCAGCTGGATCATTCCTTGCCTCTCACAATAATCTGTCTGCCCTGTCCACAATATGCCAAACCCAAGAACCCAGGAGACAACATACTGTTTGGAATTCACATTCCTGGCAGCAGATTACTCTATCTACCCTCCTAATAATAGGGTCCCCTAATACCACCACCTGCCTTGGTTTCTGCCTATTCTGCAGCCCATATAAACTGGAAGGAGGACTGTCCCCCTGGCTGCAAGAGGAAGCAGCCATCTCTAGTATTGCCAGTTCTGAGTTATCCTCGTCAACATATTCACACACTCTTGCAAGACTGTTGGATTGAGTCAACTCAGAACTGGCCTTCCTCTTCCTCTGCCCACTCCCTCCCCTTCTTACTGTTACCCAGCTGCCTACCTTCCGCTCCTCATCTACAACTCTGCACTCTTCACTACTAAGTTCTAAACTTATTTCTCAATGTCACACAATGTTGCAATATTTCTTTCCAGATCCAATATCTTAGAATCTAAAAAGAAAATATACTCACACTTTGGACAGCGGTATGACCCCTGGAATGATTGCTCCAAGTGTTCAAACTTTTGACAAGATGTGCACTGCGTGAGATTGCCTAACCTCCTATCACTCATGTTTAGTTTTACAATTCAACTAGTATTACACTGTCCTCTAATGCTCACTCAAATTTAAAATATAAAACATTTAAATGTGGGTGTAGTAAATCCCTTGAAATTACCTTCACCACAGAGCTCTCTTGATTTCCTATTCCTGCTTCTGTTCTAACTCCATATTTTTTCTGGCCAGTCTGCTCAAAATGGTTCCAAGCCTTTAATAGGCTGGTATGTGTGCTTACGTACCTCCCAGCAAATCAGCTTCTAGCGTGGGGATGACAAAACCCGCTAGAAGAAGATTGGATGGGAGGTGCATACATACATACATACATACATACCAAAATAACTCCAGTTGGCTTTTATAAATGTGGGCCAAAGTTCCTTATTTTATTATCCGCTTTGGAGAGTAAAAGAGGTCATTATTAATGACAACTTAATTTTTTTGTAAAATACCTAAACCAGAGTATGTGGGCAGGAAAAAGGAGATCACATGAAAAGGGGAGTTTAAAGAGTGCAAAAACAGATCAGAGGGAGAGGGCATGATGATGGAATATGGATAGTGCAGAGATGGAGACCAAAGAGAGAGAAGGCATGATGAGAGGACTGCAGAGAGGGCAGAGACTGGGAACAGAGAGCGAGAGCATGATGGAGAAACATTGAGAGTCCAGAAAAGGTGAGCAGAGGAAGATGAAATATATAGATCGCAGAGGGAGAAAGGTAATATATACATAGAGTGCAAACAGAGGTGAAGACCAGAGAGAAGGCATAATGAGAGGAATACGGAAAGGGTAGAGACTGGGAACAGAGGGAGACAGCATGATGGAGAAATAATGAGAGTGAAGAAAAGGGGAGCAGAGGGAGATGGAATAAAGAAGGGAATTTATAGAGTACAGAGGGAGAGGGTATGATGAAGGGAATATATAGAATGTAAACACAGGGAGCCGAGTGAGTGGGTGGGATGAGAGGAATAAGAAATGGTGAGGGACTTCTGGGGAGCGAGCACCATTATGGTGCTTTACCCTCAGCATACCTGGGGCTCTCAGGGTTTGACCTGGAAACTCAGGGTTTTAAACTAAATCTCAGGGTGAAGGTCCAAGTTCTCACGGTGAGAGAGTCCAGTATTTCACACTGTATAATTTATACTAATTTGCTGCTCATTTAGCCCTCAATTCATTTTGCCCTGTTAAAACTGTCGGTAGGGTAGAAATGGATACCAACCGGTACACATGCTATGTTGCCATCGGTATTCAATTGCCCTACCAACATATCTGGACTGAAATCCAAACCATGGGGTGGCTGTCGATATCTGGAATGTCATGTGCATATGATTTTTAAATTACAAACATGAAAAAAAATCACTGGATTAACCCGTTAAGGACCCATGATGGTCCAGGACCGTCATGGGTAGATTCTACTTAAGGACCCATGATGGTCCTGGACCGTCATGGTATAAATGATAGCAGCGTGCCTCCATGCACCCTGCTATCATTTATTCCAGGCTGAGACTGAACACTCCGGTAGCGGAGCGTTCAGTCTCAGCCCTGCTCAGTTGTGCCGGGTCATGTAATCTCTGAATCAGCGATCACATGCACCGGCATTCTCAATGAATGAGACAGTGTAATTCACACACTGTCTCTGAGTCTCTCCTCAACCCATCTGTCCCTTACCAGCAAATAAAGGGACAGAGAAGCAGAGAGGAGACACCTACTGGAGTAAAATAAATCAGCAACTGTGGGTATTAATCCTTTCACTGCTATGCTGGAGGCTGGCTGTTAGCAGGTCAGTTTTTTACCTGCTAAAATCAATTTTTTTTTACAAAAAAAAAAAAAAAATTAGTTAAAAAAAATGTCAATTACAAAAAGTGTGTGATTGTTGTGGAGCCATGTAATTCATTTATATACACCAACAAATGTAATCAATAATAAAAGTGGGAAAAAGGGACATGGGGATTTTCACCCATGGGGACAGTGCCCACTTAAAACTGTCCATTTTGTATGTATGACTGACCGGTCATACCTTTCATGCAGTCTTGATAAAAATGTAACCCATTGCGGCCAAATAATCCCAACAGAAAAAAATTTGCGGGTTTTTTTTACATTTTTTTCCCATTTTCTTTAATTTTACTAAAATAAACGGTGGGCTATCCATATGAGCGACGTATCAAAAGAAAGCCCTATTTGCGCATAAAAAAGGTATATAATGTTCAAGGGTAAAATAAACTACTTAGAGGGAAAACACTGTTGAACAAAGACATAGTCAGAAAGGTCAGAATTGCTTCAGTCCTTAAGTGAAATCCACCTCAGATTTTCCCGGTCCTTAAGGGGTTAAAGGTACCACGGCAACTAGCTACCATTTAATTTAAAGGCCAGAAAAACATGGATTGCTCTGTCCAATGAGAAACAAGTTCTAAACAGAAAGAGGCTTAGAACGCAAAAAACTCGGAATGAATATGCACGAGCCACACCCCTTTATATGCAAAGATTTTGTCCCGTAACCCTCCCCTCGCTACGCCTATTTGCCTATTTCACGCCGATTTGCTTTTAGCCCCGCCTTACTTAAATGTCAACGTTCTCATTGGCTAATAGTGAAAGCATCTCTCACACTGTGTTTATGCGTACTGCAAAATGGCGACAGCTGTCAGTGATGTTACGTCCATGACAACCACGCAGTTGGGAATATGATCATATGTCTATCGTGAGTTTAGTGGGTTTGGTGGATTGGAAGCAGAGGTTTAGTGGACTGGATCGAGAGAAACAGCAGGCGTGGTATAGGTTAGTGTTGACAGCTGTTTTCTGCTGTATGGTGGGAGTGGTGGGCGTATGTTAGAATCGGGGTACAGAGCGCTTGTTTTAATACGTTTATATTATGCACAGTTGTTAAGAAACACTAGAGTTGTTTATGATGGTGTAGTAACTAACATGAAAGATCGAGGTGCATTTCTGGGATTATGTATTCTTGCATATGTAATGTGTATGTAATGGAAATATGCAACTGATTGTGTTTCTGCATGTGTGATCGTGTGTATAGCTATATGATACCTATCAAGTGACCCCGATTTCCGGGAATATTCCCTGATTTTGTCCCTTTGTCCCTCATCCTGTTCTCCCAGATTATGTCCCTGTTTTTAAAATTCATCCCCGTATTCTACAACAGGGGTTGGCAACCTTTGGGTCTCCAGCTACTGCAGACTACAACTCCCAAGTTGTCTACCCACTCTTTTACGTGCACGATGTGATTATCATTAACCCCCTGAATCCCAGAGAGGTATCCAACGTGTTGCAATGCGTAGGTTACCTCTGACACTCAGAGTTAAAGGGGATGTGCAATGCGCTGCGCACTCCTCTGGTCCTTAACCCTTCGAGTGCAATGTATTCCGTACCCCCTGGCACTCAAAGGGTTATAGTGTGAAATGTTTAGTAAGCTATGAGCTTCACAGTTATTATTGTGCTTATGTATGTGATGCCCTGTAGTATTTTGGTATAGGTAATACCTGTGCAGCTCCCAGGCAGTTGTACGAAATTTTCTTTAGGTGAAGTGCTGTGTATGCAGTGCTAGGGATCCGAATTAGAGATACTATGATATGTGATTGCCCAGTGCTGTTGTCGATGTTTTTATGTTAGCAAGTATGATTGATTATATGTGTGTATGTGTGTTTTTAATTAAAACTTATTGACAAATTTAGTAGTGTCTAATTTCTGTCTCTCACGTAGAGCAACTGATTCAAGACATAAATCTTGATTGGTGTATAGTAGTTTACATTTTTGCTTATTACTCTTTAAAACATGCATTTTATATTCTGTATGGTTTTATATGCAAAAGACTGTCTACTACATGCAAATTAAAATAGTATTAACGCATTCATGAACTAAGAAAAAGCAGTATACAAGAGAGCAGCCTGGAGTTGATGCACATTAACCCTTTGAGTGCCAGAGGAGTGCATTGCAATGTACACCCCTCTGACACTCAGAGAGCAGTGTGCAACTCATTGTTTTGGAATGCTTTGCACACTACACTGGTATTCAAAGGGTAAACTGAAAAGATAATTGGGCAACTTTTTAGTGTAAAATGTCTACACTGTAATAAAGAGGCACTCACCTGAAAACTACTTTTGTGATTTTTAAAATGCATTCAAATGGTGCACGTCATTGCAAGTTTGATTGGGTGTGCTTTGCACCTCAGGGACCCACTGGACCGATGCAGTGATTCTTCACTAGAGTGGGAAGGGGGTGAAGCCACCCCTAATGTGCTACCTGTGGACGATCCTCACCCCCCCCCCCCTGCCACCACATGGTGAGGCAGACGAACCAGAAACTGTTATAATTTTATTTATGTACTAGAAAATGCTTCCCTGCGATTGGGCACTGTGCACGTCAGGGACCCGCTGGTGGACCGACGGAATGGTACCTTTCTCTGCAGAGATTTTTCACAGAATTTGACGGGGCATGGGGGGACTTTAGCCACTCCCTGTGAAAATCACAGCCCCTGATTCACTGCGCTCAGCCAATCTCCACCCTGGGGCAGGACAGACAGAGAACCAGAAATCAATCAATCTCTCTCTCTCTCTCTCTCTGTCTCTCTCTCTCACACACACACACACACACACATATACATATTATTATCCATGGGATTAGTATGGGCACAATAATTAAAATGCACTACATCAGTTAAGGTTTTAATAAGATGGTGGTAGGGCTGAAGCTTAAAGGATTCATTAGAGCATCATCTTCAGAATCTTCTGTTCTGCGGCCATGCCGTTCAAGGGAACATCAAAATATAAAAGTATACTGATGCCAAACAGCCTGGGGCTACTATACCTTATCAATCAAATGATAGCATCTCTGTTTAAACATCCACTGATACAACAACAAGCACATTTTTATAATAACCATAAAAATAACAATATTAATATTATTAAAGGGGTAATGCTTAATATGTAAAAATATATAGTAGGGGTTATCCTTTTGAATAAAACAAGTGTACTCCCATTGCTGAAAGGTGTTTTGTTCAAACGTTATTACAGCTCAAACTTGACATTTTTTTAGGTGCAATATCACAGTGGCCTGAAATTGTACAGTGACACTGTTGCTACATCATCCTATGGCCAGCTCTGGTCAGTTGACCGTTAATCTCCATAGGATGGTGTAGCAACAGCACCACTGTACAATTTCAGGCCACTGTGATACTGCACCTACAAAAATGAAAGTTGGAGCTGTAATAACTTTTGAGCAAAACAGGGGGAGTACCCTTGTTTTACTCAGGGGGATAAACCCTACAACATTATTTTATTTTACATTTTAAGTATTACCATCACATTTAAATTGGGTAGTGTCATCTAGCAAGCAAGCAGATTGGAGCTGGTTGACTGATGTATCCCCTGTGTTTTCCTGTTCAGTTACGTGCCCCAGTTCTTATAGTCCCAGGCCTCATGGTGAAATTCACCAAGGTGCCCTCCATCATTATGGGGCACCATCCCTTATGCAGCCATGGGGCCCATTCATATTTTATTGACAAAACTAGTCTTTGAGTTATTTAGCTTTATAGAGTACAGTAATAAAGACATGCTCTGCATTACCTCCCCAATCACAGACACTTTACCTTTCATTGCTAGGGAAGGTATATAGAACATTGCTATATAGTGGTATTGAGTGGGGGAGGTACTACAAGTCCAAGACAGAAAGTGTCTATATTACATGCCTTAATTAGCATAATATTCAAATAACTCTGCCAGTTTTTATTTAGAAAATTAGTTTATCACAATATATAAATGATTTTGGAAGCTGTTTCAAAATTACCAAAGTTGATCTTTAGGAGAAAGTGGACCAACCTGTCACCAGGCGTCATTTGTTTTGCAGATAATTAAATCCAGTGTATGTTCTATGACTTTTTCTGTAAAATAGTTTTGGAGAACTTTGAAAAGATAGTAATGTCTCATTATAAATTAAGGTTGGGTCATTCCTTATACTTTGTAATAACGATCAGCACCATTGCCAGTGTTCTAATCTGTGTAATTATATTATAAAGTTACCCCCTCCTGCCCCTTTTACAGACTTGGCTCTTCTTTCCTTATAGCAGAAAGATGGTCCGGACCGATGTTGATGAGGGAAAATATTATATTGGCATAAGGAAAAACCGGCCCTCCTTCATGAAGGGGACAGGGTTTCTATTATACTGACAGCCACAATATTGTTCCTCGTTGCACAATACACAGATTGGAACATTGGCAACTGATATTACAAAGTATAAGAAACTAGTTTAAAAGCCCATGTACACGGGCCAAGGTCCGGGTAATGTTAACCCTTTGAGTGCCAGAGGGGTACTCAACGCGTTGCTTTGCAAAGCGTTGCGTATCCCTCTGGCACTCAAACGGTTAAGAGGCTGCTACCTCACTGCTCCACGCGATGCAGTCTTGCGTCGCCTCACTCACGTGATGCAATCATACGTAGTAGCGACTGGCCGAACGTGCGCAGTCTTTACTGCGCATGACTGCATAGTGACAAACATCCTTGCTCTATTTTATGCTAATTCTGTGCATCCTATATAATAATTCGCTAGGATGTTTGTCAGAAACCATCATGCGCAGTAGAGACTGCCCAAACACACAGAATGCTGGGAGGTCTGTGCTGGGAGCATTCTGTGCTTTCAGGCAGTCTTTACAGTGCATGACTGCGTCAGCGGCAGGATGCACAGCAGGTCCGGCTTCTTAACCCTTTGAGTGCCAGAGGGGCACGCAGTGCGTTGCTTACCCCTTTGGCACTCAAACGGTTAACATCACCCGGACCTTGGCCTGTGTAGACGGGCTTTTACACTAGTATTTGCTAATTGGCTGTTTGGGGCTGAACTTCTCTCCTTGTATTATTAGAAGTGCCCTCAGTGTGTGTGCTCCATCATAGCACAGTGTGTGCTCCATTCATAGCACACTGTATGGTAATCGTGTCCCAGCTCAGAAACAAATCAGCATAAACTGCAGCACTATGCCACCAGCAAGTAAAAGTTAATTTCTCATACTCTCAGATACAAATGGATAGTACAGTATATAGAATTTTTTTAAATTCTTTTAGAATCTACTACATTATCGTAAGACTACAGGTCCTCTTTAATCCTTTAACGGGACAGTAATGTCCCATAAAAAATGTATTTTGTAGTGTTAAAAAAAAAAATAAATAAATAAATAAATATCATATGGCACAAATCCTATCTCTCAAACCTTTATGGTTTGAGACATATTCATATGTAAAGTTTCCCTTCTCCTGATGTCAGCTGTAAAGTTGACAGCAGGAGATCCAAGTCGATCGATATGAGGAGGCTCTTCAGCAGAGCCGCAATAGTGATACTGGAAAATAATTACTTAATTGGAATGGTCTACAAAGTGTGCTTGCAAACCAGTCACACTTTCTAGACCTTTCCAGTGAAGTAATTATTTTCCAGTGTCGTCGTTTTGGCTCTGCTGAAGAGCCGCTGGCTGGTCTTAGGACTGGTATCTCCTGCTGTCAGCTAGATGCTAATGTAGGAGAAGGGGAGGGGGGAAATTTACATACAAATATCTCTCAAACCATAACGGTTTGAGAGATGGGGTTTGTGGCATTGAGTTTTTTTTTTACCCTCTATAAATATTTTTTATGGGACATTACTGTCCCTTTAATCCTCTAAAGACTAAGGTAGTGGGCAAACTCTCCGACTCTTAAAGTGTTGCATTCTAGACTTTGATTAGATGACAGAAGTTATTTGTTAATCCAACGGTGATTCTTTCTTCTAGCTTCTGTAAACGAAAGAAGGCAACTGTAGCATTCATTTCCAGAAAAAGGGAACTACAGCCCTGAGATGAGGTGTGTTACTTCTAAGGATTGTTCTACCATTCTACACAGGTATATCATTTTATATTCATTTAAATGCATCTTAATCTCTGGTGTTTGTGGTAAGTATGAATCCCATGGATTACTTATGGCCTACTCACCCCATGCTGTGTGTCCTTTTTCCAGCAAGTTCTGCAGTAGTGAACACAAAAGAGTTAATTGAGGAAATAGTATAAAGCAGCTTTTTGCCATAGTGTTTTATGATTGGTGAAATTCTGTGTTATCAACTCCGCTCACAAGACCCTATATTGCCAGCGGAGTTGATAACACAGCATTGCGATATCAGTTATAGTAACCAGGAGTGTATATGCTATATTCAGCATTGGAATCTATCATTGCTGGATGCCATTTGTTTCATCTTACATCCAAGGCTGCTAAGAATCCCTGCCCGCTATACAGCTGAGGACTTTCAAGCCCAGTGCAGATAAAGTACGGACAGTAAGAAGACGGGAGAGGTACAATTAATTATAATCTCTGACCAGTTATAGGTCATACATCAAAGGAGAAATATATATTAACAAACTCCATCACGGACTTTGATAGTCTGTTTATCCTCTGCCCACGATCCTGTCCTACATACTTGGCCATTACCTCAAACACATCTAGAGCTGCATAATAGACGGGAGGGAACCTATATTATTATCCGATTCCAAGACTCGAATTATCATTTACACTAACTGGACCCACAATCGATACAGTATTTGTCTTAATCGCATATATGGAGGACTGTGTACACTTTTTTTTTTAGCTCGAATTTTATACCACTGAGATTTTTTTATACTGATTTTTTATCGGTGATATCACTGTTTGTATTTGTATACTTAGATTGGGCACAATTTATATTAGCTCAGATATATATACATTGTATTTTATGTTTAATATATTATTATTATTTATTTATTTATTTTTTTTAAGTAATTTAGGTTGAAAAAAGACTTGCGTCCATCTAGTTCAACCTTTTCCTATTCCTGTTTACCATCGTTGATCCAAAAGAAGGCAAAAAAACCCCCTCAATTAGCAATTTAAAATTCTGCCTTGAAGGGGGGGGAATTCCTTCTTGATTCCAAATGGCAATCGGATTCCTCCCTGGATCAACAAGCCCCAACTAAATATTCATCCCAATACTAATGTACATAGCCCTCTATGTTATGCTGTTTTAAATAAGTATCCAGGTGTGAGAAACAAAGCCAAATCCATGTTTTTGGCCCCATTTCCCTAGCCATGAATTAAAATCTCTTATTCGCTGCATCCTACCATCATCTTCCTTATACACTGGCTGAACCTCTCCTCTCCTCTTCAGTGTAGAACACATGAGATTGGTCTCTATTTTCCTTGCATGACACTTTAACCCTTTCAGTCAGATAAGTACTTTTAACTTAAGATAAAAAGTATTTATATAATCTTCTTTTATTGTCCTTTAATATATTTTAAGAGATCTTCTTGCTTTGTCTGTGCGTAACGGAGACATAGGAAAGCTACCAAGGTTTTTGTCCCTTTTGACCTAACAGCTATAGCCCATTGATTCTCATGCCAAATTGGTCCTCCTCTGGTACTTTGTTCTTCTTGCTCTGTGGCCTTCACATGGCTCCCTGGCCCTGTTATAACACACAGGAGCCTGCATGGGTGAATACCACAATTTCCTTTGTGAGTTCTATATCTATCACTGATCAAGGTATTCGAGAATCTTGGGATTGACTTGTCTCCCCCCCCCCCCCCAAAAAAAAAAAAAAAAAAAGTTTTGCAGCCATTTCACAGAGGGAAACTTTCCCATGGTAGGGGACTCCTCTGTTGAGGAATGGGACTCTGATGAGGACTATTTGTATTTCCTTTGTGATTTGGGATTATTTTGAGGAAGATCCTAGTTCTCCCACTGAGAATCTCTTCCAAGTTGATCTGGAAACTCTGAATGTCCCTGAGGCCTCAGATTCCAGTTCTTCTTCCCCTCATATTTTTTTAGTCACAAAAAGGATGCTGCCTTTTTGCCTCTTCATCACTCATTAGATCAGGTACTCCTGGTTGAATGGAAGATGCCTGACAAAGAGACTATTTCTTCCCAAATGTATCTGTCTTTGTTGTATCCCTTTTCTGCAGATGCTTTAGCACAGTGGGCTACCCTCCCCCACCACATTCTCTTGCTTTTCCTAGAATACAGCCTTTCCACTTGCAGATGCGGTGACACTTAAAGTGGATCTATCACATATAGATATCTAATGCTCATTAGATAGAGCATTTAGCGAAAAAGTTTAATATGTTAGTCATTTTTGAAAAAACCCGTTATCTATGCAAAAATTCCGCTTGCTGCCACGGCAAGCTGCTTGCCGCACAGAGGCTGCTCCCATCCCATTACCAGCATCCTCCAATGATGGAGGATGTCTGTCTCTAAGCTGGAGAGATCTCATTGGCTAGATATTGATCTCTGCCAACGATATCGCTACAGCTTACAGAAAGAAAGCCTTCGTCATTGGAGGATGCTGGGTAGTGGGACGGGAGCAGAGGCAGTGCTGCAAGCCGGAAGTAGGCTGCTGGGCACGTTTTAAACTTGAATTTTTGCACAGATAGCTTTTTTTTTATTTATTTATTTTTTTTAATTTAAATGACTAACATATTAAACTTTTTCGCTAAATACTCTATCTAATGAGCATTAGATATCTATATGTGATAGATCCACTTTAAGGACCTATTGGATAAGAAAAATATTCTCTTTTGAAGACAAAATTTGTGGCTTCTGGTGCTGTCTTATGTCCCACCTGGCAAGGGCCATGGCTGTTTGTGGGGGATCAGCTTTTGGAGGCTGTCCATGCTTGGACATGCATAAGGAATCATAATGGCATCAGATTTACTGGGAAGACCTTGGCTTTTCTTGTTATTGTGTATCTTACTTTGTGGCTGAAGATCTGGTCTTCTGTCCAATCTTGCAAAAAGTCCTTGTGCCCTTCTGTTCATGGGAAAGAAGTTGTGTGACCTGGAACTGGAGTTGGCTTTTAGTTGTGCAACTGTATCGGTTCCCCAGAGATGATCAGTAGTCAGTACAGTATAGTAAATTACAATTTATTAAACAACAGTAAGGTAGCAGACAGAGGAAAATAGCAGGTACAAGCAAAGAGTCACAGCCAGCAAGTGCTACTACCAGAAATAGTAAACTGCCACGGAGGGCCACTCTACTAGAGACTAGGCCAAAGCCACTGGTAGTCTCTGCTAGAACCAGGAGCTGGAACAGGAACCGAAACTCAGTCTTGATTTGAGGTAGAGAGGAAATCTGACTCACGCCTGCAATCAGAATGGAGAGTATCTTTGACTCACGCCTGCAGTCAGTATAAGGAAGTGATACTTGACTCATGCCTACAGTAAGTCTCAAAGCTAGTCTGCCGGAGCCCCAGGCCTGCACCAGATAGGGTGTCTGCCAGGTACAGGGAAACCCAAAAGGACAGTCTCACAGAGCCACAGGTCCTCACCAGAGAGGGTAGTCAGACAAGCCAGGTCATACACAGTTCAGGTAGTCAGCCAGAGCCACAGGTCTGCACCAGATTGGTTGTCCACTATATGGACAAGACAAAGGAATAATCAGACAGAGCCACAGGTCAGCACCAGATTGGATGGAAGAACTGCTTAGAACAACAACGCAAGGGCAACTGAGTCAGAACTCAGTTACCCTTTTGTACCTAACTACAGGAAGTGGACAGGAGGAGTCACTCAGGAAATGCCATAAATGATTGCGTCATTGTGCTGCTTCGTGCCCGCAGATGACGCATCTGGAAGCCTAGCGACATTTCCCACCATAGCTGCGTCACACCCGCGAACTCCCATTCATATATGACGCATCTCAGCGATGTGTCCAGACTCAGTGTCACTCCTGCAACATTACCATCCTGCTAGAGGCCATGGGTGCTTCCTAACTCCACCAACAGCATTCAAACCAGGTCCCAGGAAAGACACCTTGAACGTTGCTGAAGCGGCAAAGTGGAGGATAGTACTTCAGCGTCTCCGAGAGCGTGGCACAGGAATCTATTCCAACCTCTTAATAATTCCTAGAACACACAATGGATTCCGTTGTGTTCTGTTCTTGAAGCTCCTCAGCTGTTGTGGTTTTATTTTTTTTCTTGCACCATGGTTCAGGATGGACTCTTTGTGTTCCGTCATCGCTGCCTTGTGTCCAGGAGAGGCTTTGGACTCTCTGGACATAAAGGACACTTACCTGCATATTCCCATCTATGCAAATCATCAGTGTTTCATGCAATTTGCTTTTGTAGATCATGCTTTTTTTAGTTCATCTCCCTTCCCTTTTGGTTGGCCTCTGCGCCTCAAGGCTTTACAAAGGTCACAACAGCATTGGCAGCTCATGTCTGTTCTCTGGAGAATTCCTTGGCTCTCTACCTGGCTGATCTTTTGCTAAATGCTCCTTTAGATGAGACTTAACTTGTGCAGCTATTTTCTTGGACATAAAGTGACCTTCTCCCCCCTTTTGTTCTTAATATTTTTCAGTTGGGATATGTATTTTATGTATGGGGCAGACATTTTTCAATGTGGCTGTGATGAGCTTGAATGTCTGGCCTTTGATCTGATTGACCTGTTTGTAATTCCATGTTAACTGATTGGTCCTGAGAACCAGTGTGGGGGTTTATAAGGACATTTCAAGTGCTAGCCTGCACATGATGGCTACATCATCCTGATGAAAGAATCTCAGTATCATGAAATGTGTCGGTGGGTGTTTTTGTTTTTTTTTTTTGTTTTGTTTTGTTTTGTTTTTTTAAATAAGGTTGTTTTTAATTAAAATGAATTAAACCTACAATATTTTGTTTGGCTGAACATATATCTTTTGTATGTGGTTAGGTACTTGAAGTACTATATTAATTGCAAACAGCCATTTTTTCTTTATTCCTGGGGTCACTTGTGAGATCCAGGCTTAATTTAAGGTGACAGCGGCTTCCTGGATCAAGGCAACCATTTGCCAGGCATGTGTTTTCAGAAAAAACCCTGTACCCTTCTTTGTCATGGCTCATTCCACTATGTTGGTGGATGCGTCTTGGTACTACAAGAACCAAGCCTCTGCTGAACAGCTGTGTAAGAAGGTGATGATTTCTTGTATTCAAACATTTGTCAAACACTAACGTGTCAGTGTGCTGGTTTGGCTGAAGACAGATTTGGTTGGCAGGTCCTACAGGCAATTGTGCTTGCGTACGTGTCCTCCTTAGTTTTATTTTTGCCAGTAACAGGTTGATTTTCTCTTCCTTGGTTTGCATTTTTAGTTTCCGTTGACACCTGAGGATCGTATTGTACCAGTTCACCTCTGTTGAAACTGGTCTGTGTTTTTGAGTGTTTTGTCCTACTTTGAATCTTGGTGGATGGCTTTGGTATATCCCCATGGTTTTTGTGTTTGACATAGGATAAAAGAGAAAAGGGGATTCTTGTGTACTTAATTCAAAATTATTTTCACTTTGTCCATATGAAATATAGGACCTCCCTTTCATAGAAAAAACACCTATTTGAGCCACAGATGTGTGTGTGCGAGGGGATTCTCTAGGGGATTGCATTTTGCTTGTTTTCTTTGGTCTTTGCTAGACTGGATTAGACTAGTGGGCTAAAGTGAAGCAGGGGGAGAGTCTCTGGCTCTAAGAGCCTTTTAAGGCAAGTTCCTTGCCCTTCTTACAAGGGGATACTTTACCCAGTGGTTCTATGGACTGAGAAAATTATTTAAAGTGAAAATATCATGTACATATAATTCACCCTTAATTATTTGTCAGTATACTGGTAATCATGGAAATAGTGTCATAACATACCAGCATTATTTTCAATCATAACTTTGTATGGGTCTTAAATCAAAATGACAGTGAAGACATCTTGGCGAAGTGGGATCTGTACGCCTGCGCTGCCTGTCCCTGCCTGTACCTCACAGTTACAGTGCAACTCCCTCTTTTGCAAATAGCCTGTGAGTGATGAGGGAGGGACTGGGAGAACAGGCGCACAGATCCCAATTTGCCAAGATGTCTGTGCTGTTGTGTTGATGTAGGTCCTATACGAAGTTATGATTGCAAATAATGATGGCACAACAAATGTTATGGCACTATTTCCATGATTACCAGTATACTAACGGTTCATTGAGGTTGAACTATATGTACGTGATCGTTCCGCTTTAAAGATTAAGTACACAAAAATCCCTTTATAATGGCGACTAAGAAACAAATATTGTGACGAGCACCCATCGAGAACGAACAAAATAAAATGTTTCATCCTTAGGCATAGTGGCCTCTCTGTGGTGCTACAAGTCACATTTTTCACTCCCATGTGCCATTGCAGAGAGGAAATTTCCATATTCACATCAGACTGGTCCAGCTCCGACATGTCAGGCAGATCCTCTCTGCACGAGAGAGACAGCAAAACCACAGACGTATGTTTCGGCCTATATGGGCCTCGTCGGTGTGGTGCAGCTGATTCTTTCTAGGCATATGGAGAGCAAGGGCCCATGCCTGGGATCCCATTCCACTTAGGGAGACTAAGAAACAAATATAGTGACGAGCACCCATCGAGAACTTTATCTTGTTCGTTCTCAGTGGGTACTCATCACAATATTTGTTTCTTAGACTCCGTTGCCATTATAAGGGGGACTAGGAACACCATGTAAATTTAACTAACTGAAATTGCAAGGTACAGTGTGACCAATACCAAAAAAGTTTTTCAAATACATAAATAGCATTGGACCTCTCAAAAAAATTGTATGGGTGCGTTGAGAGGATAAGGAAAAAGGGTGATGTTCTCAACACTTTCTTTACCACGTTATGTACCAGGGAAAAATAAATGGTAGAATTTCCATATATATGTATATTCATATGTGTATGTATATTTAATAACATGTAATATATAATGTTTCTCAATTTGTGTAAATATGCAACCCTCTACCGAAAACTGTCCAGGACATACTTGAAAACAAGAGAAATCTCAATGTATTCTTCCTGGTAAAACATTTTCTAAATAAATAAATAAGTAGAAGAGCCTCTATAAGTAACAAATAAAACTACCTATATCAGCTATTGGGTTAAAGTGGAACTCTCACCTCCAACAAACTTATTGCTATTTAAATTGTGATGTGCAATGAGGCTTCAATCAGTTGATCCCACTTAATTTTTTTTTTTGTTAATCATTATGGGCATGGAGATGTTCGATTTTATAAAGAATTACCTTCTGAAGAAACAGGCGATCGCTGCAGTACAGTTCAGCACCATAGGGCTCTTTGTCCCCTCCCCTCTTGTGCCTCCCAAATAATTATGTGATGAGCAGATGTCTCTGGGGCTGTCTTTACATCGGTAAGTGGACTGGCATTTGTAATATAGTGAGAGAGCATGGAATAGCTCTCACTTTGCCTCTATTACCTGGAAACGCATTGGGGAGAGGGCACCAGGTGACATTATTGATTATTTGGGGCGCACAGTGGGTGGAGGAGGGGTCGAGGCACAAGAGGGAGGGTTATAGAGCCCTAAGGCACTGAGCTGTACCACAGCGATCGTGCCTGTTATGACAGAAGGCAATTCTTTATAATCTAATATCTCTGTGGTACTGATTGAAGCTTCATTGCACAACACAGTTTAAATAGCAATAACTTTCTTGGAAATGAGAGTTACACTTTAACACAAGATGAGGACGTGGGGAGGCCTGATGAAATTAAGACTGACAAAGCTCCTGGTCCTGATGAAATACAGTAATGTGCTAAAGTTTTAGGCAGGTGTGAAAAAATACTGTAAAGTAAGAATGCTTTCAAAAATAGACATGTGAATAGTTTATTTTTATCAATTAACAAAATGCATAATGCGGGAACAGAATAAAAATCTAAATCAAATCAATATTTGGTGTGACCATCCTTTGCCTTCAAAACAGCTTCAATTCTTGTAGGTACACTTGCACAAAGTCAGGGATTTTGTAGGCATATAGTCAGGTGTATGATCAAACAATTATACCAAACAGGTGCTAATGATCATCAGTTTAATATATAGGTGGAAACACAATCATTAACTGAAACAGAAACAGTTGTGTAGGAGGAATAAAACTGGGTGAGGAACAGTCAGACACAGCTAACAAGGTGAGGTTGCTGAAGACAGCTTAATGTTAAGACTGAGCACAGCAACACGACACAAGGTAGTTATACTGCATCACTAAGGTCTTTCCCAGGCAGACATTTCAAGGCAGACAGGGGTTTTAAGCTCTTTTGAAGAAGCACAAAGAAAGGCCAATGTTGAGAACCGTAGACACAGTGGTCGGCCAAGGAAACCTAGTGCACCAGATGTAAGATCCATCTTGCTTACTTCCCTTCCCTTGCATGGTGGTTCTTTGCAGGTTTGGGGCTGCGTTTCGGCAAATGAAATTGGGAATTTGGACAGAATTAATGGTCTCCTTAATGCGGAGAAGTACAGGCAGATACTTATCCATTATGCAATACTATCAGGGAGGTATCTCATTGGCCCCAAGTTTTATTCTGCAGCATGACAACAACTTCAGATATACAGCCAAAGTCATTAAGAACTATCTTCAGCATAAAGAAAAAGAGCAAGGAGTTCTGGAAATGATGGTATGTCCCCCACAGAGCCCTGATCTCAACATCATAGAGTCTGTCTGGGATTACATGAAGAGAGAGAAGCAACTGAGGCTGCCTAAATCCACAGAAGAACTGTGGTTAGCTCTCCAAGATGCTTGGAACAACCTACCTGCTGAGTTCCTTAACAAACTGTGTGCAAGTGTACCTAGAAGAATTGATGCTGTTTTGAAGGCAAAGGGTGGTCACACCAAATATGGATTTGATTATTTTTCTTCTGTTCACTCACTTTGCATTTTATTAATTGATTAAAAATACATTATTAACATGTCTATATTGAAGAAAATATTTAAAAGCATTTTTTCACACCTGCCTAACAGTTTTGCACATTACTGTACATCCAAGGGTTCTTCAGGAACTCTGTTAAGTGTTAGCAAGACCACTCTTTACGCTTTAAATACTCTCTCACCACAGGCTGAGTGCCACAGGAGTGGAGTAAAGCCAATATAGTGCCCTTATTTAAAGGGGAACTATCACCTCCTATAAATTGATGCTTATTTCCGTCTTTGTCCAGGTTGGATGTGTTTTATTTATTTATTTTTATTTTGGCAATTTTCTTATTTTATGGAGAAATAAGCTTCTAAAGTGTTACCGGATTATGTCATACTAGTTTAAAGGCCCGTGTACATGGGCCAAGGTCTGGGTGATGTTAAGAGGCTGGTCCTGCTCTGTGTCCTGCCACCGAAGCAGTCATGCACTGTAGAGACTACCTGAAAGCACAGAATGCTCCCAGCATTCCTACACCTCCCAGCATTCTGTGCGATCGGACAGTCTCTATATGTCTGAGTAATTTTGCTTCAACTTGTGAAAGTATAGGGAGTATGAAAATAATATATATTAAGCATGAGATGGTTTCCTTCATGACCACTAGATGGAGCAAAGGGACAAGGTTTTGGGTTCGCCAGTATAGTGATATACTTGATGTAGCCAAAAAAAGGCATGCATCTATCAAGTTCAACCCATGCCAGAATATTAGAACTAGGAGCACCACAAATCTTTAGTATCGAGGGAGTTATTATATATAACTGCGGGAATGTGCTTGGGCAATTATAACATATAATAATGTACATGAAAAGAAAAAGGAGAAACCCCATAACTTAGCACCAGACCCTCCCTACCCAACAGTTCAGATTGATGACCACAATTTGATGAGACAATTGAGGAGCTTTTGAAAATCTGTTGTTTTTGTTTTATAAGTTCAGTCTTTATTGATCATTTATTAAAACCACACCTGCTTTAAAATCTCTTTATAATAAAAGCAGCCAATTTTGGTTACTATTGATACTAGAAAACCTAATGGCTCATACTGAGAACTTGCATTATAACTAAAGGAACTTCGTTTGATCACAACAGTTTTTGTGTCAAAACGTCTATAGTTGGAAGAGATTAACTCTCTTGTAGTTAGATTTAGAAGGTAGGAGTTGGGCTGTTAATAAAACCCAAGTTGCTTCACAGTGTGATGGAGTCGCTTAAATGCTGAACCAAGGGTGCTTGAGTTCTTTATTATAAAGCGCTGTTAAAGGGATAGTAATACTTCATTTTAACTTTATTTTATTTTGTAGGCATTAAAAAAACATGAAGAATGATATAAGTCTTATCTCTGAAACCTTTATGGTTTAAGAGATATTCACAAACAAAGTATCCCCCCCCTGTTCAGCCAGATAAGAAGGGAGATGCCCAGATAGACTGCAGAGAGGGACAATCTTCAATTAAGATAATGGAAAAAGCTGAAAAACTTGTCAAGGGGGGAAGGGCTTTCATTGTTTTCATACAAAGAAAATTGTCCCCTTCTGTTATCTGTACTGTCATACAACCAGACTCACATCTGAGAAGAGATGGCTTACACTAGGTAAAAGGGGCGGGGAGGGGAACTTTGCTTGTGAATATCTCATAAACCATAAAGGTTTCAGAGATAAGACTTATATCATTCTTCATGTTTTTTTAATGCCTACAAAATAAAATAAAGTTAAAACGAAGTGTTACTATCCCTTTAAGCTGTGTTGATTCTGTTGTTATTTTGACTGTGTTAAATTTATAATACAACAAAGTCACTTATATTGACAATCATGCACGCTTGAGTTCTTTATCATAAGACACTCTCCAGCTCCTTTTGCTTTATCATATCCCTGGTTTGCTCATTTTGTTAGACAGTCACATTTAGGTTATTACTTGTAACATATACTCCAATGACACACCCCTGTTAATCCAGGGGGTCCAAAACACCCCCCAAAACTGTTCAAGCAATTTCCAGTTAAGCCTCAATAGTATAATACAACTGATTCTGGATTCTAGAAGGCAGTTTTTGCATTTTAATGGATCAGCATACTGTCTGCTTTAAAACGAACTGTTATAATTCTCAATATTATTCTGAGCTAGAAAGGTAGCCATTATGTTTCTGAAAGCAGCTACAGTATCTGCAAACATGGCATCCCTATCTGTGTTAATAAAAGGAGAAGGCTGGCATTGTTCCAGATCCCCCGTCTCCACCACACACACCCATGGGCGGACAGACACACCCAGGGGCAGAAGTAAGGAGGAGATATTCATGTCTCTTCTATACTGCCTGTCTGAAACATACAAAAGAGCGTGATTTTCACAGGAGTGGACAGGCTCTGAAGGCCCCTGCCTACTCCTGTGAAAATCTCTGCAAGGAGTTTGCCCTCCCTCAACACCTGGCTGAAAAAATAAAAAAAAAACATGGCTGCCTCATACAAAGCATCTGTGCACCGATCAGCCTGTCTGTGCTCTGGAGGCAGAGAAGTGCGGGACAGAGCAGGAGCAGCTGAAGTTCTGCACCATTGCCCTGTCTGTCATGCAGAGGAGGACACAGCTGCAGAGAGGAAGATGGATGAAAATAAGGAGCTCAGCTCTAGAACGAATGTGTTGCGATGGATTTCATACCATAGCCTACATGCCACCTCATCATGAAGCCTTTTATATTGAGAGACTTAATGAATCTTCTTATGTACATATAGTATTTGTGAGCACCCACCATGTTTTCACTCTCTTTTATCCTTAACCTTTTCAGTGACACACAGGTATCCAAAACATTGCAGTTGATACCTCTGCCACTCAAAAGCTTCACAACAGGCAATGTACATGTCACCAATTCTGTATGTACATAAACCCATTCATTAACTCTCCCAATATAAAACTGTTTATAATCAAGGTGCCATTTATTCTATGCTACAACCCCTACCTCCAACCTTAAAACAGACCCCTCACTTATGGAATACTGAGTCTGTTGCTCTATCATTCTAAGAAGCACACCTATGGAACACATTGAATTTAATAGTAGTGTGTATGCCACTCAGAGGCTTACATACATCTGAAATTAAATGTTTCGCACTACAAAAATAAGCATTCTGAAACACCATCCTCAATCACTACACCATTATGATACCCATAATCCTCCAGTGTATGGTGCTTCGGCCCATGTCAGCTCAACAACAGTCGCTACACACTGGGGCGTCTATTTAATTCTTTCACTGGCAGTCGACTGTGTAACATTTTGCTATGCAATGCCTTCACTACCCCCTCTGCCACTGAAAATGTTAAATCCCTTATGCCTCCATTCTCTTTCTGTACATTAGCCCCAGACACTCTGGTTTTTGTTGGTAATTCTACTGAAACTTTGCTCCTTCCCAGTTCATCCTACTCCCTACTGTCTTCTCCTCCTTCTCCAGCCTATTCCTGAAACATTTTTTTTACATTTTGTAATTCCCGCCCCCTACTCACGATTAAGCCCTGACAATTTTTAACACGTTTGCGTCACTTATCTCCCCCAGCGCCACCACAGCACTTGCCCTCTCTGGGAAGTCCACCACAAAAAGTTCCCAGGTACGCTATTAATATCTGCCAAATGCATGTGTTTCTGCAGCTTCCTTTTGGGTTCACATGGGACCCTGCCACAAGGTGTCTGTTCTTCTTACTACTCTCACCTATATAATCCTCCTCCAGCATAAAGGTAGGATAATACTGAAAATTGTAAGCATGTGGAAGGTTTCATACAGAAGCTGTTCCATCTCCAAAAGGGATTAACACATACATGTTAATGAAACAAGGCGTTAACTATCAGTTATAGCAAACAAGGAGTTTAAACATACACAACACGACAAAGGAATTAAAATATGATTATAATGTAAATATCTGCATGTAATTTGTGTGTGTGTTAATTCTGTGCTCAACCTCCATTTTAAACCCATGCAATCTGAAAATGCAAGTGTTAATCCCTTTACAGACAGAACTGCATTAACCACTACCTTGTCTATAACATGTTTCTGTCAAACCTTTGTTTACTGTACTTTTTGGAGAAAAATGTAATTTCCTGTGTACTGTAACAATACTGGGTATTTATATACTGCTAAAGATGTTTCCCATTCTTTATGATTACTCTAAGTGTTATACATAGCCAAATATGTTCGCCTCTCTCTAACATAAACTTGGGTGCTAATTGCTACTGATAATGATGTTCTTTGCTCTGTATAATGACCCTAGGTGTTCATATACTTGTAGCGATGCTCAACACTCAGTGTAACCCACCTCAGCTCCAGTGTCAGTTTCACACAGTGCAGCCGCTTCCTCCGATACTGCTTCTCACCATAGCTACTCACAATGCCCTTACCTGTACCTGCTGGGTATTTTTCACCTACATTTTACATTGCTAAATACAACGCTAAAACAACAAAAAAAAAAAAACATGACAGGCAAAGCTGTCCTAAACATACTAGCAAAAGGGGCACCACGTTGCCCATGGTGATTAAATCCTTCGAGTACTTTAGGGGTATTGATCACAATAATTCACAATATTTTGCCTCTGTTTCCGGCACTGAAATGGTTAAATGTTTGAGACTCGGAGAGAGATCCATGCAGTGCAATGTGTTTGATACCTATTTGCCACTGAAGGAAAAGAACACCTTGCCCATTTTCTTTGTTTTCATTAAACCCCTACAGTGGCAAAGAGGTATCCAGCACATTCCACTGAATGGATACCTTTTTCCCTGTCAAACACTGAACCCTTTCACTGGTGTAAACCTACATAAACCATTGTCCACCAATGCGTTAAATATCCCTGAAGCACTCAAAGGACTTAGGGCTTGATCCAAATGTTGGAGACGGCTGTTTTTTTCTGCCAACAGCATTTTTTCCAGCACAGTAAGCAATGCAAATGTCCTGTGCTATGAAAAAATACCGGCAAAAAAAGAGAGCTGTCGTGTGATAAAGTTAAGAGGTGTTTTCATCCATAGAAAATGATGCAAACACCATAAATATCAATTCTAATGTCTGCGTTAGCCATGAAAACCCGATAAGGGAAAGTTAGCACCAACTATTTTTTTTTTTTTTTTTTTTTTTTTTTTTTTAACTTTAGTCCCTTATCTCCTGTTTAAACAGCCGACGCAGAAACTTGAATTAAAAAAAACCTAAGTCCTCAATGGATGTATTGATATGGGGCTCTAGGCCCCATATCAGTACATCCAAAGTATGAAAAATATGTCAGACGTAAGTAGAATTAACCCTGTGAGTTCCAGTGGGGTATAATTACCCTGCCGACATTCATAGGGTTAACCCGACTAAGTTAAAAATACATCGCATTACAAGTAACACCATTAATCCTGATGTCCAGCGGAGTCCTCAGCTTCCTGGTCCTCTTCTGTCCTCTTCAGTCTTCTTTTCTCTCTTTTATTCCTTATTCTCTTCTGTCTTCTCCTTCTTCCTGTAAAACAAAGCAATATAAGTATTACAAAGCATTAACATTATATAATTTAACCCCATTGCAAAGCAATCCGTTGCGTACCTAAACTGGCACTCAAAGGGTTACCATTCATTGTGCTGTGAGTTTTCAACAATATAAATGCCTCCATGTATTGTCCCAATGTGTAAAAAAAAAAAAAAAAAAAAAAAAATATATATATATATATATATATATATATATATATATATATATATATATATATATATATATATAAATCTCTGGAAATGGGCACTCCGATACTTTTATACTTAGTATTAACATGCATTGGTGCTATGTCCATTTAAATTTATACTGTAGTTGTGGTAAAAACTTAAACTAGCTCGGATTAAAGCACTCACAGGACTTCCAAAGTTTTAAAAAAAGATGAGGTTTTTTATTTAGTCTTCAACGTTTCGGCTCATACATGAGCCTTTCTCAAGACAACCCAACTAGTGAACATATCAGACTTAAATACTCAAACCTAATTGGGATCGCCGTGTTGAGTCAATTAACACACCTATTCGCTCTTCAATCAGGTCTCATTACTTTGAAGCCGTCGGCGTGAGTAATTGGCAAACACCACACAGCTGTGCATACTTCAAACAATTAGTGCTCAACACTCCCGTCCCAAATTAACCCTAAAGTGCTTGAAAAACTATATATGCAGAATTCAATGTGTGAATCACACTCTCCATTCGGACCAGTACATGTTAAATAAAATCTAAATTAACATGGATACAACTATTTGAAGAACTCCGAAAAAGTTTGTGTTATAGCAAGGTAACGTACGTCCCCAGAATGAAAGAAAAACTCGCAATGTTACAGTAGAACAAAGAGTTCATGCTTGGGCATTTGAAAAGTATGCCCTTATATGGTAATAGTTGTGCGTGTAATTCGCTGTGCTGGACATCTGGTATAAAAATTAGTTCATAATCTGTGTTAGTGCCCATATACACATAACTTATGATATGGTAGGTTGCTTAGTTCACCATGTGTCTCCCGTGTTGTCCGAGTAGTCGAGACCAAATCTGATTCACAACCGAGCAGGTCTGCCACATTTAGGGTTGCTTGTCCACAATGCGCTAAATGTGAGATTGTTGAGCTTCATGTGGACCGTCATGGACCATTATAATTGAAGCAGTTTTGCCCTGGCTTAACGTGTGCTGCACTTTGCAGACATCACGGAGACCTATTACAGGCATATTAGATTACGTCTCACCAATTGTGTTCTTGAAGTTTCAACCTCTGTTCTTGCCGATTTCTGGCAATTAGCAACTTGAAATTAGCGGAACCTGCATAAATGTGTCAAGACATACGTTCAATTGATGATGGAGACAATTTGATGACTGATAGATCCTGATGATATAAGTATGTGTGCCATGGCTCTACGTGTACTACTATTAGCAGATCTCACGGAGACCTGTTATGGGCACCAGTTAGATTCGATCTGTTTTCAGTCCAATATCCATGTTTAACAACAAAACCATAGAAGGAAAATAGCGTAGGTGTTCTGGTCACAGCACAAGGTTGATATTAGTATGATTCTTTAGGGGACAAAAACTTGTCTATCGCTCTTGATAATCCCGATGTTATGGAGAGTGATTGTTCCCACCGTAAATCCCATAGAACAAGGAAGGCAATATTTTTAAACGTCAATAAAACGGTACATTGTGTGATTGGTACAACAGATCATGTGTAAACAGATTAGTTTTGTAATATCTTAACTCCGTAGCAAATACTGCTATAGGAAACAATTCAATGATAATGTCTCATTGAGACCTCTAGGTGCTACCGTGTCCAAGTAGTCTATCCATTTTGCTTCTTTTTGTAAAAGTTTCTTCCCCCGATCACCCCCTCTTGTGAGTGGTGGTATCCAATCGATTATCATATATTTCAAGGAAGGTAAAGGGTGGTTAAGGTTTGCAAAATGTTGTGCTACCGGCTGTTCTTGAATTTTAGACTGTTTTTTTTATGGAACTGCTCTTGGATAAAATTGCTGATTTAATTGCAGATCGATGGTTAGCCATTCTTTCTTTAAACGTGCTCGACGTTTTGCCGACATACATTAGTCCACATGGACATAGGATTATGTAGATGACAAATTGACTGGTACAAGTCACATTGTATCTTATAGAGATGCTATGTCCTTTGTGAGGATGCTTGAAAGATCTCCCTGCAATCATGTAATTGCATGTTGTGCATGACATTTATAGCACCCTTTAGTTGGAATTACTTCGTGTCTAGAATAGGATTTGATAGGGTCCGTTTTCACAAGTAGATCCTTAATGTTTCGTCCTCTTTTGAAACAAAATCGTGGAATGGTTTTCATCGTATCTGGTAACATATTGTCTGAGGCTATGATGGGCCAGTGTTTGTATATACTTTTTTTAACTTCAGATGTGCCACTACTATATGTAGTTTGCATATTTAGTCTCTTATCCACATCCTTTTTATCCTTAATGAAACATGTAGATCTAGGGGTTTCCTTAACTTGGAGTTTCAGTTGTTCTATGATGTTTATATCATAACCTCTTTTTATGAATTTGTCTCCCATTTTGTTCAGTTCCAAGTCCAGTTCTGAATCATTACTTACTAGTCTTCGTACTCTCAGAAGCTGTGATTTGGGTAGGCTCTTTTTTAAGTGTTCTGGATGGTGACTGGCATGGTGGAGGAGATTATTTTTATCTGTGGGCATTTGATCCACAAAGTAATAGCGCATCTCTTAAAACCTTTCAGAGAATGGTTGAGCTTGATACCTTGCACCACTAGACACGAAGTAATTCCAACTAAAGGGTGCTATAAATGTCATGCACAACATGCAATTACATGATTGCAGGGAGATCTTTCAAGCATCCTCACAAAGGACATAGCATCTCTATAAGATACAATGTGACTTGTACCAGTCAATTTGTCATCTACATAATCCTATGTCCATGTGGACTAATGTATGTCGGCAAAACGTCGAGCACGTTTAAAGAAAGAATGGCTAACCATCGATCTGCAATTAAATCAGCAATTTTATCCAAGAGCAGTTCCATAAAAAAACAGTCTAAAATTCAAGAACAGCCAGTAGCACAACATTTTGCAAACCTTAACCACCCTTTACCTTCCTTGAAATATATGATAATCGATTGGATACCACCACTCACAAAAGGGAGTGATCGGGGGAAGAAACTTTTACAAAAAGAAGCAAAATGGATAGACTACTTGGACACGGTAGCACCTAGAGGTCTCAATGAGACATTATCATTGAATTGTTTCCTATAGCAGTATTTGCTACGGAGTTAAGATATTACAAAACTAACCTGTTTACACATGATCTGTTGTACCAATCACACAATGTACCGTTTTATTGACGTTTAAAAATATTGCCTTCCTTGTTCTATGGGATTTACGGTGGGAACAATCACTCTCCATAACATCGGGATTATCAAGAGCGATAGACAAGTTTTTGTCCCCTAAAGAATCATACTAATATCAACCTTGTGCTGTGACCAGAACACCTACGCTATTTTCCTTCTATGGTTTTGTTGTTAAGAGTTAAACATGGACATTGGACTGAAAACAGATCGAATCTAACTGGTGCCCATAACAGGTCTCCGTGAGATCTGCTAATAGTAGTACACGTAGAGCCATGGCACACATACTTATATCATCAGGATCTATCAGTCATCAAATTGTCTCCATCATCAATTGAACGTATGTCTTGACACATTTATGCAGGTTCCGCTAATTTCAAGTTGCTAATTGCCAGAAATCGGCAAGAACAGAGGTTGAAACTTCAAGAACACAATTGGTGAGACGTAATCTAATATGCCTGTAATAGGTCTCCGTGATGTCTGCAAAGTGCAGCACACGTTGAGCCAGGGCAAAACTGCTTCAATTATAATGGTCCATGACGGTCCACATGAAGCTCAACAATCTCACATTTAGCGCATTGTGGACAAGCAACCCTAAATGTGGCAGACCTGCTCGGTTGTGAATCAGATTTGGTGTCGACTACTCGGACAACACGGGAGACACATGGTGAACTAAGCAACCTACCATATCATAAGTTATGTGTATATGGGCACTAACACAGATTATGAACTAATCTTTATACCAGATGTCCAGCACAGCGAATTACACGCACAACTATTACCATATAAGGGCATACTTTTCAAATGCCCAAGCATAAACTCTTTGTTCTACTGTAACATTGCGAGTTTTTCTTTCATTCTGGGGACATACGTTACCTTGCTATAACACAAACTTTTTCGGAGTTTTTCAAATAGTTGTATCCATGTTAATTTAGATTTTATTTAACATGTACTGGTCCGAATGGAGAGTGTGATTCACACATTGAATTCTGCATATATAGTTTTTCAAGCACTTTAGGGTTAATTTGGGACGGGAGTGTTGAGCACTAATTGTTTGAAGTATGCACAGCTGTGTGGTGTTTGCCAATTACTCACGCCGACGGCTTCAAAGTAATGAGACCTGATTGAAGAGCGAATAGGTGTGTTAATTGACTCAACACGGCGATCCCAATTAGGTTTGGGTATTTAAGTCTGATATGTTCACTAGTTGGGTTGTCTTGAGAAAGGCTCATGTATGAGCCGAAACGTTGAAGACTAAATAAAAAACCTCATCTTTTTTTAAAACTTTGGAAGTCCTGTGAGTGCTTTAGTCCGAGCTGGTTTAAGTTTTTACCACAACTACAGTATGTATATGTATATATATATATATATATATATATATATATATATTTCACTGTCGTCCAATACAGGTCACTGGTACTCTGGGAGGCGTAAGTCCCCTTTAATAGGCAGGAACAATTATGCAAATAATCTGCAGGGGGCGGAGCCTCCCCTCTTACTTAAGCCACCTTCTGGCCAGAGCCACTCATATTGATTTGTTCCTGGTGCGCTTGCACACCAGGCAGAGAACATCTATGCTTCTTAGAGTTTTATTATTTTTATTCAAATATGGAATACCACCATTAGGAGGGTGACCATGGCTGTGAATTGCCCTGTTTAAAGTGGCTGGTGCAGCTTCCAGGGATTTTCTGTGGACCTTAAACCCTGATGAGGGGACAGCTTGTGTGGAGCAGCTCCCCTGCTGAGGAATTGCCTCTGGGTTATTCCTCCCTTATCATGGTCACCTGAAGACAGAAGTCCTGCAGGAAAGGTGAGTCATCCTTTGAGTGCTGAAGGTCCACTTGTCCCCACAGTGTCCCTTTGATGGGCTTGTATTTGGGAGTTTTCAATTCACTCCAGCACTCATAGGGTGTTTTTATTGCATTATTTTAGATTTATGCAATTTCTGTGGTATTCTCTGGGTTTTGGAGCTTAGTATATCTGTTTACTTATGTTTCTTATGTGTTTTATGCTTGTTTGGGCACTTTTGAAAGTTTTCTTAAACTTTATTAAAAATTGTGTTCTGCGCCTTTAAGCGCGGCGTTTCCCGCTCAGACGCATGGCTCCTTTACTCTCTATGGGAAATCACAGTGTGGGACATATCTCTGGAACCGCTTGTCACAGCAACTTCAGAGAGGGCTCATTTTAATGCTAGGCTCCTGCTCTATCATCCGGATGGTGTTTTATTAATGTGAGGGGTTCAGGGGGGCTTCGGGCATTGTTTGGGGTACTTGTATAGGGAAAACTACATTTCCCATGAGCGCTTGGTTCGCGCTCGTTTCTGATTGGCTGTCATGACGGCCGCCATTTTGTTGCACTTTTCCTATGCGAGTACACTACGCAGGGACCGAGCCTTCTCTCTCCTCAACTGATTAACCCTTCGCTGGCCAGATAAGTCCAATTTTAGACATTTCTGGGGTGAAACTTTAATCCTTTACACCTTTTCTGGGTGATAGAGTTATTAGTGAGGTATATTGACGCTGTGAGCATGTCTACTTCACTGGAGCTAGGGGCTAGACCCAAGTCTAAAGAGGATGGGGGGTCTGCTACCCCCATGGCGTTTTGCTCCTCTTGCCACATTGGGCTGTCTAGCGATAATGTGGGGGATCTATGCCCTAATTGTACTAGTCAGGATAGCAACCCTGGGCTTCCCAGCTATGCTATTGAGCCATCTTGGGTGAAGGAGTTTAAAGCTGCCACTAGGGATCTCAGATCCACCCTTCAACTCTTTCCCTCTCAGGTACAGGGGGCTCTCCAGGTCTGGCAGACCCCCTCTACCATCAAGACCTCCCTGCCTAAGCCACAGGGGGCTCCTGATGTCACTGATTCTTCTGAGGAAGAACTCTTGCAGGATTCTGATGCTGAGGAACGTACTGTTATTGAATCTAACAGGTCCATTGGGGACCCCTATGAATGTGACCCTGAAGTTTCGGCTGAGGGTCTGATCAGAGCGGTTTTGAATACGCTCAGTCTTCCTCTGACTCAAGAATCCACTTATGATCCTTCTGATGTTTTTCAGAAAAAGCCATCTAAGCCTGTTGTCTGTTTTCCAACTAATCCTACTCTTGCCCGTCTAGTCTCTGAGGCGTGGAAGAATCCTGTTAGGTCTTCCTCTGTTTCCAAAAAGTTTGCTAAACTGTACCCCTTTCCTGAGACTGAGCTGGCGAAATGGGTACATCCTCCTAAGGTGGATGCCCCTGTTTCCAGGCTATCCAAGTCTACCGCTTTGGCTGTCTCTGATGCCTCTGCCCTGCATGATTGGACGGATAAGAAATTGGAACTTTCTCTTAAGTCCATTTTTGCCTCTATCGGCACTGCCATGCGTCCAACCTTTGCAGTGGCTTGGGTAAACAGGGCTATCGCGGCCTGGACTGAGCGACTGACTGAAGCAGTTCGCCAGGATGCTCCAGTTTCTGAACAGTTGCAGCTTCTTGCTAACATTTCTGAGGCTCAGAATTATATTGCTGACGCTGCCTTTGATGCTGTGCGCATGATGGCGCGGGCCTCCACTTCTTCAGTGGTGGCTAGACGCGCCCTTTGGCTGAAAATTTGGTCTGCTGATACAGCCTCCAAGAAAGCTTTGCTTTCCTTGCCCTTTCAGGGGAACTTGCTATTTGGTTCTGAACTCAAAGAAATGATCAGTGAGGCTACTGGTGGTAAAAGTACTCTTCTACCCTCAGTCTTTAAGAAAAAGTTTCCAGCCAAACGCAACCGGTCCTTTCGTTCCTTTCAGACTGAGACACGCTCCTCGACCCCGTCGGGTCCTCCATCTGCGCGCTCCTCCTCCAAGCCCAAACAGTCCTGGAAGCCCAAAGTTGCCCCCACGGCAAAGTCCTCCAAGACTGCTTCGGCATGACTCGCCGAACCCGGGTCCGCATCCGGCTGTAGGTGGACGTCTCCACATCATTCACCGGATTTGGGAGGAGTCAGTGGCGGACCCGTGGGTTATCCAGGTGGTGTCAGAGGGATACCGGATCCCTTTCTCCTCCCTTCCTCCTTTTCGGTTCCATTTTACTCGTCCTTCTCAGGAACCTGTAAAGAGACGTCTGTTCGACGACGCTATTCAGGATCTCTTGGACAAAGAGGTCCTGGAGGTGGTTCCTCAGGAGGACACAGGTTCAGGATTTTATTCCAACCTGTTTGTGGTGGCCAAAAAGGACGGAGGGGCCCGTCCCATTTTAGATCTCAAAGATCTCAATGCTTATGTGGTGACTTCCCACTTCCGCCAGGAATCCATGCGATCTGTGATTGCAGCTATATCTCCGGGGGAATTTCTTGCCTCCCTGGACCTTCAGGATGCGTATCTTCACATCCCCATTCATCCAGAGAGCAGGCGGTATCTCAGGATTGCCTGCCACAGGGGACACTTTCAGTTTACAGCGCTCCCCTTTGGGCTGACTCTAGCCCCTCAGGTCTTCCAGAGGGTGTTAGGCTCCTTGATAGCGGTGCTTCATCAGGATGGGATAAGGGTGACCCTCTACATGGACGATCTCCTACTAAAAGCCTCCTCAGCGGAGCTTCTCCATCAGCAACTGCAGATATGTATGCACGCTCTGAACCATCATGGCTGGATCCTGAATCTGGACAAGTCGGACTTGGTTCCATCTCAGAGGCTTCGGTTCTTGGGTCTCCTGTTCGACACTCACCAATGCATGGTGTTTCTTCCAGAGGATGTGGCTCACCAGATAGCCATCAGAGTGGCTGGGATTCTGGACAGGGACGAAATTCCGGTTCCGAAGTTGTCATCCTTAGTGGGGAAGTTCATTTCCACGATCGAAGCAGTGCCATTTGCTATGGCCCACTCCAGGGACCTTCAGAGATTTGTGATCCAGACGTGCAGGAATCATCCAGATCATCAACATCTGTCTGTGTCTCTACCTCCTCATGTCGAGTCGAGTCTGCACTGGTGGTTGGATCTCCCTCATCTCCTGAAAGGGAGATCCTTTCTAGTTCCTCGTTGGTCCACAGTCACGACGGATGCCATCTTTCGGGGCTGGGGTGCAGTCTGGGGTCGCTTCAGTGCTCAGGGGAAATGGGGTCTGGAGGAATCCCTTCTCTCCATCAATGTTCTGGAACTTCGAGCTGTCCGGCTTGCCCTGAGGCACTGGGAGTCTCAACTGACCGATCGTCCGATCAGAGTGGAGTCCGACAACGCCACGGCGGTGGCTTACATCAACAGGCAAGGCGGCACAAGAAGCGGTTCCGCCTGGTGGGAGGTCAAGGATATTTTGTCCTGGGCAGAAGTTCACGTGCCTGTCATTTCTGCAGTTCACATTCCAGGCGTAGACAACGTCATGGCGGACTTCCACAGTCGTCACACCGTCGACAGCGGAGAATGGGCTCTTCATCCAGAGGTGTTTCAGTTGCTCACCCGGAGGTGGGGGATGCCTGTGGTGGACCTGATGGCTACCAGACACAACAGGAAGGTTCCGGTGTTTTGCTCCCGGTGGAGGGACTCCCTTGCTCTAGCAGTGGATGCCTTGTCGATCCCTTGGGAATTCCCCTGGCTTACATCTTCCCTCCTCTTCCTCTATTGATCAGAGTTATCCAGAAGTTGAAGCAGGAGCGTTGTCCTGTCATCCTGATCGATCCAAACTGGCCTCGCCAGTCCTGGTATCCGGAGTTGATGGCCATGTCAGTGGCGGATCCGATCCCACTTCCTGCCCGTCCGGATCTTCTTCTTCAGGGTTATCTGTGGAAGGAGGACGTTCACACATTCCGTTTGATGGCTTGGCGGTTGAATCCTCGATTCTAGCAAAGAAAGGATTTTCTCCTTCTGTGGTGTCGACTATGCTCAGTGCTTGTAAGCCTGTGTCCTCCAAGATCTATCATCGCATATGGTCAACCTTTGTTGCATGGTGCAGTGATAAGAAGTTATCCCTTGATTTTCATCTTCCCACTGTCCTGGCCTTCTTGCAGGACGGCGTTGATAAGGGGCTCAGTCTGAGTTCCCTCAAGGTTCAGACTTCTGCCTTGTCTGTGTTTTTCCAGGAAAGGATTGCTATCCTTCCTGATGTCAAAGTTTTCTTCCAAGGTGTGACTCATGTTCGACCTGCCTTCAAGAGTCCTACTCCCCAGTGGGACCTCAATTTGGTGCTGGGAGTTCTCCAGCGACCCCCGTTTGAATTCTTGGCTTCTATTCCTTTACGTCTTTTGACTTGGAAAATGGCCTTTCTCTTGGCTATTGTTTCCGTTCGCCGGGTAGCAGAGTTACAAGCTCTGTCTTGTAAACCTCCTTACCTGGTGTTCCACAAGGATAAGGCTGTGCTTCGCACTACCAAGGAATTCTTACCCAAGGTTGTGTCCGAATTTCACATCAATCAAGAGATTGTGGTTCCCTCTTTCTGCCCTAATCCTTCATCTGACAAGGAACGAGATCTCCATTTGTTGGATGTGGTGCGGTGCCTCAAGTTTTATGTTCATCGCACCGAGTCTATCAGGAAGTCTGACGCTCTATTCGTCATTCCTGAGGGGCCTAGGGCAGGGAGACCGGCTTCCGAGGTTACTATCGCCTCTTGGATTAAGGCTACCGTTCGTGAAGCCTATAAGATTCGGAATAAGCACGTTCCCTTCCGGGTGACTGCCCATTCCACCAGATCTATTGGGGCCTCCTGGGCCTACAAGAATCAGGCGTCTGCTGATCAACTGTGCAGAGCGGCCACTTGGTCCTCTGTGCACACGTTTTCTAGGCACTATCGAGTTGATGTACTGGCTTCGGCTGATGCCAGTTTGGGAGGAAGGTCCTGGAGGCAGCTTTGCCTGTCTAGGCCTTCCGCTCTGTGATCCTTAGTGCTTCCTTCCTGTTGAGCCCTGTTGGCTCTTGTTCAGTGTGCTGTGTTTGTTCAGGGATTGTTTTCCCTTGATGGGTGTCCGTTGACACTTACAGTTTGGGCTATGTTATTAACTGGTTCATAGCAGTTCTAGTGACTTGGGCCTTGCGCCTGGTCCTTGCCTTTCTTCCCGCCTCTGGGTCAGCTCAATGTTTGTACATCCCAGAGTACCAGTGACCTGTATTGGACGACAGTGAAAATAGGATTTTAGTCTTACCTGTTAAATCCTTTTCACTTAGTCCATACAGGTCACTGGTCTCCCACCCTGTCAAGGGACCAGACTTGGTTCTCCTGTGGAATTCAGTGGGAGACTGTTGGGCATGCTCACAGGAGTCTTTCTTTTTGCTTACCTGCGGTCAGTTCTTAGGGTCTCAAATCAATATGAGTGGCTCTGGCCAGAAGGTGGCTTAAGTAAGAGGGGAGGCTCCGCCCCCTGCAGATTATTTGCATAATTGTTCCTGCCTATTAAAGGGGACTTACGCCTCCCAGAGTACCAGTGACCTGTATGGACTAAGTGAAAAGGATTTAACAGGTAAGACTAAAATCCTATTATATATATATATCCAACAAATATTTATTGCAGCAATGCTAAGTAAATTCACTTAGCTTATATGGTGAAGTCTCCACCGATTGGTGTGGCGGAGACACAGACCAGCTGCACCAATGCCCCCAGTCTTGAACGGGCCGATGCCCGTTGCACGCTAAGGGAATTGGAAGTAAGCCTGCCTTTATATATTGGCAGGCTCACTTCCATTTCCCTCACAGCCACTGGCTGAGATGTTCTTATGCACATTCCAGCCAATCAGATTTGAGCGGCTGTTCTTTAAACTGGTGCAAGGCTTGTGGGGTCAAAGTGTATGTGGGGAATCTGCTTCTACCAGTGTACTGGGGAACAAGGCTGGGGGTTTATGTAGTTCAGGGTATTTGCACCTACCGCGATGCAGTGGTGAATGCACAACTCCCAACATTTCAAATGGCCAAAAAGAGAGACTTTTGTTTTAGGTGCGGTTGCTGAGGGCATGAACAGTGAGTGCGGTATTACCAAGAATTCTTCGGTTATTTCATGACCTACTGACAACTCTTTGTGTAAATTAATAAAATATTTAAAACAAAACTTAAGTATCTATTTACACAGGCTAATTTTATAAACAAACTAGCATTTGTTGTACTGCTTTGTCCATGAGGTGAACTCTTGTAATTTGGTTTTAATTTATTTATTGTGTTGGATACCTCTGTGGCACTCAAAGTCAGACCTCTCAGTTGGGCATCAGGACCCCTCCTGATGCCCCCCAGGTACTGATAGGCTGGGAGATCAATAGAGGTGACTCAGGGGAGCTCCCCTGTTTCCATCATACCTGTACTACCAGGTAGGAGTGGGCGGGAACAGGAAACCCTTTCACTTTGGTGCGGAAAAGCCTCCCTCATTGACGTGAAACAGTTAACTGATCCTTTCCACTTCTACCTTATAATACAGGTAGGATGGAAGCAGAGGAGCACTCTTGCTCCCCTGGGTCACATCTATTGCTCTCCAAGCTGAATCGACTCTGCGATCAGTAGCTGGGGGGCATTGGGGGGGGGGTCCTGATGCTACACCATGAGGTCTGACTTTTTTTTTCAGTGAAGTGTTTTTTTAAGCAGTGGATTGCCCCATGCCTCCTTCTCAGCCAATCAGAGTTGCATACCATGCCCATCTGACAGTGAACCAGAAACACTTAGAATTTTATGTTTCTCTTATGTCCAGTATGGAATATAGATACCATGGGGTTGGGTCCCTCCTTCTGGAGAGCAGGGCACATCACAAAAGACAGAGTGTTTGGGGTGGAGACTCCCTCCTCGTCCAGTTCCTCCTTCCCGCCTATAGTCTCCCAGAATTTTGTTCTGTGATGCAGCTGGAGTGCAGTGGCCATCCTCTTAGTTTTTCTTAGGTTTTTATTACTTTCTTCATTAGATATGGGGCTGTATAGTCCCCTGATTAGCTGGGTTACCATCACTGGGTTTCCCTGGACTTTGGACTGCCTACTTTACAGGTGCTCTGTGGACCTATTTTGCCCTGTGGAGGGTGGCTTAATAAGTCTTCCATCATGACTGAGTCTTTTAAGATTCTTCCCTCTCATGTGGTATAAACCTGAAGACAGAAGACTGGCAGTCCATGGCAAAAGATTCAGGCACTATCTCCCACCCACTCACACATGCCATACATGGCTACCAAGGGAATATTCAGGGTCTTAGTGCCCCTGGTGCTGTGGCTCCTACTACACCACCAGGCCCCTCTAACACTGTACAAGACCCTGCATGGATTAAGACACTGCTGCTTACAGTGGCACAAATCCCTTCCTCAATTCAGGGGGTTCTACATTCTTGGAAACCTATGCCCACCTTTAAACAGGTTGACCCTGTATTCAGTTGACACACTCGGGTTAGTGAGGTATCATCTGAAGAAAAATTGGCTTCAGAGTATATAAGAATATGGATTCGTCCTATGGAGATTACTGTGGGGCTGATCCATTCCCCTCCACTGAGGTGCTTGTCAGGGCAGTGCTGGAGACCCTTCAGGTCTGTGATGTAGCTAATGGAGGATCTTTCGCTCTGGATATTTTCCAGAAACATAGAAAAGACTTCACCTGTATTTCTACTCAATAACACTGTTCACCAAATCATCATGGATGAGTGAGAAACTCTTTAGCTTCGCTAAGCTATACCCTTTGGCTGAGGCTCTGTCACAGTGGGCTTCTTTCCCTGCCGTTGACCCCCCCCCCATCCATGTGACACAAAAAATACTGCCCTTACCATGGTGGATACTGTAGGGCATAAGGATCAGGTGGACAAGAGTCTTGTCTCCCTACCCAGTGGCAACTTTTCGGCTACCTGCATTTTGCTTTTTGCTCCAATCATTAAGAGTTCACAGCTCTGCCTTTTGACCTGGCTTTGGCACCTAGAATCTTCACAAACATCATGGCAGCATTGGCTGCGTTCATTCATACCCAGGGCATTTCTCAGAATCTGTATTCCTAATCAAGGCTCCTTCAGGAGAGCTCTTGGCTCATTAGATACAAGAGTGCACCCACATTCTGGTTCATGATGGCTGGATTCTTAATTTCAAATCTCACATACAGGATTGATCCCAAGCTCATGGAAGTGATCATGTAAATATTTAATAGTTAAATCTTACCCAGCAGTGTAGGGAAACTTCTCCTTTGCAAGGGCAAGTTTGAAGCTTCTCCCAGGTCCAGGATTAATTGCCTGGTGAGTACAGAATACCAGTAGTGCACTATTTTTCCTTTGCACCCCTGAGGAAGTTGATTCGTAACTACATGGCATGCTTCTAGTCTTCCCATCAGTTTACAGTTGAGGTATCAGTCACTACCCTGCCCTCTGTGTGAACTCTCTGCTTGCTCCTGGTCCAACCCGTCAACGATAGTTGCCAGAGTTTGCCTACTACAAGTTTGATGAGGATGATTTTACTGGTGGGTCAGTTTTGGACTGAACTGTGGCAAAGCTTTACATCTCGGACTATCTCTGACTTTCACAACACGTTCCAGCTTACATCATATGTCAAACGTGGCACTAATGTAGTTATAATCTTTACCCACGTCAGGGCCTCAATGATAACCAGTGGACTCAAAGGTTGAAAGGCATAGCTCTTTGACTTACAGGAGTAGGGACTCCTTATACACATGTGAGTATAATAATTGATGATTTTTCATTGTTCCTTTTAGTAAATACTACACTTAAATAAGATTTTATTGTTTTGTTTTTTTTGTCCAGTCTTGTTGTGCAATGTACAATATAGATATCAAAGAACTGCACTTATTGGAGGAAAAAAAGACACCTGCCTCTGTTTTAGTCAAAAGCACCTTTCCTTTTAATGCAGAGAAAAGAAAAAGAACAGGGGGCGTCAGTAATGCCCTATCACACTATATATAGGGTAGTGCTAAAATTGCAATTACACTTACGTTTTTGACAATGGCTTTGTAATAAACATACGGATATACACAACTAAACCAGCATACAGAGAAATTCCAGACTTCATGTTGTTACTATGGAGGCTTTTCCTTTTCAGCCCTGTACAGCTTCACTATCTGACTTTTATGAGTAAGGACCATTTAGGTCCGAAACGCCTTAGTAGTTGGTGGGGTGAAATTTCTTTTTGTTAGTCTCCATTTTTTCCAGGCTTTTAAACTTTTGAATAAAATCTGTTATTTTTCATCAATGGATATTCCAATTGGAGTGCGGATTTCTTTTTTTTTGCTGTTCTATGGATCAAGGAGTGGCGTTCCTAAAGTCGTGCACCAGTTATTGTTATTGGAGCAATTTTATGTACACCAATACATGGCTTGTAAGACCAGGGTGAGTGAAGTTTTCCCTATTTTTGCACACACTTGGTTAATTCCAACATATAGCGGTATACGTATATTCGGTATCCTTTTGAATGGTTGCACACCTGGTTCAGCAGGTCGCCTGTCTAAAAAGCGCAGAGTGACAATATCTCTGCATGACAGAGCGAGATTGTCACTTTGCCTAGTCTTGAGCTGTTTAAAGTTTTCTTTTTTCTTTCAAATGATCAGAAAGCCATAAGTGCGATGGCCTCTTTTATTTATTTATGTGATTGGTAATGGTGTTCAATTATAGCCTGTCAGCTATTCAGAACTATTTATTTATTGATCAAGTAAACAACAGTACGAATACTTAACCCATGTGTTCTTGAAATGTACAGTACTGGCAAGCAGAAAATTAGTTCTTACTGGCATACTGGTTCATGTGTGCTAATTAGTTATATATAACTAATATTTTTTAATCTGAGGCGTGCCTCACCATGGAGTCAGGTGGGCTGCATTTGCCCACATGCTGCACTTTGGATGCCCCTGCCCTAGAATATGAACAGAGAGAAGAGATTTTATTTTCAGTTACTTACCAATATATTTTCTCTAGAGTCCAGGGCATTGCTTCCAGAGGACATTGCTAGCTTTGATTTCTCTGGCGGGGTGCCCTGAATTTAATTAATTGCATGGACAGGTGATGTTTATTTATTAGCTCCCTTCTTGCATTCTTTTTGCTTATCTGAAAATTGCTAAATGAAAACTGAAGGGGCAGCGCTTACTGTCAACTGATAAAAAGCTGAGAGAGAGGCCACCTCCCCGGGGGTGTGTATTAAAGTGCCCTGCCTCATAAAGAAAGCAGATTTAACCCCATGGTCCCTGTGTCCCACATGGACTCAAGACATATGGATGTATCTATATTTAAAATATATGTTTATAAATATATATATTATTATCAGATTTTAAACTGAAGCTTTTAGCAGTTGACTAAAACAGAGATCACTCTATAATATAAAAGGCCAGATGTATGTTTGTCCGAAGCAGTCATGTGCAATAGAGGCTGTTGATGAAGTCATCCGCAGTAGAGACTGCCCAAATGTGCAGAATGTTGTCCCTTGTATGTGGGCTTTTGCAGTCATGCTAGTAAAGACTGCAGATGCAGTCATGCACAGTAGAGACTGCGGAACGCACAGAATTCTGGCCCGTGTACACAGGCTTTTTCACTAGTATGCATTAAAACAATAGGTAGAAATAAATAGGGCCTAGTTCGATTTGTAGCTGTGTCATCACTGGTTTTATCCTGCACATTTCTTTTGAAGTTTGTAGGGAAACCAGTGCTAAAGTTATTCTCTGCAATTGAATACAGGCCTAGGTAAGTCCATCTATAAACACATTAATTACTTCAGCTTTTATTTTGACTCACAATTTTGCTATGATCTGTTCCTTACAATTTCAGATATCTAATGCCTCTTTTTCTTTTAATTCATCAGCGCAATGGAGCCCCCTAATCCACAGTACACCAAGACATTGTTATGCTGGAAGAAGAGAGTGCGTTTAGAATACATGCGCTTGCAGCAGTTGAAGCGATTCCAGGCCAACACAGCAGCCAGGGTAAGTACACAGGAAATATAGGTAAATAAATCATGTAGCAGAGATGACCATGAATAAGATGCTCTCTGTGTTGATGATCAGTGATTTTGGGTGCTGTGGCACAACGTTTGATCCAAGAAAAGCTAGGGAGCCACATATGATACTTTTATTAAGTTTGTGTATTTATTATCGGGGGCTTCTGACAGGTGAAAGCTGTGGAGAGGACAAAGTGGGTAATACAATTCCCATCTTATTACATTGCTGTTTACTTTACTCCTTTGGATACATGAGTTGTTTTCAGTGTTTGACGTCTCCATTCAATGGATTAAACTCCATAATGTTGTATTGCTTTCATCCTTGTCCATCACAGACTTTGTATGTAGAAAACTTGGCGAAGGCCCAGGAGAGGACGAACGTTTTAAATGAAGACTGGAAGAAACTAAGAGTGCAGCCAGTCCAGAAGATGAAACCTTCAAACGGACACCCTTTCTTAAAAAAGGTAGACCGAAGTATATTTATGCTTGCGTTTGCATTACCCACACCTACAATCATATTTTTGTTCTTTTAAGATATTAGGTTCAATGGATCTGATAGGAATCCCTTGGTTCCAGAGCTACATAGTTTTGGTGCTATTAAAAGTAAGCTAGAATCAGAGTTGACTTCCATGGTCTTCCAGTGCAATGCTGCCATGCTGTTTTCTAGTGACATGACTTATTGGTTTGTGGACATAAACCATGGATTGCAGCCATATTAAGTATACCAAAATTAGACAGGAATAGAGCACAACAATGGCAATGGTCTCTGGAACCAATGGAGATTGAGTGGTACAGGTTCCAGGTAACGAAGGGAGAATCACTTTGATTCTAATTGTATGCAAAGAAGGCAAAAGAGGTGGCTTTTTATATTACAGCATTTGCCTGTTTTAAGTGTTGTCTGTTAATTTTCATCTCTTATAAGGATAGTAATGTCTTAGATATATAAAAAGTAATATTGTAAAGAATAAAAAAAGAAATCCATTGATGCCGTTCCCATCTCTCAGACCTTTATGGTTTGAGAGATATAACTTTTTAAAGTTCTCCACTCCCTGATGTCTGCTGTCAAGCTGACAGAAGGAGATCCGTGTAGGCGGACTTGAGGAGGCTCTTCAGCAGAGCAGAAATAGTGATCTTTAAAAAGAACTACTTCATTGGAATGGTCTACATAGTGTGCTTACAAACCAAGTACACTTTGTAGACCGTTCCAGTGAAGTAGTTCTTTTTAAATATTGCTATTTCGGCTCTGCTGAAGAGCCTCCTCAAGTCCGCCTACACCAGGACCAGGATCTCCTGCTGTAAAATTACAGCTGTCGTTAGGGAAAGGGGAGGGAGGGGGGAACTTTAAAACTTTCTATCTCTCAAACCATAAAGGTTTGAGAGATAGGAACATCATTGATGGATTTCTTTTTTTTATTCTCTATATTATTATTATTGTACATTTTAAGACATTCTATTCCATTTAATCACTCTTGTGTTCCACACTAACCTCATATATTTTTGCTTTCCCACCCTTTTGCCACATAGAACTGGGGAAAGTACCATCCTTCTGTCTAGCATCGGATACAGGGGCCATGGCGGGTTAAGTAGAGTGCCTATAGGAGGCAGGGCAACAAAAGCACCTCCAGCTTCCTAGCTGCTAACCCCTCCCCCTGCCTAACTGGTTTCAGTTTTTTAAGAGTGTCCCTTAAGGAGGTCCAGGGCTACATTTCTCCTGAAGAAATTCTACTTAGTTAGACATTTTTATTTTAATTCTATTCTAAAAGCTTCTGGGAACCTTCACTTTATGAGGACAGTATCTCTCAGCTTCCTTTCTTTTGGAAAAGCTAATAATTCTGCATTATGGAGGCCCAAGCTCAGCTTTATTAGTTAGTTCAGTGGGATGCTTTGTGGAACATACACAGGTTTATACATTTATTCACCTATTCATTTATTTATCCTGCATAGCGTTCTGTGCCTTCCTAAGGCAGAGCTGTATACAGTAGTTCTCTGCTGTTGCTTTTCTTCTCCTCTGCTGGTTAGTTTTAGTTTTTGCACTTTAAGCAAACGCACATATCACAGAGCAGCGGCCATTTCCTCACACTGTAGCACCAGAGGCCTTCCATTCTGCAGCGGTTCATCTTTTCTTACAGAAGCAACTTATACTAGTTCTGTAGGAGCAAAGCACATTAGTTCTTAATGGAGGGTTATTTTCTGGTGCCACATTATTTAATTTATAGCTCTGTAGGGGAAATTATTATCTGTGCTCAGGCTTACTATACAGACTAGTGCATTCCTCTCACATGCTGGTTTTTCATTTAGCACAGTTTATATGGAATATTGGGGAAGCAAATTCGGTTAAATTGGACTTGTCAGTCTTTCCTTGTTAGTCCCTTTGGGACATTGCACAGTTTACTTTATAGTGAATATTGGGGAACTAAGTTTTGCCAAATTATATTTGTCATTCAATTTCTTTGTCAGTCCCTTTACAGTGAATATTGGGGGAAGTATTTTTTGTCAAATTATATTTGGCAATTGTTTTCTATGTCAGTCCCTTTGGGACATCCTACACCTTACTTTATTCTCTTATTGCTGGCAATATATCGGAACATAAGGAGGAGAAGAAAACTAAGGACAACAAAGGCTGTTCTGACACATGCAAAACTTAAACATTGTTTACAACTGTAGCATATGTATATACTAAATGGCTGGGATAAGGGTCTAGCAGGGCTGCCACATCTATAAAGTTATCACCAAATCTTGAACCACAGTGATCTAAGGCTTTACCTGGTTCAACTGCCAAACTGGAGAGCGTTTTGGATGGATGGCTAACAAACACCTTGTGCTCCTTTTAAAAGACTTCTACCCAAAGACTACCCAAAGACTCACTAAATCCTCCACTAGATTCATCAGATGATGAAGGTGAATTATATGTTGGTATCAGTGAACCCCTCATTTCTATAGGACGGGATCAACACCTGATTATTCTGATACAGAATCCATTGATTCCCTAATTAATGCTATTCAAAACATCCTTGAGGTATCAGATGACCAAGCCTCTAATCAATCATCCAAATCTCTTTTTACATGTAAAAGGAAATCTGTTGTCACTTTTCCTGCCTACGAGGAACTTGACCAGTTAGTAACAGATGAGTGGGAGAACCCAGATAAAGCTATGGTTATAACAAAGAAATGTGAACGTACTTGCCCTTTTTCCTGAAGACAAGGTAGACCTTGCAGTTAACCCCACAGTCCACAGACTGTCTAAACATACTACTATACCTATTCAAACTACAGCAGTACTTAAAGATGCTGCTGACAAAAAAGTTGGTACAATGAACAGACTAATGTTTTCAGGACTTGGAGCGATCATCTGAGCTTCATGTGCATCAGCACGGTCATGCAGAGCAGCTGAGGCTTGGCAAGCACAAATTATTCAAGTCATGCAAGACAATATGTCACATGAGGACATTCTTCCTCTCAAGGGGTACCTCCAAGAAACCACTTCCTGCATCAGTGAATCTTGGAGGTAACTAAAATAGCATCTAAATGTTCAGCTACAAGGCTACAGCACGACATACCTTGTGGTTGAAGAGGTGACATGCAGACTCTGCTTCTAAAAAAAAAAAAAAGCTTTAGTGTCTTTACCATTTAAACAATCTCTTCTATTCTATTCAGGACTGGACAACATTGTCAATCACGCCACTGGAGGTAAAGTACCTTTTTTACATCAGAATAAACTTAAAAGATTTGAGAGCAAGAAAAACACCTTCACTTACAGAGGGAAAAGTTCTTCCAGACAAACTATACCTTATCATTTCAATGTAGAGGAGACTGCAGTGCTCAGATAAAAAGATATGAAAAACAGAGAATTTACATTCAAAATCAAATTATGGTACTCTGAAGAATAAATATTTATTGGAAATAAAATAGATAAGCATATAGTAAAATATGTCAAACTCTTAGTAATATTGGACAATGGAGGTGTTCTAAAATTCCATAAGAAATATATATATATTAAAACATTCTGCTTTTGTACTGACCTTACATCCAAATAAAGAATGTTTAATATTTAAAAACAAGATGTGTTAAAATAAATATAAAATATGATATTGTGCAAATATAGTGGCAGGACAAAAAAAGCTTGATGGTCAAACTAGATAGTTTGTATAAACAAATAGTCCTAATTAGCAGAGCAAATCATAAAGCATCAATCACAGTGTCTTTTTGGAAACGCATGGAAAAAACTTAAAATTCAACAATGCACCTTATGGTAATATGCTTACTGTCTGCATTCTTGGTTTCTTGCATATAAAACAGTCATTTTCGGAGTATCCCAGCTGAGTGCCTCCATGATTCTGGATCCGCACGTTCTCTGGCAAGCAGTCCGGTTCCACTTGGTCTTTCTCGCGGGCTTTCACTCCACATGCTCCAACATGTTTCGGGACTAGTCTTCGTCCCTTCCCCAGGGAAAAGAATGAATGACTGTATCATACTTCATCTAATCAGCTAACAATGAAGAATCACAGTTGGATCATCAACATAAACAAGTCTCAGCTGGTACAGTCTCAGCAGATTCGATTTCTAGGACTGATATTTTAATACCAAAATTCAGAAGGTAAAATTACCTTAAGAGAGAATTGCAGCTCTTCAGAACAGTCCAATCTGTTACAGTGGTGGCTTATATGTTCAAACTTCTCCATAACACAGTGGGAAATAGTCCCAACAGATGTCAGTCTGTTCGGATGATGATATGGTATTCATCATTGCGAGATCTCGGCCCATTGAATTCACCACATTAAACAGAGAGCATTCATTAGCAGAAAGAAATTTGCACTCTCGATTAATTTTGTGAGCATTCATTTATTTGCTATTACTTAATGTTTCATTTTTCACAATACAGACTATATGGATTGTGCTTTCACATTATATCCATGTACACACAGAAACTTCTTTAGCCTACTCAGTATTTTATACACTGGACTTTTATATTTGTATTTGATATTTTTGTTCTATATTGTTTAGGTTTTCTTATGTATATTTAATTATATATTTTTTTTTATCTAGCGTCATTGAGGGATGCAGGGACCATCTGGTATAGGAGTGTGATTACAGGAGGCAGGGGTATTAGGAGTGTGCTCGCAGGAGCAAAACTCCTCCCACTTCCTGGTGCTTTTACCCTTCCTCCAACTGACTGTCAGTGTTTAAAGAGTGGCCCTATGGAGGAACAGGAAATTTTCTCGTGAGGAAAAATGATTTACATTTATTTATTTTATTTACCATTGAACAAGTATTCAATCACAAGTCCAAAGTCCAAGTCACTTTGTGACGAGAGTCCTAATAGTCATTACACTGAGTAACCTGCTGTAGTTCCATTGGACAAACAGCATGGAGGACATGGCTGATTAAATCTCAGCTGGCTGTTGGCAGGGGATTCATAATATAGAGGAGTTCAAATCGCAGCAACCATCTGTACAGGTACTGAATGGGTTATCATGGTGACGCATGTTCCCTCATACCGTTACATAGAAGGGGATGAGAGGGAGCGACAGATGACTGCTAATTGACTGCATATCCTTTGGAAAGACAGTAGAAGTGAAGGAGTTTACCTTGTATTACACTTTTCCCAGTTGCAGAAGAACATGTGAAAAAGAGGCCAACCTTTGTAGTATGAGGTAAAATGGATAAGTGGTATATATGTCATATATATTCTCTTGTTCTGGTATATGGACCAGAGACCTACTATAACTGAAGCCGCATTGCGGCATGAATACAGAAAAAAAAAAGCCATTTTTATTCTGACTGCGCTACTTAACTGCTAAGGCAGCCTCTCCATTATATTGGTACGTCATTGCTGGTTTGGCCATTGGACGACTCAATTAGACTGTGTGAGCGCAACTTTAAGTGCACATGGAAATAACATAGAGGCATAGCTGCATTGTGGCATAAATAAAAATAATAATAATGATAAAAAAGACGGTTATATTCCTATTACGTTACTGAGCTGCTAAGGCAGCCCCTCCATTATTCTACAGATAAATGGATGGCGCTATCTTTCAAGAGCACTCCAAATATTTTCCTTTCTCACAGAAGCCCCTCCATTATATTGGTACATCATGGACGATTTGGCTGTTGGACAGTTTGCAGAGCACAACTTTAAGTGCTCATGCACATAGAAACAACTAACAGGCAAATCCAATTTGCTGCATAAAATGTCAAAGCTGGACGTCCTCCAGCTAAACAGATTATCATTAAGGCAATGTCTATCAGGGGCATTGAGGCTGATATGGCCCACAAACCACCATCATGATTATACTGGGTGCAAGCGCACCGTATAAGTTCCGTGCACGAGCACGCTCAGTCTCTTCAGGGACAAAGGGTGGTGTATTTTTTTTCATAGTCTACCTAAACAATTTTCTCTGTCGTCCAATACAGGTTACTGGTAACTATGGGTAGACAATCCTCCCCTTTAATTAGGCAGGAGCAATTCTAGAATTGTATGCAGGGGGTGGAGCCTACCTTCCCTCCTTGGCTGCAGCTAGCCAACCAGCTCCAGTAAGATTTGTTCCCTGGTGAAGACACAGGCAAGAGAACAGTTCTGCTATAGTTTTAGAAAATGTATTATTTTTCTGCTACAAATGGAATACCACCATTAGGCGGATTACCATAACTGACAATGCCCTTAAATGTGGCTAGCTCAGTAACCAGGTGCTTTTTGTGGACCTTAAGCCCTGGGGGGAAAATCTTGGGTACAAGTTCTTTCCTCAGGTGTTGCCCACTGAGGCTTCTTCTTAATACATGGTAGTCTGAAGACAGAAGATCTGCAGGAAAGCTGAGCTACCCTTTGAGTGCTGCAGGTCCACATGTCCCACAGTGCCCTTACGCACAGGGGTTTTCCCCTTGGAGTTCCTATTGCACACTCCTGCACTCATTGGGTTTATCTGTATGTCTGTTGGGCGTTTTGGAGCAGGTTTATGTGGTAACGTAACCCTTTAGCTGCTGGTTTTGCATCTTTGGGGGGGGTTTGGGCACTTTCCCTACTGGGTTCATTGTTTTTTTGGGTCTTCCAACATGTTCTAGTGATATTTCATTTACTTATTATTTTACTGTTTCAACTTTGCCAAAATTTGAGTTTACTGCATAGACGCCATTGCTCCATTCTTATGGGACTGTACATTTTGGGACATATCTCTGCAACCGCTTAACGTAGCTCTATCAGCCGGTTAACGTTTCAATTGTGTTGGGGGGCTCAGGGGGCTTCGGGCAAAGTTGGGGTATATTTCCCATGAGCGCTTGCTTCACGTGCTCGTTTCTGATTGGTTCCTGCAGCGACAGCCATGTTGTGCCTTTTCCAGAATGAGTATCCTACACAGGGCTTGGACACTCCTTCTCTCCTCAGCAGATTAACCCTTCGCCTGCCAGATAATTGTATTTTAGCTATTCTGGGGTGACATTTTAATCATACACACTGTATTTGGGAATGTCTGTTCTTTTGGATCTTGGGGCTAGGACTAAGACTAAGGATGCTGGGGTCTCTGTGTCCCCCTTTGCGCATTGATCCTCATGTCAATCAGGGTTGCCTAGAGAATTCTCAGGTCATTTATGCCCAGCATGTTCTGTTGTCCCTGAGTCTCCCCCAGGGGCCTCCAGCAATGCGTTAGAGCCAGTTTAGGTCAAGAGTTCAGGCTGCTACTAGAGACCTCCAGTATACACTGCTCTTCCATCCCAGTTACAGAGGGTCTTCTGCTCCTGGCAGACCCCTACTTCTATCAGATCTTCCCTACTGAAACCGTAGGGAGTACCTGATGTATGAGATTCCTCTGATGAGGAACTGTTGGTGGATTCTGACGCTGAGGAATGTTCTGCAGTGGTCTTCTCTCAGTTCTTTGGAGACCCCCCCTTTGAGGCTGACCCTGATCCCTCTGCAGCGGGCCTAATCAGAGCCATATTAAACACCCTAAACATTCCCTTGGTTCAAGAGGTTCCTCCTGACCCCTCTGATGTATTTCAGGAGCCCAAACTGCCCCATACTTGTTTTCCACCTCTCCCCACTTTTTTACAGGTTAATGTCTGATGAGTGGTAGTCTCTGAACAGAAAGCCTTCTGTCTCCGAGAAGTCTGCTAAGCTTTACCCCATTTTCTGATGTGGTGCGCTAGCTCAGTGGGTTCATCCCCCCAAGGTGGATGCCCCTGTTTCTAGGACTTCTAAGTCCACTGCTTTGCCAGCTACTGATGCCTCTGCTCTTACAGACTGGACAGACGAGAAACTTGAGGCCTCCCTCAAGTCCATTTTTGCCACCGCTGGTACTTCCTTACATCCAGCATTTGCTGCGGCCTGGGTAAATACGGCCATTGCGGTTTGGACTGAACAGCTCACACTTGCTGTTCGTCAGGGAGCTCATACTCCTGATATGTTGCGGCTACTTGCAAACATTCCTGAAGCCCAGCATTAGGTCTCTCTGCTTTGTTTGATGCCATCAGTTGGTGGCAAGGGTTTACACAATGTCTGTGGTTGCCAGACAAGCTCTTTGGCTAAAGATCTGGTCTGCTGACTCTGCTTCTCAGAAAGCATTGCTCTCCTTGCCCCTTCCGGGCACTTCTCTGTTTGGGCCAGATCTTAAGGATCTGATTAGTGAGGCCACAGGGGGTAAGAGTACCCTCCTGCCTATGGTTTCAAGGAAGCACTCTATTTTCAATCGTAATCGGCTTTTTTGTGCTTCCAGACTGAGACACATCTGGCGAACCAGGCGGTTCCCCCAGCTCCTTCACCACTGGACAGGCCAGCTGCTGGATTGCCCAGTCCGGGTCCAGTCTGACAATGCCACAGCGGTGGCTTGCATCTAACAAGCAAGGCAGAACAAGAAGTCTTGCAGCTTGGTTAGCGGTCAAGGCTATCTTGTCCTGGACAGAAGAACATGTTCCTGCCATATCTGCAGTTCACATTCCCGGAGTAGACTACGTCATGGCAGACTTCCTCAGTTGACACATTATGGACAGCGGAGAGTGGGAACTGCACCCAGAGGTGTTCAACCTCATTGTTCAGAGGTGGGGTCTTACATGCATCGACCTGATGGCAACAAGACACAACCGGAAGATTCCGATGTTCTGCTGTCGCTGGAGGGATACTCTAGCTCTAGCAGTGGATGCCATGTCCATTCCTTGGTTATTTCCTCTGGCTTCCATCTTTCCTCCCCTCCCCATGTTGCACCGGGTGATAAGGAAACTGAGACTGGAGCAACGTCCAGTCATTCTGATTGCTCTGTACTGGCCTCGGCAGGCTTGGTTTCTGGAGTTTCTGGACCTATCAGTGGCGGAGCCTTCCGGCTCCCTTGCGGTCTGGATCATCTTCTATAGGGTTACTTGCAGAAGGAGGATGTCCATCGTCTAGCCTTGTGCACGCAGGTCTGTTTACTCTAGGGCTTACTTTTGAGTCTGTTCTACCATTCTCTATTGGTGTGCTGATAAGGACCTATCTCAGGATTTTGATTTTCCTACGGTCCTGGCCTTCCTACAGGAAGGTGTAGACAAGGGCCTCAGTTTGAGTTCCCTTGAGGTTCAGACATTTGCTCTCTCTGTTTTTCGTTCAGGGTGCATTGCTATTCTTCCTGATGTCTAGGTTTTCTTCCAGGGCGTTGCTCATACTTGTCCTGTATTTCAGTCTCCCGCTCCTCAGTGGGATCTTAACTTGGTTTAGGGCGTCCTTCAGCTCCCTCCTTTTGAGTCTTTGGCTACTATTCCTCTACATCTGCTGACGTGGTACATGGCTTTTCTCCTGACGATCGTGTCTATTTGCGGTGTCGCGGAGTTGCATGCTCTGTCTTGTAAACCACCCCTTTTTGGTGTTTCACTAGGACATGGCGGTGCTCCAACTTCGCAGGAGTTTCTCCCGAAGGTGGTTTCTGAGTTCCTCCTTAATCAGGAGATTGTGGTTCCTTCTTTCTGCCCTGGCCCTTCCTCTGACAAGGGGAAGGATCTCCACTTGTTAGCTGTGGTGCATTGTCTCAAGTTTTGTGTGCATCGCATTGAGTCCATTCGGTCTAACGCACTGTTCGTCATTCCTGAGGGTCCCAGGGCAGGGAGACCTGCATCCAAGTGACCTTTGTGTCTTGGATTAAGTCCACTGTTCGTAAGGTTCCCAAACTGAGGAAGAAAGCCTTTCCTTTCAGGTCTCGGCTCCGTCCACTAGATCTAGTGGGGCATCTTGGGCTTCCAAGAATCAGGTCTTCACTGATCGGTTGTGCAAGGCCACCACTTGGTCGTCTGTGCACTCCTTTTCGAAGCACTGCTATGTTGCTGTGCTGGTGTCGGCTGATGCCAGTTTTGGGAGGAAGATCCTGGAGGTAGTCTTGCCTGTCTAGGATCTTCTTTTTGATTCTTCAGTGCTCCCTCACTTTTGAGCCCTGTTGGCTGTAGTTTAGTGTGCTGTGTAACAGTTCCTGGGGTGCTGTTACCTCTGTTCAGTGTCCGTTGACACTTCATTTGTTATTGTTGGGTTATCTCTGATCTGATGGCTCATATATGCTCTGGTGACTTTGGGGGCCCTGCACCTGGTCCTTGCCTTCCTTCCTGCCTCTGGGAAACTCAATGGTTGGAGATCCCAAAGTTACCAGTAACCTATATTGGACGACAGAGAAAAGAGGATTTTAGTCTTACCTGTTAAATCCTTTTCTCTTGGTCCATATAGGTTACTGGTCTCCCACCCTGTCAAGGCACCATGCATGGCTGTCCTGTGGCAGAACGTGGGGGTCTTTCAGGTTCATGCTCACCAGAGCCGTCTTTTCCTTCTCACTACCTAGTCAATAGTGTCTCAAATCTTACTGGAGCTGGTTGGCTAGCTGCAGCCAAGGAAGAAAGGTAGTCTCCAACCCTGCATTCACTTCTCAGAATTGTTCCTGCCTACTTAAAGGGGCTGATCGCCTACCCAGAGATACCAGTAACCTATATGGACTAATAGAAAAGGATTTAACAGGTAAGACTAAAATCCTGTTTAAGCCCTCATCATCAGGGTCCCTTCCATCATTTGCATAATTTGTTTTTTTTAGCTGGATAGTAGGTGTCACCAGTTTGTAATACTCAAACACCTAAGTGTTCTGATCTTTAAAATATCTTGGCACTTTGTACATGACTTTAAATATAATATACCCTTTCCAGTCCTAACAAGTATGAAATACCCCATCACATATAAACAAACACAGGGTTTTTAGAGCAGGCTACAGAAGCCATCTCATTGCAAACCTGCAGCCCGTTCTTTTGTGGTAACCTGGGGCAGAGGGGAGGGTGTTCCACCCTTCCTCTAAGTATGTAATGTGTATGTTAGCCTTTCATTTTACTAACCTCAATAATATGAAAATGTTTTTTATTGACTTATAGGTTTCTCTCTTTTTATGCAGTGTACTGTGGAAAGCACCTTTCCAGGATTTGCCATCCAGAGCATATTCACAAGGTCCCTGAACACTGTGGCTCTAGTTCCCATTATGTATTCCTGGTCCCCCTTACAGCAGAATTTTATGGTATGTACCCTCATGGCTAAGTGGTGTTTTTTCTGTTGTATGTAGATTGGATCTCCTTGCTATTTAGTTATATCAGCTCTGAAGAGAGAAAACCAAAAATGTCTGAGAAACAATTAATTAAAAAATGTTTTGTGTACAGTTCAGTAAAATAGAAAAACTAAATGAATGTTAAGTTGGTGGCACTCTGATCATGGTAGGGTTCAGTAAATAAACTGCTACAACCAGTAACTTGCCTTTTATCAGTAGTCTAGATCTGGTGGACATATTGTGTGGAAGTAACCTTCTTCCACCTGCAAAGGTAAAATAAAATTAAGGCTGATTCTGTTCAGAGTTCTTTTAAAGCTGTACTCATCTGTTTTTATATGTTAAGGATTAAATTGTATTTTGAAACCCATTTAATCTTCAAAGGAAGATCATCTTAATTAGGGGTATTGAACCCTGGTCTATGAGGTTACATAGTCCAGGATTTAAGACTGAGTGTCAGGAGGTTGTGAAGCATTGTATTGGTTATACCCCCTCTGAAACTGACTGTTGAGGTTCTCTCTTCTTGGGCATAAGTGAGTTAGTCATAATGGTTGAACCACATTTTGTGGACTATATGAGGAATTTGCCTTTTAAGATACTTGCTCTGTTTTAAGGGGGAGAACATTTTAAAGGGATAGTAATACTTCGTTTTAACTTTATTTTATTTTGTAGGCATTAAAAAAACATGAATAATGATATAAGTCTTATCTCCCAAACCTTTATGGTTTAAGAGATATTCACAAGCAAAGTATCCCCCTCCCGCCCCTTTTACTGATGTAACACTTTTCAGCCAGGGCAGAAGGGAGGTGCCCAGGTAGGCTGCAGAGAGGACAATCTTCAATTAAGATAACAGAAAAACCTGAAAAGCTTGTCAAGGACGTCAGGGATTTCATTGTTTTCAAAGGAATAAGAGTGTCCCCTTCTGTTATCTGTCTGGTCTATGGACTGCATTCCACATCTGAGAAGAGATTGTTTACAGTAGGTAAAAGGGGCGGGAGGGGGAAACTTTGCTTGTGAATATCTCATAAACCATAAAGGTTTGAGAGATAAGACTTATATCATTCTTCATGTTTTTTTAATGCCTACAAAATAAAATAAAGTTAAAACGAAGTATTACTATCCCTTTAAGGTCACACATAAAAAGTGTAGTGACAAAGTAATATCTCTAAGTTATCAAAGGGGCAGTGCCTCCTTCTCTACAAAGAAAAAAAAAATAATTCTATAAAGAGTGGTACCCTGTTGCCCATGGATAAAAGAAGATTCTAGTAGTGTAAAAGTGATACCTTAATTTGCTAACTGAATAGTTTTAGTGTGCAAGCTTTCAGTACCACTTGAGTCTCTTCATCATGCGAGTTATACAATAAATATCTTTCTCTTTCGTCCAATATGGAATACAGGTACCATGGAAGGTGACCTTCCTTCCTTCCTTGGCAGGCGGAACATTTCTCTGAGGCTCTGTTTATTCACAATCGTAACCTGAAGACAGAAGTTGAAGATTGGTGAATAACCGTTTGAGTGCCATGGTCCACTTTCTACAGGGGTTGTTTAGGAGCCTTGAGCTCCTGCAATCATGTTCGGTCTTTTATTCCTAGTCTTTTTCCCTATGTTATGGAGCATAGGTGGCTGCCTTATTTTATTAACCCTGTCCTTGGTGGTTTCCATGGGTTTGGTGGCTCTTTCCTGGGTTTTCCCTCAAGAGTTATGCATTTTTTTAACCCCCCCCCCTTTGGTGTTTTGGGCAAATTCTTAAATTTTAAATTTTTTGGGTGCATGGTGCCTATAAGGCGCGCTTACTGCAGCAGCCGCATTTGCTCCATTGACTTCTATGGGACAGACTTCTCTGGAACATATATCTGCAACCGTTAGTCATACAGAGTTCAGAGAGGGCTCATTCTTCTTGTCTCCTCTGCTATTCGGTTCACACCCCTAGTGTTTTGGGGGACCCCAGGGCCCCATGACTGAAGTTTTGGGTCATCTTCTGTCTTTCTACCCAACACCACTCTAGATCAAATCCTTTTGAATGAATGGAAAATGGCTGATAACAGGTTGTCTATCTCTAAGAGATTTTCTATGCTGTGCCCCTTCTCAGAGGCAGATTTGGAGCAGTTTGCGTCTCCTCCTTCTGTTCCCCCTTTTCCAGGCTCTCTAAGTCCATCGCTCTGCCAGTGGCAGATGCGGCAGGTCTTAAGGATGTGACTGATGGGATGCTTGAAACTATCCTCCGTTCCAATTTTGCCACCGTTGGCGCTGCATTAAGGCCTATTTTTGACCTCCCGGTGGTTCTGTCTTTTTTGCAAGATGGTGTGAACAAAGGACTCAATCTGAGATCATTGAAGGTTCAGACTTTTACTGTCTCTGTGTTTTTCCAGAGGTGTTTAGCTATCTTGCCGGATGTCAAGGTGATCTTTCAAGGGGTCTCCCATGCTTTCCCTGCCTACAAGGCTCCCACGCCTCCTTGGGACCTTAATCAGGTTCCGGGTACCATGCAGCGGCCACCGTTTGAGTCCCTTGCTACCATTCCTTTATGTCTCTTGAAGCGGAAGATGGCTGTGGTCTCTGTACACACAGTTGTTGAGCTGTAGGCTTTGTCCTGCAAGCCACCTCTCCATGGTATTTCCAAAGGACAAGGCTGTTCTTTGATCCTCTCAGGAATTCCTTCCTAAGGTGGTCTCTGAGTTCCACTTCAATCAGGAAATTGTTGTGTCTTCGTTTTGTCCTGACCCTAGATCTGACATGGAACGGGATCTCCACTTGTTGGATGTGGTGTGTGTCTTAAGTTTTACAGAGTCTTTGGGTAAGACTGATGTCTTTTTTGTCATCCCTGAGGGTCCTAGGGCAGGTCAGGCTGCTTCCAAGGTCACCATTGTATCTTTGATGAAGCCTACCATTTGCAGGGCTTGCGAACTGAGGAAGAAACCCCTTTTGTGTTACAGCACATTCCACCAGGTCTGTTGGGGCCTCTTGGGCCTACAAGAATCATGCCTCTGCTGATCAATTGTGCAAGGTGGCGACTTGGTCCTGCATGCACACCTTTGCCAAGCAGTATGGTGGATGTTCTGGCTTCGGCTGAGTCCAGCTTTGGCCGGAAGGTCCTTCAGGCAGTTCTGCCTGTCTAAAGAACTAATTTTTTTCCTGTGCATTACTGTAGTTCAACAGGTTGGCTTTTGCTCTTGTGTGCTGTGCTAACTTTTTTCAGTGTCTGCTGACACTTAGTTATCACTTAGTTATGTTTGGGTAGTTCCTAGTTCTGGATAGTCCTAGGGAACCCAGGTATCATGGGGACTGACAATATGTCCTTCCTATTACTTCCCACCATTGGGAGCCTACTGTTGGTATATCCCATGGTACCTGTATTCCATATTAGATGAAAGATAAAATAGGATTTTAGTCTTGCCTTGTTAAATCCTATTCTCTTAGTCCATATGGAATATAGGTCTCCCACCCAGAGAAAGGAGACCTTGCTTGGTCTTACCTGGCTGCACGTGGGAGTTCTTCTTGGGTCTTTTACTCACAGGAGCTTGTCTGTTCTCTAGCTGTCCTATCTAGTGAGTTTGTCTTGTATCAAAACTGGAAGGGCGGGGCCAGTGCTAGCCTGATGGAGAGGGAAGGCTCCACCTTCAAGGCCTTGTATTCTGAAAATGTTCCTCCTTTCAAGGAAGGAAGATTACCTCCTGTGGTACCAGTGTTCCATATGGACTAAGAGAAAAGGATTTAACAACATAAGACTAAAATCCTATTTTATATACAGGACATTACATTGATCAAACAGCAGATAATCATCACTCATTCATGACAGAGGGGAAAAAAATTATTGTTTACTTTGTATTCCATTGCAGGCGACAATCACCAGTCTCTCTCTAAATTACTCCTTAGACTTCAGTAGGGGCATCTTTTATGTGGCAAGTAGATAATTATGCTGGTTCTCTAGTTGCTTTCCTACAAAAATGTATATATTTAATAAACATACATAAGTGACAATCAGGAATTGCTGCAAAACCCTTATCCATCTACTGTGAACAACCCATGCAAAAATTTTGAAAAGGTATGCGGTGTGATCGACACATTGACTGTTGGCTGCTCACAAAGGTCCAGTAGTATAACACCACTGATTATTCCTGGTTCCAAACTGGCACATCTTATCTATTCCAACCCAGAAAACAAAAATATACATTATATCAGAAAATAAATGTATTGCCCTAAAATAATGCTGACTCTTAAAATGTAGTTAGCTACCATCTGTACGTACTATATCCCTTTCAGCTGCAGGTTCCAATCAGTGCAGTCTGTGAAGAAGCAGGAAATGGGGAAAATATTGTAGTCAGAAGGAGATGGGACAGAAGGATTGTGGGTCTTCTGACAGGCATGTGTAACTACACTGGAAGTACCAATTAAGGCAAGGCAAGGAAGGATATGAACGATGAGAAGAGATTATCTGGATGTGCCTGAGCAGCATGGAACCTTCATTTGTCAGGGATTCCTCCTTTGAGTGCTTACTGACGGCAGCTAAATAAAATTTTAAGTAAAATACTGCATTGTTTTTCTGATAAAATGTTTTTGCAGGTCACCTTTTATTGTTTGTAATAAAACCCACCTTCCAGTATGGAGGCCAAGTCACACAAGAGGTCTGTCTCTTTTGAAGTGTTATTTCAGTACTGGTCAATGTGTGTTTTTAGGAGTTTGCAATTTGCACGCAATAACTGGCAAAGAGTATTACATTTGTTGTTTAGGCCATAGTTCAGAGTTTCAAACTTGGTTATCAGTTTGTACTCCCAGATCTTTTGATCTCCTTGTGTCTGAGAGTTTCCATTCATTACAGTGACCCTGTGATCTTTAATACCGAGTCCATTGTCAGTGTCCATTTTTCTTCTTGGTTTGTTATTATAATTATTAATATTTTTATTATGAGAATTACAGAGAAATCAAGAGTACCAGCCCTACTTATGTGTAGGATAGATAGAAGACCATTATCATTATCAGTTCCTAATTCCATTCCTTACCAAAACGCAAGTGTGTGTTTGAGTAAGCCTATTGAGGAAACCGAACTCGATCCTGTCTCCCAAAATATAGATAATAAAAAAAAATAAAAAAAAAAAGAAGCAGGATACGCTAGACAGTTCATTTCAGAATGCTCCAAAATCACAAAGGGCTAGTCTAACAGAGTCACAGAATGTAAACTAAGGTTGCCAGATGTGGGTGAATGACTTCAGGTGGTGTAGCTGAGTTTTCTCAAAGGCGCAACCAAATAGTTTGTTGTGTCAATCTTTTAGTGTTGAGGGGAGTTGATCTTTCCACTGAGGGGGAATGAAGTTTAGCCATGTCTGTCAAATGTTAGAGAACTATATATTGATGTTTTGTAAACTTTAACGTACCTGGTAAAAATAGGAAAAATGATGGGTCCAGTGGTACTTCAATCCCCAGAATGCTATCTATCTATTTATTTAGCAATTTGAGTTCAGTATGGGGCTGTAAGCTGACAATCCCACAGTAAGTGGAAGATAGTCCCTTCTTCCGAGTTACAATGCCAACATAATGAGGAACAGTTTGGGAACATCTTGGTTAATCTACAAGGAGTGTAATACCACATAATCAATAGTTTGAAGTTAGCTTCTTTGTTTAATATCTGGTGATTTCCCATGAAGTGTTTTAGAAGTTGCCATTTTGTCATGGGCAAAGATACAGATAAACTGTGTTCCCAGTTAGTTAAAAAGTGAGGTTGGTGGTCGAAGGGGAGCTGTTCATTAGTTTATAAAGTTTTGAAATAGGCTTGGGAAAGAGTATACTTCTTTCAAAGGCAATTTCAAATGGTGTAAGAGGATGTAGAATATATGTTTTGGCAGAGAGGCTTAAAAGGAAGTGGGAAATTAGCATATATTGCTAAAGGTGGTGATGCCAAGGTTTTAATCATGGTAAAATATTCAAAGTAAGATAACCTTGTATACAAAATAATTTTGTCCAACGTGAGGATATCAGGTTTTTGTTTCACTGAAAGTATGCAACGTGACGGTGTCAAGGAGGGAAGTCAGGATATCCATAAATGAGAAGAGAAAGGTAAGTTGTGCAATGCATAATCCAAACAGTGAAGAAAATGAAACCATAAATAGAAATGAAAATGATGCTATAGACGGAAGAAATCAAAGAGAAAATATAAGGACATACTTGAAAATGAGAGAAATGTCAATGAATTCTTCCTGGTAAAACATTTTCTAAATAAATAAATAATAACACAAAAGCAGCTCTAATCAAAGTCTCTTCACAGTCCAAACAAATGAACAAGAACATATATTAAAGAGCTAATATGTACATCATACAACTAGTCAGAAAGTAAAACATTTATTAAAATCACCAGCATATGAGAATACCATATGTATCAAAAGGAAATGTACTATACTGTAGTGTTTTGTAACATACACCTGATGCTCACAAACTCCCCTGGTATACCACTGAGACCAAAAAAACAGAAATAAACCGGAGATGGCACATAAAGATATATCAAACAGTAATAGCTAATTTTTGACCCACACCAGTACTTTTTTTTGTAAAATGGGTATGTATCTGCCAAGGATTACAACTTGACGCTACTGGTTTTAGGTGTTCTGCAAATGAATATTGGTAGTTAAGTGAGAGCTTGCTTCGGTTTGAGTGTTGTGCTTATCCCATGTCCTTCTGTGTCTCTTGTTTCAGGTGGACGATGAAACTGTTTTGTGCAACATTCCTTATATGGGAGATGAGGTCAAAGAGGAGGACGAAACCTTTATTGAAGAACTTATTAATAATTATGATGGCAAAGTGCATGGAGAAGAAGGTGATTTTCACTGTTATTGTGTCCCATGTTGGTTGATACCCGCAGTGTATATTCTGGTTGCAGTTACAGAAGAAGCACGCATATATAGTCAAAATGTTTGTAAAACACTTTGACCTTTATAGAACTTAATGTAATCAGACCCAAGCCCTAATGAGCTTTCTCTTTTGTCATGGAGCACAAGAACCATGCTGAACCATCCTTCCCTGGGAGGGTGTGGGCACTTCCATATAAAGAGCTCCCTGGAGGCAGAGACTGCCTCCCTAGTCCACTTTACCTCCATCAGACATGCTTAGTTTTAAGTGACCTCAAAAGAGATGGGCAGGGTAAAGATTCTTTTAACTAGCTTTTATTTTCTTAACCCTTTGAGGGCCATACAGGTATGCAATGTGTTGAGTACCTTTCTGGCCCTTAAAGGGTTAACTAATATAGGACTGTTCAATCCCCCATTAGGTGGGCTCTTATCCCTTTGCCTCCTTGATGGAAATGGACCAGGGAGTAGTCTTGAATGGGCCTGCCCCCCCCCCCCCCACACACAGAAAATCTGCTGGGGGTGGTCTCTTACTTTTACTTTGTTTTATTTACCTTTTAAATTGTTTAACATTTTGTTTAGTTTTCTTGTGCAGTGGCACGTTTAAGATGTGGGTTCTCTCTGCTGCCATATTGGATGAGGCATCAGCTGCATATGTTCAGTCTCCTGCAGCACCAGTTGGGCTCTGGTGCGCAGCAAGGAGATAATTTGTCTCTTTGGAGTAATTTGAGGGGAGATATCCTCAGGGGGTTCCCCGCTGCTGGGGAGGCATGTGGACATGACAGCTGGAGAGCCCCAGGAAAAGGAAGGAGAGGTACAGTGCCTCCTCTCTTCCTTTTTCACTGCAGCAGGCAGCCCACAAGGCATCTGTTTTCCATCTATCTATTTTCTGCAGGCTGAATCTCCCTTATGACATCCTGTCTTTAACTCCTTACCTCTTTGCAGTTCTCTTGGCTATGTCTGAGAAAAAGGGGAGAGATGGGCAAATCTGAGACCACCTGGGCTTCGGGGGTTTCCTCATTAACAATTTGCTCCTTATGTCAGATTGATCTTCATATCGACTGGTACATAAACCCTCATGATCTGTTTCCTGTATAAAACAACTTCTACTTATTTCTACTATGAATAATATGTATTTCTCTGTCAAGGGGGCCATTGGAACCAGGACCACCCTACCCCTGGTGAGGATGGGGAAACTGATGAAGTATGATCTTGATTCCTCATTATCTCCTGGGGATTAATTTGTTTAAGATCCTGGTTCACCTTTTTAGTTGAGGGTCTTATTAGGCCAGTTTTGGAGAACATTAAGGTCTCTGAGGCCTCGGATTCCAGTTTTCATCCCCAGATATCTTGAGAGGAGCAAAAAGAGATGCTACTTGTTTTGTTCCCCAGCATTTCTTGAAACAGGTGGTTCTGGAGGAACTGATTTCTCCAGAACCACCTCTACATTTCAGTGTTAAGGTGAAGGTTTTGAACCTCTGGAACTGCTTTAGTACAGTTTGGGTTTACTGTTGGATTACTAGGGCCATAGCTGTTTGGAGGGAGCAACTGGTAGGAGCAGTCCATGTGGTTGATTTTAAGAGGGCATTGTTCTTTTCTGTATCTAAGATCCTTGAGGCTAATGCTTATTTCACTGAAGCTGCATTTGATTCCACCAACCTAATTGGGTAGTCCTTAGAGTTCTCTTTGGCTGCCTAATGTACCCTGTGACTAAAATGAAGATCAGCAGACCAGTCTTCCAAGCAGTCCTTGGTCTCCCTCCCATTTCTCTGTCGTCCAATACAGGTTACTGGTAACTTTGGGTAGTCGATCCACCCCTTTAATTGTAGGCAGGAACAATTCTAGAATTGTATGCAGGGGTGGAGCCTACCTTCCCTCCTTGACTGCAGCTAGCCAACCAGCTCCAGAAAGATTTGTTCCTTGGTGAAGATTGTATTGTATTGTATATTTTTATTTACATAACGCCAACCGGTGTACTTGGCACTTATTGGGGTACAATAAGTGTGGTGATTAAGTGCTTATATAGGCAGTCATAAGGGGAACAACAGGTGAGTATACATTAGGATAAGAGGTCCCTGCCCTGTAGAGCTTACAGTCTAAGTATAGGATGGTTGACATACAGATACAAGCTGGCAGAGGAAGAAGTGCAGTGTTTGGCTTATGATAATAATGATAATGTTTCCATATTATGTTGTTGCTAGAGATAAAGTTGCTCTTTTAGTTTAGATTTAAAATTTTTGAGGGTTGAGGCTTTGCAAATACTGGGTGGTAGGGAGTTCCAGAGGTAGGAGACAGCATGTGAGAAAGCTTTCAATCGTGAAACAACAATAGTGGTTAAAGGGGCAGTGAGTCATCCAGCATGTGTGCTGCATAGTGGACGTGCAGGAATATGGTGGGATATCAAAGATGAGATATAAGGCGGGGACAAGTGATGGAGAGCCTTGAAGGTAATGAGGAGGATTTTGAATGTGATATGCCGCTTTATGGGAAGCCATGACAGTGATTTTAAGAGTGGTGGGGTGAGTACTGTTCTGGAGGAGAGGAAGAGTATTCTGGTGGCTGAATTAAGAACTGATTGAAGAGGAGTGAAATGGTTAGTAGGAAGACCAGTAAGTAAAAAGTTACAGTAGTCCAGGCGAGAAAGGATAAAAGCATGCATGAGGGCTTCTGTTGTCGAGTGAGAGAGGAATGGCCGGATTGTTGCTATATTCCGAAGAAAGAAGCGACAGGTTTTGGTAACGTTGTTAATGTGGGTGGAGAAGGAAAGAGAAGAGTCCAAAGTTACCCTGAGGCAGCGGGCCTTGTCTACAGGGTAAATTGTGGAGCCTTCGACAGTTATAAGATAACACAGGCAAGAGAACAGTTCTGCTATAGCTTTAGAAGTTTTTTATTTTTCTGTTAGAAATGGAATACCACCATTAGGCGGATTACCATAACTGACATTGCCCTTAGATGTGGCTAGCTCAATGACTGAGTGCTTTTTGTGAACCTCAACGCCTGTGGAGAAAATCTTGGCTACAAGTTCTTTCCTCAGGAGTTGCCCACTGAGGCTGCTTCTTAAAACATGTTAATCTGAAGACAGAAGATCTGCAGGAAAGGTGAGCAACCCTTTGAGTGCTGCAGGTCCACATGTCCCACAGTACCCTCTGCACAGGGGTGTTTCCTTGGAGTTCCTATTGCACACTTCCGCACTCATTGGGTCTATCTGTATGTCTTTTGGGGGTTTGGCATTCATTTGGGGGGGGTTATGACACTTTTCCTACTGGTTCAGTGTTTTTTGGGTATCCTAACATGTTCTAGTGATGTTTCTTGTCTTCTAATATTACACCTTCAATTTTGTAAAAATTGAGTTCCCGTGCGCTTTACCGCATAGGCGCTATTGCTCCATTCACTCCTATGGGACTGTACAGTTTGGGACATATCTCTGCAACTGTTTAACCTAGAGACTTCCGAGATGGCTCATTCTTCTTGTCTGCCCTTGCTCTATCATCAGGTTCATGTTTCCAGTGTGTTGGAGGGCTCAGGGGGCTTCGGGCACTATTGGGGTACTTTTTCTGGGAAAACTACATTTCCCATGAGCGCTTGTTTTGCGCGCTTGTTTCTGATTGGCTCCTGCCGTGGTAGCCATTTTGTGATATTTCCAGAACGAGTATCCTACGCAGGGCTTGGACTCTCCTTCTTTCCTCTGCTGATTAACCCTTCGCCTGCCAGATAAGTCTAAATTAGTGATGTCTGGGGTGAAACTTTAATCCTACACACTGTAATTGGGTGATTTCTTGTACAGTAAGGTTATTGACACTGTGAGAATGTCTATACCGTTGGAGCTTGGAGCCAGACCTAAGACTAAGGATGCTGGGGTCTCTGTATCCCCTGTTGTGCATTGCTCTTCCTGTCATTCAGGGTTACCTAGAGAATTCTCAGGTCATTTATGGCCAGCATGTTCTGATGTCCCTGAGAGTCTTCCAGGGGTCTCCAGCCATGCATTAGAGCCAGTTTGGGTGCAGGAGTTCAAGGCTACTACTAGGGACCTTAGGTCCACATTGCAACTCTTTCCATCCCAGTTACAGGGGGTCCTCCATTCTTTTCAGACCCCCTCCTCCGTCAAGTCTTCCCTGCCAAAACCTCAGGGTGTATCTGACGTGCCAGATTCCTCTGAGGAGGAACTTCTGGGGGATTCAGATGTTGAGGAATGTTCTACGGTGGGCTCCTCTCAGTTTTTTGGGGATCCTTTTGAGGCTGATCCTGAGCCCTCTGCTGAGGGCCTGATCAGGGCTGTTTTAAATACCCTAAACATTCCCTTAGTGCAGGAGGTTCCTTCTGACCCTTCTGATGTATATCAGGAGCCTAAAAAGCCCCTTACTTGCTTTCCACCTAACCCCACCCTTGACCACCTTGTGTCTGAAGAGTGGAAGTCTCTGGACAGAAAGCCGTCTGTCTCGAAGAAATTTGCCAAGCTTTATCCCTTTTCTGAGGCTGCACTTGCTCAGTAGGTTCATCCCCTCCAAAGTGGATGCGCCTATCTCTAGGCTATCTAAGTCTACTGCCTTGCCAGTGTCTGATGCGTCTGCTCTGGACTGGACTGACAAGAAACTTGAGGTCTCCCTCAAGTCCATCTTTGCCACTGCTGGTACTGCCATGTGTCCAGCATTCACTGTAGCATGGGTGAACCGGGCCTTTGCGGTCTGGACTGAACAGCTCGCCCTTGCTGTTCGTCAGGGTGCTCCTACTTCGGATATGTTGCGCCTCCTTACCAACATTTCTGAGGCACAGCACTATGTTTCTTCTGTCAGACGGCTAGGGTTTCCACCATGTCTGTGGTTGCCAGACGGGCTCTTTGGCTCAAGATCTGGTATGCTGACACTGCTTCCGAGAAAGCATTGCTCTCCTTACCTTTTCAAGGCACTTCTTTGTTTGGGCCAGATCTTAAGGATCTGATCAGTGAGGCCACAGGGGGTAAGAGTACCCTTCTACCCTTGGTTCCTAGGAAGAAAACGACACTTAAGCGTAACCAGTATTTTCGTTCCTTTCAGAATGAGACACGTCCAACGAACCAGATGGTTCCTTCAGCTCCGCCTACCTCCTCCAAGCCCAAACAGCAATGGAAGCCCAAGATCTCCTCCAAGCCCAAAGCTTCCAAGCCTTCTTCAGCATGACTCACCGAACCCAGGTCCGCACTCTGCTGTGGGTGGTTGTCTGCGTCACTATCACAGTTACTCCATACATGGATGACCTGCTTCTGAAGGCCCCCTCTGCGGAACTTCTTCCTCAGCAGGTTCAGCAATGCATTCATGCTCTCACCCATCATGGGTGGATCATCAACTTGGACAAATCAGATCTTGTTCCATCCTAGCGTCTGGTCTTCCTGGGCCTCCTCTTCAATACCCAGAAGAACATGGTGTTTCTCACCGATGAGGTGGCTCACCAGATCACCCACAGAGTTTCTCCGATACTGGCTCAGGATCCAGTTCCAGCCAAGAAACTGTCCTCTCTAGTGGGGAAATTCATTTCCACCATAGAAGCGGTACCGTTTGCCATGGCACACACCAGGGAACTTCAGCGGTTTGTGATCCAGGTGTGCAGGGGTCAGCCGGACCTTCTGAAGATGTCAGTGTCCCTCCCTCTTCATGTGGAACTGAGTTTGTTGTGGTGGCTAGACCTCTCCAATCTGCTGAAAGGCAAGTCCTTCCTGGTATCCTTCTGGACCACAGTGATGACGGATGCGAGCCTCTCCAGCTGGGGAGCGGTCCTGGGTTGCCTGAGCGCTCAAGGTCGATGGTCTCTAGAGGAATATTTCCTTCCCATCAACATATTGGAGTTTCAAGCAATATTCCATGCCGTTTGTCATTGGACATCTCAGCTGGAAGACTGTCCAGTCCAGGTACAGTCCGACAACGCCACGGCCATGACTTATATCAACAAGCACGGCGTAACAAGAAGTCTTGCCGCTTGGTTAGAGGTCAAGGCTATTTTGTCCTGGGCAGACGAACACGTTCCTGCCAAATCCGCAGTGCACATTCCCGGTGTACACGTCATGGCGACTTTCTCATCGGCACAGAGTGGACAGCGGAGAGTGGTAGCTGCACCCAGAGGTGTTCATCCTCATTGTTCAGAAATAGGGTCTTCCTTACATCGACCTGATGGCGACAAGACATAAGAGGAAGGTTCCAAGGTTCTGCTCTCGATGAAGGAACCCTCTACTCTGGCGGTGAATGCCATGTCCATTCCTTGGTTATTTCCTCTGGCCTACAACTTTCCTCCCCTCCCAATGTTTCACAGGGTGTTACGGAAATTACGACTGGAGCTCTGTCCATTCATTCTGATTGCTCCGTACTGGCCTCACCAAGCTTGGTTTCCGGAGCTTCTGGATCGGTCAGTGGCGGAGCCATTCCGGCTCCCTTGCTGTATGGATCTTCTTCTACAGGGTTACTATCACGGTGCCCGTGTATTGCTGGCAACATTTTGACAGCATTGGTTCCTATGCATTCTCATTGTGATGTTGCTTCACCCAGTGGTAGCCTTTAAGTACTGAGCCCTGTCACTTCTGCAGGGCCCTTTCGTGGTGTTCCCGTTGCTTAGTGCTTGCTGTCTATATCATGTGAATCCTGTGTATGACCCGGACTGCCTGACTACTCTGCCTGATTCCGTTTCTTCTCTGTGTACCGACCCGGCCTGGCTGACGTTCCTGCTCTGTGTACCGAACCGGCCTGGCTGACGTTCCTGCTCTGTGTACCGACCCGGATTGGCTGACGTTCCTGCTCTGTGTACAGATCCGGCCTGGCTGATGTTCCTGTTCTGTGTATTGACCCGGATTGGCTGACATTCCTGTTCAGTGTACCGACCTGGTTTGGAGGACGTTCCTGCTCTGTGTATCGACCCAGATTGGCTGAGACTCCTGCTCTGTGTATCTCAGGCCCTGTTCACTACCTCGTCCGGTTATCCGGTTGGGGGAACTTTCCGGTGCTTTGTACAGGTCTTGCTGAGATCCGGTTGGTTATCTTGATTGCTGCTCTAGCCGTTCAGCTACTGCGACCCATTTACACTACTGTGCCTTGTATCTCCATACCGCCGGGTAGGAGCTATTCCCGACTGCGCACTGTACCTGGCAGTTGCCATCGTGCCTGAGCGTCCGTTAACCCTTGCTGTCTGGTGCCGTTATCCTTGGGTCGCAGTTCCTGCTGGTTCGGTTTGGCGTTACACTGTTCCTCCGGTTACAGTGGAACCGTGCTGTCCGGTAGTCCGTGATTCCTTCAGGGCCTCGCTCACCCATTGTGACTAAGTCGCTATTGTGTCACTCTCTGTAGAGAGTACTTCTTGGGCCTTCCGCTATTAGGGCCTACCAGCCTCCCGGCCTAATAGCACCTTAATATTGTTGTGTCACTGATTCACACAAACTGTAACCTGACCTGTGTCAGTAATATATATTTGCTCTCAGATATATGTACTGGACCCGTGTCGGTTAATGTTATGTAACCTGTCCTGTGTCAGTATTACGTGTTAACTATTGCTGGACCCACGAGGGTTACTGTATTCTGTCTGGTTTCAATAAAACTGTGTTTTACCAAACAGCCTCCCTCTGAGTGTACTGAAAACCGTTACAGTTACCTGTGGAAGGAGGATGTTCATCTTCTAGCTTTGACAGCTTGGAAATTGAATCCTCAATATTGAAGAAGAAAGGGTTTTCTTCTGGTGTGGTGGCTACTATGCTCAGTGCCCGCAAGCCTGTTTCTTCCAAGATCTACCATTGTGTCTGGTCGACCGTCCTATCTTGGTGTGCCGATAAGGACCTGTCTCAGGAATTTGATCTGCCTACTGTCCTGGCTTTTTTTGCAGGACGGTGTGGATAAGGGCCTCAGTTTGAGTTCCCTTAAGGTTCAGACATCTGCTGTCTCTGTTTTCTTTCAGAGGCACATTGCCAACCTTGATGTCAAGGTTTTCTTCCAAGGCTTTGCTCATTCTCATCCTGCCTTCAAGAATCCTTCTCCTCAGTGGGATCTTAATTTGGCTGTGGGCATTCTTCAGCACCATCCATTTGAGTCTTTGGCTACTATTCCTCTACTCCTGTTGACGTGGAAAATGGCCTTTCTCCTGGCGATTGTGTCTTTCCGCCGTGTTGCAGAGTTACATGCTCTGTCCTGTAAACCACCCTATTTGGTGTTTCACAAGGACAAGGTGGTGATTTACACCTCTCAGGAGTTCCTCTCCTAGGTGATTTCAGAGTTCCACATCAATCAGGAGATTGTGGTGCCCTCTTTCTGCCCTGACCCCACCTCTGAAAAGGAGAGGAATCTCCACTTGTTAGATGTGGTGTGTTGTCTCAAGTTTTATGTACATCGCATCAGGCATTCTGACGCGTTGTTCATCATTCCTGAGGGTCCTAGGGGAGGAAGGCCCGCATCCAAAGTGACTATTGCTTCTTGGATCAAGTCCACTATTCATAAGACTTATGAGCTGAGGAAGAAGCCTGTCCCTCTCAGGGTCATGGCCCATTCTACACAATCTATTGGGGCCTCTTGGGCTTACTAGAATCAGGCCTCTGCTGATCAGTTGTGTATGACTGCCACCTGGTCATCTGTGCACACCTTTTCGAAGCACTACCATGTTGATGTGTTGGCATCAGCTGATGCCAGCTTTGGGAGGAAAATCCTGGAGGCAGTTTTGCCTGTCTAGGATTTTCTTTGGTTCTTGGTGCTTCCTTCACTTTTGAGCCCTGTTGGCTCTAGTTCAGTGTGCTGTGTAACAGTTGGGATGTTGTTACCCCTGTTCAGTGTCCGTTGACACTTCTTTGTTTGTTTGTCTATCTCTGATCTGATGGTTCATATCTGCTCTGGTGACTTTGGGGGCATTGCACCTGGTCCTTGCCTTACTTTCCATCTCTGGGAAACTCAATGGTTGGACATCCCGAAGTTACCAATAACCTGTATTGGACTACAGAGAAAAGAGGATTTTAGTCTTACCTACTAAATCCTTTTCTCTTAGGCCATACAGGTTACTGGTCTCCCACCCTATCATGGGACCATGCTTGGCTTTCCTGTGGCAGACCGCGGGGGTCCTTCAGGGTCATGCACACGGCAGTCGTCTTTCCCTTCAACTATCTAGTCAATAGTTAGTGTCTCTAATCTTTCTGGAGCTGGTTGGCTAGCTAGCAGTCAAGGAGGGAAGGTAGGCTCCACCCTCTGCATACAATTCTAGAATTATTCCTGCCTTCAGTTAAAGGGGTGGATCGCCTACTCAAAGTTACCAGTAACCTGTATGGACTAAAAGAAAATGATTTAATAGGTAAGACTAAAATTCTGTTTTATGGCTAATTTGCCCCAGGTTATTAGCCACACTACTGGGGGACAAGTGCTCTGCTGCCTCAGATTACCCGCCAACTATTCCTTCTGTACAAGGATGATGCATAATTTTATTACCACCTGCCAGTTTGGGTATGTGCGCAGGGCATCCACTCCTTCAGCCACCCAGATGCACCTTTCACCAAAACCCAAACAGGCCCGGGCAGGCATGAAGTTTACTCAAACCTCCCAAACTGATAAGTCTACCTATGTATAACTCACAAGTTTCAGGTCTGCCCCAATCAATTGGTGATCATCTACCTCTTTCATGATACTGGACTTCCTCAGTGGTGGGCCAGTGGGTGTTATGGATACTTTCAGAACGGTATTGCATAGATTTCATATCTGTTCCTCCTTGTCGCTTCTTTGTGTACAGAGTCTCTTGTGATGTAGTGAGGGGGCTATTTATTATTCCCTGGGGAACCTACAGGTCCTGGTGCCTGTTACTGCTCTGGAACGATTTACAGGATTCTATTCCATCCTTTTCATAATTCCCAAAAAAGGATGGTGGCTGCTATCCTATCCTGGATTTCAAGCATCTCAACCACTTTGTTCATATTCTCTGGCTCCATATGGAATATTTTGCACTCTGTCATTTGCACTCTGTGTCCAAGATGCTTATCTGAGTATTCCTATTCATTGCTGCTTTGCCTTATAAGACTGTAATTTTCAGTTCACTAACCTCCCTTTTTGGCTTGACTTCTTCTCCACGGGTTTACACTAAGGTCTTGGCAGTTTCAAAAATCCTCTCTGATTCTGTCCCTGTTCCAGGTTCTAGTGTTTCTCAGCATGATATTCGACACTCTCATGCAGAAGGATAAATTCAGTTGCTGTCTTGACAGGTGTCACAGGCCTTAATTCAATGATAGTGCGGTAATGCATGAAGGTTTTGGGACATTTGGTTTCTGCCATGCAGACCGTTCCCTTTGCCCAATTCCACACTTAGTAGCTGCTTTCTCAGGAATTGGTTAAGACAGCAGTATCCCTTCCCATGTCATGTCTTTTTGCAGCCTGACAGTCATATCTTTGTTGGTGGTTCAGGTGTCTCATCTTAATATGTGTTGACTGTTGGTCATCTTGAATTGGACATAGTCCTGATGGATACTAGCCTGATAGGTTGAGGAGCCACCTTTGGCTCTCAGACGGTCCACAAGAAAGTGTGTTCTGGCCAACAACGTGTTGGAGCTCTGGGCAATTCTCCTTGCTCTGCTGCACTGGTCTCCGCTTTTCCAAGGTCTGCTAATACGGATTCAGTCCAACAGCTGAAGGATGTTGACTTATGTCAACTGCCAAGGGGAGACCAGGAGAGCAGCTGCGTGGTCAGAAATTTGGTGATTCTCAGTTGTGTGAATGCTCACAGGCTGGCTCTAAGCCATTCACTTTCCAGTGTAGACAAAGTCTTGGTGCATTTTTTTTTCCAGCCGTCAATGTTTGGATCCTAGGAATTAGGAACGCAACCAGATGGTGTTCAACAGTGAGATCTCCTAGCTGTGAATTTAATGGCATCTTAGTCAAATCACAAGATTCCTCTTGTTTTTTCACAGGTTCTGGGACCCTCTTGTCTCTCTGGATGCTATGGGCATTCCTGGCAGTCTCCCCTGGTGTATGTGTTTCCTTCTTTTTTTCTCTTACCTCAGGGCGCAACTAATCCTGATTGCTCCTTACTGGCCTTTCCGTGTGTGGTTCTCGGATCATCTCAATCTTTGTGGTGCTGAACCACTTGGTCTTCAACACCTTGTGATCCTCTTGACCCAGAGGTGAAGTTAGTGTTGATGGAGTGGCTCTTTAATCCAGCTTTCTATGGAAGAAAGGTTTCTTTGATTCTGTGATTGCTACTGTGATGGAGGCCTGAAAACCGGCTTCATCCAAAGCATATCATAGGGTATGGTCCTTGTTTTACAAGTCGTGTGAAGACTAGGGAACTTAGCCATGACCCTTCAGTCTTAAACTGTTTGGACCCTTCTTCTGGATAGGCTTCAGAAAGGACTTAGTCCAAGTTCTATCAAGGTTCATATTTTAGCTCTGTGCTTTTTCAGAAGTGTATTACTTTTATTGTCAGATGTGCAAACCTTTGTGCAAGGGGTGACTCATGCTGACCCACTATTGCGGGCCCTCACTTTCTGTAAGACTTGAACTTGGACCTGGGAGTGCTTCAGAAGTCTCCCTTTGAGTTTCTCTTCTTTTTCCCTTTGGTTCTTGGTTTTTAAGATAGCTTTTGCATGCAGTTGTCTGTTTGGTGTGTGGCTGAAATACAGGATTTGTCCTGTAAATTTTCCTTACTGATCTTTCATTCTGATACGGTGTTTTTGTGAACTCCACTTGAGTTACTTTCTAAGGAAACTTTTGAAATTCACATTAATCAGGAAATTGTTCTTCTTTCTTCATCTAACAGACTGGAGCAGGAGCTTCACTTTTGGCTCAGATGACCACCTTCCTACCCTACTTATTTTTTTGATCTTTGCTATGCACTAAAACTAAGCATGTCTGATGGGGTAAAGTGGAGTAGGGAGGGGTTTTCAGCTGCCAGGTGTCAAGGTTCCCCAGAGATGTTCAGAAGTCAGTACGGTATAGTAAACTGCAATTTATTAAACAATAACAATAAAGATAGCATACAAAGGTAATAAGGCAGGAACAAGCAGATGGTCACAGCCAACAAGCACTACTATCAGAAATAGTAGACTGCCAAGATTGACCACACTGCTGGAGACTAGGCCGAAGCCACTGGTAGTTTCAGCTGGAACCAGGAGCTGGAACGGAACAGTAGCAGGAACCAGAAGACGAAGTCTTGATCCGATAAGCGATGAATGCACCAGACTCATGCCTGCAGTCAGTATTGCTAAGCGGATACGTGACTCACGCCTGCAGTCAGTAATAGGAAGCGGATATCTGACTCACGCCTGCAGTCAGTATAAACCAGTCTACCAGAGCTCCAGGTTCGCACCAGATTGGGTATCTGCTAGGTACAGGGGACAAACGAGAATAGTCACGCAGAGCCACAGGTCAGCACCAGAGAAGGTAGTCAGACAAACCGGGTAATACACAAAACAGGTAGTCAACCAGAGCCACAGGTCAGCACCAGAGAAGGTAGTCAGACAAACCGGGTAATACACAAATCAGGTAGTCAACCAGAGACACAGGTCTGCACCAGATATGGTGTCTACTATACACAAGGAGCGGGAAGGAGAATAGTCAGACAGAGCCACAGGTCAGCACCAGATTAGTCAGACAAGCCGGGTCATACACAGTTCAGGTATTCAGCCAGAGCCACAGGCCCGCACCAGATTTGGTGTCCACTGCACAATGGGAGCAGGCAAAAGAGTAGTCAGACAGAGCCACAGGTCAGCACCAGTTTGGATGGTCAGACAAGCCAAGTCATACACAGAGCCCAAACTAAAAAGAACTGTTTGTACAACAACGCAAGGGCAACTGACTGCCCTTTAAACCCCTCATCAGAAAGTAGATAGGAGGGGCAGGCTCAGAGGAAGAAAGCAGGTAGGAGGAGACTACAGGAAGCATGGCATAAAACAGAGGCCTGCTTCACTTTGAAGCCTCACGACTGCAGATGACGTGTGGAATGACGCCGAGCGTCACTGAAGCTGCGATGCTGGAACCAAAGTAAGCTGTGACACCAGGGAGCTCTTTGTATATATAATTAAAAAAGTGATATTATCTTTAGCATATATGTAATAAAAAAATATATCTCCAAATAATTGATTTTCAATGCACTGGTGTTGCCTCTAGGACACAAAGGCTCAAATAACCCTGTCATTAATTTAAAAAATTAACCCCTTAACATGCTAAAGAAATCAACAGTGAATTGAAAAGTTATGACTTCGATGTCTTATTTTTAACCCCATATCTTTGCTTTGCACTGTACATAGTGGTGTCTAGCATGCAAGTGATTAATTAACCATCTTCAATTTCATACAAATTATTTTGTTTCGATATGTAACTAATCCTTCTTCACCAGCCTCAGAACCCTTTTCCGAACACTAGTGATAAGTCCCATTGCAAGAAAAGTTGGCTGCTTACCAAGAATGCACCCCACATCATGCTAGTGTTGGGCAATCTTACATACGTGTGCACATAATGTAAGCCATAGAGAAAATTTGGTGAGCTTTCACAGTAGGATTGGAAGGTCTGTAAAGGGAGAACACTGCCAACCACTGGAAAGTTAGCAAAGTTGGCATATTTCTCTCTGTCTCTCTCTCTGTCTCTCTCTCTCTCAGGAAAATAGGAAGGTGACAGTTCCACTTAAGTGGAATGTTTTCATTTTCTTTTAGAATTCTTTAATTTGTTGCTGTATTGTACTTTTAATATTGTTAATAGAAAAATGGTGACATGAGATAAGGAGAAAACAAATCTGTACGTAAACATGGAAAGAATTCAGCTTTTATTTGGTGTAGGGCCTTGTGTAGTGGTCTTTTACCTATTTATAGAAGAGCTGAAGAAAATGTTATTATTCTACGATGTTAGTACAGAAAATGTTGATGTTTTTTATTGACACAGTATTTGGCTTCTTTTTTTCTTCACAGTAATAAAAGAGGGGGATCAGAGCGATTCATGTTATCAAGATGGGTCATCTTAGTCTTGCGAAGCTTATAGTTCTACAGATTATTTGTTGACTTGTGGACCTGCTTAAATTGTTTTGTACATTCACAAACCACTCTTCTATTCTCAGAGATTGATTTGCCATCTGCTATGCTAACAAGTCCACGGTTACATGATCGTGAGAGGTTGTTCAGGTATGGACAATCTTTCTCTGCAGGAAGAAACAGCACCATCAAAACAGGTAATTAAACCTTTCTCAGATGTGAATACTAGAGGAGGCCAACTTCATAATTGTGTTTTACAGCTATGACTGGCTCTGGTTTAAATCCATGAATGTGCTTCAGCGCGTAGTATCACAGACAAATACGGGTTGGGTCACAAGGTGACCATTACCTATTTAGCATGGTCAGCTGTGGAAGGAGCTGAACATAATGAGGGGGTCATGGTTATCCTATATTATAATTCGCTAAGGATGTTTGTCAGAAGCCATCATGCGCAGTAGAGATGGCTGCGCTCGCTGCAGTCATGTGTAGTACTGACTGCCCGCGCCGTGGCTGATACGGAGCGGGGTGCTCTGAATTCAGACTGGAGTCCTCTCTGCTAACCTTCCTGGGACCAAACGGTCCCAGGAAGGTGCGCAGAGAGGACTCTGGTCTGAATTCGGAGCGCCCCGCTCCGTATCAGCCGTGGCGCGGACAGTCAGTACTGCACATGACTGCAGCGCTGCCAGTGTTGGCCTGTGTACACAGGCTTTAAAACTAGTATACATATATTGTGTATGACTCTTTATCTCTTTCTTCCCCCCACTCCTCTGTCTCCTCCTGTATTTCTGACTTTCAAGCAGACTTAAAAATAAATAAAATGATTTTTAAAAATTGAAGTATAATTTTAATGGGAGGTGACCTGTGCAGAGGGGAGGTCTGAGGTAAGAAAGTGTCGGTTGACCTAAGGCATGTTGAGGAAGGAATTAATAGATTGGTGTAACAGCAGACAATGTAAGAAGGCCTGTTCTGAGCCATGGATTTAATTATAGCTGCAGAAGTGCATCAGAGCTCCATGGCTAACAACATCTGGAGGCCACCTACATTATATTTGTACAACTGCACATTGAGGTCAAGAGTAAAACACCAACATAGCATTGTGCAATTCGGCCTAAAATGTACAGGTGCTACAGGTGATTAGACACGTTCAGATCAAATAATAGGGGAGCGGCCTGGAATGGCAAATAGTCTGCAACAGAGTAAAATATGTAAAGTTCTGAATGGTGTGACAGAGTGTGTGTGTGTGTGTGTGTGTGTGTGTGTGTATGGATATCTTAAGGTAATATTCTCTTCAGGCACTGGTTATACACATTTCCTTGCCCTCATCAAGTCTACATAAGAATTTTGGTTTTACCCAAGGGGAATTTCATATATTATTGCTATTATTTCAGGTGTTCAAACGGAGTCACTTTGAATCATAACTATAACAGACTCAGTTCTGCAGGCATTGATGAAAATGTTCTCCTAACTTGAAAAATGACTTCAAAAATATCTAGACAGGAATGTTGTCTCTTCAAAAACGTTTTAGTATTGTAGCCTTTTGCCCATGAGTCTTCAGACTTTTGGGGGACTTCCCCAGTGGTAAATACTTTTCTTTGTCGTCCAATACAGGTTACTGGTAACTTTGGGTAGGCTCTCCACCCCTTTAAGTAGGCAGGAACAATTCTGAGACGAGAGTGCAGGGGTGGAGCCTACCCTCTAACTTCAGTAAGTTTTGTTCCTCGTTGCAAGCAACAAGGCAAGAGAGCAGTTCTGTTTAGTTTTAGATTTGTATTATTTTCTGCTAGATATGGAATACCACCATTAGGCAGATTACCATCACCCAAACGTGGATAGCTCCGCTTACCAGGTTCTTATTTGTGGACCTAAGCCCAGGGGGGAAAATCTTGGCTGCAAGTTCTTTCCTCAGGAGTTGCCCACTGAGGCTTCTTCTTGATAAAATGGTAATCTGAAGAAAGAAGTCCTGCAAAAAGGTGATCAACCCTTTGAGTGCTGAGGTCCACATGTCCCATGGAACCCCTCTGCACAGTGGTCTTTATTACTGAGTTCTTAATGCATACTCTAGCACTCATTGGGTCTATCTGTATGTCTGCCTGGGTTTTTGGAGCAAGTTTCTGTGGTAAATTAACATTTTCACTGCTGGTTTGACATGTTGTGGGGGTTGAAGACACTTTTCCTACCGGGTTTGTTATTTATATTATTTAACTACATGTTTTAGCATGTTTTTAACTTGAATTTTATTTTCATTCAGTTTTTGGTGAAATTATGTACTACGCCTTTAAGGCGCTCTTTTTAACACACAGACACCATTGCTCCATTCGCTTCAATGGGACTGTACAGTTTGGGACATATCTTTGCAACTGCTTATCGCACAAGGTCAGAGATGGCTCGTTTTACTTGTCTGCCCTTGCTCTGTCATCCGGTCAACATTCTGAACATGCTGAGGTACTTGTTACAAAAAACTACAATCCCCATGAGTGCTTGGTTTGCATGCTTGTTTCTGATTGGCTCCCGTCGTGGCAGCCATTTTGTGCTTTTCTGTGAAAAAGTATCCTATGCAGGGTCTGTACTCTCCTTCTCTCCTCAGCTCCTTAACCCTGTCATTGCCAGATAAGTTTATAATACCATTTTCTGTGCTATTTAATCACTGTTAAACACTGTTTTTTGGGTGATTTAGTGTACTTTTGACCAGCTAATTTCTGTGAGAATATCTATTCCACTAGAGACTGGGTTAGACCTGAGGCTAAGGAATCTGGGGTGCCCGTGTCCCCCATTGCTCATTGCTCCTTATGTCATGAAGGGTTACCTAGAGAATTCTCAGGTCATGTTTGCCCAAGATGCGCTGCTGTCCCTGAATCTCCTGCAGGGACCTCCAGCCATGCATTACAGCCAGTGTGGATGCATGAGTTAAGGCTAATACAGGGACCTCCGGCCTACCTTACAACTCCTTCCATCCACCTTACAGTGGGTCTTTCACTCATATCAAGCCCCCGCTTACATTAGGTCTTCCCTGCCTAAACCGTTGGGTGTCCCTGATTTATCTGATTCCTCTGATGAGGAGCTGTTGGTGGATTATGATGATGAAAACTGTTCTGCAGTATTTCCTCTCAGTTTTTTCTTGCGGATCCCTTTGAGGCTGATCCTGTCCCCTCTGCTGAGGGCCTTATCAGGGCTGTATTGACCACCCTGAATATTCCCTTGGTACAGGAGACCTCTTCAGACCACTTCAGATGTGTTTCAGGAGCCTCAGTGCCCTTATACATTTTTCCCACCTAATCCCACCCTTGACCATCTGGTCTCTTGACGAGTGGAAGTTTCCAGATAGAAAGACATATGTCTCTAAGAAATTTGCTAAGCTTTGTCTATTTTCTGAAGCAGCATTAGCTCTATGGGTACATCCACCCATGGTGGACGCCCCTGTGTCCAGGTTGTCCAAATCTACTGCTTTGCCTGTAGCAGATGCATCTGCTGTGAAGGACTGGACTGACAAAAATCTTGAGATTTTTCTCAAGGCTATTTTTGCATCGGCTGGTTCTGCCTTACGCCCGGCGTTTGCTGCTGCTTGGGTGAATAGGGCCGTGGCCATCTGAACTGCACAGCTTACCTTGGCTATTCACCAGGGGGCTGCTACTTCTGAGACTTGTCGCCAACATTTATGAAGTGCAACATTATGTCTCTGATGCTCTGTTTGACACAGTCCGTATGATTGCCAGGGCTTCTTCTTTGTCTGTGGTTGCCAGACAGGCTCTTTGGCTGAAGATCTGGTCTGCTGATACCACATCAAAAAAGGCTCTGTTATCATTGCCTTTTCAAGGTTCTTCCCTATTTGGGCCTGAGCTTAAAGATCTCCTCAGCGGAGCCACTGGAGGTAAAGGTACTCTGCCTCCAGTGGTCTACAAGTCCACCCACAAGCCCAAGGCTTCCAAATCTTCTTCGGCATGACTTTCTAATTCCGGGTCCCCGCCCTCAGGTGGGAGGGCGCTTGAGCCACTATCTTTCCATCTGAGAAAAATCTGTGCTGGACCCGTGGGCTTTGCAGGTGGTGGTGGAGGGGTACAAGATTCCTTTTTACCTCTCTTCCTCCTCCCCACACCTTTCCTCTCACTCCCCTCTGGGCGCAGGAAAGCGTCGCCTGTTCGAGGGTGCTATCCAAGCCCTTCTGGACAATGGGGTCTTGGGGCCGGTCCCTTTTCCGGAGAGAGGGTTGGGGTTCTATTTCAACCACTTTGTGGTCTCCAAGAAGGTGGAGGTTGTCATCCTATTCTGAATCTGAAAGATATCAACCAGTTTGTGGTCATATCTCACTATCATCAGGAGTTCTTGCAACCAGTAATTGTGGCCATGTCTCCTGGGGAGTTCCTAGCATCCCTGGATCTTCAAGATGCATATTTGCACATCTCCATTCATCCAGAGAGCTGACAGTATCTCTGATTTGCCTGCGACAGGGGTCACTTTCAGTTTTCTGCCCTGCCATTTGGCCTGACCACCGCTTCTCAAGTCTTCATTCGAATTCTGGGAGCTTTAGTCTCTGCTCTCCATCGAGATGGCATCAGGGTCACTCCATACATGGAAGACCTTCTTCTGAAGGCCTCATCTCCAGACCTTCTTCACCAGCAGGTTCAGACCTGCATTCACATACTATCTGCTCATGGGTGGATCATCAACCTGGACAAGCCGGACCTTGTTCCCTCCCAGAAGATGGTTTTCCTGGGCCTTCTCTTCGACACTCCGAGAGGAATAGTCTTTCTCAGAGACGAGGTGGCTCATCAGCTGGCTCAGAAGGTCTCTATGGTTCTGAGCCAGGATCTGATTCCTTACAAGACATTGTCCTCTCTAGTGGGGAAGTTCATCTCCACAGTAGGAGCAGTCCCATTCGCTATGGCTCATTGCAGGAAGCTTCGGAGGTTTCTGATCTTGGCATGCAAAGGTCAACCAGATCGTCTGGAGCAGTCTGTCTCTCCCGCTTCATGTAGAGTTGAGTCTTTCATGGTGGCTCAATCTGGACAATCTCCTGAAGGGCAAGCCCTTCCTGATACTGTTCTGGATGATGGTGACTACAGACGCCAGCCTCTCAGGATGGGGGTTGTTCTGGGGCACCTGAATGCTCAGGGCTGTTGGTCTCTGAAAGAATCTCTCCTTCCCATCAGCATCTTGGAACTTTTGGGCGTTATTTCATGCCCTGCGCCATTAAACACTTCAGTTGGAGGACTGTCCAGTCAGAGCCAGTCAGACAACGCCTGGCTTACATTACCAAACAAGGCAGCATAAGAAGTCTCTCAGTTTGGTTAGAGGTCAAGGCTATTTTGTCCTGGTCAGAGGACCATGTCCCTGCTATCTCCGCAGTTCATATTCCAGACGTCAACGTCTTGGCAGACTTCCTCAGTCGACATACAGTGGCCAGCAGAGTGGGAACTTCACCCATAGGTGTTCAGTCTGGTAGTTCAGAAGATGGGTATTCCATGCATCGATCTGATGCAACAAGACAAAACAGGAAGGTTCCAGTGTTCTGCTCTCGCTGGGCGGACCCGCCATCTCTAGCTGTGGATGCTCTATCGATACCTTGGATCTTTCCTCTGACGTACATCTTCCCTCCTGTTCCAATACTGCACAGGGTTATGAGGAAGCTACGTCTGGAGCGCTGTCCAGTCATTCTGATTGCTCTGTTTTGGCCTCGCCAATCTTGGTTCCCAGAGCTTCTGGATCTCTGTATCAGACCCTTCAGGCTTCCTCCTCGTCCTGATCTTTTCTTACAGGGATAGCTGTGGAAGGAGGGCGTTCATCGTGTGTTTTTAGACGGCTTGGAGGTTGAATCCTCAACTTTGACGAAGAAAAGATTTTTCATCTGGTGTAGTGGCTACTTTGCTTAGTGCCCGTAAACCTGTTCCTCCAAGGCCTACCATAGAGTCTGGTCTATGTTTCTCTCTTGGTGTACTGATAAGGATCTTTCTCAGGAGTTTCATCTCCCTATGGTCTTTCCTTCAGGATAGTGTGGATAAGGGTCTCGGTTTGAGCTCCCTTAAGGTTCAGACTTCTGCTCTCTCTGTTTTCTTCCAGAGGCTCATTGCCATTCTTCCCGATGTCAAATTGTTCTTCCAGGGTGTTGCTCATACTTGTCTGGTGTTTAAGTCCCCTGCTCTTCAGTGATATCTTAACTTGGTTTTGGGCATCCTTCAGCTCCCTCCCTTTGAGTCTTTGGCTACTATTCTTCTGTGCCTGTTGACGTGAAAAATAGCTTTTGTTCTGGCGATAGTGTCTGTTCGCTGTGTGGCGGAGCTCCAGACCTGGTCTTGTGAACCACCTTTTCACCTTTTTTGGTGTTTCACAAGATAAAGCCGTGCTTCACACTTCACAAGCGTTTCTTCCGAAGGTTGTACTGGAGTGCCATATCAATCAGGAGATTGTGGTTTCTTCCCTCTGCCCTGACCCTTCTTCTGACAAGGAAAGGGATCTTCACTTGTTTGATGTTGTGCACTGCCTTAAGTTCTATGTGCACCATACTGAGTCTCTGCGTCAATCTGACACTCTTTTTGTCATTCCAGAGGGCCCCAGGGCAGGGAAACCTGCGTCTAAGTTGATCATGGCTTCTTGGATTAAGTCCACTATTCGTAAGGCTTACGAACTGAGGAAGAAGCCTGTGCCCTTCAGGGTCACAGCTCATTCCACTCTCTCCATTGGGGCATCTTGGCCCTACAAGAATCAGGCCTCTGCTGATCAACTGTGCAAGGCGGCCACTTGGTCATTTGTGCACACCTTTTCCCAACACTACCGTGTTGATGTGCTGGCCTTGGCCGATGTCAGTTTTGAGAGGAAGGTCCTGGAGGCAGCGTTACCTGTCTTAGGATCTCCTTTATTCCTTCCATACTCTTTCACTTTTGAGCCCAGTTGGCTCTAGTTCACTGTGCTGTTTATCAGTTCCTGGGGTCTCTTTTACCCCTGTTCAGTGTCCGTTGACACTCAGTTGTTTGTGCTGCGCTGTTTATGACCTGTAGGTTCATTGGTGCTCTGGTGACTTTGGGGGCCTGCGCCTGGTCCTTGCCTTTCTTCCTGCCCTAGGGAACTTAATGGTTGGACATCCCAAAGTTACCAGTAACCTGTATTGGACAACAGAGAAAATAGGATTTTAGTCTTACCTGTTAAATCCTTTTCTCTTAGTCCATACAGGTTACTGGTAACTTTGGGTAAGCGCTCTGCCCCTTTAAGTAGGAAGGAACAATTCTGAGAAGTGAGTGCAGGGGTGGAGCCTACCCTCTAACCTTAGCTGCAGCTTCCTGTTTTAACTTCACTAAGTTTTGGAACCAACTACTACAAGTAATCAGCGAAGAAACAGAAGACTCCTGTGAGCATGAACTCAAAAGTGGTCCCCCAAGTTCTATCACAGGAGTGCCAAGCATGGCCCCTTGACAGGGTGGGAGAACAGTAACCTGTATGGACTAAGAGAAAAGGATTTAACAGGTAAGACTAAAATCCTATTTTGTGCTTCAGTTTTCTAAGAAAACTGCTTTAGTTGCTGGCACGTTGAATTGAGTGACTTTCTGGTATGTAAAAAGAAAACAAATGGTGGAGCTATATGGAGAGAAATGTCCAAATTACCTAATGATTGCTGCCTGGAAAGAACCTCTGCTGTCACATCCCAAATGAAAACAAAATTATAAACACGTCTATACAGTGCTTCCAATGGTAAGTATAAATAAAATATGAAAGTCACATACTGTATCACAACTATATAAAATATGCAACATGTATGTCAATCAGATTATGTATCCATAATCTGAGCACAACAAAGAGAAAAGTCTATTATCAATTTTTTAATAGAAGTTGGAAATTAGAGATATTGCATCTCATCACAATTGACTGGCAGTGCGATCATAGGCCCAATGTATATTCTCTATTAAAAACACCCACAACAATCGCTGCTATGTATCATAAATACCTCTATCCTCACAAAGATTCTGTCTCATTGACTTTAATCACAATCCATTGTTGGACCATGAATGCACTCACTGGCCTGAAGGGACAAACCAATACAACATATATCATGAAGCGCACCCATATCTATTGTGCACTAAGCTCCAAACCAGTAAGGTGCCAGCAACAGCTGAGAACAGCTGAGAATTCTACCATTACCTGCCTTAAAATAAATATATATATATATATATTAGTGCCATTTTTCTGTTTTATATGTATATGTATGTAAATATATATATATATATATATATATATATATATATATATATATATACATATATAAACATAAAACAGAAAAATGGCACTAATGAAACCAACAGTCATAAATAGTCTCTCGATTGTATTATTAACCCTTTGAGTGCCAGAGGGGTATGCAAGGCAATTCAGAGCAATGCATTGCATATCCCTCTGGGCCACAAAGGGATTAGGTGGAAAAGTAAAACTACAAATTTTTAATTGGAGACATGTTGCAAAGTTACGTTTGACAAACATCTGATATTCATTGTATCTTCAAAATATTAAGGTTTTTATTAACACTTTACTGCCAGAGGGGTGCACAATGTATTGTTTCGCAAGTAAAACTGACTTTGTGCTGTTTGTAGGTTCTGGCCTGCTGGATGATGCTTGCTTTTTGGAACTGATGGAAGCTCTTCTTCAGTACACTGATGAGGAGGAGAGTGCACACAGTGAACCTGCAGGATGCAAGGTAGAGGAGATGAAGGGAGAGGGTCCTATGACTCGAAAGAGGAAGCGAATAGCTGAGGAGGGTGAGTAGCATGGGGTTCAAAGACTCTTCCCTATACACAAACTTGTATACAGTGCTGTGTGTGACTGACAAAACTAGCCATTAGATTGAACCATTCCCTATGTTATGCCAGTTTTCTTTAATGTACTTGAGATGGCCTGAAACAAGTCAGTTTTGTTTCCATAATAATTGATTCTGAAATGAAGAAAGTAGTTGCATGCTTGATAAAACGGATACAACTTTTAGTATAGTACAAACAGCTCTTCAGCCAATCAATTTGTATTTGTTTCCAGGAACAGGGGAGTTGCAAGTAAATCCTGGAAGTAATGTTGCTTCAGCAAAAGGATCATCAGAGATTCGATCAGATGGAGAAGAGAGGGCCTCTGTTCATAGCAAAACACGAGGTGAGACACTGTTTCCAATGAGAGACCAAAGAAACACAACTTAACCCCTTAAGGACCAACGGTCCCTGGGTGTGTGGTCCTTTAAGAACCAGATAGCGAAGTTTGACGTGCCAGCACATGTGACTGATCACGTATGCTGGCTTGACGAATGGGGGATTGATAGTGATCGCTCCGGTCTTGGAGTGGTCAATTTCAGTCCCCGTTACTACTGGCAGCGCTCCTGCAGGAGCACTGTGAATAAAGAATAAGTAACATGCCAGGACCATCACCAGAAAGTACAGTACTCTTGTTTTGTTTTACATTAACAGTGCCCTCCAGTTGTCAGATTCCATTTGGTTATTCTGTTACATTCTGTTTGAGAGGAAAATACTGACACACTGTTCTCTATATAATGTGATAGAAACTGCAGAGTCATGCTGTCAGTTAGAACTTCCAGGAAGTAAACTCACAACAAATTCACTTCCTGATAATTTGAATGCTTGTGAATAAAACAATTGACAGTGGTGGAAATATCCTTGTATTTCTCATCAGGAAAACTCTATAACATAGGCTTTCATTAAAAATAGTTTACTGTTTCTTAAAAACAGGATTGTTAAGTCCAGACTTGCCTCCACCTCCTCTAAGAACTGTTGCATATTATATGGGAGCACTGACACGCTGACTACATTTCATTTGGTGTTCAGACAGTTATTGTGTTGCATTTTGTGGGAAAGCTGACTGCAGTTGATCATAGAATGTGATCACAACAGTGACAGCACTTCATGAGCAGTGGTTACAGCTTTATAATAAAACTGTCATCAGTAGAAGTAGACTTGTTTTACTCCGCAGGGAAAGTCCTTTAACATATGTAGTTTTTCATAAACAGTTACTTTATTGAACAGGCTGTGTGATTGAACACTTTGGGCCGTATGTTCAAAGGGATAACAAAAAAAAAAATCATGAATAACAAAAACAAGTAATTGTATGCCTGGAAAGCATATTTTCTATAGCATGTACTATAAAATACTAGTAATGTCCGTTGTGTGCGACACAACTCCAGAATTGATGGGCAAAGGGGCAGGGCAAGGACGTGGTGGCTAATCTTTTCTCCAGTGTTGTATAGAGGAAAAGAAAATTTGTCGTATACAATGACAAAAAAAGTCTTGTATGTTAAGAAAAAAGTGAAGGGAATGTGAAGTTCTGAATGTGAGAAACCTATAATAAATGAAGTAAACACAACAAAAGCACAATTACCATACCTATAGTCTAACATTTTTGTTAGTTGCAACATTTTTGTCGTTACATACAACAGGAATCATACTTCAATTACAAAACAACGTATTTCCGATCATAGTCGACACTTTCTGAAAATATTAGTGTGCCCAACAACACTGTACTTTGCAATGTCGCTACTTCTTTGAACAACTACACTGTACTTTGCAATGTCACTACTTCTTTGAACATATAGCCTTTTGTGATTCAGTATTGCCTGGCCTGAGGAAGAGTTGATCTCTTGAAAGCTTGTCTTAAAAAAATAAAACGTTAGACCAAATTAAAAAAAGGTATCACCAAATACCTAAGTACTCCTATCTTGTATTATTATTTGTAAACATAGTAACATAATAAAATAGTATCATAGTTGATGAGGCTAAAGAACAAGACATGTCCATCAAGTCCAGCCCATGCCAAATAACCCCTGCTGATCCAGAGGAAGGCAAAAGACACGAATTGAAGTCATTTCAAATAAAGCCCCAAGTAGGCAAAAAAACTCCTTACTGACACCAAACAGCAGTCAAATAATTCCCTGTATCAACAACCTATCTGCATTGAAGCCATCTGTCATAATTTCAAAATTGTTCTTTGCTAGATAGGTATCCATTACTTTTTTTAAAGCAGTTACAGTATCTACAAGCACAGCTTCCCAAAGCAAAGAATTCCATAGCTTTACAGTCCTTACTGTAAAAAATCCTTGCCTTTTATTTGATATCTCCTTTCCTCTAATCTTGATGGATGACCTCTCATTCTGCTTAAATAATTAATTGGATAGCTCTTTGTATTGACTTTGAACATATTTATAAATGGTAATCATATCACCCCTTAGACATCTCTTCTCTAATGTTAAATAAACAGTTTCACTAGTCTCTCTTTATGACTCAGGTCCTCCAATCCCTTTACCAGTTTTTTTGCACGTCTCTGCAATTTTTCCAGTTCAATAATGTATTTTAACTGGTGCCCAAAACTGTATTCCGTATTCTAGATAAGGCCTTACCAAGTATTTATATGGAGGTAGAATTATATTGTCATCCTGTGCATGTATGCCTCTATTTATGCAGGATTTTTACTCTTACAGGAGCTGAGTGACTCAGCTCACTTCTCTGAAGTCTATTGTCTATCAGTTTTCCTGAATTGCAAGTTACAGTTTCCATTTGGCAGTGTAGTTTTTGGCTTCTTCCCTGGGCATTTAAATTCTCAAATGGAAACTGTAACTTCCATTTGCATACAATAATACAAGATATGAGTACTTTGGTATTTTGGTGATAACTTTTTTATTTGGGCGAACAATTTATATTTTAAGATACGCTTTCAAGAGATCAACTCTTTTCCTCAGGTCAAGCAATACTGAATTACAAATATCTTAGTTATGCAGTAAGATATGACAAGGAGGTGATAAAGTAGAGATCACTTCTCCAGTGATATCACTTCTTCAATTCCTATGTTATTCTATGGCGCCAATGCACTAAGATCTCTCCTACTTGAATGATCTTAGTGCATAGGCTCCATAGAATAACATAGGCATTGGAGAAGTGATATCACTGAAGAAGTGATCTCTACTTTTTCACCTCTTTATCATGCCTTAGTGCATCTTCTTCAAAGTTTTCAGTCAAACAGTCTGTTTAAAACAATTTGGAATTCCCGTGTTAGATAACAATTTAGTATACAACAAGGAAAGCTTGGAGACAGTGAAAGGTAGGCAATAAAGCAGAAGACTGGTAGTGTACATATCATACATTTATTGGCTAACTAATTGACTCTATGATGCAAGCTTTCAAGACAATTTAGGTCTCTTCCTCAGGCATAATAAGAGAGAAGGCTGAATACGTAATACATGACAGGTTAAACAATCATGCAAATTATTGTAACATTTCAATTCCACTGGCAGTGAATATTATCAGTGGTATCTATATAATTAATTCCCTAGTCTACAGTAGCATCTCTTTGTAGTTGGGCTAAGTAATATGCACAAGGTTTATTACCTGTTTGATGCTCCAGTGAATTTTGATCTTTAGCCAGAGAATGTATGGATTTATCCTCTGCGTGCCAGAGGAATGCGCAGCCCATCACTTGCAATGCGCCACACAGCCCCCTGGCACCCAAAGAGCCCAACATATGTTTTTGTGTTGAGATAATGTGACAAATTCCTTGTCACGGTTCAGGCTACAGTTCAGTGTGTTAAACTTGGTCATCAGTGTATGCTCCCAGATTTTTCTATCTCTTTGTGTCCTAAAATTCCCCATCAGTCCAGTCCCCTTGAGATCTTTAAGGCTGTGATCAGTCTTGTAAAACATATACATAGAGTCCTGTTTTGGGACATTTCATGCACATGATGAGGTAGATAACATTAGTTGAGCCACAGGATAATTTGCCCTTGATGTTCTGTTTTTGGTGATAATGTGGCAACCTATCTGTGGTATGTATGTGTGCACAGGTTTCACATGTATCATTTTCTGTTGCATCCTAAAGGGAGCTCTTCACCACCAGTTATTTCAGGATGGGGGGCTATTTATAGGAGAGGGGGGTTTTGGGGATATTCTCTTTAATCTGCCAATCAATATGTAGTACCATTTGGAGCTCTTTTTGAGATTTTGGTCAGTATTTCAAGCTTGGGATTGTAGGTGACTCCCAATGGCACTCTGTTCTCTTCCTGTCATTTATATTCCAGGAGATTTTGTTTGGGTAGACTGGTAGCTCTCTGAATTTGGATGACAGCGACCTTGGCATTATATCTATGACTGATTAAAATCTGTCTTGAGATTTTTAAGATGTTTAGCATAGTTAGAAGTTTTAGAGCATATGTGATTATCCCTGGCTGCAAACAAGAGTTTTTTTTTGTGTCTGGGATGGAAACTGTAATTTCTGAGTGTCATGGTTCCCAAGAACAATTCAGGAGTCAGTACTGTATAGTAAAATAATTTAATAAAACTCAAAATAAGGTATCACACAGAATAAGACAACTGAAAGAGGCAGAGGGTCACGAGCCAGGCTTGCGATACTATCAGAAATAGTAAGCTGCCAAAGATGGACCTCACTGCTGGAGACTAGGCCAAGGCCACTGGAAGTCTCCGCTAGAACCAAGAGCTGGAACAGAAGCAGGAACTGGTACTCGATATCCCCAAGCTGGATCCACGAGATGGCTACCTGACTCACGCTAGTCAGAGTAGTAGTATCGGATACCTGACTCTTGCCTGCAGACAGAATAGAAAAAAGTGAATACCTGACTCACGCCTGCAGTCAGAATACTAGCGAGTCTACCAGAGCCCCAGGTCCGCACCAGATTGGGTGTCCGCTATGTACAAGGAGTAGGCAGGAGAATAGTCAGACAGAGCCACAGGTCAGCACCAGGATGGATGGTCAGACAAGCCGGGTCATACACAGAGCCCAAGGAAACCTAAATGTGTAGAACAACAACGCAAGGGCAACTGAGTCAGGACTCAGTCTGCCCTTTAAACCCCTCCTCAGGAAGTAGGTAGGAGGGGCAGCTCAGAGGGAGGAAGTAGGTAGGAGGAGACTACAGGAAGCAACACTTAAAACAGAAGCCTGCTTTATTCTGAAGCCTCACGCCTGCAGATGACGCATCTACTCTGATGCGTCCAACCGCTGTCTGAAGCGGCATCGCTGGAACCAAGGTAAGCTGTGACAGTACCTCTCCCTTCAAAGGTCCCCCCTCTGTGGAGCCAGCCAGGGTTTGTCAGGAAAGTGCACATGAAATCTGCGTACCAAGACAGGAGCGTGAACACCATCAGCTGGAATCCAGGAGCGCTCCTCTGGACGATATCCCTTCCAATGAATAAAATACTGTACGCGCCCTCGAACCAAACTCGAGTGATCTGCAACTCTCACTGGAGCAAGACGGACAGGAGCGGAGGTATACCGGTTACAGACCAAGAGATTCATCAGTGAAGCATTGAAGACATTATGAATGCACATATGGGCTGGAAGTTCCAGAGCGTACGCCACAGGGTTAATTTTACGCAACACACGGAAAGGACCAACGAATCGAGGAGCCAATTTGTTAAAGGGAACCTGGAGGTGCAAATCACGGGAAGACAACCACACTCTGTCTCCTGCCGCTGACGCCGAAGTGTCATTTCGAGCATCGCCTGAAGTGGCGTCATTGTAACCAAGGTAAGCTGTGACACTGAGATAATGAGATTGGTTTGTGGTACAGAAATGTGCCGATTGGAGTTGTTACTATATTGATTGTAGTATCTAGAAATGCAATTTGTGTGGGTGAGTAGCTGAGTTTGACCTTAATGGTGGGATGGAAGGCAATGCAATTATCTTTGTTGGCAGTCCAAATGAATAGGATATTCTCTATGTAGTGGAAGTAGACTCAGAAGCTTTATTTATCAAGTGGACAAGGACTCCATCTCCAATTTTTCCATGAATAGGTTTGCATATTGTGGAGAGGAGGCACTAGTTATAGAAATTCCTGTTGGTAACTTAAGATCTGGGATTCTTATCTGAATCCTTTTTTTCATGCATTTTAATGAGAACTGTCATCCTTAATTCAAATATCTGTCTTTCTTGGATACATTTTAAAATTACATTACTCTTATGTCTAATATGGAATGCAGGAACCATGGGGTAGAGCTTTACTCCTCCAGTTGGCAGGGCAGTTCGAAAAAGACATTGGATTTTGGGAGGAGACTCCCTTCTCCTCTTCCAGCCCAACCCCTGCCTTAATTACCAGATTCATGTGGCCTCTCTAACATGAGGCACAACACAACATTTTTCTATTTAGTTTTTAGATTTATTTTTTTATTTTTACCTAGGACTAGGATATGGGGCTGTATAACCCCCCATTTGGCCAGCTTCCACCACTTGCTTCCCTGGAGTTGGATTGCCCAGTTCACTTTATTCTTTTTATTTGGACCATTTGCCTGTGGAGACTGACTTTATGATGTTCCTCTTTGCTGAACCTCTCTGAGATTCTGCTCTTTCTAGATGGGAGACTGAAGACAGGAGACCGGTGAGTTAATCTTTTTACTCTCTGGTGCCATGGTCCTCTCTGTTCTGTCCCACTACTTACTCATCTCCACGTCCAGTGGCTTTAATACTCATTTATCATATTGGCTTTCCCATATATTTGTGTGGTAAAGCTGGTTTCCATGCCTGGTTTTCCAGATTTAACCCTTTCAAGTGCCATTTAGTACACTGGAGGCTGTTAGACACCTTCTCTCTGCTTCTGAATATATGAGTCTTTTCAAACTTTATTTGTATCTTGTCTCAGGGGTATCAAGGAGATTTTGGAACTTTTTATTATATATATATATATTATATGATTTCATTTTTTGGAACTTTGTCCCTTTCAGAACTGCAGCTGTGTTGCATGATCAGTGTTCTGACTGTCCAGTAATGTGTGTCGCTGCTGTCCATGCCTGCGGAGCCACAATTTGCTTAGTTTAACGTAAAGGGGGAAAACTTCAATGGCCAGAATCCTCTTTTTTTCCAGACTTGTTTCTGAGTGCTTAGACACCTTTTTTGACTGTCATCGTACTCCTTCATTACTTATACTGCACAGAGGCTGACTCTCCTGCTCTCTCCAGTTTAACCCTTTTGTACGTCAGATACATTCTGTTTCTGTTTGTGGGTTGTTTATTATACTGTTTTAACTAGATTTAATCTTGTTTAAGCTACTTTCTTTGGACATGTTTGACCCCAAAGTGCATATGGAGAATAGCAAACCCAATGATTCAGGGCCCTCCTTAACCCCCCCCCCCAGCTCATCAATACTTGTATCATGCTGATCTTCCAAGGGAATATTCTGGGTCTATCTGTCCCTCCTGTACTGTGGCCCCTACTACTCCCCAGGGCCATACAGCACTGATCAAAAGCCACCTCGGGTTAAAAACCCCAGATGTCTTCAGTGGCATCTGCTCCCTCATCCATTCAGTGGGTCCCCCAATCCTGGCAATCCATGCCTCCATCAGGCATGTTGATCCTGTTTTTAGGGGACACTCGGGTAGTTGGGGAATCATCTGATGAGACGATTGTCTCAGAGAAATACAGTATGGATTCTTTCTTGTCATTTGGGGATCCCTATGAGGCAGATCATTTCCCCTCAGTAGAGGGGCTCATCAGAATAGTGTTGGAGACCCTCCCTCAAGGTCTCTGAGGCCTCTGTTGGTGAGGTTTCCTTTCTGGGTATCTCTAACCTATACCCCCTTTAAGGGCTAAGGCTCTAGCACAGTGAGCTTCTCCCCCTGCAGTGTCATACGTTGTGATTGAAGATTTGACCTGTGAGCCAATTTTCCAAGAAATCACTAGTCTCTATTTGGACCTGACTTAAGCAAATTATGCCACTGGAGGCAAGAGTACTCTCCTGCTGCAGATCTCTTCTAAACGTCTCTTTTTCTATTATGTTCAGTGTGGAACACAGGGAACGTCAGAATGGACAGGGTCCTTGGGGTGGTAACTCCCTCCTCCAGCTCAACCCCCCTGCCCACTAACGCTCAGAATACATGTCCTGCAAGCAGTCTGGAAGGGCATGACCATCCTCTTAGTTTTTTATTATTTTCCTATTACATATGGGGCTGCATAATCCCCCATTAGGCACTGGGCTTCCCTGGAGATGGTTGCCCAGTTCACAGGTGCTTTGTGGTGTTATTCTGCCCTGTGGAGGGAATCTTTCTGCCAGTGTTTCCCTCTTGATAGGGTGTCTTGAGACTCTGCCCTTCTAGTATGGTGGTAACCTGAAGAAAGAAGACTGGCGTGTAACCCTTTGAGTGTCTTGGTCCACTTTATGTCCCAGCCTGTGTTGCCTCTCCATACAGAGGCTGGTGTACCTTTACTGTAATGAATGTCCTTTCTACGAGCTGGCTGCCACACTGTACTCTCTGCTCTAGATGAGGCCTTATCAGATATTTATAAAGATGTAGAATTATTTTCCCATAAAAAGTGTTTTGACATGCCTAAAGTAATGTGATGATTGCATTACTATAAATTCATTTCTTGTTTAGTATTATTTTCACACTGTTATCATGCATTTGTTTATTTATTTATGACAAATACAAAGGGTTAACCCTTTGAGTGCCAGAGGAGTATGCAACGCATTGCTCTGCAGTGTGTTGCTTACCCCTCTGGCACTCAAAGGGTTAAAGGGTAATTATGTTTTACCAAGTCTGCTTCTGTGATAACTGACTTGGTAAAAACCAGGGCATGCGTTTTGTAGCCCAGAAATGCCCCCTATTTGTAGTCTGGAGATTAGAAAACGAAGCAGTAGACTTGTATGGACTTGACTAAAGAAGGATATCTTTGACTTAAAAGGATAGTAATGTTTAAATTAAACTTTATTTAATGTTGCAGGCATTAAAAATATAAGTACATCCGTGTAAGTCTTATCTCTCAAACCTTTATAGTTTGAGAGATATAACTCACTAAAGTTCCCCCCTCCAGGCTGCTTCAGTGTCTATGTGACAGCAGCAAATTCCGGCCATTTGACCAGCCGGCGGCTCTTCAGCAGAGCCGAAATAGAGCTATTTCAAAATAAATACTTCATTGGAACGGTCTACAAAGTATGCCTGGTTTGCAAGCACACTTTGTAGACCATTCCAATGAAGTATTTATTTCGAAAATAGCGCAATTTCGGCTCTGCTGAAGAGCCACAGGCTGATCCCAGGACTGGAATCACTTGCTGTCAGCTAGATGGCAGACTTTTGTGAAGCAGCCTGGAGGGGGGAATTTAGAGAGTTATATCTCTCAAACCATAAATGTTCAGGAGATGAGACTTATACAAATGTACTTATATTTTCAATGCCCACAATAATAAATAAAGTTAAATTTAAAAAATGACTATCCCTTTAAGCCACAATGTTCACTTGCCAGGCTCACAACCTCCAATGGAAAGCAAGTGTTGAATATGAAAACCCACCAGTTTCAATCAATGGGGAAGAAGTGTGCAGCCCTAAGATACTAAACTGTAAGATTTCAAAGTCTTGCAGTTCTTTCTTCTGTATAAGATCAGTCAGACAGTTGTGGTTCTTTTTCCTGAATGTCCGCTAACCCAGCTAACCTGCCAGGGCTCAAAATGCTGCCAAATCTTTTCTAGCAGGTCTACTCCTTTAAGGTTTCATGCTATCAACTTAGTTGACAGAGGGCATGTGAGGTCTGAGGGATACACCTTAACTTTTGGGGAGGTCACACAAGTTGGATATGTTACCTAGAATTAAAGGAATAGTAATGTTTCACAAAAAAAGCAGCTCAGATTAATCTTCATAGTATTTGGGTCATGGAGAGTATTATTTCAGTAGTGTCAGAGTTGTAGTTCAAGAGTAATTGAATGATAAAGTATCCCCCTCCTGCACCTTTCACTGATGTTACACTGCTCTCCTCAGAGCAGCAAAACTGTCTGGATGGAATGCAGCCAGGAAAAATCTACAGGGAGCATAAGGAAAAACCTGTCACGGGGGGCAGGTTTTTCCTTAAAGTGCCTTGCAAAAGTATTCACCACCCTTGGCATTTTTCCTAGAGAGGGCTGTCCATCAAAATTCATGGACCAGGCAAGGAGGGCATTAATCAGAGAGGCAACAAAGAGACCAAAGATAACCCCGAATGAGCTGAAAAGCTCCACAGTAGAGATTGGAGTATCTGTCCATAGGACCACTTTAAACCGTACACTCCACAGAGCTCGGCTTCATGCAAGAGTTGCCAGAAGAAAGCCAATGCTTAAAGAAAAAATAAGCAATTATGTTTGCAGTTCGCCAGAAGGCATGTGAGAGACTCCCCAAACACATGAAAGAAGGTACTCTGGTCAGATGAGGCTAAAATTGAGCTTTTTGGCCATCAAGGAAAACACTATGTCTGGCTCAAACCCAACACCTCTCATCACCCCGAGAACACCATCCCCACAGTGAAGCATGGTGCTGGCAGCATCATGCTGTTGGGATGTTTTTCATTGGCAGCGACTGAGAAACTGGTCAGAATTGGAGGAATGATGGATGGCACTAAATATAGGGAAATTCTTGAGGGAAACCTGTTTCAGTCTTCCAGAGATTTGAGACTGGGATGGAGGTTCACCTTCCAGCAGGACAATGACCCTAAGCATACTGCTAAAGCAACACTCGAGTGGTTTAAGGGGAGGGAAACATTTAAATGTCTTGGAAAGGCCAAGTCAAAGCCCAGACCTCAATCCAATTGAGAATCTGTGGTATGACGTAAAGATTGCTGTACACCAGCAGGCCCCATCGAACTTGAAGGAGCTGGAGCAGTTTTGCCTTGAAGAATGGGCAAAAATCCCAGTGGCTAGATGTGCCAAGCTTATAGAGATGTACCCCAAGACTCTTGCAGTTGTAATTGCTGCAAAAGGTGGTTCTACAAGGTATTGACTTTGGGGTGTGTGGATATTTATGCTTCCTCAAGTTTTCTGTTTTTTGTCTTATTTCTTGTTTGCTTCACAATAAAAAATGTAGTAGGCATGATGTGTAAATCAAATGATACAAACCCCCCTAAAATCCGTTTTAATTCCAGGTTGTGATCCAGCAACATAGGAAAAATGCCAAGGGGGGTGAATATTTTTGCAAAGCACTGTATGCTCATAGTAAGAAAATTGTCCCTTGCTGTGACCTGTCCGGTTTAAGTGAACAGATTCCACATCTGTGGGGAGGCAAAAGGGGTGGAGGTAAAAGGGGCGGGAGGGGGATACAGGATCATTCAATTACTCTTGCACTACAACTCTGATGGCCCAAATACTATGAAGATTAATTGGAGCTGCTGTATTTATATTTGCCAATATCTTTCACAAACAGAAATATTGCTTACAGTGTAGCACAGAACTTAATTAGCATGTGGTGCTATAATAAGAAATATCCTCAACCAGTTTTCAGATATACAAACCATTAAGTAGGTGCAGTGAAAACTCTTTGCTGGTTTTACTTTTAAACTGGCAAAAATCCCCTACAACCTTTGGAAAACCAGAGGGGTGTGCAAAGCATTGGGAGGGGTTGCATTTTCTATGTACTTTTCCTCATTTTGCATTATCATATCTGAACAAATAACTTTCAGTTTTAAACCAAGGATCATTTATCCTTTTTCTCTTTCTAGGCAGCAAGAGAGTCTGCAAGAGCCCTCTACCAAATGAGCTAATCTTCAGTGCAATATCTGCTGTGTTTCCAGAGAGAGGCTTCCCAGAAGAAGTCAAGGAAAGGTATAGGTTCCCACAAGGTCTTATTATATAAACCATAATTATTATTCATACAAGACATTTCCAGTAATTCATTCATAGAGACTACATACTGAATGCAAGTTTTCAGTAGTTCACATATTAAGTTAATAACTGGTGTCCACATCATTAAAATAATGTGGTAATTGACACTGAAAGGGTAAAAATGCTACGTTTTTCCATTGTCATGGTTTCCTTTCAGCTTGGAACCCTTTGGATACTAGAGACCTCTCCAGCATATTGCTTCCCAATGTATTGCCGATATCTAGTATCCGGAGGTTAAAGAGTCAAAATAGCCAGCCAATAGGAAGCCAAAAGGCTGGTTTAGTGGCATCACAGTGGACAACTTCTAAATATCTTGTGGAGCATAATTTTGTAGTCTGATTAATTTTATGTAACATGAATGATACCTTTATTGATATGTCAACAAATGCACAGAACATTTTGTTGACTTACAATGGCCTGAACAGCTCCCAATAATAAATCTGTGGCGCCACATACATTAAACTGTGCAGAAAATGCTAATGGCTGCTGTGAATCAATACTGTGCAGATTGGTTTGCTAAAATGAATCTTTAATTAGCTGTAAGCGTACGCACTTACCTTGGCATCCAGAGGGGAGCTGACTGCTTCGGTGCTCTGGGAGGAGTCCGGCCCACTCTGAATGTCTCTTCGCAGCCACGCCGCATCCTAGGTTTGGAGGAGAGCCGGACGCCCTGGTTCTCGTCTGGGCACCGGTCTCCTCTCTTCTGCCCCATGTGGCTCCTGACACAACTTCAGGCTTACTCTCCCAGCCAGCAGAGTCGGGTGTGCGTCACTGGGATTCTCTCTGGTGACGTTGTTTTCCGACTCTTAAAGGGACAGGCCACTTTAGTGCTCCACCTCCTAGGGGTGGGGAAAGCAGTATATACACTGCCTGGACACCACACCAGGTTCCCTTTCGTGGTATTCCAGTGAAGTTCAGTTTAGTGTGTGTTCATGTATGACCCTTGGCTTGGCTTGGCTGTCTCTCCTGTGTCCAGTGTTGTGGCTTGTCTGACTGTCCGATTGGTATTGGACCCTCGGCTCTGGCTTGACTACCTGCTCGGGCATTGATCCCTGGCTTGTCTGACTATCCGCTTGTTATTGACCATCAGCTCTGTCTGACTACCCGCTCTAGTATTGACCCTTGGCTTTTCCATACTACCGCCTGATTCTGACTGCAGGCCTGAGTCAGTTTATTCTACTTGTGGCAACCTGTACGCTATCTTTCCTGGGTCTCTGCCCCAGTCACTCCGCTATACTTTCTCTGTCATCCAATACAGGTTACTGGTAACTTTGGGTAGACGATCAGCCCCTTTAAATAGGCAGGAACAATAAACAGTGACTGCTGGGTGGAGCCTACCTCCTCTCCTTAGGTTGCATCTAGCCAATCCCCAACCAGTAAGATTTGTTCCTTGGTCAAGACACAAGCAAGAGAACAGTCCTGCTATAGTTTTAGCTTTCTTATTATTTTTCTGTTAGATATGGGATACCACCATTAGGCTGATGACCATCACTGACAATTCCCATCACCCAAATGTGGATAGCTCGTTTTACCAGGTGCTTTTGTGGACCTAAGCCCTGGGGGGAATATCTTGGCTGCAAGTTCTTTCCCCAGGAGTTGCCCACTGTGGCTTCTTGATATATGGTAACCTGAAAACAGAAGTTCTGCTGAAAAAGGTGAGCACCCTTTGAGTGCTAAGGTCCACATGTCCCATGCTTCCCCTCCGCACAGGGGTCTCAATTGGAGTTCATATTACATAATCATGCACTCATTGCGTTTATCTGTATGTCTGTGAGGTGTTCGGAGCAAGTTTCTGTTGTAACTTAACCCCTTTGCTGCTGGATAGCATCCTTTTTGGGAGTCGTGGGCACTTTCCCCAATGGGACTAGTGTTTATTGGGTCTACTGACTTCTACTAGTGGGCTTTTGAGTGGTTTTACCTTTTGGTATTCACCTTGTTAACTTTGTGCTCTACGCCTTTAAGGCGCGCGTTTACCTCCTAGACGCCATTGCTCCATTCACTTCTATGGGACGTTACAGTTTGGGACATGTCTCTGCAACCGTTGCACATAGCGAGGTCAGAGACGGCTCATTTTAATAGTTTACCCTTACTCTTATCCGGTCAACGTTCTGGGAATGTTTGGGGCCTTAGGGGGCTTTGGGCACTGTTGGGGGTACTCCTTCAGCGAAACTACGATTCCCATGAGCGCTCACTTTGTGCACTCGTCTCTGATTGGCTCCTGCCGCGGCAGCCATTTTGTGTCTTTGCAGATCGAGTATCCTATGCAGGGCTTGGACTTTCCTTCTCTCCTCAGCAGTTTAATCCTTCACCTACCAGGCAAGTCTAATTTAGCTTTTCTGGGATGACTTTTATTATCATACACACTGTTTTGTGGGTGTTTTTCATACTTTGACTGTTTGACTCTGTGAGAATGTCTACTCCGTTACACCTTGGGGCTAAATCTAAGACTAAGGACACTGGGGTGTCTGTGTCCCTCATTGCTCCTCATGTCACTCAGGATTACCTAGAGAATACTCAGGTCATGTTTGCCCAGCATGCGCTGCTGCTCCTGAATCCCCTGCAGGAACCTCCAAACCATGCACTAGCGCCAGTTTGGATGCAAGAGTTTAAGGCTACTACTATGGACCTCAGGTCCACCTTACAACTCCTTCCATCCTCTCCTCAGGGGGGGGGTCTTCCACTCGTGGCACACCCCGCCCCTATCAGATCTTCCCTGCCTAAACCGCCGGGTGTACCTGATGTGTCTGATTCCTCTATGAAGGAATTATTGGTGGACTCTGATGATGATGACTGTTCAGCTGTTTTGCAGACCCCTTTGAAGCTGACCCCATTCCCTCGGCTGAGGGCCTGAGCACGGCTGTGTTGACCACCCTGAACATTCCCTTGGTGCAGGAGGTTTCTTCTGACCTCTCTGATGTGTTCGAGGAGCCTGTTAGGCCCCATACCTGTTTTCCACCTAACCCCACCCTTGACTGGTTGGTGTCAGAGGAAGCCATCTGTCTCTAGGACGTTTGCTAAACTTAACCCTTTCTCTGAAACGGCCCTTACAAGATGGGTCCATCCCCCAAGGTGGATGACCCTGTTTCCAGGCTTTCTAAGTCTACTGCCTTGCCTGTGGCTGACGCATCTGCTCTGAAAGACTGCACTGACAAGCTTGAGACCTCTCTCAAGGCTATTTTTGCAACGGCTGGCTCTGCCCTCCGCCCTGCATTTGCTGAGGCGTGGGTGAATAGGGTTGTGGCTGTTTGGACTGAACAGCTCGCTACAGCTGTTGTCAGGGAGCTTCTACTGCTGACATGTTGCGGCTTTTCGCTAACATTATGTTTCTGCTGCCCAGTTTATCTCTGTCTGCATGGTGGCCAGGGCATCAGCCATGTCTGTGGTAGCCAGACGGGCTCTTTGGCTGAAGATCTGGTCTGTAGACACTGCCTCCAACAGGGCTCTCTTGTCCTTGCCCTTTCAGGGCACCTCACTGTTTGGGCCTGATCTTAAAGAAATGATCAGTGAAGCCAATGGAGGGAAGAGTACTCACCTGCTAGTGGTCCAGAGGAAGAAGGCGCCTGTCAAAAGGAATTGGCTTTTTTCGTCCCTTTCAGTCAGACTCCCGCCAGGCGACCCAGACTGTCCCTCAGACTCCGCTCTCCTCATCGAAGCCTAAGCTGCAATGGAGGCCCAAGTCCTCCGCGAAGCCCAAGACTTCCAAACCTTCTTTTGCATGACTCGCCGAACCTGGGTCCCCACCCGCAGGTAGGCGGCCACCACTTCTCAGCTTGGGAGGACTCTGTGGAGGACCCGTGGGTTTTACAGGTGGTGGCTACAGGGTACAGGATTCCCTTTACCTCCCTTCCTCCTTCCAGGACCTTCTCTTCTCATTGTCCCTTGGGAGCGGAAAAGTGCCGCTTTTTCGAGGAGGCCATTCAGGCCCTTCTGGACAAGCAGGGCTAGATTTACGATAAGGCAGAGTAGTCATCTGCCTACAGGCACAGTCCTGTAAGTGCTGAGCTCCCTCGTCGGCTCTCTAGGAATGCAGAGCGCTTGGAGATGACATCATCTCCCAGCGCTCTGCATTCCTGAATAGGAGACCGCACGGGAGCTCCAGCAGCTACAGGACTGTGCCAAAGGAGGCACAGATGACAGATCTCCTGCCAGGGAGGTAGGAAACGGACAAAGGGGGGAGATAGGAAACGGACAGTGGGGATGAGGCAATGTGAGGGCAACATGGAGATGGTGGGGGCAAGTTGGAGTCGAAGGGCGGCAATGGGAGGGCAACAAGGAGATGGTGGGGCAATGTGGAGCTAATGGGGTGCAAGTTGGAGCCAATGGAGGGCAATATGGAGCTGATGGGGGGCAAGTTGGAGCTGATGGCGGGCAATGTGAGGGCAATATGGAGATGGTGGGAGCAATGTGGAGCTGATGGGGGGGCAATATGAGGGTAACATGGAGCTGATGGGGGCAAGTTGGAGCTGATTGGGGGCAATGTGAGGGCAATATGGAGATGGCGGGGGCAATATGGAGATGGTCGGGGCAATGTGGAGCTGATGGGGCAATGTGGAGCTGATGGGGGCAAACTGGAGCTGATGGAGGGCAATGTGAGGGTAACATGGAGATGGTGGGGGCAAGTTGGAGCTGATGGGGGGCAAGTTGGAGCTGATGGGGGGCAATGTGAGGACAATATGGAGATGGTGGGAGCAATGTGGAGCTGATGGGGGGGCAATGTGAGGGTAACGTGGAGCTGATGGGGGCAAGTTGGAGCTGATTGGGGGCAATGTGAGGGCAATATGGAGATGGTGGGGGCAATGTGGAGCTGATGGGGCAATGTGGAGCTGATGGGGGCAACCTGGAGCTGATGGAGGGCAATGTGAGGGTAACATGGAGCTGATGGGGGCAAGTTGGAGCTGATGGGGGGCAATGTGAGGGCAATATGGAGATGGTGGGGGCAAGTTGGAGATGGTGGGGGCAATGTGAGGGTAACATGGAGATGGTGGGGGCAATGTGGAGCTGATGGGGGGCAATGTGAGGGTAACATGGAGCTGATGGGGGGCAATGTGAGGGTAACATGGAGCTGATGGGGAGCAATGTGAGGGCAATATGGAGATGGTGGGGGCAATGTGGAGCTGATGGGGGCAATGTGAGGGTAACATTGAGATGGTGGGGGCAATGTGGAGCTGATGGGGGGCAATGTGAGCGCAGTATGGAGATTGTGAGGGCAATGTGGAGCTGATAGGGGCAAGTTGGAGCTGATGGGGGCAATGTGAGGGTAACATGGAGCAGATGGGGGGCAAGTTGGAGCTGATGGAGGGCAATGTGAGGGTAATATGGAGATGGTGGGGGCAATGTGCAACTGATCTGGGGCAAGTTGGAGTTGATGGAGGCAATGTGAGGACAATATGGAGATGGTGGGGGGAAATGTGGAGCTGATGGGGGGCAAGTTGGAGATGGTGGAGGCAATGTGAGGGCAATGTGGAGCTGATGGGGGCAATGTGAGGGCAATATGGAGATGATGGGGCAATGTGGAGATTAGGGGCATTGTGGAGGTGTCCAGTGGAGATGGCCAAGGTGGGGGGGCGCTTCAGATTTCTGTGCCTACAGGTTCCTGAGATGTAAATCTAGCCCTGTGGACAAGCTGGTACCAGTTCCTCTTCAGGAGAGGGGCTTGGGATTCTACTCCAATCTTTTTGTGGTTTCCAAAAAGGACAGTGGATGTCATCCCATTTTGGATCTGAAAGATCTCAACTCCTTTGTGGTCCTGTCCCAATACCTCCAGGATTCACTTCACACAGTGATAGCAGCCATGTCCCCTGGGGAATCTCTGGCCTCTCTTGAACTTCAAGATGTCTATCTACACATCACCATTCATCCAGAGAGTCTGCAGTATCTCCACTTTGCCTGCGACCGAGGGCATTTCCAGTTTTCTGCCCTCCCCTTTGGCCTGACCACGGTTTCCCAAGTCTTAAAAAGAGTCCTGGGTGCGTTGATCTCCATCGGAACGGCATCAGAGTTACTCCATACACGGACGACCTCCTTCTGAAGGCCTCTTCTCCAGACCTCCTTCATCAGCAGGTGCAGGACTGCATTCATGCTCTCTCCCATCACGGCTGGATCATCAATCTGGACATGTCAGACCTTGTCCCTTCCCAGAGGATGGTCTTTCTGGGCATCCTCTTCGACATTCAGAGGAGGATGGTGTTCCTCACGGACTAAGTAGCTCATCAGATAGCACTGAAGGTCCAGGCTGTCCTGTCTCAGGATCCAGTTCCAGCCAAGAAGTTGTCATCCTTGGTGGGGAAGTTCATTTCCACCATAGAGGCAGTCCCGTTTCTCATGGTTCATACAAGGGAACTTCTGAGGTTTCTAATCCTGGCATGCAGGGGTCAGATGGATCTAGTGGAATGATCCCTATCTCTCCCTCTTCACGTGGAGCAGAGCCTCTCGTGGTGGCTCAACCTGAACAATCTCCTGAAAGGCAGACCCTTCCTGGTGCCCTTCTGGACGACAGTCACAACGGATGCCAGCCTCTCCGGATGGGGAGTGGCACTGGGGCACTTGAGTGTTCAAAGCCAGTGGCCCCAGGAGGAGTTTTTCCTTCCCATCAATGCCTTGGAGCTTCGACAGATATTTCATGCCCTCTATCACTGGACACAGCAACTGGAGGATTGCCCGGTCAGGGTACAGTCGGACAACGCCACAGCGGTAGCCTACATCAACAAGCAAGGCGGCACAAGAAGTCTCGCAGCTTGGCTAGAGGTCAAGGCTATTTTATCATGGGCAGAGCAGCATGTCCCTGCCATTTCCGCAGTTAATATTGCTGGTGTAGACCACGTTCTCACCGACTTCCTCAATTGGCACACAGTGGACAGCGGAGAGTGGGAACGGTATCCAGAGATGTTCAACCTCATCATTCAGCAGTGGGGTCTTCCTTGCATTGACCTGATGACGACCCAGCACAACAGGAAGGTTCCAACGTTCTGCTCTCATTGGGCGGATCCCCTGGCTCTGGCAGCGGATGCCTTGTCGAGCCCATGGATATTTTCACTGGCTTACCTATATCCTCCAATTCCCCTGTTGAACAGGGAGCTACGTAAACTGAGACTGGAACGCTGTCCAGTCATTTGATTGCTCCGTATTGGCCTTGACAAGCTTGGTTTCCGGAGCTTCTGGACCTCTCAGTGACGGAACCTCTTCAACTTCCCTCCCGTCCGGATTTTCTTCTGCAAGGTTACCTCTGTAAGGAAGCTGTTCATCGTCTGGCTTCGATGGAATGGAGGTTGAATACTCCATTTTGAAGAAGGGTTTTTCTTCTGGTGTGGTCGCTACTATGCTTAGTGCTCGTAAGCCTGTTTTCCTCTAAGGTCTACCATAGAGTTTGGTCTCTTGGTGTGCTGACAAAGGCCTGTCTCAGGATTTTGACCTTCCAACAGTGCTTTTTGCTTCCTCCTGGATGGTGTGGATAAGGGTCTTAGTCTGAGTTCCCTTAAGGTTCAGACGTCTGCTCTCTCTGTCTTATTTCAGAGGCATCTTGCTATCATTCCTGATGTCAAGGTTTTCTTACAGGGTGTTGCTCATTCCCGTCCGGTGTTTAAGTCCCCTGCTCCTCAGTGGGATCTTAACTTGGTTTTGGGAATGCTTCAGCGTCCTCCTTTTGAGTCTTTGGCTACCATTCCTTTTTGTATGCTAACGTGGAAGATGGCTTTTCTCCTAACGATAGTTTCTGTTCGCCGAGTTGCAGAGCTGCAGGCCCTGTCTTGTAGACCATACTTTTTGGTTTTTCACAAGGACAAGGAGGTGCGTCTCACTTCTCAAGAGTTTCTCCCGAAGGTGGTGTCTGAGTTCCACATTAATCAGGAGATTGTGGTTCCTTCATTCTACCCTAACCCTACTTCCATTAAGGAGAAGGATGTTTGATGTTGTTCGTTGTCCCAAGTTCTATGTGCATTGCACTGAGTCTGGCAGTCTGACACTCTTTTTGTCATTCCTGAGGGTCCTAGAGCAGGGAAGCCTGCTTCCAAGGTAACCATTGCTTCTTGGATCAAGTCCACGATTCGTAAGGCTTACGAACTTCGGAAGAAGCCCGTTCTCTTCAGTGTCACAGCTCATTCTGCGAGGTCTATTGGGGCTTCTTGGGCCTACAAGAAACAGGCCTCAGCTGATCAGTTGTGCGAGGCAGCCACTTGATTGTCTGTGCATACATTTTCTAAACACTATCGTGTGGATGTGCTGGCATCGGCCGATGCCAGTTTTGGGAGGAAGATCCTGGAGGCAGCCTTGCCTGTCTAGGATCTCATTTGTCCCTCAGTGCTCTTTCACTTGTGGGTCCTGTTGGCTCTAGGTCAGTGTGCTGTGTAACGGTTCCTGGGGTTTGTTTTACCCCTGATCAGTGTCCATTGACACTTTGTGGTTATTGTTGAGCTATTCATGATCTGTAGGTTCATTGGTGTCCTGGAGACTTTGGGGACTTGCACCTGGTCCTTGCCTTCTTCCCGCCCTGGGGAACTCAGTGGTTGGACATCCCAAAGTTATCAGTAACCTGTATTGGATGACGGAGAAAATAGGATTTTAGTCTTACCGTTAAATCCTTTTCTCTTAGTCCATACAGGTTACTGGTCTCCCACCCTGTCAAGGGACCATGCTTGGCTCTCCTGTGGCAGAACGTTGGGGTCCTTTCGGGTTCATGCAGGAGTCACAGGAGTCTTCTTTTACCTTTTTACTACCTAGTCAATAGTTTTCAAATATTACTGGTTTGGGATTGGCTAGATGCAGCCTAAGGAGCGGAGGTAGGCTCCACCCTGCAGTCACTTCTCAGAATTGTTCCTGCCTGTTTAAAGGGGCTGATCGCCTACCCAAAGTTACCAGTAACCTGTATGGACTAAGAGAAAAGGATTTAACAGGTAAGACTAAAATCTTCTTTTCCTGTGTCTTTGCCCCAGTCTACTTCATACCTTCCTGGGTCCCAGCCCCAGTTTCTGCTCTTTCACAGTTGCCTTCATTGAGTCATCTAGAAGCAGCCTCCTATTTCTGGTAGGAACTGCTTGCTTCATATCTATTCACTACACCAGTGGTTCTCATCTCCTGTCCTCAGGACCCACTAACACAGAACACAGGTGTGGTGATCAGAGGCTCATTCACATTGATTAACTCACCTGTGCTCTATCAAGGAAATCACCAAATCCTGGCCTGTTAGTGGGTCCTGAGGACAGGTGTTGAGAACCACTGCACTACACTATCTATTATCAGTGTGTTTTTTCACTGATTATTTACTGTGTTCAGTAAAGGTGGTGTTTCAAACCTATACTGTCTCTTGTACCTTCCTAGATTCCCTTGACAAATTAGTATTCAATATCATGTTCATGGAGGGGATATTAATCTTTTTGTAGACTTCCAAAATTGAACTTCACTGGAAGAGTTTGTGGTCCTGTAGTCCTGCAATAAAGAATGTCTGCCTCAGTGTATATGATATTCAATACTAATTACAGATTACGCTTGGAGAACCAAAGTACACAGAATTGATTCATAAAGTCCATTAGAATTTTCTGCACATATTAAATTAGGTGGGAATTTATTATTAGGATGTGTTAATGTTCCTTTAAAATGCTGATAGGTCCAGTGAGAAAGTGATTGGTGGAAAAAGCTATCGGCTAATGAACCTGATATTACTAATAGCTGTGACAGTTTTGCACACATGGTGTATACACACTGCACCATAGACAATGAAATAGATTGTTTGTTCTACTTACTGATAAATATTTTTCTCTTAGTCCATGGTGACAGAGGGACTATGTGGGTGAAGGTTCTTCCACTAGGAGACAGGACACTTTAAGAAAAAAAATCTCTGGAGGTGGAGAATTCTTCTCAGCCCTGGTTAATTCCCTCTCAACTCCTTATATGTCCAGTTTACATATTAGAAAGTCAGACTAAGGCCAAAGACAGACCTCAAGAAGAAAAAAGGACAGAGGAGATGTCACCATTCTAGAGGAGACTAGACAAGGAATGGCAAGGCACCCCTGCCTGAGAGAGAGGACAGAAGTTTTCTCTGGGAGGAATGATCTATGTCCCCCATGGGCCAAGACAACGATTTATCCATAAATAGCGCAACAATATTTTCATTTTTGTCCCTTGGAGGACACACAGGCTAAAGGGACACCCAAAAAAATCACCAGGAGGGAGAGAAAACTCTCATAACCTTTACAAAGCCACACAACTACAAAGGCAAACAGCTAAACTACATACTTCATGTGTCAGTGGACACCATAACAAAGCACACAAGCAAACAGACTTATAAACAGTTAAGATTATGAAATTGTTATGGAGGGCTACTTAGTGGGCTAACACAGCCTGTGTAACACTTTGCTTCAAAACTCACCTCTGCAGTGGCAAACACATTGACTGCATAGTGTTTTGTGTTTGTGGTGAGAGATGTCAGCATAGGTGTGTTGAACAACTGTTTGCTGACATTTGTTTTTTTTGCTGCACACTAAGGGTTTGATAGAGTGAGCCATTACACAAATGTAAATTTGCTTCATGTGAAGAACTTAGGCTTACCTGATCGTGGACTTTAGCCAAGAAGGCTGCATAGTTTTAGAGTCTGCCAGACCACATCTCAGTCTTTTGAGAACAACAAAAGAGGTGTAGTTTTACAGAAGAATTCAGTTTGCTGCACATTCTGGAGGGTTCACTTTAAAAATGTCACATGCTAAAGGCCGTGCTACTACATGGTGCATTAACATGTCACATGATTAAAAGGGCGATATAAGAATCTCTCACTGCGGGAAAGCGCGAGATTCTCAAGTCACGGCATGAAACGTCGCCTCTTCAAGTCCCATCATCCTTAGCCATCTGGTCACAGTAGCTGGACTACTTAAATTTTTTCCAGCTGATCCACTTAGGAAAGATTAACAACAACTCTGTACTGCAGATCAGAGAGGTGTTTACAACCAGATTCCAGTCACAGACTCATCCTGTTTCCTAGTAGGACCACAAGTATCTCAATTTCTTTGCAAAGTGCCAAGGAGGACATCAAAATAAGGCTTGAGTGACATAAAAGTCAAAAATAACCCTTGTGATGCCGGTGGCTGTTTTCAGGAATATAGCCCTTTGAATCAAATTATCAGGGGGTACAGTTTAATGGAGCCCGCCGGACTTAACTACTGTGCCATCATTGCAGCTCTTCGTGCCCTTGCTGCTGATTTTTCATTTGCCAGAACTGAGGCTTCTAGCACTGCAGTCCGTTGTAGCTCTAGATAAAGTAAGGCAAATATGACTTAAGGGTTTATGCTGAGCACTGCTATGGGCTCTCTCTCCCCTTCTCTGTGTGCAGAATGACGGAGCAGAGCATGCAGAGAGGGGGGAGAGTGCCTGGAGCAGTGCTCAGCAACACTGGGGTAAGATTAACCTTATTGATATGCCAGAAAACAGATGGCTAAGGATGATGGGACTTGTAGGTGACGTTGCATGTCACAACTTGAGAATCTTGCTCTTTCTTGCAGTGCGAGATTCTCATGTCACCCTTTTAATCATGGTGACATGGTTAATGCACCATGTAGTCACACACTCTTTTGCATGCAACATCTTTAAAGGATACCCTTCTGGAGAACTTTCAGAACCAAATTCATTGGATCTCTTGTGAGACTTTTTCTGCCTTGCACTTCTTATGTCATTAAGAGCACTGTAAAACTGCCATTTAAGTATAACTACTGTTAGCTATGTCTGAATAGCATAGCTATCCAATATGCTACCTGAATGGCTAACAGGCGTAGGCCCAATAAATCCATGTAGCTGCAAAAAGTGCGTCACGCAGTTTATTTATTTATTTATTTTTAATTCACTCTGTGTTATTTTCAGACGCTAAACAATGACAGATATGTCAATTTCGAAAGAAACAAGATGTCATTTAGTGACGCTAAACGATATCAACACAACTTTAAACTCACAGCCAATCACAACACACCAAAGTAATATATATATATATATATATATATATATATATATATATATATATATATATATGTATATATGAGAGCACAGACTAAAAAGGTTATGGTGGGGAAAAAAGTGAATGAATACCCCTTCCACCTGAAACTGGTGGGTGGTAGATACAATGTTAAACAACAATTTGACACACCAGTCAAGCCATAAGACTTGCTTTTCCCACAGAAATCTCACTTTTGCAGTGTTGTTACTACTGCAAGGGATTCTGGGTAGGTATGCAAATAAGTTCACTGCAAAGCCAGTGAACATTGTATCTACCACCCACCAAGTTCAGGTGGAAGGGGGTTTTCATTCACTTTTTTCCCCAACCATAACCTTTTTAGTTTGTGCTCCACATGTGCACCAAGCCTCAATAGCAAGCCAGTAAAACCGACCTCATGCTGATGAGTTGCATTAACAACGAAACGGCCGTCCATGAGTGGTTCACTGGCTTTGCATCTCTTCCTGAGTTGTGTCTTAAAGCTGTTGCTCAGCATACACATACTCTAAGGAATCCATGTATAAAGTGGAATCTGAGGCAATAAGGTGATTCCTTGTTAAACTTATTTGCATATGCCAGCCCAGAATCCCTTGCAGTAGTAACAACACTGCAAATGTGAGATTTCTGTGGGAAAAACAAGTCTTATGGCTTGACTGGTGTGTCAAATTGTTGTTTAACATTGTATCTACCACCCACTATATATATATATCCCAAAATAACTGACACACTTTGCCTCTGTTTTGAGTTTTGTGAGCTAGAGCACAGGGCCCAGGAGTGGAGGTTAGTTATAGAGAGAAGTGTGGACATTTGAGGGAGGTAGACGGAGTTGGGAGTAGAGAATGCTGCACTAATATTGTACATTATACATTTTGACACACAATGCATACATACATACATACATACACACACAAACACACACAATTCTTTTATTTTTGGCACACATAACACATTTTTATATTTTATTTATGCAGTGTGATTCAGTGAGTGCAAGGGAGTGACGGAGAGTGAGTGTGATCAGGTGTGTCTGTAAGGGCCTGTGTGAGTGGGTGTGAGATGCCAGGGAGAGGTGAGGAGGCTAGAGGGATGGGGAGAGGTGCAGGAGAGGAGGAAGGTGAGCAGGGCATCCCTGGTCAGGGTAAGAAAGAGCATCTAGGCAAAGGGCTACACCAAGTACACAGAGGTACACAGCAAACAGGGATATCACTGCTAGTGGGGCGAGGGGTGGATGTCAGCGAGCACTGTACACAGTTAGGGACAACACACAGGGCCTGTACCACAAACCAGCAGTCACAGTTCAGACACCTCCCATGCTTGTGCGAATGACGAAAGATTACGTGTCCCCATGTACTTTCCAGAGTATCCTGGAAAGGGAGAACATCTTGGTCACAGTGGTGAGGGTCAGTGGTCTTGGAACAAGGAAGAAGTTCTCCTGGCATCAGGTCCTCTCCAATGTAAACATGGTGTCCAGTTTTAAACAAACCATCGAGTCCATCAAGAAGTGATGAGGCAACTGTTAAAGGTTGGTGAAGAACAAGATGGGAGACCTTTGCCAGGCACTCCAGAGGCACCGGAGGTGGTCCCCCTGCTAACATACACTTCAGTGCCTGGGAGGAGATACTCCGCCAGAAGCTCTCAACAACAGATGTTCAGAGGGTCCCTGGCAGATGTGACACTGGCGACGACACCACCTTCCAGACTCCCGGCAAGTGCATCATTCCATAACTGTACACCACAAAAACACGGGGCCAGCTGAACACGTGGCCATCTTTGATTACTACAAGTTCACCAACATAGTACTGATAGAGAACAAACAAGGAGATAATATTGTATAATTAAAGCAGAAATATGAAGGTTTAAGGAGACCAAATCCTGTCCAAGTCTAGGTTTAACCTCCTTGTTGCTGTGTTGACCATGTATGACACATGGCCATAGGACTGTGAAAACCTGGGCCTGAAGGGTGAGCCACAGCACCCCCAACCTCTCCCTGACTTCACACCCCCTGCACAGGTTGAACCAGGGGAACAAGCATCTGTGGCCAGCGAAGAGTCGATTGATGTGTGGGCAGAAGCATCCTCCACACATTTCTCGTCTGCTGGACACCTGCCTCTCCACACACCTTGCCACCAGTTGCAGAGTCTGTCCAACAAACAGACCAGGAGGGAAACAATGGGCAACAGGCAGAGGCCAAGCAAAGAGGAGAGTCATCCCCAACACCTCAAAGTCCACCATCCACTCCCTCATGCTCTGCCAAAATTACCCAAAATATCAGGATGGATGAGGAGTTTCTTAGCATTCAGAGGAGGCTGCTGAGGGAGGCCAGATGATCCACAAGATACTGGAGAAGGTGTCAGCAACATATGCAGAGAAACACAGCCACTCTCAACTCAATTGAATCCCATCAAGCCATTCTAACCACTGAGTTACTGCACATTGGGACCGGACTGATTGATATGATTGGCTAGATGCTGGTTGAAATGAGAGAGCAGACTCACCTTCTGCTGCAGATAGAGAGGGCACAACAATCCACAGAAGGGTCAACTGCAAAGGTTCAATATTAATGTCAAAATGGCGAGTTTATAACGTAGCCTGAATGAAAACCGCAACATCAGAGTGTAACTCGAATCGAAAGAGCGACATTCTGATATTGCATTCTGAATAGTCGCCAAATAGAAACGACAAGCCACCTCTCCAGTATGCACACTGCGTAAACGTGTATGGTGCACACACGACCTCTTTTGCTGGTTGTTGATTAAGGCCCTCAGTTGCCAAGGGAGAATTAGCAGCGGAAAAAACTTACATATATATACACACACACACACACACCTTTTATTAAGTATACCCACTAAGGCAAGTTTTTCTGCTAATGAAATTAAACTCCCTTTAACCCTATGAGTGCCTGGGTTAAAATACCTATTTGTCACTCATAGGGTTTAAAGGGAGACGGTGTATATTTTAACCCGGGATCCAGTATGCGATCTGTGTAAAAGTGCTTATGCGTTGGATTCCTATTTAGAACTCATAGGGTTAAAAAGGAGTTGCCTTAGTAGGTATACTTAATAAAATATGTTTGTGTGTGTATATGTAAATTTTTTTCCACTGTTGATTTTCCTTTATCAACTGAGGGCCTTATCAACCAGCAAAAGAGACTGTGTACACACCATACATGTTTACACACTGCGCATGCTGGAGAGGTGACTTGTCGCCTCTATTTGGCTACCAATTAGCAAGCAATATCAGAATGTCTCTCTTTTGATTCGAGCTACATTCTGATGTTGCGGTTTTCATTCAGGCTATGATGGTCACCCAATAGAGGCCGACATATCATTAGGATACCAACTGCAACCACCTCCCCCTTCAGTGTGACCCCCACACCAACCCCAAGAAGGACTAGAATCACTAGACAGTCAGTGAGGGCGTCCACCTCTGCAGCCCCTTCCAAAGTCTCCCCCAAAATATAAAAAAGCCCAGTTTATCATATTTCCCCAAATAAAATTCCCTCCAGCTACCTGATCCCAGGGTGCTGAGGAAAATCAGGATGAGTGGGCTCATGTTTTTTTGATTTCACAGTTCTGGCCCCTTCAAGCCTGGCTTTCACGTCTTCTCAATATATCTGTTGCTCAGCTGTATCTGCCCCTACACTTTTGGACCTTTTGTCTCAGTGTCTGCTGTGTCATCCACAAGTGGAGAAGTTGGGTTTTCACTGCTTGGCTCTTGAGGTCAGCATCTTGAAATAGAAAGTATGTTTCTGACTCTTCATTGGTACAATGCAACAGTCTCAAAAGCCAGACATTTCTAAGGTATATCATAGGGTATGGTCCCTGTTTTAGAAGTGATGTGAGGATCAAGGGTCACAGACTTGACCTTTTACACTTCCAGTTTTTACACATTGGTAATTGATGAATCACCTAAGTGTTTGTGTATATGTTTGTATATGTTTATTGAGTAATTTTCAGAAATCTGATTCTCTCTTTGTCATCCCTTAGGGACCTTGTGCTGGCTAGGCGGCATCTAAGGTTACATTGGTTTCTTGGATTAAGGCAACCATTCTAGACCTAGTCTGTGTCTATAAGTTTTTTTTCTCCTTCTCTTTCTGGAATTTTGGTGGATGCTTTGGTATATCCCGAGGGTTCCGGTGTTCCCCATAGGATGTAAGAGAAAAGTGGATTTTTGTCTATTTACCGATAAATTTGCTGAATCACAGGACATTCTTCCTGGAGAAAAAACAATGCTTCGAACCCTGGACAGATGTGTTCTCTGGGGTTCTTTCAGGGGATTCATCTGTTTCTTTTATTATGGCTTTGCGATATGTTAAAACTGAGCATGTCTGGGTCATGGTGAGGTGGTGCAGGATGGGAGTTTCTGCCTCATAGACCTCTTTTATCAGAGCCCTGCTTTCCTAAACAAGGGGACTTCACCCCATGGTTCCTGTTTTCCATAGAAAAAGAAAAAAATCTGTAAGTACATGAAAATAATTTTATGTATGGGTGAGGAATCGGACATGTTTCTATATATTGTGGGATGTTCTTCATATTCCTTGCATAGAATCATTGGCCACATAGTCAAAAAGAGACCTCAGATGCAGACATACTTGTGCATACCAGAGAAATTGTGTTTATGTATGCACTCAAGCTGCACTGCAGATTTCTTAGATGATCTTCTTGCTGGGAGGTTAAAGGGAAAGCGGTAGAGGTGATCCCATGTATCGGGGAGGAGTTGAAAGGAAAAACTCAATGCAGAATCTCCCCCAGCTATATGAAGAAAAAGAAAATCGAGACAAACAAAAAAGTGGTCTGAAGATAGGCAGTGTTGTGTGGGGGGTTATGCAAGGTTGTGAAGGAGTCTGCCTCCTCCAGAGTGATTTGGCTTTTTTCATTTAAGTGCTCTTCTTCCTAATGGGAGAAACTTAATGCCACTGCACCGGTTATATGCTTTATACACATCAATGTTTCTGATTTTATTTTTTATTTTTTTATTTTTTTTAAACATGGTATCACTATCCCTTTTTTCACAGACCCTGGCGTAAATTTGCCTGGAAGCAGATCCAAGGTGCTCACTGTCAGGGACATACAGATATGTTTTAAAAAATGACATCATATGTACTTCGAAGATATGCAAAGTCAAAATAAAACACACAAACACATACACACACTGACACACACACACACATCTAGGGACACCTTCCCTCTCCATTGTTGTGGGTGCTTTCTCTCTGCTTTTGCTGTGTCATAATTTGGGTGCAGGCAGAGGTTCATGATGTAAAGTAGAGTATGATAAAAATAAGAATTATCTCTTTAAGTGCTCTGCATCCTAGTGGGAGAATGTTCCCTGTTGCCCAAAGAACTAGAGAGTAAAAGCGCTATTGCTAAGTTAAACAAAATTATATTTCTTTGGCAAATCATACATATGTCTTCTTTTTTTCTTTTTGTTCCAAGGTATAGAGAGCTAACAGAAGCATCTGATCCCAATGCTCTACCACCTCAATGCACTCCCAACATTGACGGTCCCTGTGCCAAATCAGTGCAAAGGGAGCAGTCTCTGCACTCCTTCCATACCCTTTTCTGCCGCCGCTGTTTCAAGTACGACTGCTTCCTGCACCGTAAGTTGATTGATCTAACTCTGGGAAAGGGAAGTCCTTACTAAATTTTACTCTACAAACTCCACCAACCTGAAGTAGTTCTAAAGAAATCTTACTTTAAATAATTTGAGCAACTTGTGACTTATGTTTTATGACCAGTTGGAGATAAGTTTAGATTGAGGCTTTCCAGCTGCTCAGAACTATAACTCCCATCACCTCCAACTCACTGCAACAGTTTGATAGCCCAACTGTGATCAGAGACCAGAAAAATGTGTTTTTGAGTGTTAGTCAACCAAAAACCTGCTTAGTTGTTTATGCACATTTTAACAGTTATGCCCTAGACCAAAAAAAAATATATAAAAATAGAAAAACCTCATTGTTCTTAATATACTTAGTCTTAGGAGTTTTGTAGAATTGTTATTGAGGTATATAAAAAGTGTAAATGTCCACATTGGTTATGGACCAGTGAGATCAGTACTCTAGCCAGATAAACTTTCTGGTCTAGGTGTAGCACAGCGCGTCTTTTTATAAGTTTGGTCAGCAGGAAACAATTCAGACAGGACATTTGTTGTGTAGCACATGTTTGCAGATGTTTCTAAAGAAAACCTACCCGCACCCTAGTCTCAGTCACTCCATTCATCAGTCTAACAGATATATCTCCCTCATATTACATGGTCAATCCCCTCTTTTCAAATCACAAGACACTGCCATGTTTACACTTCCTTGAAACATTGATGCTATATCAACAATTCTTTAAACATTCTACGGAAAAATATTATTTCTTAGTAATTGCGGACTCATTTTATTAGGATTATAACCGTTAGTGTGCCTAAAGCTTATTCCTTTTCTGTTCCATCAGTACCCCTGAGGTCCCAGGCACCGCAGACCTCCCATTTGCACTCAATCAATCCCTGTTGCTTGACAGAAACACACTTTCTCTTATATCCAGTATGGAACACAGGTACCATGGGGTTGAGTCCCTCCTTTTGGAGGGAATGACACATCTCAAAAGATAGGTGGAGACTCACAGCCACTCCTGCAGCTCAACCCTTCCCCCACCTTGTAATCCCCAGTGTGAATGTGTCATCTCTGGTGAAAGGATGAAGCAGGAGACACTATCTTAGTTTTTAGCTTTTTTATTATTTTTCTGAGATATAGGACTGTCAAAATTCCCCAATTAGGTGGGTTACCATTACTGGGCTTCCTCTGGAGTGGCTTGGCCAGTATACAGGTGCTGTGTGGACCTTTGCAGCCCTGTGGAGGGAATCTAGCTGTCAAGTTTTCCCTCTCAACAGAGTCTCTTGGAGCTCTGCTGCTCATTAAATACAATGTTTACCTGAAGAATGAAGACTGGTGAATAACCCTTTGAGTGTCTTGGTCCACATTGTCCCTATCCTATGCCTCTTCATACAGAGTTTTCTCTGAGCCTTTGGGCTCCTTCACTCATGTTGGTTATCTTTATTATCTATGTATTTTTAATTCCCTGAACTATCGAGCAAGGATGGCTACAATTTTGTTAGTTTAACTCTTTCTCTGCTGTTATCATTGTTTTGGGGTTCTTTGGCTTTTTTCCTATCTTGGGTTCCTTTTTGAGGTCCTATGGTGTCTAGGAGTTTTTGGGTCTTTAAGTGCATTTGTCCTGTTGCCTGATTTAGTGCTGTGGCCCCTTTAAGAACGGATGCCTGCGCCACCATCTTTGTTCCTTTGACTTTTATGGGCGAACTTCATTGGGATATATCTCTGCACCTGTTTGACATACAGAAGTCAGAGTGGGCTCTTTCTTCTTGTCTCCTCATGTCCTTTCATCCAGTTCACATCCTTATCATCTTGGGGGCCCTTGATGATTCCGCGGCTGGAGGGTAGGCATTGATAGGCAACCGCAAAAGAGAAGACTCCATTTCCCAGAATACCCATTTTACAGGCTTCCTTCCGATTAGCTGCTAGTTTTGAAGTCGCCATTTTACTTCTCTCTTTCCTATCCTACACAGAGGCAAGTCTCTCCTTGCTCTCCTTCTCCAGATTAATCCTTCGCCTGCCAGATTCTAAGGGACATTGGCTCCCTAGAGAGTACTCCAGATCTCCCTGCCCCTCTTTACTGTGGCCCCCATTACTCCACCGGGGCACTCCAGCACTGACCAAGAGCCAGCTTGGGTCAAAACTCTGTTCTCAGTGGCCCAAATTCCTTTTTCCATTCAGGGGGTTCTACAAACTTGGAAGTCCCCCACTACCTTTAAATATGTAGCCCCTATCTCTAAGTGTTCCTCGTATTCTAGAGGCCTCCTCAGAAGAGGAATTGTCACAGCTGGAGGATGAGAAGGGGGAATATGTGGATATGGACTCTTCCTGCTCCTGTGGGGACCCGTATGAGAATGACCCCCTTCCCTAGGCTGAGGGACTCATTAGAGCTGTTTTGGGAACATTTCAGGTCTCTGACACCTCCAGATGTCTTCCAGAGGCATATGAAAGCTTTGCTCTTTTTCCCACTAATGACACTCTTGACCAGATGCTTCTGGAAGAATGGAAGGCCACAGACAAGTGGCTGTCTATCACCTAGAGGATCTCTAAGCAGTATCCCTTTTCTGAGACCGCTTTGGCGCTATGGGCCTCTTCTCCAACCGTGAATCCCCCTGTTTCCAGGTTGGCTAAGTCTACTGCCCTGCCTTTGGTAGATGCAGCAGGATTGAAGGATCCAGTGGACAAGAAGCCAGATTCTATCCTCAGGGCCAACTTTGTGGTCTCTGGAGTGGCACTGAGACATATTTTTGCCTCTGGTTAACAGGGCTGTTGCCAAGTGTGGTGAAAAGCTCATGGAGGCTGTCCGTGCTGAGATTTCCGAGGAGGATGTGTTGGTTGTTCTGGCCAACATTAAGGAGGCTAACACTTGTGTATCTAAGGATCTTTTTAGGCGGTCAGGTTGTCCACTAAAGCCTCCACTTTCTCTGTTGCTGCACAACCCACTTTGTGGCTTAAGATTTGGTCTTTGGATCAGTCTTCAAAGAAGTCACAGGTTTCCTTACCCTTCCAGGGCAAGTCCCGGTTTAGACCTGAATTGAATCAGATCATTAGTGATGCTACTGGGGGCAAGAGCACCTTGTTGCATCAGAGGCTGCACTAAATGTCCAACTATGGTGAGGAAACTCCCTCTTTTTTTTGTTCCCCCTGTCAAACGGAGGTGAAAAGCTTGCAAGTTTCACAGGCCTCATGCACACGCTCCTCCTCCAAGTACAGACAGCAGTGGCAGCCCAAGCGAACAGCTCTAAGAGCTAAGTCTGTCGAGCAGTCTTCCGCATGACTCGTGGAGTCCTGGTCTGCTGGTACCTGAAGGGGGGTATCATCGTCTTTTTTGAGATGCCTGGGAGTCCACGGTTGCCGAACACAGTGGGTTTTGCGGTAAAACCCCCTTCAGGGGTTGGCTCATGCCTTCCCTGCCTTTAAGGCTGCCACTCCTCTGTGGGACCTTAAATTGGTTCTGGAAAGTGCAAGCAGAAATTCCACAACAGGAGCGCTTGGATATAATAACAAATATAAATGAAACTGGTACTCACAGGGTTAATCTCAATGGTGTTTGCTCCGCATCTGTATTGTAAATCACTTGCAGGGATTTAATCAGCTTGTCCCTGCTCAAGCAGCCACGTGTAACTCCATATGATTCTCCAGATAGGAAAGATAGTCTTGCTAACTTATACACCTACTATACATATACACTACTATATCAGTAGTAGTGAATGAAGACTTAAATCAAAGGCTCTCTTATCAGACCATCTATTTATACCTTTTTATCAGTATCGCCACCCACTGGGCTCCTCCATGTAACACATTTCCCACTTATTATCAGCTTAATTACTCATTAAACAATAGGAAGTATACTTTCTATTTTAACATATCATTTTAAAGGTTAATTATTTATGGATATTTTATATGTGATTCACATTTTCCACTTAAGAAAACAATCAGAATTCTAAAACTCTTTTCTCTGTCATCCAATACAGGTTACTGATAACTCTGGATAGGCGATCTGCCCCTTTAAGTGGTTAGGAACAATTCTAGAATTGTATGCAGGGGGTGGAGCCTACCTTCCCTCCTTGGATTTGTTCCTTGGTGAAGATAAACCACAGGCAAGAGAACAGTTCTGCTATAGTTTTAGAAACTTTTTTTTATTTTTCTGTTTGATATGGAATGCCACCATTAGGCAGATTACCATAACTGAATGCCCTTAGATATATCCAGGTGCTTTTTGTGGACCTTAAGCCATGAGTGGGAAAATCTTGATTCCAAGTGCTTCCCCAGGAGTTACCCACTGAGGTTACTTCTTACTACATGGTAATCTGAAGACAGAAGATGTGCAGGAAAGATGAGCAACCCTTTGAGTGCTGCAGGTCCACTTGTTCCACAGTGCCCCTCCGCACAGGAGTGTCTTCATTGGAGTTCATTGGGTCTATCTATATGTCTGTTGGGTGCTTTGGAGCAGGTTTATATGGTAATTTAACCCTTTAGATGCTGGATTGGCACTTTTTGGGGGGGTTTCTAACACTTTTCCTACTGGTTTTTTGTTTTATGGGTGTCCTCACATGTTCTAATGCTGTTTTACACATTTTAATATTACACTCTTAATTTTGTAAAATTTGAGTTCTGCGCCTTTAAGGCGCGCTTAACCGCATAAACGCCATTGCTCCATTCACTTCTATGGGACTGTACTGTTTGGGACATATCTCTGCAACCGTTTAACCTAGCGACTTCAGAGATGGCTCATTTTACTTGTCTGCCCTTGCTCTATAATCCGGTTCATGTATCTAGTGTGTTGGAGGGCTCAGGGGGCTTCGGGCACTGTTTGGAGTACTTTTCTGGGAAAACTACATTTCCCATGATCGTTTGCTTCACACGCTCGTTTCTGATTGGCTCCCGCCGCGGCAGCCATTTTTTGATCTTTCCAGAGCGAGTATCCTACGCAGGGCTTGCACTCTCCTTCTCTCCTCTGCTGATTAACCCTTCGCCTGCCAGATAAGTTTATTTTAGAGATTTCTGGGATGAAACTTTAATCCTACACACTATAATTGGGTGATTTATTATACAGTAAGGCTATTTGACACTGTGAGAATGTCTATACCAGTGGAGCTTGGGGCCAAACCTAAGACTAAGGAGGGTGGGGTCTCTGTAGCCCCCATTGCGCATTGCTCTTCCTGTCACTCAAGGCTACCTAGAGAATTCTCAGGTCATTTATGCCCAGCATGTTCTGATGTCCCTGGCAGCATTCCAGGGACCTCCAGCCATGCATTAGAGCCAGCTTGGGTGCAAGAGTTCAAGACTGCTACTAGGGACCTTAGGTCCACATTGCAGCTCTTTCCATCCCAGTTACAGGGGGCCTTTCAGTCTTGGCAGGCCCATTCCTCAGTCAAGTCTTTCCTGCCCAAACCTCAGGGAGTACCTGACTTGTCAGATTCCTCTGAGGAGGAACTGCTGGTTGATTCAGATGTTGAGGAATGTTATGTGTTGGGCTCCTCTCAGTTTTTTGGGGACCCTTTTGAGGCTGATCCTGAACCCTCAGCTGAGGGCCTGATCAGGGCTGTCTTAACTACTCTTAAGATTCCCTTAGTTCAGGAGGTTCCTTCTGATCCCTCTGATGTGTTCCAGGAGCCTAAAAAGCCCCTTACTTACTTTCCACCTAACCCCACTCTTGACCTTCTTGTGTCTGAGGAGTGGAAATCCCCGGACAAGAAACCCTCTGTGTCCAAGAAATTTGCCAAGCTTTATCCTTTTTCTGAAGCTGCGCTTACTCAGTGGGGTCATCCTCCCAAAGTGGATGCTTCTGTTTCCAGGCTGTCTAAGTCTACTGCCTTACCAGTCTCTGATGCCTCTGCTCTGAAGGGCTGGACTGACTAGAAACTTGAGGTTTTCCTCAAGTCCATTTTTGCCACCGCTGGTTCTGCCATGAGTCCAGCGTTCGCAGCAGCATGGGTGAACCAGGCCATTGCTGTCTGGACTGAACAGCTCACCTGAGCTGTCTGTCAGGAGGTGCCTATCTCGGATAAGTTGCACCTTCTTGCCTACATTTCTGAGGCACAGCACTATGTTTCTGCTGCCTTACTTGATGCCATCCGTTTTGTGGCTAGGGTTTCCACCATGTCTGTGGTGGCCAGACAAACTCTTTGGCTCAAGATCTGGTATGCTGACACTGCTTCTAAGAAAGCATTGCTCTCCTTACCTTTTCAAGGCACTTCTTTGTTTGGGCCTGATCTTAAGGATCCGATCAGTGAGGCCACAGGAGGTAAGAGTACTCTTCTTACCCTTGGTTCCCAGGAAGAAATTTCTGTTTAAATGTAATCGGTATTTTCGTTCCTTTCACAATGAGACACGTCTGGTGAACCAGATGGTTCCCTCAGCTCCACTTACCTCCTCCAAGCCCAAACAACAATGGAAGCCCAAGGTCTCCTCCAAGCCCAAGGCCTCCAAGCCTTCTTTGGCATGACTTGCTGAACACGGGTCCGTACTCTGCTGTGGGTGGTCATCTGCGACACTATCACAGCATTTGAGAGGGTTCAGTGGGTTTTACAGGTGGTGACAGAAGGGTACAGGATCCCTTTCATCTCTCTTCCTTCCTTTTTGTTTTCGTCCTTCTCTCACGCCTCAGGGTGCAGAGAAACGCAGTCTGTTTGACAGCGCTGTTCAGGCTGTTCTGGACAAGGATGTTCTGGAGCCGGTGCCAGTTCAGGACAGGGGTATGGGTTTTTACTCAAACTTGTTTGTGGTCTCCAAGAAGGATGGCGATTGTCGTCCCATTTTGGACTTGAAGGATCTCAATTCCTTTGTGACCAGGACTCATTATCACCAGGAGTCTCTACGGACGGTGATTGCTGCCATGTCCCCAGGGGAATTCCTTGCTTCTCTGGATCTTCAGGACACGTACTTACACATTACCATTCATCCAGAGAGCCGGCAGTACCTCCGGTTTGCCTGCAACAGGTGACATTTTCAGTACTCAGCTCTTCCATTTAGTCTGACGACAGCTCCTCAGGTCTTCAACCGTGTCCTGGGTGCCTTGATATCCGTCCTCCACCGGAACGGCATCAGAGTTACTCCATACATGGACGACCGGCTTCTGAAAGCCCCCACTGCGGAATTTCTTCATCAGCAAGTTCAGTAATTCATTCATGCTCTCACCCATCACGGGTGGATCATCAACTTGGACAAGTCAGATCTTATGCCATCTCAGCGTCTGGTCTTCCTGGGCCTTCTCTTCAACACTCAGACGAGCATTGTGTTCCTCACGGATGAGGTGGCTCACCAGATCGTCCACAGGGTTTCTGCGGTTCTGGCTCAGGATCCAGTTCCAGTCGGGAAGCTATCCTCTCTAGTGGGAAAATTCATCTCCACCATAGAAGCAGTTCCGTTTGCCATGGCGCACACCAGGGAGCTCCAGAGGTTCGTGATCCATGTGTGCAAGGGTCAACCGGGTCTTCTGAAGACGTCAGTTTCTCTTCCTCTTCATGTGGAACGGAGTTTGTCATGGTGGCTTGACCTTTCCAACCTGCTGAAGGGCAAGTCCTTCCTGGTACCCTTCTGGACCAAGGGGACGATGGATGCCAGCCTCTTCGGCTGTGGAGCGGTCCTGGGTCGATTGAGCTCTCAGGGTCTGTGGTCTCCGGAGGAGTCCCTCCTTACGATCAACATATTGGAGCTTCGGGCGATATTTCATGCCCTTCGACATTGGACATCTCAGTTGGAAGACTGTCCGGTCCGAGTAGAGTCCGACAATGCCACTGGCGTGGCTTACATCAACAAGCAAGGCGGAACAAGGAGTCTCGCTGCTTGGTTAGAGATCAAGGCTATTTTGTCCTGGGCAGAAGAACACGTTCCTGCTATATCCGCAGTGCACATTCCTGGCATAGACAACGTCATGGCGGACTTCCTCAGTCGAAACACAGTGGACAGTGGAGAGTGGGAGCTACTCCCAGAGGTGTTCACCCTCATTGTTCAGAAATGGGGTCCTCCTTATATCGACCTGATGGCTACAAGACACAACAGGAAGGTACCGAGGTTCTGCTCTCGGTGGAGAGACCCTCTGGCTCTGGCAGTAGATGCAGTGTCCATTCCTGGGTTTTTCCCTCTGGCCTATACATTTCCTCCCCTTCCTATGTTGCACAGGGTGTTACGGAAATTATGAATGGAGCGTTGTCCAGTCATTCTGATTGCTCCGTACTGGCCTCGTCAGTTTTGGTTTCCGGCGATTCATGATCTGTCAGTGGCAGAGCCATTCCGGCTCCCATACCGTTCAGACCTTCTTCTACAGGGTTACCTGTGGAAGGAGAATGTTAATCGGCTAGCTTTGACTGCTTGGTAATTGAATCCTCAATGTTGTAGAAGAAAGGGTTCTGTTCTGGTATGGTGGCTACTATGCTCAGTGCCCAAAAACCTTTTTCTTTCAAGATCTACTATCGTGTCTGGTCGACCTTTCTGTCTTGCTGTGCTGACAAGGACCTGTCTCAGGATTTCGATCTGCCTACGGTCCTAGCCTTCTTGCAGGACGGTGTTAAAGGGCCTCAGTTTGAGTTCCCTTAAGGTTCAGACTTCTGCGCTTTCTGTTTTCTTTCAGAGGCACATTGCCATCCTTTCTGATGTCAAGGTTTTCTTCCAGGGCGTTTCTCATGCTCGTCCTGCCTTTAAGATTCCTGCTCCTCAGTGGGATCTTAACTTGGTTTTGGGCATTCAACGCCCCTCACTTGAGTCTTTGGCTACTATTCCTCTATACCTCTTGACGTGGAAAATGACCTTCCTCCTGGCGATTGTGTCTGTCCGCCGTGACGCGGAGTTGCATGCTCTGTCCTGTAAACCACCCTATTTGGTGTTTCACAAGGTCATTGTGGTGCTTCGCACTTCTCAGGAGTTTCTCCCGAAGGTGGTCTCTGAGTTCCACATCAATCAGGAGATTGTGGTGCCTTCTATCTGCCCTGACCCTACCTCTGACAAGGAGAGGGATATCCACTTGTTAGACATGGTGCATTTTCTCAAGTTTTATGTACATCGCACTGAGTCTATCAAGAAATTGGACGTGCTGTTCGTCTTTCCTGAGGGTCCTTGGGCAGGAAGACCTGCGTCCAAAGTGACTATTGCTTCTTGGATCAAGTCCACTATTCGTAAGGCTTATGAGCTAAGGAAAAGCCTGTTCCTTTCAGGGTCATGGCTTATTCTACAAGATCTATTAGGGCCTCTTGGGCTTACAAGATGATCAGTTGTGCAAGGCGGTCACTTGGTTGTCTGTGCACACCTTTTTGAATCACTACCGTGTTGATGTGCTGGCATCGGCTGATGCCAGCTTTGGGAGGAAAATTCTGGAGGCAGTTTTGCCTTCCCATCGGTTCTTGGTGCTTCCTTCACTTTTGAGCCCTGTTGGCTCTAGTTCAGTGTGGTGTTACAGTTTCTGGGGTGTTGTTACCCCTGTTCAGGGTCCATTGACACTTCAGTTGTTTTATTGGGCTATCTCTGATCTGATGGTTTATATCTGCACTGGTGACTTTTGGGGCCTTGCGCCTGGTCCTTGCCTTACTTCCCGCCTCTGGTAAACTCAGTGGTTGGACATCCCAGAGTTACCAGTAACCTGTATTGGATGACAGAGAAAAGAGGATTTTAGTCTTACCCGTTAAATCCTTTTCTCTTAGTCCATACAGGTTACTCGTCTCCCACTCTGTCAAGGGACCATGCTTGGCTGTCCTGTGGCAGACTGTGAGGGTCCTTCTGGGTCATGCTCACAGGAGTCTTCTTTCCCTTCTACTATCTAGTCAATACTTAGGGTCTCAAATCTTTCTGGAGCTGGTTGGCTAGCTGCAGCCAAGGAGGGAAGGTAGGCTCCACCCCCTCCATACAATTCTAGAACTGTTCCTGCCTACTTAAAGGGATGGATCGCCTACCCAGAGTTACCAGTATCCTGTATGGACTAAGAGAAAAGGATTTAACAGGTAAGACTAAAATCCTCTCTTCAAGAAGCATCCATTTCTCAACTACATACCATCTAAATATTAAATTTGTTATTTAATGGATGTGGACTAATGGAACGAATGCATCTTGTATCATAAATCTCATTCCATTAAAGTAGTATCTCTCCCTCATTTTGCATAATTAGAATACGCATAACATTGATATAATATTTTCAGTCATTATCATTATACAACCATAGGTCAAGAAACAAATATAGAAGTAAATGGATATAAAATGGTCTCTAGAGACCACGTTATTATTGTTGTAATTATTGTCTTATATCCCACCAGTGATAGAAGTAAGAAATGGAAATCTCACAAGATATACTCAATAGATATAAAGAAGATATTACTCGATAAGTGTGTTTACGTAAAATTAAGATATGTCCAACTCACAATTGTTAAATATAGATTTGTCAAAGAGCACTATTAAACCATTTACATTTAGGCAGGATTCAAGACAATAATAAATATCTAACTTAAAAAAATAAACACGAAAAGAGATGATATATCTAATATTAAATCTGTTTAAAGGGATAGTAATGTTTCATAATAAAAGCAGCTCCAATTAATCTTCATAGTATTTGGGCCGTGAAGAGTGTTAATTCAATACTGTCAGAGTTGTAGTTCAATAGTAATTGAATGATAAAGTATCCCTCTCCCGCCCCTTTTACTGATGTAACACTGCTGTCCTCAGAGCAGCAACACTGTCCGGATGGATCGCAGAGAGGGACAATCTTCAGTGAGAATAAGGAAAAACCTGTCAAGGAGGGCAGCGTTTTCTTTATGATCACAGTAAGAAGAGTGTCCCTTTCTGTGAGCTGTCCATTCAAGAGGCCAGATTCCACATCTGAGGGGAGGTGGCTTACACTAGGAAAAAGGGGCAGGAGGGGGATATTTAATCATTCAATTACTCTTGAACTACAACTCTGACAGTACTGAAATAACTCTCTCCATGGCCCAAATACTATGAAGATTAATTGGAGCTGCTGTTTTTGTGAAACATTACTATCCCTTTAAATAATAAACAAAAAGTATATATGAAAATGAAAAATAAAAAATATAAAGAATAATAATAATAATCAAACATAAGAAATTATTGGAAATTATAAACATTATGCAAAGAAAAAAGTCTACATGTGCCAATCTATACTATTTAAAACCATATCAAATACTTAATTGGGGCGTTTAGTGCTATACAAAAAAATTATATATAAACACTATAAAGAAAGTAAGTGATAATGTGTCTAGTGCTTTTTATTTGGTACTTTCAAGGTATCCATTTAACCCTAATGGTGCCAGTGTCTCCATTTTGAAAATCCAATAGTATTCTTTGTTATTTAATTTCTGTGACCTGTTGTAATGTATAGAAGGCATAATGTGTTCAATGGGAGTGATACTTAAAGGGATAGTAATACTTAAAATGTAAAAAAAAATATGTTGTAGGGTTTATCCCCCTGAGTAAAACAAGAGTACTCCCACTGCTGAAAGGTGTTTCATTCAAAAGTTATTAATTTTCAAAGTTGAATTTTTTAGGTGCAGTATCACAGTGGCCTGAAATTGTACAGTGGCGCTGTTGCTATACGATCCTATGGACAGCTAAATCTCCATAGGATGGTGTAGCAACAGCGCCACTGTACAATTTTAGACCACATATACAGTCAATAAGATAAACAACCAACTCTCACATGCCATATGTTGTTTGATATTAAAAATATATCCCATAGTATGTCATGTGAACATGCTGATCTTATGACAAATGTTCGTTTCTCTGTCGTCCAACACAATTTACTGGTAACTTTGGTTAGGTGTTCAGCCCCTTTAAGTAGGCAGGAACAATTCTGAGAAGTGACTGATGGGTGGAGCCTTCCTCTTCTTCTTAGCTTGCATCTAGCCAATCCCCATCCAGTAACATTTGTTCCTTGGTCAAGACACAAGTCAAGAGAACAGTTCTGCTATAGTTTTAGCTTTTTTTATTATTTTTCTGTTAGATATGGGATACCATCATTAGGCGGATTACCATCACTGACAGTTCCAATCACCCAAATGTGGATAGCTCAGTTTACCAGGTGCTTTTGTGGACCTAAACCCTGGGGGGAAAATCTTGGCTGCACGTTCTTTCCCCAGGAGTTGCCCACTGAGGCTTCTTCTTGATATATGGTAATATGAAAACAGAAGACCAGCTGAAAAGGTGAGCAACCCTTTGAGTGCTGTGGTCCACGTATCCCATGCTTCCCCTCCGCACAGGGGTCTCCTTGTAGCTCCTATTACATACTCATGCACTCATTGGGTTTATCTGTATGTCTGTTGGGTGTGTGGAGCAAGTTTCTGTGGTAACTTAACCCTTTAGCTGCTGGTTGGCATACTTTGCAGGGTTGTGAGCACTTTCCCTACTGGGTTCAGTGTTTATTGGGTCTCCTGACTCTTTCTAGTGTTTTTTTGAGCGTGTTTTACATTTTGAAATCACTTTGCTAAATTTATTAAAGATACACGTTTACCATGTAGACGCGATTGCTCCATTCACTCCTATGGGACTTTACAGTTTGGGAAGTATCTCTGTAACTGCTCCACATAGCGAGGTCAGAGATGTCTCATGTTGTTGGTCTGCCCTTGCTCTGTCTTCCAGTCAACGTTATGGGCATGTTGAGGGGCTCAGGGAGCTTTGGGCACTGTTGGAGTACTTTTTTTGAGACACTACAATTCCGATGAGCGCTTGCTTTGTGTGCTCGTTTCTGATTGGCTCCCGCCGCGCAAGCATTTTGTGCCTTTTCTAAACGAGTATCCTACACAGGGCTTGGACTCTCCTTCTCTCCTCAGCAGTTTAACCCTTTGCCTGCCAGATAAGTCTATTCTAGCGTTTCTGGTGTGAATAATTGATCATATCCCCTTAAGGACCGGCCGCGCATGCACGCGGCAGTCACTTAAGGACCACAGAGCATTTCTTTTTTTTTTTTTTTTTTTTAAACCATCAGATTCCGAACTCCTCGAAAGGCATGCATCTGCGTGGGGAGCCCGGGTCCTAAAGGGTATAACAACCCATGACGGTCGAGGACAGTCATGGGTCCTTAAGGGGATATACACTGTTATTTTGGGTGTTTCTGATACTTTGACTGTTTGACTCTCTGAGGATGTCTATTCCATTAGACCTTGGGGCTAAACCTAAGACTAAGGACACTGGGGTGTCTGTGTCCCCTATTGCTTATTGTTCCTCATGTCACTCAGGGTTACCTAGAGAATACTCAGGTCGTGTTTGCCCAGCTTTCGCTGCTGCCCCTGAGTCCCCTGCATGGACCTCCAGTCATGCACAAGAGCCAGTTTGGATGCAAGAGTTTAAGGCTACTACCAGGGACCTCCGGTCTACCTTACAACTTCTTCCATACACTTTGCAGGGGGTCTTCCACTCATGGCAGGCCCCCACTCCTATCAGGTCTTCTCTGCCTAAACTGCCGGGTGTACCTGATGTGTCTTAGTCCTCTGAGGAGGAATTATTGGTGGATTCTGATGACTGTTCTACTGTTCCTTACTCTGTTTTTTGGGGACCCCTTTGAGGCTGATCATGTTCCCTCAACCGAGGGCCTGATCAGGGCTGTTTTGGACACCCTGAACATTCCCTTGGTACAGGAAGTTTCCTCTGATCCCTCTGATGTCTTTCAGGAGCCTGTCCGACCCCATACTTGTTTTCCACCTAACCCCACTCTTGTCCGCTTTGTGTCTGAGGAGTGAAAGTTTCCAGACAGGAGACTGTCTGTCTCTAGGAAATTTGCTAAGCTTTATCCATTCTCTGAAGCAGCCCTAGCTCAGTGGGTTCATCCTTCAAAGGTGGACGCCCCTGTTTCCAGGCTTTCTAAGTCCACTGCCTTACCTGTGGCTGATGCATCTTCTGTGAAAGACTGCACTGACAAAAAGCTTGAGACCTCTCTCAAGGCCATTTTTGTGACTGCTGGTTCTGCCCTCCTCCCCGCATTTGCTGCGGTGTGGGTAAATAGGGCTGTGGTTGTTTGGACTGAACAGCTCACCTTAGCTGTCGATCAGGGAGCTCCTACTGCTGACATGTTGCAGCTTCTCTCCATCATCTGAGGCCCAGCATTATGTTTCGGCTGCCCTATTTGACACCGTTCGTGTGTTGGCCAGGGCTTCCACCATGTCTGTGGTGGCCAAACGTGCTCTTTGGCTCAAGATCTGGTCTGCTGACACTGCCTCCAAGAGGGCTCTTCTGTTTGGGCCTGATCTCAAGGATCTGATCAGTGAAGCCACTGGGGGGAAGAGTACTCACCTGCCAGTGGTCCATAGGGAGAAGAAGCCTGTCAAGTGGAATCAGTTTTTTCATCCCTTCCAGGCTGAATCGCGTCCGGCGACCCAGGCGGTGCCTCGGGCTCCTCGCACCTCATCCAGGCCTAAGCAGCAATGGAGGCCCAAGTCCTCCGCTAAGCCCAAGGCTTCCAAACCTCCTTCTGCATGACTCGTCGAATCAGAGTTCCCAGCCGCAAGTGGGTGGCCACTTGAGCCACTACCTCTCAGCTTGGGAAGCCTCTGTGGTGGACCCATGGGTTTTGCAGGTGGTGGCTGTGGGGGACAGAATTCTCTTCACCTCCCTCCCAGACCTCCGCTTCTCGGTCTCCTCTGGGTGCAGAAAAGCTCCGCCTTTTCGAGGGAGCCATTCATGCCCTTCTGGACAAGGCGGTCTTAGAACCAGTTCCTCCTCAGGAAAGGAGCCGGCATTATCTCCACTTTGCCTGCGACCAAGGGCATTTCCAGTTCTCTTCCCTCCCCTTTGGCCTGACCACGGCTCCTCAAGTCTTCAACAGAGTCCTGGGAGCCTTGTGTTCCGTCCTCCATCGAGACGGCATCAGAGTTACCCTGTACATGGACGACCTCTTTCTGAAGGCATCTTCTCCTGAACTCCTTCATCAGCAGGTGCAGGACTGCATTCATTCTCTGTCCCTTCACGGGTGGATCATCAATCTGGATAAGTCGGACCTTGTTCCTTCCCGGAGGATGGTTTTTCTGGGCATCGTCTTCGACAATCAGAGATGGATGGTGTTTCTTATAAACGAAGTGACTCATCAGATAGCACTGAAGGTCCAGGCAGTCCTTAATCAGGATCCGGTTCCAGCCAAGAAGTTGTCACCCCTGGTGGGGAAATTAATTTACACCATAGAAGAGGTTCCGTTTGCCATGGCTCATACCAGGGAACTTCAGAGGTTTCTAATCCCGGCATGCAGGGGTAGACCGGATCTCCTGGAGAAGTTCCTATCTCTCCCTCTTCACGTGGAGCTGTGCCTATTGTGGTCGCTCAACCTGGACAATCTGCTGAAAGCCAGGCCCTTCATGGTGCCATTCTGGACAGCAGTGACGACGAATGTCAGCCTCTCCGGCTGGGGAGCGGTCCTGGGGCAATTGAATGCTCAGGGCCGGTGGTCCCAGGAAGAATCTCTACTTCCCATCAATATCTTGAAGCTTCAGGCAATATTTCATGCCCTGAACCACTGTATGCACCAATTGGAGAATTGCCTGGTCAGGGTCCAGATGGACAACTCCACATCGGTAGCCTATATCAACAAACAAGGCACAAGAAGTCTCCCAGCTTGGTTAGAGGTCAAGACTATTATGTCCTGGGCAGAGGTGCATGTCCCTGCCATTTCCAAAATTCATATTCCTGGCATAGACAACATTCTGGTAGACTTCCTCAGTTGACACACAGTGGACAGCAGAGAGTGGGAACTGCATCAAGAGGTGTTCAAAAACATTGTTCAGCGGTGGGGTCTTCCATGCATCGACCTGATGGCAACAAGACACAACAGGAAGGTCCTGACGTTCTGCTTTCACTGGGCGGACCCCCTGGCTCTGGCAGTGGATGCCTTGTTGATTCTGTGGAATTTTCCTCTTGCATAACTTTTTCCTCCCATTCCCCTGTTGCACAGGGTGATAAGGAAACTGAGACTGGAGCACTGCCCAGTCATTCTGATTGCTCCATACTGGCCTTGACAGGCTTGGTTTCCAGAGCTTCTGGATCTCTCTGTAGCGGAACCTCTTCAACTTCTCTCCCGTCTGGATCATCACCTTGCGGCAGTCTTTTTTTGTCATTCCTGAGGGTCCTAGGGCAGGGAAGCCTGCTTCCAAGGTAACCATTGCTTCTTGGATCAAGTCCATTATTTGTAAAGCTTATGAACTTAGGAAGAAGCCTGTTCCCTTTCGGGTCAGGCTCATTCTACGAGGTCTATTGGGGCATCTTGGGCCTACAAAAATCAGGCCTCTGCTGCTCAGTTGTGCAAGGCATCCACTTGATCGTCTTTGCATACCTTTTCCAAACACTATTGTGCGGATGTGCTGGCATCGGCTAATGCCAGTTTTGGGAGGAAGATCCTGGAGGCAGCCTTGCCTGTCTAAGGTCTCCTTCGTCTCTTCACTACTCCTTCACTTTTGAGCCATGTTGACTCTAGTTCAGCGTGCTATGTAACAGTTCCTGGGGTCTTTTTTTTACCCCTGTTCGGTGTCCGTTGACACTTTATGGTTATTGTTGAGCTATTCATGATCTGTTGGTTCATTGGTGCTCTGGTGACTTTGGGGGCCTGCTCCTGGTCCTTGCCTTTCTTCCCGCCCTGGGGAACTTAATGGTTGGACATCCCAAAGTTACCCGTAACCTGTATTGGACGACAGAGAAAAGAGGATTTTAGTCTTACCTTTTCTCTTAGTCTATACAGGTTACTGGTCTCCCACCCTGTCAAGGAACCATGCTTGGGTCTCCAGTGGAAAGAACGTGGGGGTCCTTTCGGGTTCATGCTCACAGGAGTCTTCCTTTACCTTCTTGCTACCTAGTCAATAGTTTTCAAATCTTACTAGATGGGGATTTGCTAGATGCAAGCTAAGGAGAGGAGGTAGGCTCCACCCAGCAGTCACTTCTCAGAATTCTTCCTTCTTACTTAAAGGGGCTGATCGCCTACCCAAAGTTACCATTAACCTGTATGGACTAAGAGAAAAGGATTTAACAAGTAAGACTAAAATCCTCTTATAAGTTAGGCATCATGCCTAACAAGTAAGACTAAAAAACTCTTATAAGTTAGGCATCATGCCCACTTGACCTCCAATAATTCCCCATCTGGCGACTAGCTGCTCAGTAGCGCTAGTCGCCAGAATTACTACCTTGTTAAATAGAATTATCCATTATTCCTGGGCTGACAGGCAGGACGGAGCGCAGACATCTTTCCATAGTGACGTCTGCACGCTTGCACTGTCCGTCCCAGACGGCTCTAGGAGGCGTTGCTAGGAGCCATTCGGCTCCAAAGGGAACTGACACCGCAGGCGTGCAGATGTCACTATGGAAAGATGTCTGCGCTCAGTCCTGCCTGTCAGCAGCTAGTCGCCAGATGGGGAATTATTTGAGCTCAAGTTTTTTAACAGTGGTAGTTCTGCTTTAAGAACAAATCCTAACCTACTTTCCCTTTTGATATCTTTATCCTGTTTAAATTTACTTGGGGCTACACTACTCTTAAGGGTTCTTTCCCTTCTATAAATCACCTTGGGTCTATTGGGTAACACTGTTTCCAAAAGAGGATCCCTTTGTAGAATGGGCCAATTTCTTTCCAAGATAGATTGTAGCTCTTTGTGTGCAACATTATATTGAGTTATAAAACTTAAACGATTATCTTTGTTATTCTTTTTATTCTTTGTTATTGCTCCCTCTTTTACCCCTTTTTCCCTAAGCATATTTCCATAATAGTCTCTTTGGCTTTCTTTATGAATTCCCTATTAACTTTCTAGGATATCCCTTCTCATTAAACCTCTTTATAAGAATTCTGATTCTAGTAATCCACAAAAGATCATAATTGGTCAGCAATTCCCTGCCACACTACAGGCAGATCAACAGTGAAGCAACGATAGAGAACGAGTTTTGCAGCAAAGGGGCCCGAAGGGCCCAAATATAAATATTCAATAAAACCCATAAATAAATTTGCAGATATTCTTGCGAATATCATTCCCATTCCATTCGTGACCTGCCTGTTGTATGTATACAAAAAGAAACAAAATAATTATGTTCCAACATAAATACGATTGCATCAATAATAAAATCCTGTTGCTTTTTGACTATAAGGATATCTAAATTGAATGAAGTGTCTGACTAACTGGATCCCGGCTTCATGTGGAATACTTTAATATAACAATGTGACATCCAAAGTGGCCCAACTATTGGTACCATCCCCTTGGAATCCCTCCAGTATACTAACTAGGTGTCCTGTATCACTCAGCTAGGAGTCCAATCCCATTACAAATTTCTGTAACCAATAATCAATTAATTGGGACAAATTAATTGTTAAACAATTAACCCCCTAAATAATGGAACAACCCTGTGGATCGGAGAGGGATTTGTGTATTTTTTATAGATAATATATTGGACATTTAAAATTATCCACATATACAATATTCCTCTCCGATTTCATCAATATACCCTCCAAATAGGCCTTCTCTATGAGGGTATAAAATTCCCTAGAATAGTCGACACTGGCATCACTTCTGAGGACTTCATATTGTGTCTGATCTTTCAAAATACACAAAGATGTATGTAATTGCTTCTGTATAAAATATCAACACCCTTTCCTTGATATGTATTTTTGATCACTATTTTAGTATTTTCATGTCAACCTTTAATCGCTTGAAATTCTTCATTCTTAACATTGGGAAGAGTGTCTACTTTGGGTTGTTTTGCTAACAACTCAATGAAACACACTTTGCTGTTAGTCGGATAGAAGGTCGATTTAGGTTTAAAGGCAGTATATACATAACTTATTTTTCATTTTCTATAGTTCTGCGATATTAGAATCAACAGTTCCCTAAATCATGTATCCTCACTCTCCCTAGAATAAATGTTATTAAAATGTCTCTGTAATGTGAGTTTTCTTATAAACCTATTCATATCGACATATAAATTATAGAGATTGGGGTATAAAGTAGCACAAAAAGCAAGAGGCAAGACCTTTCTCTAACACTGACAGTTAAGGTTGTGTTAAAATGTGTATGGAGCGAGTAAATATTTTTATAGTTACGTGCTTTTCACTATCCTGCTTTTTGATGTTTAAGGTCCCCCTACTGCCCTGTCTTCTTCTCCTTCCTCGATTCCCCAAACACTTTTCATTCCTCCCCAGTACTGACCCCATTCCTTGTCTTCTAGTTGTTGTAGTATTGTATATGGATTGTATGTGTTGGGGTCTATCATAAATTGTGTCCCCCCTCCTTTGGGTGAATTGGGAGTTTGTGCCTAAAAATATATATATATTTGTGATGTTGTTTCCTGCATTATATGTGGCTAATCTCTGTCCCCGTAGTTTGATTTTTAACTACGTTGTCAGTTCTGGTGAGTTTGATCTATCAGATATTGTTGGAAGTTATAATTGCATCTTCACATTTTTTGACATTTAAAGGGATAGTAATGTTTCATAATAAAAGCAGCTGCAATTAATCTTCATAGTATTTGGGCCATGTAGAGTGTTATTTCAATACTGTCAGAGTTGTAGTTCAAGAGTAACTGAATGATAAAGTATCCCCCTCCTGCCCCTTTTACTGATGTAACTGCTCAGCTCAGAGAACAGGGTGGTGTCCAGGTGGATTGCAGAGAGGGACAATCTTCAATTAACATAAGGGAAAAACCTGTCAATGGAGCTGTCTGGTCAAGTGACCAGATTCCACATCTGAGGGGAGGTGGCTTACACTAGGTAAAGGGGGCGGGAGGGGGATACTTTATCATTCAATTACTCTTGTACTACAACTCTGACAGTAATGAAATAGCAGTCTCTGTGGCTCAAATACTATGAAGATTCATTGGAGCTGCTGTTTTTGTGAAACATTACTATCCCTTTAATAATGTTCTCTCATCAAATTTCTGAAATTTAGAATATTGTATGTTATTCTCCATATTCATTTTAACCTTCATCTCCTCAATTTGTATCTTTAATTAATTTATTTTGATTCTCTATATTTGACCAATGTATTCATTAAATTTACAGGACAAATATATATTATCTCATTCTGTTCTTTTTTTTAAATTCTCATCTCTGAATGTTAGATGCAAATTAACTTGTAAACCTTGTGGAATGATCTTTTCCTCAGTGTAGTATTTCAGCATTGCAATATCCCACCAATGTTTAGCCGCTAAACATAACAGATTTTCAATTGAGTAAAACAATTTAGATAAATCACCATTACAATAATTTTCCATATTTGGAGAGTTATTCACTTGCTCATCATTATATAACATTCTCGTTCTTATCAACTCAGGATCCAACATACAATCAAAAACAGATTGCATTTTTTTAAAAGTGAAAAATATAACAGTCTACCATTTATCATAGAAAAATCTAGAGGAAAAAATTCTGAAGATGAATTGTGCTGAGAGTCACAGCCCTTTGAAAGAAACCACCAGTTCCACGTCACACAAAATAATATTCCCAATGGAAACTAAAGAAACACACAAGAAAAGGAAAATACACTTCCGATTGTTTAATGAGTAACTAAGCTGTTAATCAATGGGGAATGTGTTACATGGAAGAACCCAGTGGGTGGTGATTCAGAGATATAAATAGAAAGTTTGATAAGCGAGCCTATATTTATAAGCATTCATTCATTACTATAAGCATTCATTCATTACTACTGATATACTTAATAAAGTGGTGGTTTATACAGCCACAAAATGTGTTGCATTGTTTGAATGAACATATATGGATGGTTTAATTATATTTTTGTGACCAAATTGTCTTTTTAAGTATTTTTAATAACTAATACTAAGGTGTATAAGAATGCAAGACTAGCTTTCCTATCTGGAGAATCACATGGAGTTACCCTTGGCTGTTTGAGCAGGAACAAGCTGATTAAGTCCCAGCAAGCAATTTACAATACTGGTGTGGAGCAAACACTGGTGAGATTAACCCTGGTAATTACCAGTTTCATTTATATTTGTTGTTATATCCGAGCGCTCTTACTGTAGAATTCCTACTTGCACTTTGTTCTATTTCCATTTCTTGGTCTGCTATGGTACTCTGGACATTTGGGAGCAGCTGGACTACCCCGAAGGGAGGACCAAGAACCCAAGAGGAAGTGGGGGAAAATATCTTCTACATGCCTATACTGTCTGCCATGCATATACATGCTTGAAAGACCATTTTAATATGCAAGTACCCTTTGTGAAAGGGTAAAAGTGGCGTTTGGAATATTGTTGCACAGATATACTATCCTATGTGGCACCCCTTTTCTTGTTTGTTTAATTTGGTTCTGGGAGTTTTTCAGAGGCCTCCTTTCCAGCCCCTTCCATCCCTATGCATCAGTCGGCCCTTATGGTAGCTTTTCTTTTGGCAGTGGTCTCAGTCCGCAGAGTTGCTGTTGCAGACTTTGTCTTGCTAGCCCCCTTTCCTGGTCTTTCATAAGGATGAGGAAGTGCTTTTAACTTCCCAGGAGTTTCTCGCTAAGGTAGTTTCTGAGTTTCACATCAATCAGGAGATTGTTGTGCCTAAGTTTTGTCCTGACCCTAAATATGACAAGGAAAAGGGTCTCCATTTGTGGTACGGTGCCTTAAATTTTATGTGCACCACACTGAGCTTCTTTGTAAAGGCCGACTGTTTGTCATTCCTGAGTGTCCCAAGGCAGGCCAGGCTGTTTCCAAGGTCACTGTGGCCTCTTGGATTAATTCTGCCATACTCCAGGCATATGAGTTTAGAAAGAAACCTGTTCCCTTTAAGGGGACCAGCACATTCCACTGGCTCTGTGGGGTCCTCCTGAACGTACAAGAATGAGGCCTCGGCTGAGCAGTTGTTCAAGGCTGCGACTTGGTCCTCTTTGCACACCTTTTGCTAAGCACTACCGTGTTGATGTTCTGGCTTCAGCAGAAGCCAGCTTTAGCCAGAAGGTCCTGCAGGCAGCTCTCCCTGTCTAAGGATCTGCACACTTGGTTGCCTTACTGTCTAGTTGTTTGCGTCCCCTTGGCTCTTGTGTGCTGTGTAAGTTTAGTGTCCATTTGACACTTTTTATTGGGCTATTCCAATCTCTGGATAGTCCTGGGGAACTCCAGTATCATGAGGACAGGCTTGAGGATCTTGCTCCTTTTTTCCCAACTCTGGGAGCTTAGTGTTCGTATATCCCCATGATACCTGTGTTCCATATTGGACATAAGAGAATATAGGATTTTAGTGTTCTTACCTGTTAAATCCTTTTCCATATGGAACACAAGTCTCTCACCCAGCAAATAGGACCTCTGTTTGGTCTTTCCTGTCTTGGTTTGCGACATCCTCATAGAGTCTTTCTTCTCACAAGAAGTTTCCTTTTTCCTCTTGCTTTCCTTGTTAGTGTGGCTTCAGTCACATTCATACTGGGGATTGCAATGCATGGGAGGGATTGAGCTGGAGGAGTGCCTGGGAGTCTTCTTCTATAAGAATTTGTCTTTTGAGATGTGTCCTGCCCTCCAAAAGGAGGGACTCAACCCCATGGTACATGTGTTCCCTATGGACTATAGAGAAAAGGATTTAACCGGTAAGAACACAAAAATACTATTTTCTGCCCGGACCATACATAATAATGAAGCAAGGTGATGTCTGCTGATGTAATTTCCACCATGATTCAGGCTCGGAAGCCAGTTTCTTCCATAGCATACCACAGGGTATGTTCTGTTTTTTACTGGTGGTGTGTGGACAGAACTATGTCATCACAGGTCTTTGACCTTCCCTCTGTGTTACCTTTCCTACAGGATGTAGTCAACATGGGTCTCCATTTGAGTTCCCTCAAAGTTCAGATCTCTGCCATATCTTTTGTTTTTCAGATGTGAAGGTTTTTCTTCAAGGAGTAGCTCAAAATTTATGTCAGCTGATGCTGAAGATGGTTTTTCTATTGCCATTTGTCTCTGTCAGAAAGATGACTGAGCTGCAAGCTCTGTCTTGCAAGTCTTCATTCCTGGTGTTTCACCAGGACAAGTAGGTATTTCATACCTTTCAAGAGTTTCTTCCTAAGGTAGTGTCCAAGTTCCACATCAGTCAGAAGATCGTGTTGCCTTCTTTTTGTCCTGTTCCTGACTTTGATAAGGAGAGAGATCTCCATCTGTTATATGTGGTGCACTGCCTTAAATTTTATGTGCAATGCCTTAAACCCCTTCGCAAGGTTGACTCTGTTTGTCATACCTGAGGGTCCCAGGGAGGATCCGGCTGTTTCCAAGGTGACTATTACTTCTTGGATCAATGCAATCTTACTTCAGGTGTATGGGATTGGGAAGAAACCGGTTCCCTGCCACAGTGCCTTACCTCGGCCTGCGCCATTTGGCCGGGAGCGGGGTTCTGGACTGACACTCCGGCATCACCGGCTGGGTCCTTCTTTGCCTGCGGCCTCCTCGCGTATGGTTCCTTGTTACTGGCATCATTGATCAGGCATTTGCCTGGACGCCTGTTATAGGCCCACCCTGTTGACCTAATTGGTCCCGCCTTCTCCTACTCCTTTATAAACCTCTCTGGGACTGTGTATCATTACCCTTATGTTGTTCTGTGCAGTTCTATTTCCAGTTGTCCCTGTATCCTGTGTATGACCCGGCTTGTCTGACCATCCATTCTGGTGCTGACCTGTGGCTCTGTCTGACCATTCTTCTATGCGCTCCTTTTGTCTGTAGACATACAACCTGGCTGACTACCCACTCCATGTATGACCCCAGCTTGTCTGACTATCCAACCTGGTGCTGACCTGGGGCTCTGTCCTATATCCTCCCATTGTTGCCTACTCTTATTGGACATCCTGTCTGGTGCAGACCTTTGGCTCTGGCTGACTACCCGCTCCGTGTATGACCCTGGCTTGTCTGACTATCCTAACTGGTGCTGACCTGTGGCTCTGTCTGCTCGCTCCACTGTGTTGCCAGTGTCCCACAGACATCCATCTTGGTGCGGACCTGGGGCTCTGGCAGACTTCGGTCTAACTGACTGCAGGCGTGAGTCAGTAGTCTCCATTGTTGCGACCCTTATTGTAGACGAGCTCTTCCCAACTGACTGCAGGCGTGAGTCAGTGTTCTCCCTTGTAGCTACCTGCGGGAGACTTCGGGTTCTATCCTGGGCTCTAATAGTTACCATTGAGACTATCAGTTGGCTCCGGCCTAGTCTTCAGCAGTTGTGGTTGACATTGTGGTGACTCCTATTCCTGATAGGCTAGAGACTCTATCTAGTCACCCTCTGCTCTATATTTAAGTTGATATCATTTCTATTATCATTCAAAATAAAGGTGATTTTATCTATACCGTCTGACTCCTTGTCTTGTTTGAGAACTGTAACATTCCCATTAAGATCACTGCGCATTCCACGATACCTGTGGGTGATTCCTGGGTCTACAAGAACCAGGCCTCAGCTGAGCAGCTGTGGAAGACTGCAACTTGGTCCTCCTTGACATTATATCAGAGTGATCCTGTGGTGTGTTGCTTGAAGTACTTTGTTCATCATACACATCCTTGAGGGCCCATGTGCGGGCCAGGCTGCATCTAAGGTTACTATCATTACCTAAATTAAGGCAACCCTCAGCAATGTGTATGGCCTCAGGAAGAAACCTGTACCCTTCAGGTCCCTGCTCATCTTAGGTCTGTAAGAATCAGGCCGATACTGAGCAACTGTGTAAGGCGGCAATATGGTTGTCTCTGCGCACTTTCGCCAAACACTGTCATGTTAATGTCCTGGCCTCGACTGGCCAAAAGGTTCTTCAGGCTCTGGTGCCTGTATGAGGGTCCTTATTGCTTTCTCTTTTGTTCAGAAAATCAGGAATCTGTTTATTCTGTTGCTGCTGTTTGGTATGTAAGTTCAGTGTCCATTGACACCTGAGGTTCAAGTTATACCAATTAGTCCTGTGGAAACTGGTCTTCATTGGTGGTGTTTTTTTGTTTTTTACCTGCCTGGAATCTTGATGACTGGCTTTGGTATATCCCCTGATTCCTCTGTTCCACTGGAAGACAGAGAAAAGAGTATTTTAGTGAATTTACCACTACGGCCTTTTGGTTTTATACCTGTGTAATACAAGACTCTTGGAGGAAAAAAATGTGGTTTGACTCCCTGGATAGAGGTGGTCCTCTTGGTTTTTCTGTTCAGGTGATTTCCTTCTTTCCTTTGTCTTATTTTCACATTGCTATATGCAGCAACTAGCAGTTTATTGCAGGTTAACTCCGCACTAACACCTCAACTGAAATTTAGCTATGAAGGGGTTACCTACAAGGGACTGAGGCTATCCTTGTGGGAAGTCCAGGCAGACTGGATCCATGAGAGTGGGAATTGAAGGGAAGTCTTTCTCCAAATCATAGATTGCTGGGGAATTCCGGAAATGGTGGCCTCCCTTCACAGCACGGTTTTGCGAAAACACAAGAGGTCCAAAACTGGGTGCAGTGAATGCCATTTTGATGCCATTGGCAATACACCCTAGTATTTTCTCTGGTCACCATGATTCCAAGGCTTATCTCCAAAATCAAAAAGAACAGCCTTGTATACTGCTATTAGTTCCAGGCAGATGCCAAGGGTCTTCTATGGACAAGGCCTGATGGTAATGGAACAAATTAGCTTCATGGCCACTTTTGGTGTCACATCACCAGCATTATTAGATGTAACTTATGATGTGCTCTTATGCTGGAGAAGTGCCCCCCCCCGACCTCCCCAATACTTATTTACATTGATCTGCCTCTCTACATGTGTATAATACTCACCCATCACACACTTCAGCTTAGTTATATGCATGTAAATAAATTGTGGTCCAAGTAATATCATAGAATTGTTTGGCACACAAGGCCTAAATTCTAAATTAAAAATAAACTGTGATGGTAACCATTCTAGATTTGTGCGGGTCTCCATGGCCTCATTAATGTAAACAATCTTGAATGTTGTTTCAGAAATGATAGTCTCAGTAAATATACTACCTTAGATTGTTGCAAGCTGTACAAAGTAAAGTGATCCTGCTTCAAGCTGGGTTAAAGTGCATGATAGCTAAATATAATACAGATCACAACTTTTTAAATTCAAGTCCATGGGGGAGATTCACTAAGCAGTGATAAAGAGATGATAAAGTGAAGATGAATTCTCCAACGTTATCACTTCTCCAGTTCCTATGTTATTCTGTGGAGTCTATGCACTAAGATTTCTTCAACTTTGGAAACCTTAGTGCTTAAGCTCTTTAGAATAGGAACTGGAGAAGTGATATCACTGGAGAAGTCATCTCCACTTTATCACCTGTTTATCATCACTTAGTGAATCTCCTCTCATGATTTGTAGCTTTTGAAAAGCAGAGTGGACTGAAAATGTTTAACACATTGCATTTTTAAACATTATTTTGAAGGTATAGAGCCTTTAAAACAACATTCTCTGCTTGTGAATAATTTTATTAAAGCAAAAGCTTGGTTATGAAGTGTGGGTGTGTACTTCTGATACCAGAGAGACGAAAGGTTTATGTTTTGTCCACAGATATAGTACAGTGTGTCCCTTCATAACTAGTTCACTGGCAGCCACAAGAAGCAATGCTGATTTTTATATTTTTATTGAAGAATAAACAATACAAACAACGACCTTGCAGAGGTCCAAAATGAATAGCAATTAAACACTGAGTCAAAGAGTATAAGCTTACAATAGAATGGCTGCAATGGAGAATACAAATCAGGTGCAAAGTTATGTATAAAAGGAGTACATGACAACTTGTTATGAAATTTGCAAAGAGAGAGTGAAAGATAAAGAACGAGAGAAAAAGAAAAAGTAGAAAAGGGAAATCGGTGGCAACAACGGCAAGAAATGAGGGAGAGGATATAGGGAAACTGAACTGGGGAAGAGGGAGGGTGGAAGGTGATGGATACATGATACCACCGCACGCCAATACATGTTGGGAGAAGTCATCCCCATCTCCGAGCAGACTCACATACAGGAAAGGTAATCTAACAGAAAGGGCAACTCAAAACCAGAGGGAATATGGAGAATCTAGGATGCCCTGGCCGAAACATAATAGTTCAGCCAAGGGGACCATATAGAGTCATAGGTGTGCCCCATCCCGGAGGTGAGACAAGTAAGCTTCTCGTATGTAGACATATCAAGCAACCGCCTGTACCACATAAACAATGAGGGGGGATTGGATGACTTCCAAGTATGGGGAATACACATCTGAGCAGCTGCTAGCAGGTGAAGAAAAAGCTGATGGAGAGGAGCAGAATGAACAAGGGATCTAGAGCCTATAGAAAAGAGTATAAGTTTCGGGTCCATGGGGACCGAAACAGAGAGGATAGCGGACATGCGACGTACGACCTCTGACCAAAAAGGCGTCACAAGTGGACACGACCACCATATATGACCGAGAGAACCAACACCACACCTCCAGCAAAAGTTGGAGACCAACGGATAGAATGAATGCAGTAAACTGGGCAACCTGTACCATCTCAAAATCAATTTGTAATTTGTCTCCATGTCAGACACATTACGCAAAGAACGAAGTGAGTTACGAACCGCTAAGTCCCAATCTTCACCAGGCAAAATACAACCCAAATCCGACTCCCAGTGCTCACGGAATGAGTCAAAGCCAGGTGCGGAAGGAGAAAGCATAGAGTAGTGTGCAGCAATCACCCCTTGCAGAGGTTTACATCCAGGGTCAAAGGGGTGGCCAAGAAGTTCAAACGGGGTAAGGTTCCTGAGAAAGTCAGATTTGTAGGGATGAGATAATATAAAGCTATGAATCTGGCGATATCTCCAGTACTCATTAGAATGAAGGTCCCAAAACCTCTGTAGCCGCTCAAAGGGAACCAAAGCTCTGTCCTCCAACATATCCGCTACTAACAATCTGGAATCCCGATGCCAGGCTGAAAAGGCAGACCCACATCTCCCAGGAGGAAAGTCCACTGAATCCAAGAGAGAAAACAGAGGGGAGGGGCTGCTAGCAGGGAGGATAACACAGAATCCCAAACCAGAAAGGCAGAGTACAAGATAGGGTCAGTCCGAACCACTGGCGGCCATAACCTGTGAGGGTGCAATGCAGATCTTTTTGTTAGTGTGACGAACTGGACTGTAACAGGTCACATGCCGCAAGAGGCGGAGCCTCTCCTCACCCTGGCTGGGATCACTTGGACACTAATACTGAATGGTATAGAGCGAATACCTTCCCCCCACTCAGAGCTGCAGATTACAACCAGCTTGAGTGTTTTATGGTGCTGGAAGGGGGCTGCTAGGCTGGAATTGTGCACTTCCCCTCCCCCTTTGTCTGAGATTCCTACAGGAGGTTTTATGGTTACAGCTAGGCACTGGGAATGTATACAGTGTGGCTGCCAGGCCCAAAAGTATCCACTTCCCATCCCCCTTCTGTAACCTTTGTTTTAATGTCAGTGTGGAGACTGCCCCTTTTTCTCTGAACTGTAGAAAATGTTGTGTTGTCTGAAAATAAAGGCAGTTCATGATTTAACAAGAAGGAGCGTGCTTGTATTTCTCTGGTCCACTATTGAGCAGTTACTCATAGAGACGTGCCAGGGGACTAGATAGATAGAATTTCCTATATATCAGTGCAGTATCTCCTGCATTGCCGGTGGATACACGACTCCAAGTACCGGGTCTTAGTACTTAGTATAGTGGTTAGCTGTGCAGGTTAGCGGAAGAAACCCACGGACGATAACGTGCCTGAACTGCTATACCTTTTATAGCAGAGACGCCAGGGCCATATCGTCACAAACTGGTGGCAGCGTGGTGGGATAACCTGCATTACAGCGACCCCCAGATCCTAAGACGACCCCGTGATGCACACCAGAGCACAGAGCGCTGCTGCGGAACGAACCATGGCCGAGACGCAACCGGAGGCCATCGCACCTCTATCCCGAGCGGCCAGGCTGGCCCTCAAGGTCCAAGAGTACAGAGAGGCAACGGGCGGACAAGCAAGCGAGCTGGACCTGATCGAGAAAGCAGATGCTGCCCTTTCCAGAGAGGATTGAGAGCAACAAGCAGAGTCCTTCCCTGCAGTGGCCTCCCCGTCTATCCAACCAGCGAATCCCCACCTCAAGGTCTCCGTCCATAGTTTCTCCAAGTTTGACGACGAGAAAGGCGACATTGACGGATTCCTTCAGGACTTTGAGTGGCAGTGTGCCTTAAATCGCCTACCACCCGAGGACTGGGTACCCCTCCTGGATGGAAGGTTGACGGGACGTGCACTTGAGGCTTGCCGAGCGATTCCCTGCGAGGAATGGGGGGACTATCAGGTCGTGAAGCGAGCTGTGCTGGCTAGGTACTCTGTTACCCCTGAGTCCTATCGTCTCAAGTTCCGAGAGCTACGACCTACCCCAGAAGGCACCATCCCAGAGTATGTCTGGAAGATGCACTGGAGGGATGGTGGGCAGGGAGTGAGGTGCACTCCCGGGAAGACTGCAAGCAGGCAGTGATGTTGGAGCAATTGTATGCCGTCCTGCCCTTGGAGATACGACAGTGGACACAAGATCGCCATCCCACCACAGCCGCAGCAGCTGCGGAGTTGGCGCAACACTTCCACGAGACCCGCGGATGGGGTCCTCGCATCGATACGCTACCCAAGACCCCTACAGTCCCACTGATCATACCTGTGCCGCGAACGGCGCCAACTCCACACTCCGCTGCTCCAACCCGACTGGCGGGCCCCAGGAACATTCCGCAGCCAGTCCAGTCCTCGTTCCCCAGCTACTCTGCCTCACGACCAACGTACCCTAGCAATGTTCCCGGTCGGCGACCAATGCCAGGGCCAGCGTCCCAGAAGGGGAGCAACGAGGTCACTGGGCCCAGAAGGAGTCCCGGGGCGAGGCACCAGCTTGTTTGCCACGGGTGCCAGCGCCCGGGCCATTTTGTGAAGAATTGTCCCTCCCGGGCCCACGGCCCTATTGTCCCAGCCAGGCCTGTCCAGCTTGTTGGGGAGTGGTATGGGGTGGAGAATGTTGGGGAGGAAGGGGAAGCGGAGGTAGACCAGTACCAGGACTGTTTGGACTGGCCTACCTGGCACCTGGGAGTGACGCCGGTGAGAACCGTGCAGTGGCCCAGAGATGACCCAAGCCGCCGCCACCGCCAGCAGGTTCTGGTCAATGGCACCCCAACGGAAGGGCTGCGGGACACCGGAGCATTCCTGACAATCGTTAAGCCTCATTTGTTGCGAGGTGTCTCGCCTTTGCCCCAACAAAAGGTGATCTCTGTCGCCGGAGGAGGGCGACTTTCGATCCCTATGGCCCGTGTTTGGCTGGATTGGGGAGCAGGCAGTGGATACAGGGAGGTGGGAGTGTTGAATTCCCTCCCTGTGGATGTATTGTTGGGGAACGACCTGGGCCCCATGGAGAGCTACTTTGTCCAGATCGTGACCCGGGCACAAGCTGCCCAAGACAAGGATTTACCCCCGGGAAATGGGTCGTTCCCAGCTGCGGGCTCTTTTCGGCCCCATCGCCGACGACCGGGGAGACCCAAGAAGCACCCCACCCCGGTCGTCCCACCAGGGCCCTCACACGGCGGCCCCGGCACCAGCCCTGGGTGTACACAACAGGTGCCGGCAGCCGCCATCTATACGAGTTAACCCTACCCTTCCGCCCTCCACCCACGAAGGTGGCACTCCCACTCTGGCCGAGGACCAGGTAAGACGAGACCCCCCTGACCTGACCAAGACCGCCTGGACTGACCCTACTAAACTGAGACAGGAGACCCTGGTAGACCCTAGCTTGGCTGGGATGAGGGAAAGAGCAGAGACTGGGGAGGTAGGGCCACAGGGGGAGAGGATTTTCTGGGAAGGGGGACTACTGTACAGGGAGACCAGTGTCCAGGAGACGGGACAGGAGTGGAAGGTGACCCGCCAACTTATTGTCCCCTCATATTGCCGAACCCAGATAATGACCCTGGCCCATGAGGTTCCCCTGGCAGGCCACCTGGGAGTCACTAAGACCAGGGCCAGGCTGACTAAAGCTTTCTACTGGCCATGGGTCTCACAGGCAGTTTCTCAGTTCTGCAACTCCTGTGATGCTTGCCAGAGAATCGGCAAAGGGAAGGGACAGGGGAGGGCACCGCTCCAATCTATGCCCGTAGTGGGGGTTCCCTTTCAACGGGTTGCAGTAGACATTGTGGGGCCCTTGGCCTGTCCGAGTAAGTCGGGCAAGAGATTCATCCTCACAGTCGTGGACTATGCCACTAGATACCCTGAGGCTGTAGCTCTGTCCCGGATTACTGCGGCCGCAGTGGCAGATGCCTTGGTGACTGTGTTCACCCGCGTCGGGTTCCCTAGCGAAATTCTATCCGACCAGGGCACTCAGTTTATGTCAGAGCTGGTGCATCAGCTCTGGCAACATTGTGGTGTTAAGCAGATCAGGTCTGCTCCTTACCACCCGCAGACCAATGGACTCTGCGAGCATTTTAATGGTACTTTAAAGACCATGCTGCGGAGCTTCGTTGATCGCGAACCAAACTGGGAGAAGCTGTTCGCGTACCGTGAGGTTCCGCAAGAGTCCACAGGGTTCTCACCATTTGAGCTCCTGTTTGGTCGGCGGGTGCGGGGGCCCCTGGACCTGCTGCGGGAATTCTGGGAGGGGGATTATGACCACGAGGAGGTGCCCATAGTCCCCTATGTGTTAGAATTGAGGGAAAGATTGGAAGCTCTCACTGGGCTAGTCCAGCAGAACCTGTCTGCCGCTCAGACCAAACAGAAGGTTTGGTATGACCGGGGGGCTCGGACTAGGGAGTTTGTACCAGGGCAGAAGGTCCTCATCCTGGTACCCTTCCCAGCAAACAAGTTGCAGACTTCTTGGCACGGTCCGCACACGATTGTAAGGAAGCTTGGCAACACTGATTATGTTGTAGCCATGGACCACGGACAGCGTGTCCAACGCGTGGTCCATGTTAATATGCTGAAGGGGTACCAAGAGCGAGACGCTGAGGTCCTAGCGATCTGTCTGCCCGAGGACTACCCAGGAGAGGAGGACATGGTTCCCGACTTGCTACCAAAGACCGACATAGATCCCCAAGTGCCCCCTGTCACTGTTAGCGAGGACTTGACTGAGGACCAGGCTCAGCAGCTCAGGCAGGAGTTGCTGCTGAGGCGGCACTTGTTCTCGGAGAAGCCTGGGCGCACATCGCTTTCCATGCACCGAGTGCTGACCCCAGGGTAGGCGCCGCTGAGGCAGAGGGCTTATAGAGTACCCGAGTCTGTGAAAGGATCAATTCGCCAGGAGATAGACGGGATGTTGTCCCTGGGTGTGATTGAGCCCTCTCAGAGCCCCTGGGCATCACCTGTAGTGCTGGTCCCCAAGAAAGACGGTAGCACTCGCTTTTGCATGGACTATAGGCGACTGAACGATAAGACTGTGACAGATGCCTACCCCATGCCCCGTATGGACGAGTTACTGGACAGATTATCGGGGGCTAAGTACTTGACGACGTTAGATCTGGCCAGGGGCTACTGGCAAATTCCTCTGTAAGAGGAGGCGAAGGAGAAGTCTGCCTTCATCACTCCGTTCGGCCTCTACCAGGCCGTTCGGAATGAAGAATGCACCCGCCACCTTCCAGCGGTTGGTTGACCAGCTCCTCCGGAATTGTCATGACTTTGCGTGTGCTTACCAGGACGATATCGCTATTTTTAGCACATCGTGGACAGATCATGTACGCCAAGTGGCGGTTGTGCTTGACAGGATAGGGAGAGCAGGACTGACCATCAAACCAGATAAGTGCAGCCTTGCTATGGGGGAGGTCCAGTATCTAGGCCACTGGGTAGGGGGAGGACAATTGAGGCCAGACCCTGCCAAAGTGGAAGCGATTAGTCAGTGGCCCATTCCCCAGACTAAGAAGCAAGTCCTAGCCTTCCTGGGTACTGCGGGGTACTATAGAAAGTTTATACCCCAGTACAGCACCATCGCCAAGCCCCTGACAGACTTGACAAAAAAGAAAAAGCCCAGGTTGGTCACTTGGACTCCAGAGTGTGGGTCCGCCTTCCAACAGTTAAAAGCCATCCTAAGCGCCCACCCGGTGTTAGTCGCCCCCGATTACACAAAACTATTCATAGTGCAAACAGATGCCTCTACTTATGGCATCGGGGCCGTTCTAAGTCAGGTGAACGAACATCCAGTGGCTTTTCTCAGTCGGAAGCTACTGGATTGCTAGGTCAGTTACGCGGCCATAGAGAAAGAGTGCCGTGCTGTAGTCTGGGCCCTCAAGAAACTACAAACCTATCTCTATGGCCGAGAGTTCACTGTGGTAACTGACCACAATCCCCTCTGCTGGCTAAACCGGGTGGCAGGAGACAATGGGCGACTGCTGAGGTGGAGCTTGGCACTTCAGCAGTATAATTTTACCATTCAGTATAGAAAGGGTAGGTCACATGGCAACGCGGATGGACTGTCCAGGAGAATTGAAGGATAGCCCTGTCCTCCCGCAGCCTGTGACCCGGAGAGTAGGGTCCCAGTCTGACAGCAGGACTTTCTTTGGGGGGGGGGGGGAAGTGTGACGAACTGGACTGTAACAGGTCACATGCCGCAAGAGGCGGAGCCTCTCCTCACCCTGGCTGGGATCACTTGGACACTAATACTGAATGGTATAGAGAGAATACCTTCCCCCCACTCAGAGCTTCAGATTACAACCAGCTTGAGTGTTTTATGGTGCTGGAAGGGGGCTGCTAGGCTGAAATTGTCACTTCCCCTCCCCCTTTGTCTGAGATTCCTACAGGAGGTTTTATGGTTACAGCTAGGCACTGGGAATGTATACAGTGTGGCTGCCAGGCCCAAAAGTGTCCACTTCCCATCCCCCTTCTGTAACCTTTGTTTTAATGTCAGTGTGGAGACTGCCCCTTTTTCTCTGAACTGTAGAAAATGTTGTGTTGTCTGAAAATAAAGGCAGTTCATGATTTAACAAGAAGGAGCGTGCTTGTATTTCTCTGGTCCACTATTGAGCAGTTACTCATAGAGACGTGCCAGGGGACTAGATAGATAGAATATCCTATAAGAACCGAATATATCAGTGCAGTATCTCCTCACCCTGGCTGGGATCACTTGGACACTAATACTGAATGGTATAGAGAGAATACCTTCCCCCCACTCAGAGCTTCAGATTACAACCAGCTTGAGTGTTTTATGGTGCTGGAAGGGGGCTGCTAGGCTGAAATTGTGCACTTCCCCTCCCCCTTTGTCTGAGATTCCTACAGGAGGTTTTATGGTTACAGCTAGGCACTGGGAATGTATACAGTGTGGCTGCCAAGCCCAAAAGTGTCCACTTCCCATCCCCCTTCTGTAACCTTTTTTTTAATGTCAGTGTGGAGACTGCCCCTTTTTCTCTGAACTGTAGAAAATGTTGTGTTGTCTGAAAATAAAGGCAGTTCATGATTTAACAAGAAGGAGCGTGCTTGTATTTCTCTGGTCCACTATTGAGCAGTTACTCATAGAGACGTGCCAGGGGACTAGATAGATAGAATATCCTATAAGAACCGAATATATCAGTGCAGTATCTCCTGCATTGCCGGTGGATACACGACTCCAAGTACCGGGTCTTAGTACTTAGTATAGTGGTTAGCTGTGCAGGTTAGCGGAAGAAACCCACGGACGATAACGTGCCTGAACTGCTATACCTTTTGTAGCAGAGACGCCAGGGCCATATTGTCACAGTTAGCATTTGTACTTACAATACATGTGTCCCTAGGGGACATTTCTGGTTCATTTAGTATAACTCACCACACTTATGAGTTTTACTTTATTGTTGAAACCATGATTCCTTTAAACATGTTTTAACCTATGAAAGCTAAAATCATAGTTATGGTCATTATAATACAGGCACATCACTCAAGATAACAGTAACATAGTTGATAAAGCTGAAAAAAAGGCATGCATCTATCAGGTCCTGCCTTTTCCATATCACCCTTGTTGATCCAGAGGAAGGCAAAAAAAAAAAAAAAAAACATTGAAGCCATTTCCAGTTAAGCCCCAAGTGGGTAAAAAATTCCTTCCGGACTCCAAAAGGTAGTCTGACTGCTTTCAGGATAATAGTAATTATTTTTATTAACCCTTTGGATGTTAGAGGCCCCTCCACTGCATTAAGAAGCAATGTGTTGATGACTTCTCATCAAAGGAATTATTCGGATTTTAATAGCTTTGTTGTATTTGATAAACACAATATATCCCTTATAAGTCTCCCCCAGTTGGAGTAAGCAATGTTTTTAGCAGACTGATATGATTGCGGTTATGATGCCATCCATTTGGGTACTGAGACAAAATGAACTGTGTGTGTGTGTGTGTGCTTTCCTGAAAAATGTTCATGTTTTCCAGCTTTTCACGCAAGTCCTAATGTTTACAGACGGAGAAGTCGAGAAATTAAGATTGAGACAGAACCCTGTGGGATTCACTGCTTCTTGTGGCTGGTGAGTTTTTTCTACAAAAATATGCAAAACAATATTAACAGAAGAGGTAATAATACCATACAAAAAAGTCTTTAAAAGGGAAACCATACACTTTGAATAAGGGCATATTAATCTGTTTAACAGAGAGTCATGCCTAGCTTTGTAATAGATGAGAGTTGGTACCATGTTAGTCGTTTTGCTCAGAGCTTCAACCTGGGGGTGGTAAGTGACAACAAGTGGCACACGGTTTCCCTAGCTTTGTGTCATACATACAGCCCAACATGTATCTATTTACTGTTGGGTTTTTTTTGTTGTTTTTTTAACAGTGTAACTCTGCTGGTTGTGAATAGACAGTGGCATTTTGCGATCATAAGAATATTTACATCCAGGTTACTCAGTTGTTGGTATACCATTGTCAATTACTACAAACACTCTCATTTCCAGATGGGTCAGGTGGATGACTAGCCCTGGTTTACATGATTAGAAAAAGACCATGGAGTGAGGCTTTGTTTCTATGGCTGATCTCCTCATTACCAATAAAACACTGTTATTGCAGCGAACTGTGACCTATGGGAATCTGCAAGTTCAGTCAATTGCAGACACAGTGTAAAAAATACAAAGCAAAATATATATATATATATATATATATATATATAAATATATATAACTAGTTGAAGAGCCCGTGTACACAGGCCACAGTGCCAGCCGGTTGCAGGGCAGTCATACACAGTAGACCCTGCCTGCGCCACTGCTGATACTTCGGATCGCCGCTTTCCGTATCAGCCGCGTCACAGGCAGTCTCTACTGCGCATGACTGCAGAGAGTGCAGCAGTCTCTACTGCATCGTTACAAATTTTTAGCGAATTATATATTTATATATATATATATATATATATATATATATATATATATATGTATATATATATATATTTCTCTGTCGTCCAATATAGGTTACTGTTAACTTTGGGTAGGCAATCAGCCCCTTTAAATAGGCAGGAACAATTCTGAGAAGTGACTGCTGGGTGGAGCCTCCCTCTTCTCCTTAGCTTGCAGCTAGCCAATCCTCATCCAGTAAGATCTGTTCCTTGGTCAATACACAAGGCAAGAGAACAGTTCTGCTGTAGTTTTAGTTTTTTATGATTTTCTGTTAGATACGGGATACCATCATTAGATGGATTACCATCACTGACCATTCCCATCATCCAAATGTGGATGTCTCTGTTTACCAGGTGCTTTTGTGGACCTAAACCGTGGGGGGAAAATCTTCGCTGCAAGATATTTCCCCAGGAGTTGCCCACTGACGTTTCTTCTTGATATATGGTAATCTGAGGACAGAAGATTGGTGGATTCTGATGATGAAGACTGCTCTGCTGTCCCTTCCTCTCAGTTTTTTGGGGATCCCTTTGAGGCTGATCCTGTGCCCTCGGCTGAGGGCCTGATCAGGGCTGTGTTTAACACCCTGAACATTCCCTTGGTGCAGAAGGTTTCTTCTGATCCCTCTGATGTGTTTCAGAAGCCTGTTAGGCCCCATACTTGTTTTCCACCTAACCCCACCCTTAACCTCTTGGTGTCTGAGGAGTGGAAGTTTCCAGACAGGAAACCGTCTGTATCTAGGAAATTTGCTAAGCTTTATCCGTTCTCTGAAGTGGCCCTATCTCAGTGGGTTCATCCTCCCAAAGCAGATGCCCCTGTCTCCAGGCTTTCTATGTCCACTGCCTTGCCTGTGGCTGATGCAGCTCTGACAGACTGGACTGACAAGATGCTTTAGACTGCTCTCAAGGCTATTTTTGCAATGGCTGGTTCTTCCCTGACCCCCGCTTTTGCTGCGGCATGGGTGAATAGAGCTGTGGCTGTTTGGACTGAACAGCTCACTTCAGCTGTCTGACAGGGGGCTCCTACTACTGACATTTTGCGGCTTCTTGCCAACACCTCTGAGGCTCAGCATTATGTTGTTACAGCCTACCTTCGTTTCAGCAACCTTTACAGGTGCGAGGCTTCAAGCATGCAGCAGACCTCTGTTTTATGTGTTTGCTTCCTGCAATCTCCTCCTACCTACTTCCTTCTACCTACTTCCTCCCTCTGAGCTGCTCCGACCACCTACTTCCTGTGGAAGGGTTTAAAAGACAGGGTCCTGACTCAGTTGCCCTTGCATTGTTGTTCATAGCAGTTCTGTTACCTTGGGCCCCGTGTATGACCTGGCTAGTCTTCCATCCATTCTAGTGCTGACCTGTGGCTCTGTCTGACTATTCTTTTGCCTAACCCCTAATAGTGGACATCCAATCTGGTGCTGACTTGTGGCTCTGTCTGACTATTCTTTCGTATTTTCCCCTGGTGATCAGACACCCAATCTAGTGCGGGCCTGGGGCTCTGATATACTTGCATAGCTGACTGCAGGCGTGAGTCAGTTTTTGCTTTACTTTTACTGGCTCCAGGTGTGAGTCAGTGATATTTCCTTCTGACTGCAGGCTGAGTCAGACCTCATTCCTAATCGGATCAAGATCCTGGGTTCTGATAGCAGGCTTGCTGGCTATTACCCTGTGCTTATTCCTATTGTTTATATTGTATATATCCTCTTTATGTAATTTGTTAATAAACTGCATTAACTAAACCGTACTGACTCCTGAACTTCTCTGGGTAACCGTGACATATGTTTCTTCTGCCCTGTGTGTATGGGCACCAGGGCATCAACTATGTCTGTGGTAGCCAGACTTGCTCTTTGGCTCAAGATCTGGGCTGCTGACACAGCCTCCAAGAGGGCTGTCCAGTCCTTTCCGTTTCAGGGCACCTCACTGTTTGGGCCTGATCTCAAGGATCTGATCAGTGAAGTCACTGGAGGGAAGAGTACTCACCTGCCAGTGGTCCAGAGGAAGAAGGCGCCTGTCAAAAGGAACCGGCTTTTTTGTCCCTTTCAGGCTGACTCATGCCAGGCGACCCAGGCGGTACCCCAGGCTCCGCGCTCCTCATCAATGCCTAAGCAGCAATGGAGGTCCAAGTCCTCCTCTAAGCCCAAGGCTTCCAAACCTCCTTCTGCATGACTCACCGAATCTGGATCCCCATTCCCATTCCCCTGTTTCACAGGGTGATACGGAAACTGCAACTGGAGCCCTGCCCACTCATTCTGATTGCTCCGTACTGGCCTCAGCAGGCTTGGTATCCAGAACTTCTGGATCTCTCAGTGGCGGAACCTCTTCGGCTTCCCTCCCGTCCGGATCTTCTTCTACAGGGGTAGCTGTGGAAGGAGGATGTTCATTGTCTTGCTTTGATGGCATGGAGATTGAATCTACCTTTTTATCTTGGTGTGCTGAAAGGGACCTGTCTCAGGATTTTGGTCTTCCTACAGTCCTTTCCTTCCTCCAGGATGGTGTGGATAAGGGACTTAATCTGAGTTCTCTTAAGGTTCAGACTTCTGCTCTCTCTCTTTTCTTTCAGAGGTGCCTTGATATTCTTCCTGATGTCAAGGTTTTCTTCCAAGACATTGCTCATACTCATCCTGTGTTTAAGACTCTCGCTCCTCAGTGGGACCTTAACTTGGTTTTGAGCGTCCTTCAGTGCCCTCTCTTTGAGTCATTGGTCTCTATTCCTCTCCGTCTGCTGACGTGGAAGACTCCATCATATACACCCAGGCCATCAGATACCACCGCATCTGTTCTGACAGGATGGACTGTGACAAGCACCTCCAGAAACTCAGAGGAGACTTTATAAAACACGGTTACAGCGCAACTATTATTGACAGTCCGATACAGAAGGCTACCCAAATACCAAGAAAAAATCTGTTGCGCTACAAAGAACAACATAAGGGAAACCGGGTGCCACTGGTGGTCACTTACCACCCCCAGGTTGAAGTGCTACGCAAAATTTCAAGAGAACTTCAAAAGAAATTACATACAGATGAAAGACTCAAGAACATATTCCCACAGCCTCCCTTACTCTTCTTCAGACAGCCTCCAAATTTGAAACAACTGATGGTGAGGAGTGCCCTGAATAAAAATACAAAAAATGGCACATCTCCCTGCCTACAAAAGAGATGTGAAACTTGTGCACACATTTACACCACGGACAACATACCAATTCCAAACACCCAGTTACACCATAAGATCAATGGTACCTTCACCTGTAAATCATCCAATGTAATATACCTTATCATGTGTGCAAAATGCGCAACAGCTCTGTATGTGGGAGAAACTGGACAAGCACTACATAGGAGATTTAATTCCCATAGATCCAGTGTTAATAACAAAAAGACAGAGACACCAGTGGGAGAACATTTTTGCCAAAATGGGCACAGTGTCAAGGATATTAAGTTAACTGTATTGATGGGACTGTTTCGCACTCAGAGGGACAGAAAGGTATGGGAGGTAAAATTAATGTTAAAATTTAATGCAATTTGTAGTGGTTTGAACAGGGAAAAGGAATTTATGTCAAAATATAATTTCTAAGCAAAAGCCTACAGCACATGGTATTCCCAGGTGGTCTCCCATCCAAGTACTAACCAGGCCCGACCCTGCAAAATATAATTTAGTTGACTGACCTTTCCAACAGACCCAAGAGCATCGTAAATATCTCTAAAGCCTCAGAGGAAGAGTGCAATTTACCATTGACTGATCAAAGATATCTGGATCTGGACTGCATTCTGTTATCTGATTTCCATGCTAAACAATGTGATGTGTACTTGTATTTAAGAGAGATGTTTTCATATTTATCTGTATAACATGCCTGAGGAAGAGACCTAAGGTCTTGAAAGCTTGCATTTAAATCTGCTTAGTTAGCCAATAAAAGGTATCAAAAACTATATTTGCCTCCTGTACCTAGGTAAATGGTTCTGTTCAACAAATTAATAGACAATAATTCTTTTGGTGTAATTCCCACTTAATATACTAGCTGAATAAGAGAAATGTGCACTTTAATCTACATCTGCTCACACGTTCAAAAGCTGGGTGAACATAGAATCAAGCAAAGTACTGAATGGGTTATCCAGGGTAGATGCTTGATACATGCTGAGGTCTAAGCCAGGCGATTGTAGAAGCAAGCAAAGTACTGGATGCATGAGACAGAAATGTGTCTGACACAAGCAATCAAACTGGGCAGATCACAAACTGAATACAGTATGGAACTCACAAATGTGACTGAGCTATGAAAAAAGGGTATGGACACCTGGAAGAGACAGGCAGGAGCAGGTAGCCAATAAGAGAGAAGGGGGAGAAACCGACAGCAGAGCAAAATGTAAAAATTATGCATTTTGTGTCGGAAAACTTTTTCTTTTGACAAGTGATTCTATTTTTTATTGGGCTATACTTAACCTTTAAAGTATTTCTTACTCGGTATGCAAACTCAGTCCATGTCCTAGTAGGAAGATTGAGTGTTGCTTCATTGGGGCTGCTGGTTCATTTAATATGTCTGCACTGACAGGGACTTCTATTCCATACAAGGTTCCTTTTGCAGTATTAAAATTCCAGACCAGAAGGAGGAAGCAGATATAATAACACAAGCAGTTCTATCTCATGAGACTAGCCAGACAATGCTTAGATCAAGACTTTCACATTCACAGGGACTATCCATTCTGTGTGGACATGTCCTGGTCCTGATGTGGAGGAAGTAGAACATTGTCGGGATCTGATTTCCGCAGTGAGGAGAGACCTGATAGCATAGTCATGGTTGCAGGCCTAATTCCTATATAATTTTTCATTATTTGCTGTAGGGACATTGAGCTGGAGGAAGAGGAGGGAGTCTCCACCCCGAAGACCCTGTCTTTTTGAAGTGCCCTACCCTCCTAGAAGAATAAGCTCAACCCCATGGTTCATGTGTTCCATATGGAGAGAAAAGGATGTAACGATAAGTTTACTAAAATCCTATTTTCATTGTTCTCAAAGAAGATGGTGAATACCCTCCTATTCTTGACTTAAAATGCCTCAACCTTTTGTGTTCACTTCACAGTTATGGTGGTGTCCTTGTTCTCCGTCATTGTTATTATGGGTCCAGGGGAATTTTGTCTTCCCTAGACATAAAAGGGTGCTTATCTGCACAATCCTATCCATGAAGATCAGCCATTCCTGCAGTTTCAATTCCAAGATCTTCATTTTCAGTTAATCACATCTGCTCTCAAGGGATCTCTTTGATTCACTATCTGCATTTTCAGTTCATTTTTAAAGGACCTGACAGTTACTCCAGAGACTGATTCTCTTTCAAGATCTTTGAATTTAGTTTTGGAGGTGTTACAGACTGAACATTTTGAATTAATATCTTTAGCACCTCTTATGCATCTGACTTATAAAGCACCATTTCTGGTAGCAGTTTCCTCTACTGGACTGTGAAGTCGTTGCATTTTCTTATTACTCTTCTTAACTAATAGTCCATCAGGATAATGAAGTAATTGAGAGACAACCACATACATTAGATTTAGTAAGATGTCTGAAATACTCTACGTGGCTGAAAGTATAACTGTACCCCTTCTAATTGGTGGATTTGGCTATTTCAGCCGTACTGATTGCTGACCGGTAAGTAAAATCATACACACAATTATGCAATCTCCATAGATAAACATTGGCAGTAGATTGGCCCATACTGCAGAGGTCAGTGACTTTCATTGTGTCACCTTTCCATCAAGTATGTTCATCAAAGTTCTGCCCTGCTAGACCTATCCTGATCAATTGTAAGTGCTGTTATTGTGAAGTGGCAATGTCTAGGAGCAACAACAGCGTAAACCAAACAAGCTCACAAAATTGGACTGCAGAGTTCTGAAGTGCATGTGTTTGCAGCACACACTAGCGGGTTCCAAACTGCCTCTGGAAGCAATGTCTGCAAAAGAACTGTTCTTCAGGAGATTCATGAAATAGGTTTTCATAGCCATGCAGCCCCCTTCAAGCCTAAGCTAACAATGTCCAATGCCAAACATTGGCTAGAGTTGTGTAAAGCTCACCGCCAGTGGACTCTGGAGCAGTGGAAACGCATTCTGTGTTATAATGAATCACAGTTAGCCCTCTGACAGTCCAATGAATGACTCTGTTTTGCTGATGCCAGGAGAATGCTAACAGCCTAGCTGCATAATGTCAGCTGTAAGTTTTGGAGGAAGAATAATGATTTGGGGCTGTTTTCCTGGGTTTTGGACAGGCCCTTGGTTCTAATGAAGAAACATCTTAAAACTATGGCATACAATGACGTTCAAAAGGATTCTGTGTCAACAGTTTGAGGAATGGCCTTTTTCTTGTTTCAGTCAAATGCCCCCACACACAAAGCGAGGTCCATACAGAAATTGTTTGTCTAGATCAGTGTGAAAGAACTTGGCTGGCCTGCACAGAGCCCTGACCTCAACCCCATCAAACACCTATGCGATGAATTGGAACATTGACTGCGAGCCAGGCCTAATTGCCTAATATCATTGCCCGACCTCAAATGCTTTTGTGGCTGAGTGGAAGCAAATCCCTGCAGTAATGTTCCAACATCTAGTGGAAAGCCTTCACAGAAAAGTAGAAGCTGTTATAGCAGCAAAGCAGGGACCAACTCCAATTAGGGTCTATGATTCTGGAATTACAAGTTTGACATCCAGGTGTCCACATACTTTTGGCCATGTAGTGTATTACTTTCATACTACTTGAATGTTCTATCATCTGTCTGTTTCATTGTGGAACTTTCTAATAAGGGCAGAATGCTTACAAAGGATATTTTCTTTTTCTTCTTGGAGCAAATGACCCATCAAACAAACCTACTCATTGTTCTTTAAGCCAACTTACTTTAAGACTATGTTTTGGTCAAAATTATTGCAAGCTTTCACTTTTTTCAATTTCATCTGTTCTCTCCCACCCTGTAATTTCAGGACAATTTTGGGACATCTAACAGTTCCTATGTTCTGTATTGGATGCTAAAGGTATAGGTATTTTATACTTCCAGTTAAATTGTTTTCCCTTGGTCCACTGGTGACACAGGGTATTCTGCCCTGAGAAAACCTCATAGTTTGATGTCCTGGAAACTTCATTCTATGCCAGATGAAAACTTACTAATGGGCAGAGCTAAGGAAGGCAAGTAGGGTTAGGGGGTGAGAGGAATTGACTTCTTGAGATCATTAACTCTTTAAGTGCCTCTCTCCTGTTACAGTGGCATCTAACCATGGTTCCTGTGTCCCTTAATGGACTAAGAGAAAACTATTTATTGGTAAGGATAAAATTTCCTTTTTTGTATATTATTTAATAGTTTTACTACAGGTCTGTCACCCTTTGGAAAAGGTCCTAGAGATCTTGAAACAAGGTCAACCAGAACTTTTTGTTTAATTATTTTTTAGCATTTATTTATGTTAAATGAAACATTTAAAATAATTAAGGATCCCATCACTGCCTGGAATGTGTGTATACTCAATCAGGGATGTGTAAACCCTGAAGCAATTTCCTGGTGAGCATGAAATGCTTCACTGGCTGTTATGTCAAGTGATAAATCTTCACATATGTACACTTGTGGTCAGGGAGACCTTCAGTCTCTAAAAGTTAAGGTGAAAATGGGATACCTTAGGCTTCTGTGAAAAAGTAAGATATGTAGGGGAGATACCTTCAGCCTCTATGATGAGATAGGGCTTGTAGAGGTAACCTTCGGCCTCTACAAAAAGGTAAGAAGAGTAGTGGATACCTTTTGGCCTCTACAAAGAGGTGAGGCGTGTAAGGAATACCTTCAGGCACTAGTAAGAGGTAAGGCAATGAAGGTGTAAGGTGAGGGGGAGAAACCTTGGGCCTCAATGAAGAGGAAAGGCATGTAGGGGATACCTTTGGCCTATACGAAGTGATAAGGCGTGTAGGGTAACCTTCGGCCTCTACGAAGAGGTAAGGTGTGTAGGGGATACCTTCGGCCTCTACAAAGAGGTAAGGCGTCTAGGGGATACCATTAGCCTCTATGAAAAGGTAAGACATGTATAGGGTACCTTTGCCTCTATGAAGAGGTAAGGCGAATAGGGGATACCTTTGACCTCTACGAAGAGGTAAGGCATGTACGGGATATCTTTGGCCTCTACAAAGAGATAAGGCATGTAGGGAATACCTTTAAAGAGTAAATATAGGGGTTTTGCTAACACTGCACTAAGTTCCTGAAGAACCCTTGGATGTATACCATCAGGACCCGGTGCTTTGTCGATCTTAATTTTGTTCAGTCTTCCCATGACATCTCCTTGAGTTAACCCAATATCTATTAATTGTATTGTTTTATTTGTTACTTGCGGAGGCTCTTCTACCATTCCTTGCTCCCTTGTATATACTGATGCAAAGAAAGTGTTTAAAACATCGGCCTTTTCCTTATCCTCACTAACCAACTCACCAATCTCATTTTTGAATGGTCCAATGCACTCCCTCTTAAGTTTTTTGCTATTTATATATTTGAAAAAATTTTTTGGATTAGTCTTGCTTTCCCTTGCAATTCGAGTTTCATTATCTATTTTTGCTACCCTAATTGCCTTTTTGCAATCTTTGTTGCACTCCCTGTATTTTAAGATAGATTGTTCAGCTCCTTCAGACTTAAATAATTTGAATGCGTCTTTTTTTCCTTGCCATTTCCTTCTTTACATGTGCAGTTAACCACATTGGCTGTGACTTACTTCTTTTGCATTTGTTCCCCATTGGTATATACTGTTGGGTATATTTCTGCAACCTAAATTCGAATTCTGACCATTTTTCCTCAGTATTTTTGCCTTTAAATAAAATATCCCAGTCTATGTGTTGCATTGAGGCCCTTAACAATTTGAAGTTCGCTTTTTTAAAATTAAGAGTTTTGGTTGAACCTATACATTTTTGCTTTGCCAGACTGATCTCAAATGTAACCATGTTGTGATCACTGTTTCCCAAATGTTCTCTTACCTTAATATTGGATACCATTTCTGTGTTATTAGTGATCACTAGGTCCAATACATTGTTATTTCTTGTCGGCGCTTCTACCATTTGTGACATGTAGCTTTCACGAAGTGTGTTCAAAAACCTGCTACCCTTAGCACTCTGACTGGTCTCATTTTTCCAGTTGATATCTGGATAATTAAAATCTCCCATAATTGTAGTATGCCCAAACTGGGCAGCTTTCCTCATTTGCAATAGCAGTTGGGCCTCATCATTGTCATCGATATTTGGTGGTTTGTAGCATATGCCCACCAGCAACTTTTTTTTACCTTTCACACCACATTTTGTCTCGATTTCTACCCACATGGACTCCACAATTTTGCCAGTTTCCTCACTAATATCACCTCGCAAAACTGGATTTAGCTCTGTTTTCAAATATAAGCACACACCTCCACCTTTTCTATTAATTCTGTCTCTTCTAAACAGGGAATAACCCTCTATATTTACAACCCAGTCATGTGCATTGTTCCACCATGTTTCTGTTATTCCAGTTATGTCCAATTGCTCATTAACTGCCAGCAATTCTAGTTCTCCTATTTTATCTACCATACTTCTTGCATTTGCTAGCATACAATTAATTTTGAAGTCTTTACATATATTAATCCCTACATGCCTTTTTTCTTCACCTGCATTTACTAGGAGTTCCTCCCTACTGACTAAATTTTTCCCCACCCTTTCTCCACCCCCCTGGTCATTTACTTGGACCCAGTTCCTATCTGCTCTAACTACCCCATTTTTGCTATATATACCCACCCCCCCTTTCCTAGTTTAAAAGCTCCTCCAAGCTTCATAGCATTCTCTCCCCTAACACAGAGGCTCCTCTACCATTTAGGTGCAATCCATCTCTTCCATATAGATTGTACCCAAGAGCAAAGTCTGCCCAGTGTTCTAAAAACCCAAAACCCTCCTTTCTACACCATTGCTTGAGCCATGCATTAAGCTCCCTGAGCTCCCTACCTACCGCGCATGGCACAGGTAGTATTTCAGAAAATACTACTTTAGAGGTCCTTGCCTTGAGCTTGCACCCTAAATCCCTGAAATCTTTCTTTAGGGACCTCCATCTTCCTCCTATTTTGTCATTGGTTTCAAGACAGCTGGATCACTTCCAGCCCCTCCCAATAATCTGTAAGCCCTGTCCGCAACATGCCGAACCCGAGCACCCGGGAGACAGAATACTGTTCGGCATTCACGTTCCTGGCGGCAGATTACCCTATCTACCCTCCTAATAATAGAGTCCCCTATTACCACCACCTGCCTTGGTTTCTGCCTGCTCTGCATCCCATCTAGCCTGGAAGGAGGACTGTTCCCCTGGCTAATAGAGGAATCAGTCCTCTCCAGTGTTGCCAATTCTGAGCAATTCTCATCAACATCTTCACACAATCTTGCAAATCTGTTGGACTGAATCAACTCAGAACTGGCCTTCCTCTTCCTCTGCCCACTACCTCCCCTCCTTACTGTTACCCAGCTGCCTACCTGTCGCTCCTCATCTACAACTCCACCCTCTTCACCACTAACCCCATATGCTACCTGCTCTGTGAGTTCTAAACTACTTTCCAGGTTTCCAATGGAAAAAGTACACAGGAGGGAAAGGCTGAATAATTAAAATGTTAAAGTAATTTTAACACCCCTTCACCTGGGGAACGTAAGAGGGACCACCTCTCACCTCCCTCAGGTTTTCTCACTGCACAGCAACGACCAGCCCACCTTTTTGTCCTCTGGCTGACCATTTCTGCGGGGTGTGGTTGACACTGCGGAGGAGGAGAGGGCAGCCACCTTTTGTGGCTTTGGGGGGGCAAGCCACCCGCTGCCATTATATATACCATTTTTACTAGCTAAACCCCCCCACACACATTTCCTAGGTTTAAAAAAACCTCCAGCCCCTGGTACAGCAGCTCACTTTCTGTTTAAAAGCAATCCATCATTACCCTAATATTATGTCCACCAGCAAAGTAAGACCAGTGTTCTAAAAAGACCAAATCCTACTTCCTATACCAATACTTAAGCCATGCATTAATTTCCCTGAGTTCCCTCTGAATCCTTGCACTACAGTGGAGGCCCAAGATGCCTGAAATTAGTTTAGGGACCTCTGTGTCCCCCTGTCTTTGTCATTGGTACAGATGTATACCAAGACAGTGAGATCTTTTCCAGCCCTCCAAATATTTCATCTCCCCTGTCTGCAACATACTGAACCTGAGCACCCAGGAGACAACAACATACTGTTTGGCTTTCACAATCCTGGCAACAGATTAACCTTACTCTGTAAGTAGTTTGCAGCCAGACACAAGTGCAGCAGACAGACAGAAGTGTGTAGTTTCAAAAACTGCAGTACTTAAGTCAAGCTTGAGGTAAGCTCAGGCTATTACTATTACTTCACTCTTACTTCTCTCTTCTTTTCTATTGTAGACAAAAAACTTAAAAAAAAAAATAAAAAATCTTACTATCATTCTTTAATACTGCTTATGTTGTAGTACTTGGAATTGTGTTGCATTTAGTATTTAGTTTGAATTGTGTGTTTATTTACTTTGGTTAATTTGGATCATTAGTGCTTAAGTTTGTATTTGGCTTGTTTTGGTTTCTGCATAGTGTGCATAGGTGTCTATTTGGGTGTAGCTGGTAACTGGTTTCATTAGATTAGCATAAGAAAAGGCTTGGCTCGCTTCGTTAGCGTATCAACTGCAGTAGGTGTATTTATAGGAGGTTTCAACTCTGTGAGTTTACTCTGTAAGTAGTTTGCAGCCAGACACAAGTGCAGCAGACAGACAGAAGTGTGTAGTTTCAAAAACTGCAGTACTTAAGTCAAGCTTGAGGTAAGCTCAGGCTATTACTATTACTTCACTCTTACTTCTCTCTTCTTTTCTATTGTAGACAAAAAACTTAAAAAAAAAAAATAAATAAATAAAAAATCTTACTATCATTCTTTAATACTGCTTATGTTGTAGTACTTGGAATTGTGTTGCATTTAGTATTTAGTTTGAATTGTGTGTTTATTTACTTTGGTTAATTTGGATCATTAGTGCTTAAGTTTGTATTTGGCTTGTTTTGGTTTCTGCATAGTGTGCATAGGTGTCTATTTGGGTGTAGCTGGTAACTGGTTTCATTAGATTAGCATAAGAAAAGGCTTGGCTCGCTTCGTTAGCGTATCAACTGCAGTAGGTGTATTTATAGGAGGTTTCAACTCTGTGAGTTTACTCTGTAAGTAGTTTGCAGCCAGACACAAGTGCAGCAGACAGACAGAAGTGTGTAGTTTCAAAAACTGCAGTAGTTTGAAAACGGCAGGAGTTTGGTGAAGGCAGTGGTTTTGTCAGTTTGGTGAGTAACTGCTTTAATTCTAAGATGTCTGGTTTGGTGCAGTGTAACACTTGTCTGGCTGTTGTGTTCCGCAGTACTCTCTGGAGTTTGGGGTGTTGTCCAGTATGTTTGCATCTGTCCACATTGTATGGTGATATTTCCAGGCTGCAGTCTTTGGTGTGTTATCTGCAATCAAAAGAAGTGAATCTTTCCCAGCTAGAGTGTGAAGTCAAGCAACCATGTAATCCACCACCGCAGCCCCAACGGCCCATGAAGAGAAGGGCTGTGTGGAAGACAGTTGGTTCCGGGAGGTTGAGAGTTGTGGAGCAGAAGCACAAGACTGTTGGTATTTCGGTGTGTAATCCCTTTGGTGTCCTGTCTGAATTGGAAAGTGAGATTTCAGAAGATAAAAGCACAGATACTCAGGTACGGGATGTTGTGAGTCCCAAAGGAGAGAATTGTAACAAGCAGTCAGGAGCAGAAAATGGACTTAAAAAGAAGAGAAAGCATCTCCTTGTTGGTGACTCGATTGTTAGAGGTGTTGCTTTAGGGCAGAATGAGGATGGACTGAAGGAGGTGAGATGTCTTCCTGGTGCTACTGCAAGCAGGGATAAAAGACGCATCTCAAATATTGTCAAGGCTGCAACAAAGGAGACTGAAGTTGATCTGATCATTCATCTCGGTACAAACGATCTGTCCCAGAAAAGTGTTGAAGAGGTGAAAATGGAATTTCAAAGTCTCAGCCTGGAGCTGAGCAGAATGACAGACTCTATCACTTTTTCAGAGATTTTGCCAGTCCGCTCTGAAAATAGTAAGAGACTTCGTATCCTGGAGTTCAATGGTTGGCTAAGACAGTGGTGTAAAGAAGAAGGTTTTGGATTTGTCAGTCACAGTGTTAGAAGGTGGAGTTGTAAAGAAATGTTCAAGAGAGATGGTCTGCACCCGTCACACAGAGGAACTGAGGTACTTGGAGAAGAGTTCAGGTGTTTCTTGGAGAGGCATTTAAACTAGATGGAGGGGGCAGGAATTTCATTGAGAAGATTGATTTCTGTCCCCGAACAGTTTTGGTGAACCAGGGTTCTGAGTTTGTTAGTGTGATAGATACAGATGTTGGTGCACAGGAAGTTGCTGGTGCTTTACATACAGATGTTGGTGAGGTAGATGATGGTGCGGTAGATAGAGTTGTTGTTGGTGATAAATGTAATGTTCTTCGTGTAATGTGTACTAATGCTCGCAGCTTAGGCAACAAGCTCAGCGAGCTAATATCAATAGTTTGTAGAGATGACTTGGACTTGATTGTAATAACAGAGACATGGTTCAGGGACTGTAATGACTGGGAAATAGCCATTCCGGGATACACGTTGTATAGGAAAGATAGGGCTGAGAGAAGAGGGGGTGGGGTAGCCATTTATGTTAAAGATAGCATAAAATCCACAGCGATCCAGAATTCATGTAAAGAGTTGGAGACTCTCTGGATCTGTCTGCAGAATAAAAAGGGATCAGTTACAAGAATAGGTGCGGTCTACAGGCCTCCGGGGCAATCTGAAGAGCAAGACAACATGCTAGTGGACGAGATTACCCAAATGTTAGTAAAGGGAGATATAGTAGTTATGGGAGACTTCAACATGCCTGATGTTGATTGGAATATCCCTTGTGCGTCCACATGTAGAAGTAGGAGCATCGTAGAAGCCCTGACGGGGATGTCCCTAAAACAGCTGGTGAAGGCGCCAACTAGAGGGGACAATATCCTAGACTTAGTATTCACAAATGGAGACCTGGTATCTGAGGTGAAGGTGGGAGAAAATCTAGGTTCCAGTGACCACCAATGTTTGTGGTTCGGAATCCAGACTGACTATGAGAAATCCCATTCTGCAACCAAAGTATTGGACTTTAGGAAGACGAAGTTTGAGGATATGGGAGAATATGTAAAGAAAGAATTAAAAGGGTGGGATAAAACACCGAGAGTGAGTACTCAGTGGAAGACACTCAAAGAAGTCCTCTTAAAGGCAACAAGATTACATGTTAGACAAATTAGCAAGAGGAAAAGAAAGAGAAATCCACTATGGTTTACTAGAGAGGTAAGAGCTATAGTGAAAGATAAAAAGTCTGCCTATAAGAGATATAAAGAGACTGGAAGTGAAGCGGACAGAGAAGGGTATAAAACTATACAGAAGAAGACTAAACAGATGATAAATGCTGCTAAAGCCTCAAAAGAGGAAGAAATGGCCAAATCTGTTAAGAAGGGGAATAAAACCTTCTTCAGATATATCAGTGACAGGAAGAAGAAAAACTGCGGGATTACAAAAATTAACAACGGAAAAAATCAGTATATAGAAGAGGAAAAGGCGGTCGCTGACCATCTGAATAACTACTTCTGCTCAGTTTTTTCAGACGGCGGCCCTCATAATCAGAAAATGGCTGAACACAGCATTGCCTCTAGTTGTATAATTTTAGCCCCAGTGTTTTCAGAGGCCGATGTTCTAGAGGAACTTGTCCGGCTAAAGTCAAATAAAGCGATGGGTCCGGATGGAATCCACCCTAGAGTTCTTAAAGAACTCCGATCTGTCATAGTTGGCCCCCTAACTAATCTGTATAACCAGTCCCTTCTTACGGGAGAAGTTCCTGATGATTGGAGAATGGCCAATGTTGTACCCATTCACAAGAAGGGTAGTAAAGAAGAAGCTAGTAACTACAGGCCAGTCAGCCTGACATCTGTAGTGGTAAAAATGATGGAGACTCTTCTAAAGAAGAAGATAATTGACCATCTAACAAAAAACAACCTGATGGACCCAAACCAGCATGGCTTCACTGAGGGCCGATCCTGTCAGACTAATCTCATTGATTTCTTTGACTATGTAACTAAAGTGCTGGATGAAGGTGGTGCTGTGGATATCGCCTACCTGGATTTCAGTAAAGCTTTCGATACAGTTCCCCATAAAGAGCTGATAGATAAATTATCAAGAATTGGACTTAACCCCTGGATAGTTCAGTGGATCTGCAGTTGGCTGAAGGACAGAAACCAGAGGGTTGTTGTTAATGGAGTGTATTCTGAGCAGAGACTGGTTACAAGTGGAGTGCCACAAGGATCTGTTCTGGGCCCTGTTCTGTTCAACATGTTTGTAAGTGACATAAGGGAAGGCTTGGCAGGGAAGGTTTGCTTGTTTGCTGATGACACAAAAGTGTGTAATAGGGTTGATGTTCCAGGAGGTGTCTGTAATATGGAGAATGATTTGGCACTATTAGATAAGTGGTCAAAACAATGGAAACTTCCGTTCAATGTTTCCAAATGTAAAATAATGCACTTGGGGAAAAGAAACCCTCAATCTGACTATCGTATTGGCAGTTCTGTGGTAGCAAAGACTTCAGAAGAGAAGGATTTGGGGGTGGTCATCTCTGACAGCCTCAAGATGAGTAACCAATGCAACCAGGCGGTGGGGAAAGCAAATCGTATGCTTGGCTGCATAGCTAGAGGTATAACAAGCAGGAAGAGGGAGATTGTGATCCCTCTGTATAGAGCTCTAGTGAGACCACATCTGGAATACTGTGTACAGTTCTGGAGGCCTCTTCTGCAAAAGGATATAACTAAAATTGAGCGGGTTCAAAGAAGAGCTACAAAAATGGTGGAAGGTCTAAAGCATAGAACTTATCAAGAACGACTCAGAGATCTAAATATGTATAGTCTGGAGGAAAGAAGAGAAAGGGGGGACATGATTGAAACCTTTAAATATGTTAAAGGACTGAACAAGGTTCAGGAGGGAAGTGTGATTAATAAGAATCTGAATACAAGAACAAGGGGGCACAATCTGAGGCTAGTTGGAGGAAAAATCAAGAAAAACATTAGAAAATATTATTTCACTGAAAGAGTAGTAGAAACTTGGAACAAACTTCCAGCAGAGGTGGTTGATAAATCCACAGTAACACAGTTTAAACATGCCTGGGATAAACATGTATCTATCCTAAGATAACAATAAAGGAATACTAAAGGGCAGACTAGATGGACCAGGTGGTCTTTTTCTGCCGTCAATCTTCTATGTTTCTATGTTTCTAACCTGTTTACCCACCTACTAAGTAGTCCCCTATAGCCACAACCTGCTTTGATTTCTGCTTACTCTGCCTCCCATATAAACTGGAAGAACTGTTTACTTGGCTGCTAAATGAACCGATCCTCTCCAGTGATTTCAATTCTGAACTATTTTCTCCAGTATCTTAACACAATGCTGCAATCAGGTGGGGTTTTGGTAACTTCATGTAGTAAAATGAGCGTTATACAGCAGTCCCTGCTAAATGACACAGGAACATACTTGGCTTCAGATGGAAAGTGAGGGTTTTTATTATAGCATAGCCAAGCTAGATAACAGAACAGTGATTGGAGACAACCGTACAGCTTGTGTATGTTTGTATGGAAAATCATTTTTAGCTGTAATACTGAATGAGTAATGCTACTTTATGGATAACCGCTAAACCATAAAATAAAGAATGGGGCTGCTAAAATGATATATGGTGTACCTCAAAAACATTATTAGTCTAGAGGTGCCTTATTCATTAATCTAAAAGATACACTTTTCAGCAAACAGCACCATGGAATGGATTGAAATTCCCATTGATCTAAATTGGGGTTTTCACCCCTTGAATGCTAGAGAAATCTCCAACACATCAGAAACCAAATTGTTAAATACCTTTATGGTTTGGGAGATATTCAGAAGTAAAGTTTCCCCTGGAGTGATGTCATTGCTCCACCCTTCAGATTTGGAATCCGGTCGCCCGACCAGCAGTGCCTCTCCAGAAGTGCTGAGATCATGATCTTTAAAACGAATTTCTTAATTGGAATGGTCTACAAAGTGTGCTTTCAAGCCAGGCACACTTTGTACACAGTTCCAATGAAGTAGTTATTTTCAAAGATCGTGATCTCGGCACTGCTAAAGAGCTGCCGGTTGCTATGTGAACCGAATTCCAAATCTGTCCACTAGATGGCAGACTTGGCTGAAACAGCAAGGAAAAGTGAACTATTCTATATTTTACATATGAATATCTCCCAAACCATAAAGGTTTGGGAGATAAGACTTATATCATCTTTCATGGTTTTTTAAGGGCTACAATATGAAATAACTTATTTTCAGGTATTACTATCCCTTTAACAAGTATTTTTAATGATAATAGAAATAGTAGATCTTTTTCCTACAGAGATGTTGCAGGCAGCAATTATCCCTATTCCTAAACCGGACAAAGATTCTACTAAAGTTTCCAGTTATAGACCTATTTCATTAATAAATATTGACCCCAAAATATACTCATCTGTGATTGTGGAAAGGTTGAAGTCTATTGTTCCTTGTTTAGTTCACCCGGATCATCTGGACTTGTTACGGGGAGGCAGGCTAGTTCTAACACAAGGAAGCGATAGACCTTTTTGAATATGTAGCCACTAAGAAAATCTTGGCTATTATGGTGGCTTTGGACGCAGAGAAGGCCTTTGACTGGGTCTTCCTGGAGGAGGCTGTTAGGGCCTAGGATTTGAAGAGGGCCTGGTCGACTTGGTCATGGCCATGTATACATCACCAACAGCTCAAGTAGTAGGTCAAGGGTTTAGATCTAATTGGTTTTTGGTGGGGAATGGGACTCGCCAGGGATGTCCCCTGGCACCCATGTTATGTATAATGTAATTGGAACCCTTGGCCTCAGGGATCAGATAGACATCACTGGGATTAAAGTGGGCTTGCATACTTGTAAATTGAACGTGTACACAGATGATATCTTGCTAACATTATCTAATCCAGAGGAATCAATTCCAGGAGTTATTCGGACGTTAGAGAGATTTGGTTAACTCTCAAATTATAAATTGAATTATGGGAAATCCCAGGCGTTGGCTGTTGGGATTGATAAAAATATTCTTTCTATGATTAAGGAAACATTTTTGTTTACATGGGTGCAGGAGGTAAGGTATTTGGAGATTTGGATCCTAACGGATATTAAAGATATTTTGACCCTGAATTACAGAGCTTTGTTTAGAGAGATGCAGAGACAAGTGGGGCAAAGGAAATTGTTAAATTTATCTTGGATCTGCAGAGTGAACGTACTAGAGGCGTACATTCTTCCCAAATGGTTATATTGTCTAAGAATGATACCTATTCTGATTTCCAACGCCTGGAGTAAACAATTTCAGACTCTGGCAAGCCAATTTGTATGGTTGGGCAAAAGACCTAGAATCACTAAGTACATACTGTTTAGGCATAAAACTAAAGGGGTTTAGGATTTCCGCAGTTGACTAATTATGTCCAGGACAGTATGCGGGCTCATGTTCAGAAAATCCAATGCCCTTCTTCTAAGCAGGAGGATTGGTATTGTATACAATAGAAGCTGATGGGTGTGGGGAGTTTGGAAAGCTTACTGTGGGATGATTGGCAGAAAACTAAGAAGTTGTTGCATTCTTTAAGGAGTGTTCTGGTTAAACTTTAAAAAGAGGATTCATTTTGATAATGGCTGAGTAGGATCAATCCCGGTGAAACTTACGGAACGTTTGATTTCAGATTTAAAATTAGTTGGTCTGATGGGGAGAAAGTGATATTAGCGTACCTGATGGAGGGAAGGAAGTTAAAATCAAGGGAACAGGTGAGTAAAAAGCTTAAAGTTCCCAAGTGATTTTGCGGTCTCTTTGGGGAAATTATTGGAAATCAAGTCAGGTCGGAATACTAGGCTGCCATGGACATATATAGTGGGAGTGTGGTAGGATTAAAAGTACCTGGGAAAAGATCTTTACTGTTTCCTCAGAGTTGAGTAATAGTATTATCCCTCCTTGTCCTGGTAAAGCTATATTACATTTCGATCTGGAATTTTTAACAGTAAACTGCAGATATTTAATTCTGCAGATATTTCTGGCAATTAAATTGATTATAGGAGGTAAATGGAAAATGGTGGAGGACATTACTTGGCCTGAGGTTAAAAATCAGGTCCATCAATTTGCCACAATGGAGAAAGGATATTATCTGGCATGTTATAAACTGGGGAGTTACTATAAAGTTTGGCAACCATGGCTGGCCAAGTTCCCGGTCCTTGGGAATAAGATAAATAGGTGTTGGACTTCCGCCTGGGATCAGGAGTCCAAGTGAGCAGTGTCTCTTGTCTAGTTTTGGTTGGTGTGTGGAGTCTTTGTGGAGTCCTTGTGGATTAAAGTACAGTGTAGAAGGATACAGAACTAGAAGATAATGCTTTATATAAGGATGTTTTGTGCTTGGTTTTTTTTTTGGGTGTTTTTTTTTCTATATTCTGTATGGGAATTATGGTGTGATTTTGTATTTTTCTGTATGTATATGTGTTGAGAAAAAATAAAGAGAATTAAGATACAAAAAATAAATAAATATATATATTTTTTTATTTTAAAAAGAACGCACTCTCAACATGAAAAAGTAATTGCCTGGGTGCCGGATAATCAAATCTTTAACTTTCTCCAAATCAGCACTCTCAGGACCGCTCAAAAAGTCACATATTGCTTATTTATTTAGATCAACGTTCCGATCCCTTACAGGGGATCTTTTTCAAGACGTCTTGAAAAAGATCCCTTGTGAGGGATTGTAACGGAAGCCAAGAAGGGACCGCGTCACCTTCCGCCGTCGTTCCCGGGTCTCTCCCTCTCGACGCCAGATAAGGGCCGTCGGATGCACCGGTTGAAGTATGGACGGTCACTGAAACAGTCGTAGGATCGCGGGAAGCATGGGCAGTAGAGAGTGAGGCCTCTACTCCCGGTCAAAGGATCGCTGGAAGATGTCGCAGGAACACAAGGATGAGAAGGTTGAGTCCACATCGCCGACTGACAGCATACAAAATCCGGTCACAGGAAGTTGGCAGCAGACGGTCGACGATACAGGATACTCAGCTCAGATGGGCGTCAGAGTGGCAGCTTTTACCATAAGAACATAAGACACCAGAACTCCGCTGTTCACTCCAAATATAACTCACTTTATTGTCAAAACCCACAGATATTTATATACAACTTTCACATGAGACAAAAGGCCAACAGCAGATGGCCTAACAAATACAATAATGGACAGGATTACATTTCAGATACAAAAGGGTTTGATTGAACAAAGACTTGAGGGTTTGAACTAATTACTACAAGGCAGGGGGTCTGACTGCAGTTCACATAGTCACATGGCTGTAGTGGCTGCAATACACATCTTAGGGGCAGTGGCCCAAGGTTGAAGCCTTTGTTTGACTACGGTGAATGCCCTGCTCCAACCTTGACCAATCCCTGAGCTACCTACCATTCCCCATGTTAGGCTATGGAAGATATTTGCATACCTGGTAGTTGGTGATTGCATAAACCTTCGAACTGGACAAGTTGTTGTGGTTCAGTACACTCAGACACGGCAGATGTTGGTAAAACACAATTTTATTAAAGCACACAAGGAATGAGGTAACCCTCACGGGTCCAGTAACAACAGCAGTAACTGACACAGGACATGTTACAACAGGTTAACCCACACGGGTGCAGTATGGATAACACACACAATACTGACACAGGTGAGGTAAATGAGATTGATACAGTGTATGAAAGTCCAATGTGGCCAGTGGAGCCACTGACAAAGTGAGAGTATAGCGAAGGCCCAATGTCGCCTATAGGCAGCGGGAGGCGACAGTGACAGGACTGCAAACAACAGGCAAGGATCACCTGTATGGAGGATTCTAAGGTGGCCGCCCACCGACGACTACACAAGGCTGGTCAGAGCTCGTGCCAGAACGGAGGCCCTACCGAGACTATCCACCACCGTGTACATGTACTACCCTCAAGGGTTAATGTGCAATAGTATAAAATGGATGGCAACCGGAAGCACCCAACGGAACCTAATGGAGACTCAATCGCACAGAGTAACGGAGCCCAACAGTACCAGGGTAGTAGTAACGGAAACGAGGCACCTCCCCCGAAGGGGTTAATAGCGCTATGGTCTGGATAACGGCAACCACCGGAGGTGCCCAACTGAACCAAGTATAGACCAAGTGATTGCAGCACGGTGTAGGGCACACTGAGACTCTGACCCACGGACAGAATAGAACCGGCCACCGGAATACAGGGAGGCCCAGTAATGTGGAAACGGTGCCAGGCAGGCAGCAGCAGGAACAGTCCGGTAAAAGCCCAGCCGTGCACAGAGAAAGCAGGAACCACCGCCAAGTCAGTTCGGTACACAGCACTGGAACGTCAGCCAAGCCGGGTCGGTACACGGAGCAGGAACCTCAGACTCTCCGGGGTGGTACACAGAGCAGGATCGTCGGTCTCGCCAGGTCAGTACACGAAGCAGGAACGTCAGCCAGGCCGGGTCAGAACAGGAAGCAGGAACGTCAGCCAATCTGAATCGGTACACAGAGTCAAGAACGAGACAATGGCGTGGTCAGGCAGTCCGGGGTCATACACTGGTATCAAGACAGCAAAACTAGCGCTAGGCATCAGGTACACCACGAAAGGGCAACTGCAGAGTGACAGCCCAGGGTATAAAAAAGCTGTCACTGGGAGGAGCAGTACAGCACAGCCAATAGGAAAGCAGCAATAGCAAGATGGTCAGAATGTCGCCAAGATCACGGGCGCCGTGATACAAGTACAATTAAACGCATACAATATTTGACAATAAAACCAAACATAATACACTTGTACATGAATGTAACCGAGGGCAGCTCTATGTATCAAGCTGCCCATTCACCCAATGTCTATTTTAGTGTATGACTCTGGTTTGCAGAGTCATACAATCAGTCTCAGAAAAGGGTCCCAATAGGGCAAAATGTCCCTAGTTTGTAGGATGGTTTGGGTACCCAGTCTCTAGCCCAGACAAGGGCTCAAGTAACAGAATCCGTTACAGGGATCGATACGGTGATCTAAATAAATAAGCTGTATGTGACTTTTTGAGCAGTCCTGAGAGTGCTGATTTGGAGGAATATATATATATATATATATATATATATATATATTATATATATATATATATATATATATAATATATAGTGCACCGATCATGGAGTAATCACGAGTCCTACCTACAATGTACAGGTGTTAACTCAGATTCAATATAGTTTTAGTGCTCTTATTATTATTATTTGGGAAGCCTGCTATCCCAGAATGTGCTATCGAATGTCTCTGTTGACTGTGCTCATTAACAAGGTTCATTTCTCAGTCATGGAGATTGCACACCTGATTACAGAGCTGCTATCATAGTAGCCTTGCAATTTTGTTCCTGCCAATAAGATTGCTGGTTCATATTGTAATTAGTTCCACATCTGCTATCTGAGTATCTGCATTTGACTCAGTAGTTTCCTATGTAGGACTTTTACTAGTGATTATGAATCAGAGCTGTAAATTCTGTACTCCTAGAACCCACTATGGAGTAACTGCATACCAATGGGTTAATTAATTTGAATGCAAGGAGCAAATCGGTTGTAACTTAATTTAAGTCTAAAGCAAAGCTTAACCTGGATGGATGTGTGCTTCCAAATGTATCCTTACACCGGCCATCTATGACAATGAACCAATACAGCATATTCGATAATACAGCAGTGTATAATTGAACCCTAATAGCAACATACTGAGACATTGCCTTCATACTCTATATGAGGAGAAGAGAATAAATATGACTCACAAAGTAAATTGTACTGACATGGCATAAACAGAAATTATGTGTGAATCTCTCCCTCCAAACAATTAGCTGAATATCACATTCACTAGTACTCTGAGTAACTCTCTTCCTTCTGTACATTACCCTTCCCTCTCCCTTCCCCTAGCATATCTTTCTACTCAATAGATACATTTTAAAGTAACACAATAACATTTAGTTTTAAATGAGTGATGAGTGAAATGAATACGGGTATCTTCTTCTTCTTCTTCCTAGGCTTACATATATGTTAAGTTCCCTTAGGCACCATCTTCTGTCCTTTAGCCTTTATATCATTGGTGCAGGCTTTCTCTTTTTCTCTGCACAGTGCAGAAAATGTAGCTTTTCTAAAGAACCTCTTTGGGACCAAAATTGATAACCTAAATTGACAATAAGGATTAAGAAGCAAGTCATGATTTGACAGCTCAACTTCTAAAAGTTTATTCAAGAGTCTATCTACACAAGCCAAATCAACAATGCAGACATGAATGCAACACATGAGTGCTTTCAAATCCATCCAGGCTGTCTATTTGATTCACTCCCTGCTCAATCCTTTAGGAAGGAGCAAAAGAATATGCCATGATGAACAATCCCAGGTCTAAGTGTTTGGGCAGACGTAGGAAGAAAACCCCACCTGTCACAGCTTCCTCCAGTGCTTCCACCTCCACTGTGACGGAAGCCAAAGAGGGAGACAGTGATCGAGACACAGGCAATGAGTGTGCTTCCAGCTCTTCAGGTAAGGAGTTTCATGCCAAATGTTGTGTTGTAATTATATCAGGAGGGATCGAGGTCAGAGACTGCACTGTGAAATTCCTGCAGAAATAAAGCTGACAATTATTATTCCTCTTCCAGAATGTTTACCTCTTAATGGCATGCACAGAACTTTATGTAGCACCTGACAGCGATTCTAGCTCAACCTACAAAGATCTTCTCCAATGGATATTTTTGTACTTCTCAATCAATGGTTAAAAAAAAAGTTGAGTTGTACTAACTTTTGAATGAAGTACTCTTGTGAATAGAGAGGGTGATGGTGAAGGTCATGGTATTGCAACTGGTACTGGGACTAGCGTGACCGCAGTAGATCCTCCTGCTGAGGTGGAAGGGGAAGCGAAGCCGAGCAGCTTGACTAGTGGTCAAGTTAGTCCACAACATCCCCCTGACCCTTTGATTCCCCCCTGGCATTGTGCTGCCGGGATCTGACGCTGAGGAAGGCAGAACTGGCTAACAGAAGTAATAGCATCAGCATAGATGATCTGCCTGTGCCTGCTAGTAGTGCAATTCTTCCCCACCTTTCCCCTCCCTCTGAGGTCTTGAGTGTGGAACTATTTTTCACTTAGGGCAGGCACAGTGCAGTCATCGACAACTGCACTGTGCATAATTTGTGATATCCATGAAAGGAGGGAAAACACCTTAGCACAACCACCCTTATAACTCACATGAAATACAAACACCTTGACATTTATGTGAAGCAAACACACACACAAAGAAGGTGCTCAAAGTGCCTGTTAACCAAACGACTAGTATGTAGAATATATTCCAATATACTCAAAATTTTGACGGTTGGAAAGAGGCATATACCATCTCCCAACAATTAAAGCTTGCAGAGAAAATATGCCCGTCTCTGCACAGGTCTCCAGGGTAAAGGCTACAGAAATTAAGGTGCTGCTTCAGGTCTTTGTAGTTTTAATAAAAATACTTCAATTAACAATAAAATAATAACAGTGGCTAAAATGCGATACTAGATTAATGTGTTGCAGTAATCACTTCTTTCTCAAAATCTGATGGCTATCTCAAACACAAAGAAGCATGTTATAGCCAAACCTCTACAAAGGTAATCGGTAGCCGCTCTTGCTGTACCCCCTGTATCTTCCAAGGGCGCCAAGAGTCAAGCTGGAAATAGAGGAGGAGAAAAAATAGAGAAACCCAGCCTGAGCCTGAAAGTTTGATGGCGAGCCAAACACCTGGCTCACCATTACCTTCAGACCCTAGAGCCCGGGTGCGGGAAGATGTAGCAAAGTCTTCTCGTGATCCACCTCTGTCATCGTTACCTCCCCCCACCAGATGATAGCCAGTCTGTAGATATCAGGATGTGGCATTTCCTGTCCACCCATTGCACACTTTGTGGTGGAGCATAATCACAACCAAGGCATCAAGCGGCATCTGAGGAGATTCCATCTCACAGAATATGCTAAGCTGGTGGCAGGGAGGTGTCACCATTATTAAGTCTGCTAGTTGTCAAGTGTCCTTAGCGGAGAGGCCAAGGAGCAAAGGGACACAGCAGTACTTGTTTCTGGGGGGATGACTTAACATTGCAGTCCTAAGCGTCATGGTGTTTGGTTTCAGTTGTGCCAGTTGATTGTTGTGAGTGCATATGTGTCCATTGTTCCCAGTCATTCCCCTATATTAAGGTGCCTGTGATTCTAGAGGCAGGGCACCACTGTTACTTCCGGGTTTCTCCTTGCACGGTTCTTATTGCTTATTGGGCTATGGCTCCGCCCAGGGCTAGCCTTTTTAAACTTTTTCCTGTCATCTTTTCAGCGCCCTTTCGTGGTGTACCTTTACCTAGTGTTTGAGTTGCTGCTTGTTCCTGCTCCATATATGACCCGGCTCACCTGACTTCGCTCCTGTTGCTCCTGTGTTTTGCTTTCCGTTGCTGACTAGGACTGGCTGACTACTTCCATGTGTACCGATCTGACTTTGGCTGAGAACCTGCTCAGTTGCTGCCTAGGACTGGCTGACTACCTTCGTGTATACCGACCTGGCATTGGCTGAGTATCCGATTCCATTGCTGACTAGAACTTTCTGACTACACACATATGTACCGACCTGGCTTTGGCTGAGTATCCGATTTCCGTTTCTGACTAGGACTGGCTGACTACCTCCATGTGTACCGACCTGGCTTTGGCTGAGTATCTGATTCCGTTGCTGACTAGGACTGGCTACTACCTCTGTGTGTACCGATTTGGCATTTCTGGCTTCTGACCCGTCAGGGTGCGTACCCTGTGCTCCGTTATGCCTACTCTCGCTCGCAGTAAAAACCACTACAGCACCTGCTTGGCCTGTCACTCCTGAGGTCACCTGGGAGACTGTGTTGCGAGTATCTCCGGTCGCTAGCCAGTATCCTTTGTGCTGCCTCCGCTATCCCTAGCGTTCTAGGGACTCGGTCACTTGCCAGTGTCCTATCTGTGTTGCCTCCGCTATCCCTAGCGTTCTAGGGACTCGGTCACTTGCCAGTTCCCTATCTGTGTTGCCTCCACTATCCCTAGCATTCTAGGGACTCGGTCACTTGCCAGTGTCCTATCTGTGTTGCCTCCGCTATCCCTAGCGTTCTAAGGAATCAGTCACTAGCCAGAGTCCTCCCTGGGTTGCCTCCGCTATCCCTAGCGTGCTAGGGACTCTGTCACTTTCCAGTGACCAATCTGTGTTGCCTCCGCTATCCCTAGTCTTCTAGGGATTTGCCCTGCAGTTACCCACCGCTATAGAAGGTCATTTCCGCGGTGTGGTAGTGTCGTGGTCTACTTTGTTCCAGTGACCTGTCGACAGTTCAAGCCAGCTTAGTCCTACTGTTATATTATTGCTTGTTTATATTACTGTCCATCCTGACCTGCGTCAGATTTGGGAAGTACCACTGTACTGACCTTATCTGGACCTGAGGAGGGTGATTGCTCTTGTTGTTTTATTATTTTCAGTAAAGCTGATCTTAACCTGACCTAATTTCCTGAGTGTTCTTACAAATCCGTGACACCCTATTTCACAACTTTCCAACACACTGTCACATTGCAGTTGCTGATGAAAGGCACAGATCCTTCCTGTTTCAAGGGAAAAACTGATATTCCAACAACACACCCATGATTTTGGAAATTATTGGAAATGTTTCTCAATGAAGACATTTCTCATTGCACATTACGCACCCCTCCATTGGTTCAGGCAAAAGGGAGCATCCAGGAGCTATCTGTTGTCCCACAAATCCCAACTCAACTTGTCCACAGACGGATTTAAAAATACTGATTTAGTTTGTATTAAAAAGTCACTCTTAGTACAGTGTCATTGCTGTATGTTCTGTCATGAAATGATTAGTAGGGGTTGATTTTACATAAAACACAAAAGCATCCCTGTGAGATCTGTGAGTTCTATTATAGGACGCCTGTGTGAAGTGTAGGCCCAGAGTGATTAGCATGATGCTGTCTGTTGGGGTGTGTAAACACCAGGGGCAGTGGAATGATGCTAATTGTAAAAGGGGGCTGGCAACATGAGGCTCTCCAGCTTTTACAAGTGTGCAATATCTTTTTTAGTCTGACATCAGCTCCCACATTCCTACCCGTAGCCAAGGAAGTCCATTTGATAGGAAGCCAGCACTGATTTGAAATGTGTTGTACTTTATTATGCTTTTCCTGCCTGGGACTGACTGCCTAGGTGTGTGCCATATGTTCTGGGTCTTGCACATACTATATATGAAGACACCGTTATTGCCTCTTGGATTAAATTGCTGATGAGAAGCCTAAATTATCTTCAGTCAAGGTCAGTTCCTTTCAAAAAGAAACCCTATTCCACAAGATACATGAGTACGCCCTGGGTCCTCAAACTCCAAGCTTATGCAGAACAAATTTGCAAAGCAGCTACTTGGTAAATGTTTAATTTTTACAGAGCATATGCACTATCTTCATTGGATTCTTATTTTGAATAAAATGATTTGCAAGCCACAGTGGCATAATCTCCCCCTCCCTATGTTTTTTTAGAACACTTTGGGATGTCCCCACTGTCCCTGTGTCCCACATTGTACTCTTAAATTAAAGGGATAGTAATACTTAAAATGTAAAAAAAAAATATGTTGTAGGGTTTATCCCCCTGAGTAAAACAAGAGTATTTCCACTGCTGAAAGGTGTTTCATTCAAAAGTTATTAATTTTCAAAGTTGAATTTTTTAGGTGCAATATCACAGTGGCCTGAAACTGTACAGTGGCGCTGTTGCTACACCATCCTATGGAGATTTATTTGTTTAGAAGAATAGGAAGAATACATTGAGATCTCTCTCATTTACAACTATGTCCTGGAGAATTTTTACATTAAGATGTTACATATTTACACAAAATTGAGAAACAACAACAATATAAACACAAACAAATATATGTATTACATGCAACCAACTGATCAAATTTTCAGAAGAACAAAATTTGTAAGTCATGATTTCATTCTACAGGAAAAAGACCCAGAGAGAAAATACAAGTGAAATAGACTTCATACTTGCAAATAATAAAGCAATATTCACTGACTGCTCAATTTTAAATCTTTTTAATGTTGGAAGTGTCCATTATCTAGTGAGAGCAAAAATCAAAATTGACTGCAAGAGAGAGAGAAAATGATCAAGTCAACAAATGTGAAGATCAACACCAGCCATCTATTAAAAAATAATACGAATTTTGAGATAGCACAGTCTAATCTCTTTAGTGTGCTACAAGACCCAGACACAGACAGTTCAACCCACAAAGAAAAAGTTATTGAGACTAGACCCTGCCCATGTCTTTGCAACTACTGCAACACAAGAAAAAACAATTTGAATATCAAAAGAAACAGTTGCCATGATGAAAAAGAGTTGAGATATGAAGCAAAATGGTATTGTTAGAAGCAGGGCAGAATATGTAATAATGTGCAAGACCATAAGAAAATGCTTAAAAGAAGAAATGCGTTCATTCTTAAGTTCATCAAAAGGGCACTGGAAGAAAATCGAGGAATAAAGAAAGCAAAACAAAATATGGCCACACATAGGAGCCAGATGTTTGCATTAAAGCTTGAAGATGATGCAACAGCAAAAACTCAACAACAAATACTAAAATGAGTGGAAAAAGGCGATAATAGTGATCCCTGAATGTCGTTGCCAGGTTTCCCTCCCTGCAATGCGGCTACAAGGGATAGATAGCCATGCCGATCCAGTCCGAAGTAGCAGTAATTCAGAGAATGCGAGTCAAAGGGGACTCTTTAAACAATTCCTGGAATAAAACTTGCAAGACAGGCTAACAGGGATGCAACAACTTTATTTGGGGACACAGGGAACATATATAGGGCAAGAATCCCAAATGTAAAAAAATATAGTTTAATCTTGCTGCGCAGGTCTCCAGCTGATGGGGTCAGAGTGACAAGGGATAACCAAGAGGTGACCAATCAGAGGGCCTTTTACATTTTATACTGGGGCCCGGGAGACTTGGACGGAACATAATCTTCTTGCGCCGATCTCCAGCCAGTGAAGATCGGAGCGACAATGGATGAACAAGCAGCGACCAGTCAGAGGGTCGTCTGTATTTGAAACTAGGCACCTGGAGGCTTGGAGGGAAAATAATCTTGTTTTGCTGATCTCCAGCCAATGGGGATTTGGGCGACAAGTGAAGAACAAGCAGTGACAGTGGAGTACATTAATTGCCAAAGAGGAACCCTCAGCAAGATAACGTAGAGAGGGAAGTGAAGACTCTCCTCATCTGGGCCGAAGCACATGTTTCAGACATCACAGCCATTCACATTCCAGGAGCGGAAAACACACTGGCAGAATTTCTAAGTCTCCAAGACGTAGATCCAGGAAACTGGGAACTACATCTGGAATCATTTTACCTGATAGTTCAACATTGGGGGGACCCTCTGATAGACCTGATGGCAACCAGGGAGAGCAGAACGGTCCCAACGTTCTGTTCTTGTAGGCCCCCTGGTCTTCACTATGGATGCAATGTCCATCCCATGGAATTTCCATCTCTCCTATTTGTTTCCCCCAGTTCCTCTCATCCCCAGGATGATTCGGAGATTAGAATGGACACGCCATTGCTCCATTCTGGCCCTGGAGGATGTGTTTTCTGACCTGGTCAGTGTGTCCATTTGGGAGTGATTGGGCTGCCACCCAGACCACATCTGTTACTCTAGAGTCCCTTGTGGTACGAGGATGGGGAGAGGCTGGCTTTGACAGCATTGTTTTTGAAGCCAGTATTCTAAAGCAGAAGAGATTTTCTGCTGACGTCATCTCCACTCAGTCTAGGCAGGAAAGCTGGTCTATTCGAATGCATACCATTTTTCACTGTTGGTGAGGGGACAAGAACATGTCCCCACAGCTGTCTGACCTTCCATTGGTGCTGTCACTCATTCAGGATGGAGCCAACAAGGGTTTCAGCCTGAGTTTTCTCAAGGTTCTGATCTCAGCCCTATCTGTTGTATTTGAATTGCTATCATCCCATATGTGAAGGTTTTTCTACAGGGGTGATTCATGCCTTACCCTCTTTTAAGTATCCCACACCTCTGTGCGACCTCAGTCTTGTTCTGGGTGTTCTTCAGAGGCCCCTTTTTGAACTTCTGGGTTCCATCACTTTGCGTCCTCTGACATTGAAGATGGCTTTTCTCTTGGCAGTTGTCTTTGTTAGAAGGGCGGCTGAGCTGCAACCTCTGTCTAGCAAACCTCTGTTCTTGTTTTTCTCACCAGGACAAAGTGGTAGTTTGTACCACTCAGGCGTTTCTTTCTAAGGTGGTCTCTGAGTTCCAGTCAGGAGATTGTTGTGCCTTCTGATCAGCAGAAAGAGCTCCATCTGTTAGACGTTGTGTGCTACCTTAAGTTTTATGTGCACCGTACTAAGCCTTTTCATAACTCTTTGTCATCCCAGAGGAACCCAGAACAAGTCAGCCTCTTCTAAGGTTACTTTTGATCAAGGCTACCATACTCCAAAAGGTTAAGATCAGGAAGAAGCTGGTTCCCTTCAAGATCACCACACATTCCATTAAAACTATAGGTGCCACCTGGCTTACAAGAATCTGGCCTCGTCTGAACAGCTGTGCAAGCCTGTGAATTGGTCTTTATTACATAAATTCACTAAACGCTACCTTGTCAATGTCTTGGCCTCGGCCGGGGCCAGTTTGGGCAGGAGGTCCTTCAGGCAGTCTTTCCGGTTTAGGATCTGTCTTTTTATTTTCTGTATTGCCAGTTGTTTTTCAGTACAGCCCAGTTGGCTTCTGTTTGGTGTGCTGTGCTAGTCTGGTGACCATTGACACCTACGTTTATTCAGATCCAGATTTGTCCTAGAGAACTCTGGTATCATGGAGATGTGTGGATAGTCTTTTCTCTTTTCCCTCCCTGGAATACGTGATGCTTTGGTATATCCCCATGATAACTGACTTCCATATTGGACATAAGAGAAAACAGGATGTTATTGTTCTTACCTGTTAAATTCTTTTCTCTTTAGTCCATATGGGACACAGGCCTCCCACCTGGAGAAAAACCTCACTTGTGTTGCTTCCTTGAGCAGAGGCGTCCTCTTGGGGTATTAGTCCTGAGAGATTTTCTTTTCATCTTACTCATATTTCTTCCTGTGGCTTTTGTTACATGAATTCTGGAAAGTAGGTGGGGTTGAGCTGGAGGAAGAAGAGGGAATCTCCACCCCAAAGACCCTGTCTTTTGTGATGTGCCCTGCCCTCCAGGATGAGGGACTCAACTCCATGTTCCATATGGACTAAAGAGAAACGGATTTATCAGGTAAGAACACTAAAATCCTATATTATATATTGATTACTTGTGCATTACATTTCTTGTACTGCAATATATATTTTGATATGATTTTTACATCTTTTTTTTAATTCATATTTTTAACATTATTGTGAAGAAGTGTTGCTTTTGACCCTTTCAGCTGGTGCATCAAGTTTTCACAAACCTTTGCAAAGTTATATTATTTTTGCAAACCATTATCTCGGAAATGTAAATGTTTCAATGGTATCTGTCATATCTTAAAGATATTTGAAGACTTGCAAACCACTAATCTAATGTATAGCAGTCATATATTTTTCATGGAGGGAAACTACAATCTATTTCTGAGCTGGGCTGAAATAAAGGCCACTGATTTGTCTTCCATGATGTTACAGAGGCGAATTCACGCTGTCAAACGCCTACTAGGCAGAAACAGGGCATCCTAAGTGGGGAGCTTCCAGATGAATCTGAGCCCAGCGAGCCAGTGGACTGGTCTGGAGCAGAGGAGTCACTTTTCAGAGTCTTCCATGGAACTTACTTCAACAATTTCTGCTCCATAGCCCGTCTCATGGGCACCAAGACCTGCAAGCAGGTATGTGTAATTGTATGGAATAAGTTCCGGTGGTCTGCAATATACATAGTGTGCCACATATTTTAAAGTTATTTATGTAGGTTTTATATTTCTCATGAATGTTTAATCCCCACAAGAGGACTTTTAAATGTAGAAAAAATGTGTTTATTGAATGGTCAACATTTTAACCAGGCTTAGCTGGCCTTCCTTAAAGGGATAGTAATACTTCGTTTTAACTTTATTTTATTTTGTAGGCATTAAAAAAATATGAAGAACAATATAAGTCTTATCTCTCAAACCTTTATGGTTTTTTAAGAGATATTCACAAGCAAAGTTTCCCCTCCCGCCCCTTTTACCTAGTGTAAGCCATCTCTTCTCAGATGGGGAATCTGGTTGTAAGACCAGACAGATAACAGCAGGGGACAATCTTCTTACAATGAAAACAATGAAAGCCCTGCCCCCCTTGACAAGCTTTTCAGGTTTTTCCCTTATCTTAATTGAAGATTGTCCCTCTCTGCAGTCTACCTGGGCACCTCCCTTCTGCTCTGACTGAAAAGTGTTACATCAGTAAAAGGGGCGGGAGGGGGACACTTTGTCATTGAATTACTCTTGAACTACAACTCTGACAGAATTGAAATAACACTCTCCAAAGTCCAAATACTATGATGATTAATTAGAGCTGCTTTTATTATGAAACATTACTATCCCTTTAAGACATTTTTTTCTCCATTTAAAAGTCCTTTGAGTGCTTGGTATTTTCTATACTATGCAATACTTTGGTCAGACCTTAGCTCCCAGGCATTTTTTTTATTTAAATATCTAAGCATATCCCACTCAGTTCAGGTACTATAATAGAGGTCCAGCTACTTGTAATAAAGTTAAACTCTCTGCCTCTCAATGTCTGAGGCTGATTAGAGACTTTCTTAATCTGAACATGGTGCACAGTAGAATATGGTATGTTGTGTTGATGTCGCCAGGGATGTGTATCCAGTTGTTCCTCTTGGATGCTTGGTGAAACTGTGTGTCCAAATAAATCCACTGGTCAGCCTCAATTAATATAATGAGTTAGGTGGACTAGCTAGGGTAAAAAGAGTGTGTCACTATATCTCACATCCGCCAGAACGGTCTGCTGAGGTGAGAGATCACTACCAGCATCAGAGAGACTGAACTTACTGATTGTCTTTCCTTTTATACCAGCTAGTGGGACAATGTCTGTATTTAGATATTTTAATAATTAAATAACTGAAGTGCCTTGACCAGTTGAACCCCTTTATGCGCACAATACCAGTGACAATTGGTGAAGTTTATCTAGCTCCACCTCATGATATCTGTGTTTGTATGTTTTATACTAGTTTTATTGTTTAACTTTGAGATTCCATGCCATTGACGCATTGTAGATAACACAGGGGATGACTCTTGAGTGAAGCGCTGCAGCCTGCTTTCAACGCCGACCAGCTCAACAACACACTAGATGCAGGTTTTACCATGCTCCACAATGCACCGGTGACCTGACTAGGACTGAGCGAGCATTCACAGTGAGACAGGTGGTGCGGTCTGGCATCTTTAATCACTACTGAGCTCAGTTACAGCACCCTGTCAGATTTAAATAAGCACCATGGACTTTGATTTGCTTTGGACAATACACTGAGCCAGCAGGCTCAAAATACACACACATTTCGTAATCCAGGAACATTGTATCGCATATCATTGATTGTATAGACATATGTGTTTAAGCACCGAGTGTATAGTCGCATTTGCCGCATGCCTAGAAATGTGATGTCACGGCGACCTTTTAGCGCCAGTTTTGGCATTCTTCATGGATGAGGGCTTTGAAAGATGATTTGTTCCACACTATCATTGTCCTGATGAAGGCTATCTGTGACTGGCCAAAACTTCATTAAATAAATATTTTTCATTTTACTCAAGTCCTGTGAGTGCTTGATAATTCCACTTAGAAAAAAGGAAATATATATATATATATATATATATATATATATATATATATATATATATATATATATATATATATATATAATATAGTTAGTGTTTTTTTAAGCAAAGTATGTGGGTTGTGTGCATATGTTGAGGAAAAAAATATTTCCAGTCAGGAATGCTTTAATTCACTGGTTTTAAAACTGTGTTCTGGGGAATCTCAGGGTTCCATGAAGACATGCAAGGGGTTCTGCTGAAGAAAGGCTAATAATGGCAGACAGTGGAACAAGGCTGGGGTACCACATGGAGTAGTTCTGTGGTTCTGTGATGACCATAAGACATGTAGAAGATTGATGCTTCTCGGCTTACCTCCTGTCCTCGCATGTTGTTGGTAGAGTAAGTGAGAATATGGATAAGAAAAGAAATGCGTAAGAGTCTCTCATAGAGTTATACACTGTAAAAAAAAAAAAAAAAAAGATGGAATCTTGTATACAAGGAGCCAAGTGAATACTCACAACAGCGGTTACCGACTGAGGTAACAATGATCGGCCCATCTGGAAGATATTCCATTGCCCCCATGCAGATCTCCCTGGTGTAGGTTGAATCACTGTCTGATTGCTGCACCTTTAACTTTGGTCTTCAAACTCCATTATGCAGAGGAATTGTCAGAGTCATAAACATAAAGAGGGCGCTGGCCAGTATCCAAACGGAGTATAATCCATATAAATAAATAAGTGAAACCAAATTGTACGTACTTGAACTTAATAGACTGGTAGTGTAAATAACTACCAGTAATCACTGGCGGGGATCAGACACTGGCCCGCCCCACTTCATGCACACTCTTGTGGGCGTACAAAATGGTATCTTCCAGAATCTAATATTAATAGGGACAGGAACACCAGTATTAATATTAATAAAATGTAAATATTTGTTTAAAATCCAATATTGGAAAACAAAGTTTCAAAATCCTGATACAAAGTAACAAGATCAATGTGTGTGTCTTGACTACCTAGCCATTTTCTGTGAAGCAATAACATTTTATCAAACTTTTTAATATTAGCTTTCCTCCTTTTTGATATTCCATTTTGGAAGATACCATTCTTTATGCCCACAACAGCATTCCAGAAGCAGGGAGGGCCAGCATCTGTTCCCCATCAGTGATTACTGCAGCTGTTTACACCAGTGGGCTATTGAGATCAAGTAAGTACGATTTGGTTTCACTTACTGATCCTCCTGTATAATAATTTGCTAAAACATGTGTAACAACGCAGTCATGCCCAGTAGAGACTGCTGCGCGTGCTGCAGTCATGCTCAGTAGAGACTGCCAGTGACAAGGCTGATACAGAACGGGGCGCACCGAAGGAGCATCCAGCTCTGTATCAGCCGTGGCGCGGGCAGTCTCTACTGAGCATGACTGCACCGCGACCGGTTGGCAGTGGCACTGTGGCCCGTGTAACGGGCTCTTCATCTAGTTTATTTATATTTGACTATACTCCTTTTACTGCATTTCTCTAATTTGGATATTTGGCATTTGCTGTGGATGTGGTGGTCATATGCAGGAGGAAGATGAAGGTGGAAATAATTGAATGAGAGGTATAGTTATGGGTGGTGTTTATTTGTTTTGTTTTGTTTATATACTCTTTAAGGAGAACTTGTAATCATCTGTACTAAAGTTAATAAAAAGAAGTCAGCCCTTACCTGTCAACCTCTGAATGCTACATTAAGAAACTACAGAGATCATTCTGGGACAGGGGAGGAAAGTGAGTGAGAGACAGAGGTGGAAGCATTGCTTAATTTTTTTAATGTTTGTTCTGTAGTGAGAATTTAAAATCCTCCCTGCTAAATTTAATAAAAAAGAGCACCGTTTACCAGTTAACCCCCTGAATGCTGCATTATGAAACTTCCCAGCATTGCATATGTTTTCGTGCTGCAGATGCTATTTACAGTCAAATACAGGGATTCCCATAAAATTTATCAATTGAAAAAAAGGCAAAATGTTGAAAAGAAAAAAAAAAAAACATTTAGCATTAATATGCATTTCAGGCATAAAACTAAACTATGTAGCTTTGCAGTGCTGTAAATTTTTTTAAAAAGTATACAGAATTCCAGTTTCTGAGAGGGGTCATTTTGTGTATTCTACAAGTTTGGATTACTATGAATTCACCTGAAGATGGCACTATAAGAAAAAAAGAGCTTTGAAATATTTGAAAAGAATGACATTTCATATCACATTTGGTAACTGGATTTCTCCCAAATGAAGTGGTACCTCAGTGGTATGGATTGACATACCACACGGGGTGCCAGGAGCACTATAATGCACATATCAGAATCTGTCAGTTTTCTTACAATTTGAAATGTCACATGAATGCACTAAAATTGTTGCAACAGTTGCAGACAAGAAGAAAAGGTGGACAAGGCATTGTCTTTTGTAGATGACAACTTCATCAAATGAGGAGTCACTTGCTTTTCTACCACTATGTTTGTGTGCACAAACATTTCCAGCAGGTGGTGCTACATTAATAATATAGGATTTTCCACATCTTAAAGGATATACTGTATTTAGTAGCTACAGCCCTACTAAGAAACACACTACCCCATTTTGTGTGGCTTTACATACCTCAGGGGATTCCAGGAGCAAAAACTGTTCTTATCACAATCAGAGGTGGGATTTTTTTGTTTATTTTTTTATTTTTTTGTCTTTTGTATAAAATTACATGCCTGCATTGACATGGAAATTACATATTCAAGCCAGAAGAAAAGACAAACAAGGGATAGAAGATAGCTGCCCACATAAATTGGTGTCATTTGTCTATCTACCTTATCTTGGTGCGCAGAATTATTTGCAGAAAGTGATACTCTACGGAAAAAAATGTGTATTTAGGAATTTGTTTTACATTTCCACCTTTTCAAAAATTATTTAACACCATGGAATTTTCTGCTGATCTCCGAAGCTTTTAACATAAGATAATCCAAGGTATACTATTTAGGAAAAAGGACAACTGCTTACATCAATTTTCTTTTCTACCCCATGGCTTATGTGAACAAACATTTTACAGGAAGTGACACTAAGAGAAAGGTGTTTTTTTTTCTTCCACCTCTTCAAAGATGAGTAGATGCTGCTTTCCTGAGCAAAATGGTACATAGTGCTATATCTGTATGTCAAATTGTATTTTCTCTGTCATCCAATACAGGTTACTGGTAACTTTGGGTAGGTGATCCGCCCCTTTAATTGTAGGCAGGAACAGTTCTAGAATTGTATGCAGGGGGTGGAGCCTACCTTCCCTCCTTGGCTGCAGCTAGCCAACCAGCTCCAGAAAGATTTGTTCCTTGGTGAAGACAGAGGCAAGAGAACAGTTCTGCTATAGTTTTAGCTAATTTTTTGTTTTTCTGTTAGATATGGAATACCACCATTAGGTAGATTACCATAACTGACAATGCCCTTAGATGTGGCTAGCTCAGTATCCAGGTGCTTTTTGTGGACCTTAAGCCCTGGGGGGAAAAAAATCTTGGGTTCAAGTTCTTTCCTCAGGAGTTGCCCACTGAAACTTCTTCTTAATACAGGGTAATCTGAAGACAGAAGATCTGAAGGAAAGGTGGGCACCCCTTTGAGTGCTGCAGGTCCACATGTCCCACGTTGCCCCTCCGCATAGGGGTTTTCCTTTGGAGTTCCTATTGCACCATCCTGCACTCTTTGGATTTATCTGTATGTCTGTTGGGTGTTTTGGAGCAAGTTTCTGTGGTAACTTAACCCTTTAACTGCTGGTTTTGCATCTTTTGGGGGTTTATTGGCACTTTCCCTACTGGGTTCAGTGTTTTTTGGGTTTGCTGACATGTTCTAGTGATGATTCATGCAATTTTAATTCATAGTTTCAACTTTGCAGAATTTGTGTTCTGGCACGCTTTTACTGCATAGTCTCCATTGCGCCAGTCACTTCTATGGGACTGTACAGTTTGGAACATATCTCTGCAACCGCTCAACGTAGTGACACCAGAGATGGCTTATTTTAATTGTCTGCCCTTTCTCTGCCATCCGGTTAATGTTTATGTGTGTTGGGGGGCTACATTTCCCATGAGCTCATGCTTCATGCGCTCATTTTTGATTGGCTCCTGCCTCGACAGCCATTTTGTGCCTTTTCCTGAACGAGTATCCTACGCAGGGCTTGGACTCTCCTCTCCTCAGATTAACCCTTTGCCTGCCAGATAAGCGCATTTTAGTGATTTCTGGGGTGAAATTTTAATCTTACACACTGTATTTGGGTGATTCCTTATACTTAAACGTTTTGACACTGTGAGAATGTCTAATACGTTAGAGCTTGGCGCCAGGCCTAAGCCTAAGGATGCTGGGGTCTCTGTGTCCTCTATTGCGCATTTCTCCTCATGTTATTCAGGGTTACCTAGAGAATTCTCAGGTTATTTATGCCCAGCATGTTCTGATGTCCCTGAATCTCTCCCAGGGACCTCCAGCCATGCATTAGAGCCAGTCTGTGTGCAAGAGTTCAAAGCTGCTACTAGAGACCTCCGGTCTACATTGCAACTCTTTCCATCGCAGTTACAGGGGGTCTTCCACTCCCAGCAGACCCCTTTTTCCATCAGATCTTCCCTGCCGAAACCGCAGTGAGTACCTGACGTATCAGATTCCTCTGAGGAGGAACTGTTGGTGGATTCGGATGTTGAGGAATGTTCTGCTGGGGGCTCCTCTCATTTTTTTGGGGACCCCTTTGAGGCTGATCCTGATCCCTCGGCTGAGGGCTTGATCAGAGCCGTCTTAAATACCCTAAACATTCCCTTAGTTCAGGAGGTATCTTCGGATCCCTCTGATTTATTTCAGGAGCCTAAAAGGCCCTATGCTTGTTTTCCACCTAACCCCACTATTGACCTCCTTGTGTCTTATGAGTGGAAGTCCCCAGACAGGAAACCTTCTGTTTCCAAGAAATTTGCCAAGCTTTACCCCTTCTCTGAGGCAGCGCTTGCTCGGTGGGTTCATCCCCCCAAAGTGGATGCTCCTGCTTCCAGTCCACTGCCTTGCAAGTTGCTGATTCTTCCACTCTGAAAGACTGGACTGACAAGAAACTTGAGGTCTCCCTCATGTCCATTTTTGCCACTGCTGGTACTGCCATGTGTCCAGCATTCGATGCGGCATGGGTGAACCGGGCCATTGCAGTCTGGACTGAACAGCTCACCCTGGCTGTCCGTAAGGGTGCTCCTACTTCGGATATGTTGTGCCTCCTTGCCAACATTTCTGAGGCCCAACACTATGTTTCTGCTGCCTTATTTGATGCCATCCGTTTGGTGGCACGGATTTCCACCATGTCTGTGGTTGCCAGGCGAGCTCTTTGGCTCAAGATCTGGTCTGCTGACACTGCTTCCACGAAAGCTTTGTTCTCATTGCCTTTTGAAGGCACCTCTTTGTTTGGGCCAGATCTGATCTGATCTGATCAGTGAGGCCACATGAGGCAAGAGTACCCTTCTTCCTATGGTCCCCAGGAAGAAGACACCTCTCAAGCGTAATTGGCTTTTTTGTTCCTTCCAGACTGAGATACGTCCGGCAAACCAGGCGGTTCCCTCAGCTCCGCGTTCCTCCTCCAAGCCCAAACAGCAATGGAAGCCCAAGGTCTCTGTGATGGTATCAGCAGACACTCAGCGTTGGTGTCACTGTCAAGGTTTACTTCTTCCCAAAATCAGCCAGGAAGGACTCTCGCAGCATACCCCAACTTACCCCAAATCACCAGGCAGAACTGGTGTCAGGGTAACCAGAACTCTTTATTTGCACAAGAGCACACGTTTTTATACAGTGTTGTACAAAAGACAGACAATGGTGGGGACTGATACAATGGCACTGGGACCAGTGAACAAGAGAGTCATGTTTTGATGAAATTATGGTACAATAGGACTGTTTGTGGAACAACAACAAAACAATGGGGCCGGAGCGGTGGCATGGTCGGAACAATGGGCCTGGGTAAGCAGGGACACAAAGGACCGATAGACTCAGTGGCGCCACCGCTTCAAGGCCTGGGCCAATGGGAGTGCAAGCTACAGATGCATACGGGCCAATCCGGTGGCTGCCGACATTTTTCTATGATAAGTCTATGGAGTCCCTTTAAACCCATCTCCAAGTCAGCGGCCAATGGGAGAAGGGCCTACTTATCCCCATTTTAAGTCAATGTAGGCCCTTTAACTCCGACCGACCAATCAGCGGCCAGCCGCCATTAGAAATCCCGGTGCTCCTGTTAGTAGTAAATGACAGCTTTTTGGGGGGGAAGTTTAGGGCTTTTTCTGCCTGCACCATGATCCTCTGTGGTTGGCCGTGTAGTGCTCACCCAGGCAATAGTCCAGGATGTCAAGGGTCAATGTGGTTTCCATGACAGTTCTCCCCCCTGACCCATAGTCCAGCAGACCCGGCTAGATCCTCATGGGTCGGCCTGGGGCTGTCCAGGTTTAGTGTACCAAGTCCGTTTGTCTGGACAGACCATCAGCATTGCCGTTTTGCTTTCCGGGCCGGTACTGAATAGTGAAGTTGAAGGGCTGCAAGGCCAAGCTCCACCGAAATAACCGGCCATTGTCCCCTGCCACTCGTTTGAGCCAGATGAGGGGGTTGTAGTCGGTGAGTATTGCGAAGGAGCGTAGGTATAGGTAGGGCTGCAGTTTCTTCAGGGCCCAGACCAGTGCCAGGCACTCCTTTTCGACAACCGCATACCCCACTTCCCAGGGCAGGAGCTTCCGACTAATATAGATCACTGGGTGCTCGCTGCCATTGTGCCCCACCTGGCTCAATACTGCTCCCAACTCAAACATGGAGGCTTCTGTATGGACACAAAAATGTTTGTTGGGGTCAGGAGCAGACAACACAGGGGCAGAGATCAATGCACATTTTAATTTGTCACATTCCGGGGACCACAGGACCTGTCGGGGAAGGTTTTTCTTGGTCAGGTTGGGCAGGGGCTTAGCTATAGTCAGGTACGAATCTGCGGTAGTAACCAGCCGTACCCAGGAAAGCCATGCCTTGGGTCTTGGTTCGGGGGGTGGGCCAGTTGGCGACAGCTTCAATTTTGGCGGGTTCTGGCTGCTGGCGCCCCCTGCCCACCCTGTGACCCAGGTACTGTACCTCTGACATCCCTACCCTACACTTGTCTGGTTTAAGAGTCAGTCCAGCCGTTCTAATGCAGCCCAGCACAACCCCCACATGGAGCAGGTGCTCATCCCAGGTGTTGCTGAAAATCGCAACGTCGTCCAGGTATGCACAGGCATACTCCTGGAGGCCGTCTAGGATCTGGTCAATCATCCGCTGGAAAGTGGCCGGAGCATTCTTCATTCAAAATGGCATGACCTTGAACTGGTACAGGCCAAATTGAGTGATGAGTACCGATTTGAGGATAGCTTCCCGGTCCAGCGGAATCTGCCAGTACCCCTTGCACAGGTCAAGGGTAGTCAAAAAGTTAGCCCTAGCAATACAATCTAACAGCTCATCTACCCGGGGCATAGGGTAGGCGTCTGTGGTGGTGTGGTCATTTAATTTGCGATAGTCGGCACAAAACCTCGTGGTCCTGTCCTTCTTGGTAACTAGAACGGCTGGGGAAGCCCAGGGGCTGTTGGAGGGCTCAATAACTCCCAGGTCTAACATGTCCCAAATTTCTTGGTGCATCCCTGCCCTTACTGCCTCCAGGACTCGGTAGGCGGCTTGCCACAAGGGACGCTGTCCTGGGGTCTCTACTCTGAAGAGCTATCGTGGTGTACCCGGGGAAGGAGGAGAACATCTCCTGGTGCTGCCGGAGTACCTGCTAAGCCTGCTCCATCAGGGCTGGTTCTAGTTGCTCTGCTATCCCTACAGCCTCTACCCCTGCCTTTTCCTCACTGAATCCAGGTAATGCCAGTAATGGAAGGTCCTCAGTGTCCTCCACAGCTGGGGCACAAATAGCGGCTACTCTGGTCTGGCTTGGTACGCTTTCAGCATGTTCACATGAAAAGTCTTCTGTAATCTTTCATCTGAACATTTAGCGACCAAGTAGGTGATGTCGCACAATTGCTGGATTACTCGATAGGGCCCTTGCCATGCTGCCTGTTGCTTGTCCTGCTTGACTGGTTTAAGGGCTAATACCTGCTGTCCTACAAGTAGCGTGCGGGTATGGGCAGTCCGGTTGTGCCACAGTTTCTGCTGACTCTGGGTAGCCCGAAGGTTCTCTCGGACCATGTCCGTGAGCTCCTTCAAGCGATCCCAGAATGCCAGCACATAGTCTACGATGGAAGTGCCTTCCCCCCCTATTGTCCCTTCCCAGTGGGTTCGGAGTAAATCTAGGGGCCCTTGCACCCTCCTCCCATAGACTAATTCAAAAGGGGAGAACCCCGTGGCTTCCTGAGGTACCTCTCAATAGGCAAACAGGAGATGGGGTAAATGCTTCTCCCAATCCCTATGAGAGGTGGCGAACGTCCGAAGCAACTGCTTCAGGGTGCCATTGACTCTTTCGCACAACCCTTTGGTCTGAGGATGGTAGGGGGCACTATGTAGGGGCCGGATTCCGCAAAGTTTCTAGAGTTGATGGGTCACCTCTGCCGTGAACTGGGTCCCCTGGTCTGAAATGATCTCCCGGGGAAAGCCTACACTGGCAAAGATTCGTAGCAGGGCATCTGCCACTTTCTCTGCCTGAATGTTTGCCAGGGGAATGGCCTCCGAGTAGCGGATAGCATAGTCCACTACTGTAAATATATATTTCTTTCCAGAGGGACTTGGCCGCGGTAGTGGTCCTACCAAATCTATGCCTATTCTACTGAACGGTTCGTCTATGATGGGCAAGGGGTGCAGAGGGGCTTTGGTGTGATCATCTATCTTGCCCACCCACTGGCAGGGGTCACAGATCTGGCAGTGTTGCCTAATGTCACCCGTGATCCCTGGTCAAAAAAAGGGCTGGGTAATACGGTGATGGGTCTTGGTCACTCCTAGGTGACCGGCCAGGGGAATGTCTTGCCCAATTCGTAGCAGGTCATGCCGATATTTCTGGAGCACCACCAGCTGACACTTGGGCACCTTAGTCCCTTTCCTGCCTTCCGTAATCCGATATAACAAGCCCTGTTCCCATTCTATCCTATCTCCCCCCAGCCCCCCGGGGTTAGTCCCAGCCCTGTCCCTATAGCTGGCCAAGGTAGGATCAGTGAGGGCTTCCTGGGCAAAATCGGCAGGGGAGTCCCAGGAAATCAGGGTTGTCGTTGGGGCCAGTGAGATGTCAATGGGAGAATCAGCGTCAGGAGGTCTTACCTGGGTCCCTTCGTCAGATGCTTGGGTCCTGGTGGTCACCAGGCAGAGTTCTGGTGGAGCATCCTCAACAAAGGATGAAGTGAGGCAGCCAAGGTCATTGCCCAGTAAAACCTCTGCAGGAAGGTTCTTCATCACTCCCGGGCTCCCACCCCCCAATCTAGATGCACCCTGGCCGTGGGGATCCGCAATACTGTGCCCCCTGCTACTTGGCTATAGATAGGCCAGTTCTTTCTGTGGGGGCTACCAACTGGAGTTGCAGCAACATGATAGTAGCCCCACTGTCTCGTAATCCCTGAGCGGGGTGGCTCTTCACCCAGATCGCCTGCCGGTGGTGCAACCAGTTGTCGGCCACAGCGGCTTGAACCGAATCGACTTCATGGAGAGTCCCAAACTCCTCTTCACCCCATCCTTGGGTAGTCAGGGCAAACTCTGTGTCCAGGCAATGGGTGGTCGCCCGTGGTACTCTTGGGGGGGGGGGGGGTCGAGACAAAGTATCCCGGGGAGCGTTTTTAGGGCAATTCGCTTTTACATGTCCCACTTGGTCGCACCCTTAGCAGCGAATACCTGGTCTCTGGGGCATCCCGCTGGCCTGGGGACGAGATGGAAGTGGTTGGGGACGGAATGGGCGCGCCGGGGAAGGGGTGGAAATGCTTGGGCTGGGGGTCGAGGCTCCTGCCCGCCTGGAGTCAATATTTTGATCCACCAGTGTAGCCGCCTGTTCCACAGTGTGGGGTCATCGGTCCTTGACCCAATCTCGTACAGTCACAGGCGAGTGTTCATAAAATTGCTCCAAAAGTATGAGCTGTAGAACTTCTCCCAAAGTAACCGCTTGGCAGCCGTTCACCCAACTTTCAGCTGCCCTTGTCATACGATGAGCCCAGTCGGTAAATGGCTGTCGTTCTTTCTGCTTTAGGTTGCGGAACTTCAATCACTGTGCTTCCGGGGTGATGGTGTACCTGCCAAGGAGTCTTTCCTTGACCCTCTCATAATCCATACACTCCTCTGCGGGCACTGCTTGGTAGGCCTCTGCTGCTCTCCTCGACAACTTGCTCACCAACAGAGCAACCCAGTCCGCCTCCTCCACCCCCTGGAGGGCACACTGCCACTCAAAACTTGCAGGTAGCCATCAATCTCATCCTCGGAGTTATTGAATGCTTTGAATGCAGCAAATGGCAATTTGTTTTTAGGAACTCCACTAGGTCTGGAGCTCGCCGGTTCCTCTCTTTGCTGCTGCAGCTCTGCCAGCCGGAGGTTGGTGGCCTCACTCAGGATCTGGGTGATGATCTCCTGGGGAAGAGTGGAGCCATAGAGGGCCAGGCGCCACTGTACCTCCCGTTGCAACTTAGACATGTCAGTGGTCACAGAGGACGTATTGCTGGCTCGGTCGCCCTCCATCAGTTCAGCGATTAGAGTGGCTTTAGACTTATTGCTGGCCACTTGCCCGCGGGACTCCACCAAGTCTTTCAAGGTACTCCGTTTCAGGGCGTTGTACCGCTGCTCCATCCGCTGCTGGCTGCGCTGCTGAGACCGGGGTCAAGCCAGCGGCTATATCTCCCCCTGGATGCTGGTCTTAGTTCCTTGGAAGAAGCAAAATCCCACCACTTGCCACCAGATGTGACGGTACCAGCAGACACTCAGCGTTGTTGTCACCGTCAAGGTTTACTTCTTCCCAAAATCAGCCAGAAAGGACTTCCGCAGCATACCGCAATGAACCCCGAATCACCAGGCAGAACTAGTGTCAGGGTAACCAGAACTCTTTTTGTGCACAAGAACACACATTTTTATACATTGTTGTACAAAAGACAGACAATGGTGGGGACGTATACAATGGGACTGGGACCAGTGAACAAAAGAGTCATGTTTTGATGAAATTATGGTACAATAAGACTGTTTGTGGAACAATAATAAAACAATGGGGCCGGAGCGCTGGCATGTGCGGAACAATGGGCCTGGGTAAGCAGGGACACAAAGGACCGATAGACTCAGTGGCGCCGCCGCTTCAAGGCCTGGGCCAATGGGAGTGCGAGCTACAGAAGCATACGGGCCAATCCGGTGGCCGCCAACATTTTCCTATGATAAGTCTATGGAGTCCCTTTAAACCCATCTCCAAGTCAGCTGCCAATGGGAGAAGGGCCTACTTCTCCCCATGTTAAGTCAATGTAGGCCCTTTAACACCGAACGACCAATCAGCTGCCGGCCGACATTCGAAATCCCGGTTCTCCTGTTAGTAGTAAATGACAGCCCAGTAAATGACAGCCTTTTGGGGGGAAGTTTAGGGCTTTTTCTGCCTGCACCATGATCCTCCTTGGTTGGCCATGTAGTGCTCACCAAGGCAATAGTCCAGGATGTCAAGGGTCAATGTGGTTTCCGTGACAGTCTCCCCCAAGCCTAAGGCTTCCAAGCATTCTTCGGCATGACTCGCCGAACCCAGGTCCCCACTCGCCTGTGGGTGGCTGTCTGCATCATTACCACAGCATCTGGGAGGATTTAGTGGTGGACCTGTGGGTTTTACAGGTGGTGGCAGAAGGGTACAGGATCCCTTTCACCTCTCTTCCTCCCTTTCAATTTTTCCCCCTCTCATACGCCCCAGGGCGTAGAGAAACGCCATCTGTTCAATGGCGCAACCAAGGCCCTTCTGGACAAGGATGTTCTGGAACCTGTTCCAATTCGGGACAGAGGTATGTGTTTTTACTCAAACCTCTTTGTGGTCTCCAAGAAGGATGGCAGCTATCATCCCATTTTCTATTTGAAGGATCTCAATTCCTTTGTGATGAAGACTCATTATGACCAGGAGTCCCTAAGGACGGTGATTGCTGCTATGTCCCCGGGGGAATTCCTTGTCTTTCTGGATCTTCAGGACTCGTATCTACACATCGCCATTCATCCAGAGAGTCGGCAGTATCTCAGATTTGCCTGCGACCAAGGGAATTTTCAGTTTTTCAGCTCTTCCCTTTGGTCTGACTACAGCTCCTCAAGTCTTCAACCGTGTCCTGGGAGCTTTAGTATCCGTCCTCCATCAGGACAGCATCAGAGTTACTCCATACATGGACGACCTGCTTCTGAAAGCACCTTCTGCGGAACTTCTTCATCAGCAGGTTCAGGACTGCATTCATGCTCTCACCCGTCACGGGTGGATCATCAACATGGACAAGTCAGATCTTGTCCCATCCCAGCGTCTGGTCTTTCTGGGCCTTCTCTTCGACACTCAGCAGAGCATGGTGTTTCTCACAGACGAGTTGGCTCACCAGATCGCCCACAGGGTTTCTACTGTTCTGGATCACAATCCAGTTCCAGCCAAGAAGCTGTCCTCTCTATTGGAGAAATTCATCTCCACCATAGAAGCGGTCCCATTTGCCATGGCTCACACGAGGGAACTCCAGAGGTTTGTGATCCAGGTGTGCAAGGATCAGTCGGACCTTCTGAAGATGTCAGTATCCCTCTTTCTTCATGTGGAACTGTTTGTTGTGGTGGCTCAACCTCTCCAATCTGCTGAAGGGCAAGTCCTTCCTGGTATCCTTCTGGACCACGGTGAAGATGAATGCCAGCCTTTTCGGCTGGGGAGTGGTCCCGGGTCGCCTAAGTGCTCAGGGTCGTTGGTCTTCGGAGGAATCTCTCTTTCCCATCATTATGTTGCAGCTTTGGGTGATATTTCATGCCCTTCGCCATTGGACACCCCAGCTTGAAGAATGCCCAGTCCGACAACACCATGGCCATGGCTTACATCAACAAGCAGAACGGAACAAGAAGTCTTGCCGCTTGGTTAGAGGTCAAGGCTATTTTGTCCTGGGCAGACGAACATGTTCCTGCCATATTCGTAGTGCACATTCCTGGCGTAGACGACGTCATGGCAGACTTCCTCAGTCAACACACGGTGGAGAGCGGAGAGTGGGAACTGCACCCAGAGGTGTTTACCCTCATTGTTCAGAAGTGGGGTCTTCCTTGCATCGATCTGATGGGGAAAAGACGCCACCGGAAGGTTCCGAGGTTCTGCTCTTACTGGAGGGATCCTCTAGCTCTAGCGGTGGATGACATGTCCATTCCTTGTTTATTTCCTCTGGCTTACATCTTTCAACCCCTCGTCATGTTGCACAGGGTCTTACGGAAATTGAGACAGGAGCGCTATCCAGTCATTCTGATTGCTCAGTACTGGCCCTGACAGGCTTGGTTTCTGGATCTTCTGGATCTGTCAGTGGTGGAGCCATTCCGGTTCCTTTGCAGTCCGGTTCTTCTTCTACAGGGTTACTGGAGAAGGAGGATGTTCATCTTCTAGCTTTGACGGCTTGGAAATTGAATCCTCAGTACTGAAGAAGAAAGGTTTTTCTTCTGGTGTGGTGGCTACTATGCTTAGTGCCTGTAAACCTGTTCCTTCTAAGGCCTACCATCGTGTCTGGTCGACCTTTCTCTCTTGGTGTGCTGATAGGGACCTTTCTCAGTATTTTGATCTGCCTACAGTCCTGGCTTTCTTGCAGGACGTGTGGAAAAGGGCCTCAGTTTGATTTCCCTTATGGTTCAGACTTCTGCTCTTTCTGTTTTCTTTCAGAGGTGCATTGCTATTCTTCCTGATGTCAAGGTTTTCTTCCAGGGCGTTGCTCATACTCGTCCTGTTTTCAAGACTCCCACCCTCAGTGGGATCTTAACTTGGTTTTGGGCGTTCTTCAGCGTCCTCCCTTTGAGTCCTTGGCTACTATTCCTCTATGCCTGCTGACGTGGAAAATGGCCTTTCTCCTGGTGATCGTGTCTGTTCGCCGTGTTGCGGAGTTACATGCTCTGTCTCGTAGACCACCCTTTTTGGTGTTTCACAAAGACAAGGCGGTGCTTCGCAGGAGTTTCTCCCGAAGGTGGTCTCTGAGTTCCACATTAATCAGGAGATTGTGGTGCCTTCTTTCTGCCCTGACCCTACCTCTGACAAGGAGAGGGATCTCCACTTTTAGATGTGGACTAAGAGAAAAGGATTTAACAGGTAAAACTAAAATCCTCTTATCTGTATTGTATAATGCCGCACCTTCTTACAAGTGGTCTGAAAAAATAAAGTAGGCATGTGTATCCTTTTTAGGGGCATAGGCATCTCTTATTTTAAATGTGAGTACTCTACTCCCAATAGGTCTGAAGGGAGAGCAATATTTGGGTTCTTTATTTCTCACTCTCCACAATAACTGTGCCCTAATTACTAATGTTGAGTGATAATGCATAGTTAGGACCTCACTTTCTCAAGACTAGTACCCTCGCCAAGTACCATATTTTAAAAGAATAATCTATCATTCAAATTAAGTTACATTAGTACTTCTAGGGATTAACATGGGGGTCTGTTGTTATACACTTTCCCACTCCATTGAATATTCCTTATGTACTAACATAGAATATTCAAGAGTATCATAATTTGAAGGGAGAAAAAAAAAGGGATTTCCCCTTTCAAATGAGGGTACCCATGTTTGTATTTCAACTGAAGTAGTGAACAGCTCCATTTCACCCCACATTGCAACAGGCTTTTTTTTTTTGTTTTTGTTTTTTTTTTGAAAAACACAAAGGAAAAACGGCGCAGAGGATTCTCTCTAAGTGTAGTACTCAGTGAAATTGATCCATCACCAGCACCAAACAGATATAAACTCTTGGAAATATACTCACATTCTTCTGAGGCTATTTCCAGCCTCCAGGAATAATCACCTGTACTGGCTCACACCCCAGTCTAGTGGCCTTGGTATAATTCTCGTCTCACTCCAAGATAAAGAATGTGGAAGTGTTAACAAGTACTAGGTGACTCCACACCCAGCACTTCCTATCAACACAACCTATTTCTTTAGATATTAATGATTTAATCCATCTCAAGGCCAAGATAAGGGGAACATCAAGTGACCCCAGTAACTCCAAAATTCTACAGGAAACACTGGATAAGCCACAAAAAGTTTTTTATTTAAATAAAAACAATATAAAAACAAAAAATATTACAATTAAATTAAAATTAAATATAACCCATAAAGGCAAAAAATAGAACTAAAAATATTCAAGACTGACACTGGCTTAATGCATTTCGTGGTGCAATACCACATCCTCAGAAGCCCAAAAATGATATGCGTGGTGATGAGACCACATTATATATTCTCACATCTTGAATAGCCATTAGTTCATTAGACAGTCCACATTCATATTCACCAATCGAATTACAAAAAGATAATAATAAACCGGGGGTTAGAAAATTTGTCCACCAATAACATTAAACTCACCACATATTTCATTTTTGATTAGACGCCATTTGCGTCATCAACAGGATCCCATCCGTCCTTTCCCCCAAGTGCGCATGACAACTTACATGTACAACGATAAAAGGCAAACGGAACACCCGAAACGTCACTTCCGGGATTCCCCAGTCACTCTCATCGCAGCGATATACTCACTAAGCGACGAGAGATACAACGGAACACCCGAAACGTCACCTCCGGTGCTCCTCATCCCTCCCATCACAACAATCTACTTGCCAGACATGCGCTAACCAGGGGGGAACTGACGGATGCACATCCCGCGAGAATTACTCATCACACTAATAAAATCTCGCACCAAGGATAACATAAGCGCACGTCTAATTTGACACGCACAAATGGTACTCCAAGCACACACATCATTTCAAAAGAAAAGGGAAAACCCATAGACAATAAAAATAAAAAGTTAAATGTATAAAAATTGAACACCTAAAATGAAATATATAATAAACAGTTCAACATCAACAGAGAAGTCGTCTCACAGTAAACCTGATATTTAAACCAGAGAAATAGTTACAACAAGGGATATGAGTCCAAGATATAGGAGAAATAAATACTAAAGAAATGTAAAATTAAAAATAATAAAATAAATAAAAATTTATATTGATATAAAACAGTGAATATATTAAATATTATTTGAAGTATATATACTTTACGCTAAAAAATATATATATAGTGACAAAATTAGTGAGGGAGAAAAAAAAAACAAAAAACTTTTTAACCCCTAAGGAAACAGAGGTCTATTTCCTCATTTAATCCTTTACCACCCAAGGTTCTAAGAGTGTGAATCCAGTAGGCTTCTTATCTACAAAGCCTACGAAATCTACCCACTTGTGGACTAATCCATTCCAAACCTAATACAGAAAAATTAGATATACCCCCCCCAAAAGACATTTAGAAAAGTGTTTGGACACCCCATGATCCAAATCTTGGTGAATGATTTTTCTCCAGTGTTCTCCTATTCTTGTCCTCAAATCCCGAGTTGTACGACCTACATAAAGAGCCCCACAGCCACATTGTATCAAATACACGACGTAACTTGTGTGACAATTTATAAATTGTTGAATTGAAAAAGAGGCAGTACCATCAATATCCCGAAAGTCCTTGGCTCCATGAACCATAAAAGGATACATTTTACATTTAATTCTATTACATCTATAGTTTCCAACAAGTTCAGAAGTTGTTCTTGAGCAAACGTTCTCTTTTATATCATTCTTGGTGGAACCATTCTTGGGTCTACTAGGAGCTATGAATGTTCTAATAGTTTTACTTCGTCTGAAAGCAACAAGAGGAAATTCTCCCAGATCATCCCTAAAGAGGGGATCTTGTAACAATATCCTCCAGTGATCTGCAATAATTCCCCTTATTCTACTCCCAGAGGAATTGTAGCGAGTGGTAAAAGATATTCTCCTATTCAAATCTTTTTTAACAGTCTTACTTACCCTAGTTTTAATCAACTCGCTACGATCTAGTTTGAGGGCCCTCTCAAATGCCTCATCAATAACACTCTCCTGGTATCCCCTCTCTAAGAAGGACTTTTTAAGTTCTCTTCCCTTTATAATAAAATCTTCCTTCTTACTACAATTTCGCCTTAAACGATGATACTGTCCATATGGAACATTATCAATCCATTTTTTATAATGTCCACTATCAGCTCTCAGGTACTGGTTAGTAGCTGTCTCCTTTCTATAAGTAGAACTAATAATGTAATCCCCCTCAATACCAGTAAGAGATAAATCCAGAAAATCAATAGTTTTACACTGTTGATTAACTACAAACTGGAGACCCCTCTCATTTGCATGAAATCTATCTAAAAAAACAGAAATATCTCCTAAATGGGTATCCCAAATAATAAGAATATCATCAATAAAATGACCATAGTATACCAGGCCTACCCCTCCACGCCAATGCCACTAAAAATATGATGTTCCCAGTGGCCCATAAAAAGGTTGTTTTTTGTTTGTTTTTTTTTACTTATTGCCAGGTGATCAACTGATTCACTGGCATAGGTACCCCATGTGTATCCTAGTTTGAAAGAGGAGACAAGTGGACATTAGTACAGACTTGAGCAGTGAGGCCTGGGACAAAAAAGCTCCCTTTGAGGTCCTGCTGCTTTCTATGATACTTAAACACTCAGGGTGATCACAGGATTCCCCTGTATGTACCCCATCATATCTGGTAAAGTTGGAAAGGAGAGACTCTCCCCTCTCCAGTGATGTGTTGAGCATTTTCTAGCACTTTAGTTTCACACTTTGCACATGCTTACCTCTACATCCTTAATGAGAGCATATCCAGTACCAGTCTTTAAAAGGTTGTTCATCCAAGAAGGAACAAGCAATGTAGTAAACATCTGGCTAGAATAAATGTTGACAAATGATGCTGATGTGTTTACACCAGGCCTCCTCTTTTCCTCCTCCTATGTCTAGCTGGCAGGCAACAAAAACAAAAGGATCGATCATGAGATAGGTCAGCACCAGCTGTTGAATCTGTTCAGCTCTTACGGTAGTCCCAGCAAGGTCAGCCTTTCACCCTTCTGAGGTAGATAAAATGAGTACCTGGAACATACTTGAAAATGAAAGACATATCAATGTATCCTTCCTGGTAGAATAATTTGATAAAACTAAATAATGGGAAGGTAAGTAAACTGTAAGGGAGCCATGACCTGCGAAAGTAGAAAATTAAAAATAGTAAAATGGCATGCTGCTATAGGTACGGTTTGAAAGTAAATTCTCTGTTAAATGAGGATTTGCAAACACCTATTTCTTTGGAATGCAGGGAGTTATTTATAATGCTGACACGAACAATCTCAAATATATATAAACACATTCTTTAATCCCTTAATGTCTTCTTTGTCAACAAACCACACAAATGGCTGAGCTTTATGCCATTTATAGAACTAAACCGGAAAGAATGACCAAGGGAAGACAAAAACAAACACCCAATATATACAAACACACAAAAAAATAGAATTAGAGCACCAAATATATATAAAAATCATCTAGGTTATGTAATTAAGGATTCACTTCTTCCTTCATGGCCATGCTCCCTTATCTACATATGTAAGACTTTATCACACAAAAGAAAAAAAGGGGGCACTGGAGAAATAAGGGAAAAAAATCTTTTTAATCCCCTCCTTCTCCACCCAAAAACATAGATAATTAATGGGGCAAATGATGATCTCAAATACATTTTAATCCACTGGTTCCACATCTTACGCAGGTGAAATTTTCTAAAACTTAAACTGTTATTGATTCTTTAAAATTTAAAGGAAAAATATTAAAATAAGAGTAGGCTCTGCCAGATACTGTCTGACTAATTAGCAATCCTCTTCCTGTGATCTATATGAGCATCACTGTTGCTATTCTTAAATGGCTAAATTGCTTTCTATAACTGCTATCTATGAGTCCTCTTTTGAACTCCTAGGTTTCTTCTACCAGTTACTACTGTAGATTACACTTGCAAAATAATAATATAGTTACTCTTCATTAGTTATACTTATTTAAACAAAAAATCTATCATCCCCCTCCTATTTCCGGATATATAACCTTCAAACACTATCGTGCTGGCACCCAAGAGGTTAATCCTACCTCTATGTTGTGAATTATCAATAATCTCTCCGTGTGAAAGTAAACTACTCAAACCCACTACCTTAGATAGAATTAAATCCCCGCTTGTACCAAAATGAAAGTAATTACTACTCGAAAAGATGATATATGTGACTTAACGCCCTCAAACAATTACAGTGCTTCATAGGGTGGTATTAACCCCCGACCACTAAATTGCCGGAGAGTTAATCCAGCATCCTCGTGATGTCAATGTGACAGAAGAATAGAAAAATGAAAAACAATCTTCATCTACCTCTACTGTCCCCTCTATTTATGAGAGGCAATAGAGCCTTCCAAGTGAAAAAATCTCAATATTTAACCCCTTACCTTGGTATTACCACCAAATGAAATCAATACTACACCCTAGTGATATCTATCCCTACTAGCCTCTCCGTGTTCGAGGGATGATAGAGCAATGTGTACATACCAGTGTGAATATCCAGGTACTTGTCTCAGAATGCACGAGGAGGGAGAAAACACACCTCACAGCAGCCAAACTCCTATCTATGATGCTCTACTAGCATCCATAGCTCACTGAAACCCTCAATAAGGCTGCCACAGGATTCGCATCACCTAACCCCTCGTGCATTAATTCAATCACCAAGTGCTTTTAACTAAACATCATACATATTTCCATCTAAGGTCTGACATTTCTGGAGAGCACTACTGATTAAAACCACCGACAATGTTTCTCATATATCTCTGTTAATAGCTAGTGCTTCTTATTTTTTAAACATCGTCTAAAATTAAAACATAAAAAACGCTGACGCGCGTTTCATCTAACGGCTTTCTCAAGGCTTTCAACTGGTAGAAGAAACCTAGGAGTTCAAAAGAGGACTCATAGATAGCAGTTATAGAAAGCAATTTAGCCATTTAAGAATAGCAACAGTGATGCTTGTATAGATCACAGGAAGAGGATTGCTAATTAGTCAGATAGTATCTGGCAGAGCCTACTCTTATTTTAATATTTTTCCTTTAAATTTTAAAGAATCAATAAAAGTTTAAGTTTTAGATAATTTCACCTGCGTAAGATATGGAACCAGTGGGTTAAAATTTATATGATATCATCATTTGCCCCATTATCTATTTTTTTGGGTGGAGAAGGAGGGGATTAAAAAGATTTTTTCCCTTATTTCTCCAGTGCCCCCTTTTTTTTCTTTTGTGTGATAAAAACAAACACCCACAAACTAACCCTAATGAACGAAGCACTCAGTTGAAAATCAAAAACGTTATTAAAGAAAAGAGGCCGAAATGTGTTGGTGCAAGGTAAACAGGACAATTGGTTAAAAACCATTAAAGAGACATCAGGGTAAACCTTTAACAGTATTATAGGACAATACATAAGACTTCTGTGTATTTCAACTGGAAGAACAGTGTAAAAAAAAAAAAAACTATAATGATTGGCATAAATCTCTATTCACACACACTTAGTGACTTACAGGGGTCAGTTCTGGAGAAAGGGCTAATGTTCCCACCTTCAAGGGGCTTAAATAAGCTTGACTTCATTAAAAAATTTGTTCACATTAATTGCATTTAAAAAAAAAATATTTGACAGACCAGATATTACACATCCTCTGATGTCACAGGAAAGAGATGATGGACCTGATTGAAGAGAGTGAAAAATGCAAAGGGCATGAAAAGAAATATATACTTTAAACCCCTTTCTCCATATACCACAGCATTTTGAATTTACAAAAACATAAGGTCAACAGTAGTAATTTTAATGGCCTGCAACATAAAGCTATATAAGACCGACACATTTGGAGGGACGTGGTCACAAAGGAATCTCACAAGGGGGAGAGTGAGAGTTGTAATCTTGCCCTTTGATGTTCTGGGGTTCAACAACTTTTTTTTTAACCATGAAACTTATAAGATTGTTCCTTCTAACCCTTGAGGACATTTTAAAAGGATGCTAGATAATGAAGAAAGAATTTAAATACTTACAAGTGGCACCTGGTTGTACCAACCTTTTATGCACTCTCTAATAAGGTACATAAGAACAAAGCCAAACCACTGGGGAGACCCATTATGGTAGGTATTGGTGATCTCTGTGAAAGACCTTCTACTGTTATATTTTTTTTCTCTCTACAACCGCTTGTTCTTAACCTTTGATGTGGAATCATTATATTCTAGCAGAGATCATGAGAAGTGTATTCAGGCCATCCAGTTTTTCTTAATGCAATCTAATTTCTCTTATTTCCTTACAGTTTTTCATTCACAGCACAATTACTTTTTTTTTTAATGCACTTTTTTCTACAAGTGACTGGGAATGAAACTGGGGCAACGTGAGCACCATCTTATGTAAATTTTTTCTTAGGATGGAGATCATCTTTAGAAGTGATCTCTAACATCTACTGCCTTGCATTCTGATGTGGTTCTGGCACATTGATGCCACCTTTGTGTGACAGGGCACCCCAAACTTTCTTTGAGTTCATTGTCTGCTTAAATAATAATAATCTCCACATCCTCTTGTTAATCTTCCATTTCTGTGATTTATTTGGGATTTATCTTTGTATCTGGATGCGGAAGGTATAATGCAAACTGATTTGTATAGGAAAGACACTGCAGTTAATGCCCTCCTTCATTTTTCCAGTTCCTACCTGAACAGCAAAAAAAGGGGTAATCTTCACTGGACAAGATACAAAAAAATTTAGAACCAGGGATTTAAGACCATTGTTACTCCAATTCTTTGTGTAAAAAAGGGATATCAAAGAGACATGCTGACAGAGCATCTTTGCTCCAATCAACAGGGATTTAGGTAGGTGATAAAATGGACAGATTGATTGCCACATATATGTTACAGTTAAGCAGATTTCAAAGGACTACTAGATGCAATCTTATTTTCTCTGTCCAGGTTACTGGTAACTTTGGGTAGGTGATCAGCCCCTTTAATAGACAGGAACAATTCTGAGAAGTGACTGCTGGGTGGAGCCTACCTCCTCTCTTTAGCTTGCACCTAGCCAATCCCCAACCAGTAAGATCTGTTCCTTGGTGAAGACACAAGCAAGAGAACAGTTCTGCTATAGTTTTAGCTTTTTATTATTTTTCTGTTAGAAATGGAATACCACCGTTAGGCGGATTCCCATCACTGACAATTCCCATCACCCAAATGTGGATAGCTCAGTTTACCAGGCGCTTTTTGTGGACCTAGGCCCTGGGGGGGGGATCTTGGCTGCAAGTTCTTTCCTCAGGAGTTGCCCACCGAGGCTTCTTCTTGATATATGGTAATCTGAAGACAGAAAACCTGCTGAAAAAGGTGAGCACCCTTTGAGTGCTGAGGCCCACATGTCCCACGCTTCCCCCTCCGCACAGGGCTCTCTATTGGAGTTCCTATTACATACTCATGCACTCATTGAGTTTATTCTGTATGTCTTTGAGGTGTTTGGAGCAAGTTTCTGTGGTAACTTAACCCTTTTGTTGCTGGTTACAATGTTTTGGGGGGTTTTGGACATTTTCCCTACTGGGACCAGTGTTTTTTGGGTCTACTGTTTTATTTGAGTGGGCTTTTGTGTTGTTTTATGTGTTGGTATTCACCTCGTTAACTTTATTTTCCACACCTTTAAGGCTCGCGGTTACCTCATAGATGCCATTTCTCCATTCACTTCTATGGGACTTTACAGTTTGGGACATATCTCTGCAACCGCTCCATATAGCATGGTCAGTGATGGCTCATTTTGTTGGTTTTCCCTTGCTCTGTCATCCGGTCAACATTCTGGGGATCTTGGGGGCTTTAGGGGACTTCGGGCACTGTTGGGGTACTCTGTCAGCGAAACTACGTTTCCTATGAGCGCCCGCTTCGCTCGCTCATTTGTGAATGGCTCCCGTCGCGGGAGCCACTTTGTATATTCGCAGATAGAGTATCCTACGCAGGGCTTGGACTCTCCTTCTCTCCTCTGCAGCTTAACCCTTTGCCTACCACATAAGTCTTAATTTAGTGTTTCTGGGGTGCATTAATTATTATACACGCTTTATTGTGGGTGTTTTGATACGTTTTGACTCTGTGGGAATGTCTACTCCGATAGACCTTGGGGCTAAGACTAAGGATACTGAGGTGTATTTGTCCCCCATTGCTCATTGCTCCTTATGTCAATCAGGGTTACCTAGAGAATACTCAGGTCATGTTTGCCCAGCATGCGCTGCTGCCCCTGAATCCCCTGCTGGTGCCTTCAGCCATGCATTAGAGCCAATATGGATACAAGAGTTTAAGGCTACTACCAGGGACCTCTGGTCCACCTTACAACTGCTTCCATCCACTTTACAGGGGGTCTTTACTTCGTTGCAGACCCCCGCCCCCATCAGATCTTCCCTGCCTAAACCGCCGGGTGTACCTGATGTGTCTGATTCCTTTGAGGAGGAATTATAGGTGGACTCTGATGATGATGACTGTTCAGCTGTTCCTTCATCTCAGTTTTTTGGGGACCCCTTTGAGGCAGACCCCATTCCCTCAGCTGAGGGCCTGATCAGGGCTGTGTTGTCCACCCTGAACATTCCCTTGGTGCAGGAGGTGTCTTCTGACCCCTCTGATGTTTTCCAGGAGCCTGTTAGGGCCCCATGCTTGCTTTCCACCTAATCCTACCCTTGACAGCTTGGTGTCAGAGGAGTGGAAATTTCCAGGCAAAAAACCTTCTGTGTCTAAAAAGTTTGCTAAACTTTATCCGTTTTCTGAAACGGCACTTACTCAGTGGGTTCATCCCCCTAAAGTGGATGCCCCAGTGTCCAGGCTTTCTACATCAACTGCCTTGGCAGTGGTTGATGCTTCTGCTCTTAAATACTGGACTGACAAGAAGCTTGAGACTTCTCTCAAGGCTATTTTTTGACTGCGGGCTCTTCCCATTGCCCTACCCATGCCGCTGCATGGGTAAATAGGGCTCTGTCTGTTTGGACTGAACAGCTTGATTCTGCTGTCCGTCAGGAAGCCACTACTTCTGACATGTTGCGTCTTCTCGCTAACATTGCTGAGGCTCAGCATTATGTCTCTGCTGTTGTTTGATGCTGTACGTATGGTAGCCAGGGCATCTACCATGTCCGTAGTAGCCAGACGGGCTCTCTGGCTTAAGATCTGGTCAGCTGACACGGCCTCTAAAAAGGCTCTACTGTCTTTACCTTTTCAGGGTTCTTCCTGTTCAGTCCTGAAATTAAGGATCTCATCAATGAGGCCACTGTAGGGAAGAGTTCTCACCTGCCAGTCGTCCTAAGAAAGAAGGCACCTGTTAAAAGGAATCCGATTTTTCATTCCTTTCAAGCAGACTCGCATAACGAAAGGAACAAAAAAATCTGGACCTTCAAGATGCATATTTGCACATCACCATTCATCCAGAGAGTCGGCAGTATCTCCGCTTTGCCTGTGACAGAGGACACTTCCAGTTCCCTGCCCTCCCCTTTGGCCTGACCACTGCTCCTCAAGTCTTCAACAGAGTCCTGGGAGTATTGATCTCCGTCCTACATCAGGACGGCATCAGAGTGACTCCATATATGGACGATCTCCTCCTGAAGGCCTCGTCTCTGGATCTCCTTCACCAGCAGGTGCAGGACTGCATTCATGCTCTCTCCCATCATGGGTGGATCATCAAGTCAGACCTTGTTCCTTCTCAGAAGATGGTCTTCTTGGCCTCCTCTTCGACACTCAGAGGGGGATGGTGTTTCTCACAGACGAAATGGCTCATCAGATAGTACTGAAGGTCCAAGCTATCCTGTTTCAGGATCCAGTTCCAGTCAAGAAGTTGTCCTCCTTGGTGGGGAAGTTCATTTCCACCATAGAAGCAGTTCCGTTTGCCATGGCTCACATCAGGGAACTTCAGAGGTTTTTGATCCTCACCTGCAAGGGCCGTCCAAATCTACTGGAAAGATCCCTGTCTCTCCCTCTTCAAATGGAGCAGAGTCTCTTGTGGTGGCTCAGGCTGAACAATTTCCTGAAAGGCAGACCCTTTCTGGTGCCCTTTTTGGACCATGGTGACGATGGATGCCAGCCTCTCCGGATGGGGAGCGGTGCTGGGGCACTTGAGTGTTCCGGGCCGGTGGTTTCAGGTGGAATCTCTCCTTCCCATCAATGTCTTGGAGCTTCGGGCGATATTTCATGCCCTACATCACTGGACACAGCAACTGGAGGACAATGCCATAGAGGTAGCCTACATCAAAAGCAAGGCAGCACAAGAAGTCTCGCAGCTTGGCTAGAGGTCAAGGCTATTTTGTCTTGGGTAGAGGAGCATGTCCCTGCCACTTCTGCAGTTCATATTCCTGGTGTAGACAACGTCCTGGCAGACTTCCTCAGTTGGCACACAGTGGACAGCGGAGAGTGGGAGTTGCATCCAGAGGTGTTCAACCTCATCATCCAGCAGTGTCTTGTAAACCACCCTTTCTGGTTTTCCACAAGGACAAGGAGGTGTTTCGCACATCCTAAGAGTTTCTCCCAAAGGTTGTATCCAAGTTCCACATCAATCAGGATATTGTGGTTCCTCCCTTCTGTCCTAACCCTGCGTCTGACAAAGAGAGGTATCTTCATCTGTTGGATGTTGTGAGCCTCAATTTCTATGTGCATCGCACTGAGTCCTTGAGGCAGTCTGACTCTGTTTGTCATTCCTGAGGGTCCTAGGGCAGGGTAGCCTGATTCCAAAGTAACCTTTGCTTCTTGAATCAAATCCACAATTCGTAAGGCTTACAAACTTTGGAAGAAGCCTGTTCCCTTCAGGGTCATGGCTCATTCTGTGAGGTCTTTTGGGGCTTCTTGGGCCTACATGAACCAGGCCCTAGCTGATCAGTTGTGCAAGGCGGCCACTTGGTCATCTGTGCACACCTTTTCTAAACACTATCGTGTGGATGTGCTGGCATTGGCTGATGCCAGTTTTGGGAGGAAAATCCTGGAGGCAGCCTTGCCTGTCTAGGATCTCCTTAGTTTCTCAGTACTGTTTCACTTTTGAGCCCTGTTGGCTCTAGTTCATGTGCTGTGCAACAGTTATGGGGGTTTGTTTTTACCCCTGTCCAGTGTCCGTTGACACTTTACAGTTTGGGTTGAGCTATTCATGATCTATAGGTTCATTGGTGCTCTGGTGACTTTGGGGGCCTACTCCTGATCCTTGCCTTTCTTCCCGCCCTGGGGAACTTAATAGTTGGACATCCCAAAGTTACCAGTAACCTGTATTGGACAACAGAGAAAATAGGATTTTAGTCTTACCTGTTAAATCCTTTTCTGTTAGTCCATACAGGTTACTGGTCTCTCACCCTGTCCAAGGGATCATGCTTGGCTTTCCTGCGGCAGAATGTGAAGGTCCTTTCGGGTTCATGCTCAGAGGAGTCTTCCTTTACCTTCTTTCTTCCTAGTCAATAGTTAATCTGCAAATCTTACTGGTTGGGGATTGGCTAGTTGCAAGCTAAGGTAGGAGGTAGGCTCCACCCAGCGGTCACTTCTCAGAATTGTTTCTGCCTATTAAAAGGGCTGATTGCCTACCCAAAATTACCAGTAACCTGTATGGACTAAGAGAAAAGGATTTAAGTAAATCCTATTTTTGAGCCTTTGCCTTAAGTTTCTCTCTGTTTCTTGCTGCTCAAGGTGGCCTTTTTGCTGTCCATTGTGTCTGTTTGGCAGGTGGCTGAACTTCAGGCTTTGTCTTGTAAGCCTCTCTTTCTGGTTTTCCACTCTGACAGGGTGGTTTTGCAGAATACTGTATGGTTTTTTGTTTCCTAAAGGTTGTTTCTGAGTTTCACATTAAAGCAATGTTCTTCCTTCTCCCTGTAAAGCCCCATCTAATAGACAGGAAACAGAATTTCATCTTTTAGGTACTTGAAGTACTATGTTATCTCACACAACTTTTTCTGATTCACTTTTTGTCATCCCTTTATGGCCCTCATGCGGGCCAGGCTGTGCCTAAGGTAACTGTGACTTCTTGGATCAAGGTGACTATTTGCCAGGTATATGCTCTCAGGAAGAAGCCTGTGCCCTTTCGGGTATTGGTACATTCTTCCAGTTTGATGAGTGACTGTTTTTAGGCCTACAAGAATCGATCCTCTGAGCAGCTGTGTAAGGTGATAACGTGGTCATTCCTTTGCACATTGTTATTATGCTGGCTTCGGCTGAATCCAGTTTTGGCCAGAAGGTCCTACTGTCTGTTATGCCTGTGTAAGTCTACTCCTTGAGTTTATTTTGGCCAGTAACCTGTTAGTTCCTTTTTTTCGGGTTTGCAGTGTTGGTGTCTGTTGACACCTTATTTTTATTTTGTGCCAGCTTTCACTGGTCTGTGTCCTGAGGGGGTTTTCTCTTTTTCTACCTGAAATCTTGTTGGATGCTTAGGAATATCCCTATGGTTCATATAGCCGATATAGGATGTAAGAGAAAAGGGGATTTGTGTATACTTATAGATACATTCTTTTCTCTCCATGTGGAATACAGGACTTCCCTCCTGAAGAAAAAACAACTGTTCTGTCCTGGTAGGGAGGCCTCTAGTTCAAGGGATTCCCTTTCTGTTTGCACTTTACTTTCTTTTCTTTCATTTTTGGTATACATTAAAACTGAGCATGCCTGGTAGGGTAAAAAAGATAGAGAGGGACAGAAGTGTAACAGAAAAATGCAGGGACCCCCTTGAAAATGCGAAGAAGAGGCCCCAATGCCCTGCCTCTATTAGGCCACACCACCAGTTAAGCTCCCCCTATGTCTGTATAAACTCTTTGTGTGCTAGAGACGTTCTCAAAGCTCCAAGGAGTTACTACAGAAAAGTTTTATTTTACAATTTAAACCTTCCTGACTGTAGACCGATAAGAGAACAGCAGCATCAGAACATGAACATGGGTCATACACGCCATATCCATATACTAAGACATAGATATATATATGCAGTTAGTGTATAAATCTGGTGTATGTTAGTAGATATTATTAACTTTTTCTTACTATATTCCAGAGGTAGGCAGTCGCAAAGACCAAATTCTGTATTAACGTATGCACATTGCACACCTTTATACTGTATATTGGTGTATTAGAAGTTAGCATGAACCTGGGATTCTTGTGGCTGCTCACCCCTGGCAAAATCTTTTTTCCTAACCATAACTGTTAACCTGTAGCACACAAATACACTGTCTTTTGTTGAATACAATACAGAACTTTATTTTTTATGATTGCCCTGCTAGCCAGCACTTTTTTTTTTTATACATATCAACTAATATTCATAAAAGGTTTAGGCCAGCAGGGGAGCGTAATCATTAGAAAACAGAGTTCTGTATTAATATGCTAAATGTATTATAATAATCATATATAATATATATAACAATCTTAATATAATAAATTAGTTGAAGAGGCCATTACACGGGCCACAGTGCCACTGGCAGCCGGTCACGGGGCAGTGATGCACAGTAGAGACTGCCCACGCCGCAGCTGATACAGTGCTAGCCGGTCGCGGTGCAGTCATGCTCAGTAGAGACTGCCCGCGCCACAGCTAATACAGAGCAGGAAGCTCCTTCGGAGCGCGCTGCTCTGTATCAGCCTCGTCACTGGCAGTCTCTACTGCGCATGACTGCAGCATGCGCAACAATCTGTACTGCGCATGATTGTGGCATTACTCACGTTTTAGCGAAATATTATATAGGATAGAATCCCATGTCCATACTAACTTATAATAGACCAGTATACAGTATATAGCTGTGCATAAGTTAATACAGAAATGTGATTTTATAATTGACCCCCCTGCCATATAGCTTTCTTATTGAACATACACCAGATATGTGCTCTCACTGCCGGTATTTATAGGTCTTAATAGATAGCTAGGTTTAAAACACAGAATTATTGCATGGCCAGGGGTGGGCAATTATAAAAGTAAAATTTCTGTAGAAATATGTATACACCTAAACCAATATACAATATCTAGGTGTATATATCGGTGCAGAAAATAGATTTTTGGTATTGCCCAACCCAACCATTGCCAATATGTTGTGTTTTTCCCCCTTTTTACCAAGTGAGGGTTTGGGCTGAAATATATGCACATTGTATATTTCATAAACCTTAACCCTGACATTGAACCAGTTTTGATAAAATTATCTTGTTAAGTTTATGTTTGTGACTTTATGTTGGAGTTGCGAAAAAGAGAATACACACGCATATATATATATATAATGTTATATATATATTTTCCTTTTTTCCATCATTGTTATATAATAAAATTATATACATATATTCTCTTTTTTCAAATCCAGCACAAAGTCACAAACAAACATTACAGGATAATTTTATCAAAACTGGTTCGATGTCAGGGTTGCTGTTTTAAAATATGCAATGCGCTGCTTAGACATTACCTAATACCTTGTCTTCTGTTGAGACCTGGAATGGGACCTGAATGGCACTGTCAGCAACAACAGCAGCAGACCACTCTGGTCTGGAGGAATCGGTGTGACACAAAAAAAATGCAACCTCTGACTGGAGTAACACTTGAATACAGACACCAGCTACGCACTGCAAATGTACGTGTATATCTGATGTCTGAACATTTTAAGCAGCCCTCTCTAGCTACGCTGTGATGTAGCGTGAGGTTGCTCGGCTCGGCAAGATGTAACCCGGCTATGCCCATCCTCCTTCCAGAATTGAGTCAGCAGCATGTGTATTTGGCCGCCTGCATGCATGCACGCAGAGCACAGGGAATGTCGGACTCGGTAGGAGGGGTAACTTAGGAGGACTCAGGAGTGACTGACAGATTCACAGGAGTCAGTCAAAGTCTGTGTATTAGTGAGAAGCAAATCCTCCCGTTACACTGACTGGCACTTCTCACATGGTTCTGTTGGGGGCCCCAATACATTTATCGGGGTAAACTTTTATGGTGGCCCCCAATACTGGTGGGTTCCCCGCCCCGCATAACAGGGGCCCCCTCTACGCCTCTTTAGAGGGAGTATCTGCATATGAGAGCCTTTTTAGTGAAATGCCCTACCCTTCCAATGTGGGTTACTTTACAGAGTGGTTCCTGTGACTAAGAAAAAATTATTTATCATTAAGTACACAAAAATCCACACACATATACATTTATAGTGAATGTGCTTGTAAAACACTGCTGAGTTCTGTACTTGCTTTGTGTTGTTGGACCACATTGTTAAACTAAGGGCTAAGATCTAGTGCTGTTTACAATATCAGTCCATCAGAAAACAGAATTGCACAGTGCAAAATGTTGCTGTGAACCTATTACCTCTCCAAGCTTGTTCTGGCTATTATTTATTGGAGCTTCTTGTACTATTTTAGGGAATCAAATTCAAGGAAGCCATTTAGTGAAATTCAAAAATGCTTAGAGCAGATAAGTTAATCCTAGATATAATACAAGACAGAGTATGAGATCAGATCAAGAGTTTTAATAGTCAATAGGACATTTTCAGACAGCAAACACTTGTCCAATCATTTCTGATTTCTGACTTTTGCTGAATGGATTCTCCTAAGGTTTTCCAGTTTGCTGTAAAGGATTCATTGATCTTGAAAGTACCAGCAAAGGAACTAATGAACACTGCACAGAAGAAGAAGAGAAAGCACAGGTATTGTTTTGTTACAATTTTTCTCCCCCCCCACCCTTCTCTCTCTCTCTCTCTGTCCATCCATCTCAGTAGTCTAAGATATCTATTTATTCCATTTCTCTAATATAGCAATCTCTTTTTATTATGATTATCTTTTATTGATGTTGGGTCATCCTATTCCGCAGTACAATAAGGAGAACGTGGGGGTACTATTAGCTTTTACTGAAACTAGTGGGTTTCTTACTTGGAATGTGTACATAATCGATAAACACTTTGAGCAGGGACTGAACTTGACTCCAGGAGACTGAATTTAGCAGCCTAAGGCTTCATTTCCATTGGACGTGTTCTGCTCCTCACCTTGTCCTGCATTCCTCCCGTGATCCTATTTCAGTGGGTAAATGCTGGCTGATTAGCCCTCGTGAGCATAGACAAATAATATTGTCTGATATCAACTTGGTCAGCCTTTCATTAGCAATTGCAGTAAGCAGTCTTCACTGTAGCTCGAGCAAAAGATCTGCCAGAGGCACCACAGGCTGCTTTGTAGATCTGAATTGCTGCATCTTTACTGCATGCCTGAATGCATGCAATAAAGGTATTTCTTGCTGGACTTTGGGGGGGTGGTTCCTGTGGGGTGACAACACGGGCAACATAACTAGCATGCCATCGTTCATGAGAAATGAAGTGGAGTGGTGCTTATAGATGGCTTGTAATCAAATGCAGGATTATGTGAATTTATAGTGAGAGAACCAGAATTTGGGTAAATAACAACATGCAGTAAGGGAAGCAGGGAGAGTAGGAGAATGTGGGATTTCCTCAGATGGAAGAAAAGAGATAAGTGTGTGGGCCTGATGGCCGCTCAGTGAGAGAGATAAAATAATGTTTCAAGAGGATCACGTGCAAGCTAGCGGTGAAGACAAAACTGCAATATGAGCAAAAAACTCTATTATTAGAATTCATAGTACCTGGGTATATAATGATTGGTTGATTCCATGTCAAAAAGATGGGAAGCTAGGCGGCAATGGCAACAAATGCAAGGCCTTTGGCTGCCCTTCATGGGTGTAACAGAAATTAAGATGTAAAAGTAAACCACTTAGTAGATGCAAATGTTCTTAATGGGATGGGCAGACATACATTCCAGATCTGTGATTCTGAGCAAAACCCTTTCTGGCGTTAATGGTTCAGTAAACTCTTTTTAATGAAGAGATGTTGTAGGGTTTTTCCTCTTGAATAAAAGAAGGGGTATTCCCACTGCTGGAAAATGATTCATTCAAGAGTCATTACAACTATATATATATATATATATATATATATATATATACTAGCAATATGTGACGGCGTTGCCCGTCATTGTAGTAAGGTATGTGTTATGTAGCATTTTTTGTTTGAAACGTTGTAGGTGGCATGTTGAAGGTATTTTGTAAGAATTTTTTGTGTTTGTATTGTACATTTCATTTAGCTGTATTGACTGATGATGTTTTTTCATGTACTGTGTGAAGCAGAAAGAATAATATTGCACACATACACAGACACACACAGATACAGTGACATATACAGACATTGATCATACATACATGCGTACACACACACACATACAGATATTATTACGGTCCTGTAAGTGCCAGAGGGGTAGGCAAGGCATTGCTCATCGTGTTACTTAAATCTCTGGCACTGAAAGGGTTAACCAGCTGTCCCAGTATGTAGCGAGAGTCATGGAGTCCACAGTCCCTGAAGTGGACTCTGTACATGCACACTCAGAGGTTGCCAGACAACCGCTGGCCCGGCTCCCTGGCCAGGAAGACACCTCCTGCCCCAGGCCTCGGCCAAGAACGTTACTAGGGATGCAGCCCGGGCATCGAGAGCGGGAACTGAGGAGGGATGGTGTGTGGGGTTGGAGCAGGGATGGTATATTTTTTGTGCCAGGGTACTTACACAATGCAGGTGTGTGACAGCGGGCAGAGAGTGGCGGTGAAGAAGCTTGTGTGTAAGAGTGTGTACTACAGAGTAGACCCAGCATGGTCTGTCTCTAGCATCTCAGCCACGGGTAATAGCCGCATCCAGCTGCTGCTTGTAGAGAGCTCCTTGAAGGGCCGCATGACCGGGTTGTTGCGGGGTGGAGTGTTGTGCTTCATGAAGGGGGAACATGAAGGATTTGGTACTGGGCCTGCCTGCCTCCGAGCTACATGAAGCAGCTGGGCTTCCTGCAGCAGAAGCACATTGTGCACCAGGAGCCGAAAGCATTGTTGTGTTGTGGATACCAGAAATGAAGGTACACTGGAGCCGATCCCGCCCTCTCTTTGTTGGATCAGCTCATTGTGTGCCTCAGGTTAGTGGAGGGACCCCTGGGGACTCTGGCTTTTGTGTGTGTGTGGCTTTTGTGTGTGTGTGTGTGTGGCTTGTGTGTGAATGATTTAAATTACTCCTCCATTGAATCACCCAATGGGAACAGTAACTCCTTACTTAAGATGAGGTAACATAGCAATATAACACACAGTGGCTCTTCAGTTGAGGCAACGTAGCAATATGCTGAGGGATCAAATAGAAAGTGGTGTTTGAGGCTTTCCCTCTGTAACATACAGCAAAACATCTCTCTCCCTTTAAGGAGAAAGGGCGGGAAGCAGGAAGTGGAGGAGTGACAGTTGAAAACAGACAGTGAGGTGACTGAAGAGATGAAGAGTTAACCCTTTGTGTGCCAGAGGGATGCGCAATGCATTGCAAAGCAATGTGTTGCTTACCCCTCTGCCACTGAAAGGGTTAAATAAAAGAGTTGCTATTAAGTTTATCCCTGAGTTTGTATTTTATGGAAACATTACACCCTCGTACTGAAACAGAGTGAATGGAGGGTTACAGTTATCTGTGGGAGGTGACACAGCGTGTATGGAGGGTTAAAGTTATCTGTGGGAGGTTACACAGAGTGTTTGGAGGGTTACAGTTATCGGTGGGAGGTGACACAGTGTGTATGGAGGGTTACAATTATCTGTGGGAGGTGAAACACTGTGTTTGTGGGGTCATGATCCTGAGTGACCATGTGTGTGGACCAGGAGAATTTCTTTATATCCCCTACTTCAGGAGCGAGTGGCAGCTATATTTATTTTGTCAGTTGGATAGTGGTGGGCGGGCCAACTCCCTGTATGATAAACACGCCCCCATTGAATCACCCAATGGGAGCAGTAATGTCCCCATTGAATTACCCAATGGGAGTTGTGTCTCCTAATGAGACATAAATTATGTAATGAGGTATTCTGTTCAATGTGGGTTTGTTTTCTGAGGAGACATAAATTATGTTCTGTGTGTGAGGTACCATAAATTATGCAATGAGGCTTATTCTTTTATATATATATACTAGCAATGTGGGACGGCGTTGCCCGTCAGGATATATAGAGAATTAATGCACACACACGGATCAAGACAAACGCAGAGACACACATGTAAATGCACACACATGCACTGAAATTCTTAAAGAGCGACAGTCATACACACACACATGCAGACACATAGAGTGTGATACAGACATGCAACACACACAGTGAGAAACACACAGGCACACACAGAGACACACACACACAGAAGTGAGTCATAAGGGGTTGACTTATGTGTCATTGTAATGAGTTTGTGTTTGTACTTATGCCTCCACTGTGGCATTCATTCATATAGTTGAAATGCATGTGTTAATTGCACATACTATGGTGGAAGGTGGATCGTGCTGGCTCCCGGGATGTGAGTGACTGGCATTCATTCATGTAATTGAAATGCGTGTGGTAATTGCACATACTATGGTGGAAGGTGGATCGTGCTGGCTCCCGGGGTGTGATTACGTGTGAGTGATTGTGTTTGAGTGCGAGATTGAGTGATTGCGTGTGAGTGATTGAGTGTGTTAGTGAGTGTGTGTGATTGAGTGTGTCAGTGAGTGTGTGTGATTGAGAAAGAATGTGTGAGTGAGAGTGTGTATGATAGTGAGAGGGTGTGAGTGATTGAGGGTGAGAGTGTGATTGAGGGTGAGAGTGTGATTGAGGGTGAGAGTGTGATTGAGTGTGAGAGTGTGATTGAGTGTGAGAGTGTGAGTATGACTGCGAGACTGTAAGTGTGAGAGTGTGATTGAGTGTGAGAGTGTGATTGAGTGTGAGAGTGAGACTGTGTGAGAGTGTGAGTGTGATTGAGTGAGACTGTGAGAGTGTGATTGAGAGTGTGTGAGTGTGATTGAGTGAGACTGTGAGAGTGTGATTGAGTGAGACTGTGAGTGTGATTGAGTGTGTGAGTGATTGGGTGTGAGACTGAGAGAGTGAGAGAGGCCGTGTGAGACTGAGAGTGTGAGAATGTGAGTGTGAGAGAGTGTGTGAGACTGTGAGAGTGTGAGAGAGAGTGTGAGAGACTGTGAGACTGAGAGTGTGAGAGACTTAGACTGAGAGTGTGAGAGACTGAGACTGTGAGACTGAGAGTGTGAGAGACTGTGAGAGAGTGTGAGACTGAGAGAGTGTGAGACTGAGAGAGTGTGAGACTGAGAGAGTGTGAGACTGAGAGAGTGTGAGACTGAGAGAGTGTGAGACTGAGAGAGTGTGAGACTGAGAGAGTGTGAGACTGAGAGAGTGTGAGACTGTGAGAGAGACTGTGTGTGTGAGACTGTGTGTGTGTGAGACTGTGTGTGTGTGAGACTGTGTGTGTGTGTGTGAGACTGTGTGTGTGTGAGACTGTGTGTGAGACTGAGAGCGTGCGAGACTGAGAGCGTGCGAGACTGAGAGCGTGCGAGACTGAGAGCGTGCGAGTGTGCGAGACTGAGAGAGTGTGTGTGAGAGTGTGTGTGTGAGAGTGTGTGTGTGAGAGTGTGTGTGTGAGAGAGTGTGTGTGAGAGAGTGTGTGTGTGTGTGTGTGAGACTGTGTGAGAGACTGTGTGAGTGTGAGACAGACAGTGCGTGACTGAGAGTATGTGAGAGTGTGAGAGTGAGACTGTGTGAGAGTGTGAGAATGAGAGTGAGAGAGAGAGACTATGTGAGAGTGAGAGAGAGAGACTATGTGAGAGTGAGAGAGAGAGACTGTGAGAGTGAGAGAGAGACTGTGAGAGTAAGAGACTGTGAGACTGTGTGAGAGAGAGAGAGAGACTATGTGAGAGTGTGAGAGAGAGACTGTGAGAGTGTGAGAGAGAGAGAGACTGTGAGAGAGAGAGAGACTGTGAGAGAGAGAGAGACTGTGAGAGAGAGAGAGACTGTGAGAGTGTGAGAGAGAGACTGTGAGAGTGTGAGAGAGAGACTGTGAGAGTAAGAGAGTGTGAGACTGAGACTGTGTGAGAGTGAGAGACTGTGTGTGAGAGTGTGAGCCTGTGAGTGTTTGAGACTGTGTGAGAGTGAGACTGAGAGAGTGTGAGACTGTGTGTGAGAGTGTGATACTGTGTGAGAGACTGTGAGAGAGTGAGAGACTGTGAGAGAGTGAGAGACTGTGAGAGTGAGACTGTGTGAGACTGTGTGTAAGTGAGACTGTGAGTGTGAGACTGTGTGAGTGTGAGACTGTGTGAGTGTGAGAGACTGTGCGAGACTGTGAGTGCGAGACTGTGAGTGCGAGACTGTGAGTGCGAGACTGTGAGTGCGAGACTGTGAGTGCGAGACTGTGAGTGCGAGACAGTGTGAGAGAGAGAGAGAGACTGTGAGTGTGTGAGACTGTGAGTGTGTGAGACTGTGAGTGTGTGAGACTGTGAGTGTGTGAGACTGTGAGTGTGTGAGACTGTGAGTGTGTGAGACTGTGTGAAAGTGTGAGAGTGAGAGAGAGACTGTGAGAGTGAGAGAGAGAGACTGAGAGTAAGAGACTGTGAGACAGTGTGAGACTGTGTTTGAGAGTGAGACTGTGTGTGAGAGTGAGACTGTGTGTGTGTGTGAGACTGCGTGTGTGAGAGAGTGTGAGAGACTGTGAGAGTGAGAGAGTGTGAGAGACTGTGTGTGAGTGTGAGACTGTGTGTGTGTGTGAGACTGTGTGTGTGTGAGACTGCGTGTGTGAGAGAGTGTGAGAGAGTGTGAGATACTGTGAGAGTGTGAGAGACTGTGTCAGTGTGAGGGACTGTGTGAGACTGAGAGAGACACTGAGAGTGTGAAACTGTGTGAGACTGTGAGACAGTGTGTGAGAGAGTGTGAGAGTGTAATAGACTGTGAGAGTGTGAGGGACTGTGTGAGACTGCGAGAGAGACTGTGAGACTGCGAGAGTGTGAGACTGCGAGAGTGTGAGACTGCGAGAGTGTGAGACTGCGAGAGTGTGAGACTGCGAGAGTGTGAGAGACTGTGTGAGACGGTGTGTGAGAGTGTAAGAGACTGTGAGAGTGTGAGGGACTGTGTGAGACTGCGAGAGAGACTGTGTGAGACTGCGAGAGAGACTGTGTGAGACTGCGAGAGAGACTGTGTGAGATTGTGAGACTGTGTGAAAGTGTGAGAGAGACTGTGTGAGACTGTGAGAGTGTGTGAGACTGAGAGTGTGAGGGGCTGTGAGACTGCAAGAGAGACTGTGAGAGACAGTGTGAGACTGAGACAGTGTGAGACTGAGAGAGTGTGAGACTGAGAGAGAGACTGTGTGAGACTGCGAGAGAGACTGTGTGAGAGTGTGAGACTGAGAGTGTGAGACTGTGTGAAAGTGTGAGACTGTGTGGGACTGCGAGAGAGACTGTGTGAGACTGCGAGTGTGTGAGACTGCGAGTGTGTGAGACTGCGAGTGTGTGAGACTGCGAGTGTGTGAGACTGCGAGTGTGAGGGACTGTGAGAGTGTGAGGGACTGTGTGAGACTGCGAGAGAGACTGTGTGAGACTGTGAGTGTGAGACTGTGAGTGTGTGAGACTGCGAGAGAGACTGTGAGTGTGAGACTGTGAGTGTGTGAGACTGCGAGAGAGACTGTGAGTGTGAGACTGTGAGTATGAGACTGTGAGTGTGTGAGACTGCGAGAGAGACTGTGTGAGACTGCGAGAGAGACTGTGAGAGACTGAGAGTGTGAGACTGAGAGAGTGTGAGACTGAGAGAGTGTGAGAGACTGAGAGAGTGTGAGAGACTGTGAGAGTGTAAGAGACTGCGAGAGTGTAAGAGACTGCGAGAGTGTAAGAGACTGCGAGAGTGTGAGAGACTGCGAGAGTGTGAGAGACTGCTAGAGTGTGAGACTGAGAGTGTGAGACAGAGTGTGAGACAGAGTGTGAGACTGAGAGTGTGAGACTGAGAGTGTGAGACTGAGAGTGTGAGACTGAGAGTGTGAGACTGAGAGTGTGAGACTGAGAGTGTGAGAGACTGTGTGAGACTGAGACTGAGAGTGTAAGAGACTGTGAGAGTGTAAGAGACTGTGAGAGTGTAAGAGACTGTGAGAGTGTGAGGGACTGTGAGAGTGTGAGGGACTGTGAGAAACTGCTAGAGAGACTGTGTGAGACTGTGAGAGTGTGAGACTGTGAGAGTGTGAGACTGTGAGAGTGTGAGACTGTGAGAGTGTGAGGGACTGTGAGAAACTGCTAGAGAGACTGTGAGAGTGTGAGACTGTGAGAGTGTGAGACTGTGAGAGTGTGTGAGACTGTGAGAGTGTGTGAGACTGTGAGAGTGTGTGAGACTGTGAGAGTGTGTGAGACTGTGAGAGTGTGTGAGACTGTGAGAGAGTGTGAGACAGAGAGAGTGTGAGACAGAGAGTGTGTGGGACTGTGAGAGTGTGAGGGACTGTGTGAGACTGCGTGAGAGACTGTGAGAGTGTGAGACTGAGAGTGTGAGACTGAGAGTGTGAGACTGAGAGTGTGAGACTGAGAGTGTGAGACAGACTGTGTGAGACTTAGAGTGTGTGAGACTTAGAGTGTGTGAGACTTAGAGTGTGTGAGACTGCGACTGTGAGACTGCGACTGTGAGACTGCGACTGTGTGAGAGACTGTGTGAGAGTGTGAGACAGAATGTGTGCTTTGCAATGCGTTGCTTACCCCTCTGGCACTCAAAGGGTTAAGTTGAGCTAACCTAGCAATATAACACACGGTGGCTCTTCAGTTGAGGCAATGTAGCAATATGCTGAGGTATCAAATAGATAGTGGTGTTTGAGGCTTGCCCTCTGTAACATACAGCAAAGCATCTCTCTCCCTTTAAGGAGAAAGGGTGGGAAGCAGGAAGCAGGAAGTGGAGGAGTGACAGTTGAGACTGTGAGGTGACTGAAGAGATGATGAGTTAAATAAGAGTTGCTATTATGTTTGTATTTTATGGGAACATTACACCCTCATACTGAAACAGTGTGTATGGAGGGTTACAGTTATCTGTGGGAGGTGAAACAGTGTGTTTGTGGGGTCATGATCCTGAGTGAGAGTGTGAGTGGACCGGGAGAAGTTACTGATATCCCTACCTCAGGAGCGAGTGGCAGTTATATATTTTTTTTTTTGTCAGTTGGATACTGGTGGGCGGGCTGGAGAGGGCGGGCCAACTCCCTGTATGATAAACACGCCCCCATTGAATCACCCAATGAGAGCAGTAAAGTCCCCATTCAATCACCCAATAGGAGTTGTGTCTCCTAATGAGACATAAATTATGTAATTAGACATTCTGTTCAATGCGAGTTTCTTTTCTGAGGAGACATAAATTATGTTCTGTGTGTGGGGTACCATAAATTATGCAATGAGGCTTATTCTTTTATATATATAGATATAGATAGATAGATATATATTACACATTTTTTTTTTAATCAATCTGAATACAACCAATAACTTGAGTAACTGACCGTTTTCTGTAAGTCATAGAACAGGTTCTCTATATTAAGTCTTAGGAATGACACCACCTACTGAAAACAGCAGAAATCTGCAGTTTCTTTAAAAAAAAAAAAAAAAAAAAAAAAATATATATATATATATATATATATATATATGTATTTTTTTTTCTTTATATTAAAAATCTCCCTTCAGTGAGACTTCCCTTGTTTTACTCTGTAGGAGAATAAATAAAGTATATTTCTGTCATCCAATACTGGTAACTTTGGGTAGGCGATCCGCCCCTTTAAATAGGCAGGAACAATTCTAGAAGTGAATGCAGGGGGTGGAGCCTACCTTCCCTCCTTGGCTTCAGCTAGCCAATCTGCTCCAGTAAGATTTGTTCCCTGGCGAAGACACAGGGAAGAGAACAGTTCTGCTATAGGTTTAGCTAATTTTTTATTTTTCTGTTCGATATGGAATACCACTATTAGGCGGATTACCATAACTGACAATGCCCTTAGTATCCAGGTGCTTTTTGTGGACCTTAAGCCATGGGGGGAAATTCTTGGGTTCAAGTTCTTTCCCCAGGAGTTGCCCACTGAGGCTTCTTCTTAATACATGGTAATCTGAATTCAGAAGATCTGCAGGAAAGGTGAGCAACCCTTTCAATGCTGCAGGTCCACATGTCCCACAGTGCCCCTCCGCAAAGGGGTTTTCCTGTGGAGGTCCTATTGCACACTTCTGCACTCATTGGGTTTATCTGTATGTCTGTTGGGTGTTATGGAGCAAGTTTCTGTGGTAACTTAACCCTTTAGCTGCTGGTTTTGCATCTTTTGGGTGTTTATTGGCACTTTCCCTATTTGGTTCAGTGTTTTTTGGGTCTGCTAACATGTTCTAGTGATGTTTCATATAATTTTAATTCACAGTTTCAACTCTGAAAAAGGTGCGCTTTACCGCATACACGCCATTGCTCCATTCACTTCTATGGGACTGTACAGTTTGGGACATATCTCTGCAACCGCTCAACGTAGCGACTTCAGAGATGGCTCATTTTAATTGTCTGCCCTTGCTTTGTCGTCTGGTTAACGTTTTATGTGTGTTGGGGGGCTCAGGGGGCTTCGGGCACTGTTGGGGTAGTTTTTCTAGGAAAACTACATTTCCCACGAGCGCTTGCTTTGCACTCTCATTTCTGATTGGCTCCCGCAGCGGCAGCCATTTTGTGCCTTTACCTGAAAGATTCTCCTGCGCAGGGCTCGGACTCTACTTCTCTCCTCTGCAGATTAACCCTTCGCCTGCCAGATAAGTGCATTTTAGCGATTTCTGGGGGGAAATTTTAATCTTACACACTATTTTGGGGATTCCATATACTTTAAACTTTTTGACAATGTGAGAATGTCTAATCCATTAGAGCTTGGGGCCGGGCTTAAGACTAAAGACACTGGGGTCTCTGTGTCCCCTACTGCGTGCTGTTCCTCATGCCATTCAGGTTTACCTAGAGAATTCTCAGATCATTTATGCCCAGCATTTTCTGATGTCCCTGAGTCTCTCCCAGGGACCTACAACCATGCATTAGAGCCAGTTTGGGTGCAAGAGTTCAAGCCTGCTACTAGACACCTCCAGTCTACGTTGCAACTCTTTCCATCCCAGTTACAGGGGGTCTTCCACTCCTGGAAGACCCCTTCTTCTGACAGATCTTCCCTGCCGAAAACCACAAGGAGTACCTGACTTATAAGATTCTTCTGAGGAGGAACTGTTGGTGGATTCGAATGTTGAGGAATGTTCTGCTGTAGGCTCCTTTCAGTTTTTTGGGGACCCCTTTGAGGCTGATCCTGACCCCTCACCTGAGGGCTTGATCAGAGCCGTCTTAACTACCCTAAACATTCCCTTAGTTCAGGAGGTTTCTTCGGATCCCTCTGATGCATTTCAGGAGCCTAAAAGGCCCTATACTTGTTTTCCACCTAACCCCACTCTTGACCGCCTTGTGTCTGATGAGTAGAAGTCTCTGGACAGGAAACCTTCTTTTTCCAAGAAATTTGCCAAGCTTTACCCCTTCTCTGAGGTGACGCTTGCTCAGTGGGTTCATCCCCCCCAAAGTGGATGCTCCTGTCTCCAGGCTATCTAAGTCCACTGCCTTGCCAGTTGCTGATGCTTCTGCTCTGTGCCACTGCTGGTACTGCCATGCATCTAGCGTTTGCTGCGGCATGGGTGAAGCGGGCCATTGCGGTCTGGACTGAACAGCTCACCCTAGCTGTCGGTCAGCGTGCTCCTACTTTGGATATGTTGCGGCTTCTTGCCAACATTTCTGAGGCCCAGCACTATGTTTCTGATTCCTTATTTGATGCCATCCGTTTGGTGGCAAGGGTTTCCACCATGTCTGTGGTTGCCAGACTGTTACGGTTCAGTACACTCAGACACGGTAGGTGTTAGTAAAACACAATTTTATTGAAACTCACGAGGAATAATGTAACCCTCACAGGTCCAGTAAATAGCAGTAAAACTGACACAGTACAGGTTACAAGCAGGTTAACCCACACGGGTCCAGTATGGTACACAAACACAATACTGACACAGGTCAGGTAATTATCTTGATACAGTGTATGAGAGTCCAATATATACAGTGAAGCCACTGGCTGTGTGGTCAGAAATAGCGGAGGCCCAATGTCACCGAAGGCAGCAGGAGGCAACAATGACAGGGCTGAAACGGCAGACAGGCAAGGAGCACCTGCACGGGTATACAACGGTGGACGCCCACCACGGACTACACAAGGCTGGTCAGAGCTCGTGCCAAACCGGAGGCCCCACGGAGCTGTCAACACCAATGCTCTTGCTACCCACAAGGGTTAATGTGTGTCTAGATAAAATGGATGGCAACCAGAAGCGCCCAACGGACCTATGGAATCGGTACGCACAGAGTAACGGACCCAAACCACACTGGTGTAGCAAGTCGGTAACGAGGCACCACCCCCGAAGGGGTTAATGATCGCAAAGGTCTGGATAACGGCAACCACGGGATGCGCCCAACTGAACCCAAGTGAAGACCAAACAATCACAGCACGGTGTGTAAGAATACTGGCACACTGACACTCTGTACCACCTGACAGGATTGAGCAAGGTACCGGAGTACCGGAGCAATGAGACACAGTATTGAGAGAACTGTGCAAGTAGTAAGCGGCCAGAACTGCCCGTGGTTTGCCCAGCTGGGCACGCAGGAAGCAGGAACCACCGCCAAGCCGATTCGGTACACAGCACAGGAACGTCAGCCAAGCCGGGTCGGTACACGGAACAGGAACGTTAGTCTCGCCGGGTCGGTATATGGAGCAGGAACGTCGGTCTCGCCGGGTCGGTACACGTAGCAGGAACGTCAGCCAGGCCGGGTCAGAACAGGAAGCAGGAACGTCAGCCAATCCGAATCGGTACACAGAATCAGGAACGGAGGCAATGGCGGGGTCAGGCAGTCCGGGGTCATACAATGATATCAGGATAGCAAAACTAACGCTAGGCATCAGGTACACCACGAAAGGGCAACTGCAAAGTGACAGCCCAGGGTATAAGAAGGCTGTCACTGGGAGGAGCAGTACAGCGCAGCCAATAGGACAACAGCAACACAAGATAGCCAGACTGTCGCCTAATCACGGGCGCCTTAATACAGACAAGCTCTTTGGCTCAAGATCTGGTCTGCTGACACTGCTTCCAAGAAAGCTTGACTCTCATTGCCTTTTCAACCTACCTCTTTGTTTGGGCCAGATCTTAAGGATCTGATTAGTGAGGCCACAGGGGGCAAGAGTACCCTTCTTCCTATGGTCCCCAGGAAGAAGACGCCTCTCAAGCGTACTCGGCTTTTTAGTTCCTTCCAGACTGAGACACGTTTGGCGAACCAGGCGGTTCCCTCAGCTCCGTGTTCCTCCTCCAAGCCCTAGCAGCAATGGAAGCCCAAGGTCTCTTCCAAGCCTAAGGCTTCCAAGCCTTCTTCAGCATGACTCGCCGAACCCAGGTCCCCACTCAGCTGTGGGTGGCCGTCTGCATCACTACCACAGCGTCTGAGAGGACCCATGGGTGTTACAGGTGGTGGCAGAAGGGTACAGGATCCCTTTCGTCTCTCTTCCTCCCTTTCAGTTTTTCCCCTCTCATACGCCCCAGGGCATAGAGAAACGTTGTCTGTTCAATTCTGCTATCCAGGCCCTTCTGGACAAGGATGTTCTGGAACCTGTTCCAATTCGGGACAGAAGTATGGGTTTCTACTCAAACGTCTTTGTGTTCTCCAAGAAGGACAGCGGCTGTCGTCCCATTTTGGATTTGAGGGAATCTCCATTCCTTTGTGAGCAAGGCTCATTATGACCAGGAGTTCCTAAGGACTGTGATTGCTGCTATGTCTCCGGGGGAATTCCTTTCCTCTCTGGATCTTCAGGACGCGTATCTACACATCGCCATTCATCCACAGAGTAGGCAGTATCTCAGATTTGCCTGCGACCAAGTGAATTTTCCGTTTTTCAGCTCTTCCCTTTGGTCAGACTACAGTTCCTCAAGTCTTCAGCCGTGTCCTGGGAGCTTTAGTATCCGTCCTCCTTCAGGATGGCATCAGAGTTACTCCATACATGGACGACCTGCTTCTGAAAGTATCACGGTGCCCGTGATTGCTCACCCTTGCTGTCAGTCAGGTGTGTGTATTCTCCATTGGCCGCCTGTCTATTGCCCGCCCAGTGCTGCCTATTGCCCTTTCGTGGTGTCTCTGTGTCAGCAGTCACCTGTCTTACCTTATCTTTGGGCCTGTGAATCTGCTACCAGTGTCAGCGTGTCTCCACTGTCAGTGCTGCTCCTGCTTAGTTCCTGCCTCCGTTCCAGATCCGGTGCTGGCGTTGTTCCTGCTTCCGTTCCTGATCCGGTGCTGGCGTTGTTCCTGCTTCCGTTCCTGACCCGGTTGACAGTCCTGGCGTGTATGCTGTTCCTGCTGCTGTATCCTGATTGCCATCCGTCTGACTGCCTGGTCGTCTGGGCGACATTTTGATCACTGGTTTACTCCACATTCACCGGTTGCTGATTCCGCTGGTACAGAACCGGTTGAGCGATACGTTTGTCCAGTACGCTGTACTGGTTTACTCCACATTCACCGATTGCTGATTCCGCTGGTATAGAGCCGGTTGAGCGATACGTTTGTCCAGTACGCTGTACTGGTTTACTTCACATATACCGGTTGCTAATCCCACTGTACAGAACCGGTTGGGCGTTTCGTTTGTCCAGTACGCGGTACTGGTTTACTTCACATATACCGGTTGCTAATCCCGCTGTACAGAAGCGGTTGGGCGTTTTGTTTGTCCAGTACGTGGTACTGGTTTACTCCACATTCACCGTTTGCTGATTCCGCTGTATAGAACCGGTTGGACTTTCCGTTTGTTCAGTACATGGTACTGGTTATTCTCATCACCGGCTGCCGACCCCGCTGTATAGAACCGGTTGGGCGACTCGTTTGTCCAGTACTATGTACTGGTTGACTCCACATTCACCGGTTGCTGAGTCCGCTGAATAGTACCGTTTGGGCCTACTCCACTTTCACTGGTTGCTAACCCCGCTGTATAGAACCGGTTGGGCGTTACGTTTGTCCAGTATGCAGTACTGGTTAACTCCATATTCACCGGTTGCTGATTCCGCTGTATAGAACCAGTTGGGCTTACTCCACATTCACCGGTTGCGATACCACTGCATAGAAACGGTTGGGCTATACTGTTGTCTATAACGGTACTTGTTAACCCTTTGTCTACTGGTTGCGGCTGCCTCCTTTAGTGCACAGGTTGGGTCTTCCAGGCTGTGATACTGGTTTGCTCCACTCTCCATCTTAGGCTGCTGTTCTTTCTACTCAGCATTAGTGGAGCTGTCCTCCTGTTCTGGCTGCCTTGCCTGGTATATTGGCAAGGCCGGTAGAGCCACTCTCAGTGTTCTGTGTAGCCCTCCAGGCTGCCTTGCCCAGTATATTGGCAAGACTGGTAGAGCCAATTTGCTTTCTATGGTAACATCCTATAGGCTGTCTTGCCCAGTATATTGGCAAGGCCGGTAGAGCCGCACTTAGAATATTGTGTACCTTCCAGGCTGCCTTGCCCGGTATATTGGCAAGGCCGGTAGAGCCAGTTTACATTCCTTAGTGCTATCTTTCTGGCTGCCTTGCCCGGTATATTGGCAAGGCTGGTAGAGCCTACCTTTCTGTATCTTGCTTACTACTGTTTGTACCCATTTTGTGTATGTGACATGTGTATGTTCTGGACCCGTGAGGGTTCCCATTAAACTTTTCAATAAAGATTGATTTTTATCTTACTCTGTGTCTGAGAGTCAAAACAAACCGTGACAGAAAGCTCCTTCTGCGGAACTTCTTCATCAGCAGGTTCAGGACTGCATTCATGCTCTCACCCATCAGGGGTGGATCTTGTCCCATCCCAGCGTCTGGTCTTTCTGGGCCTTCTCTTTGACACTCAGCAGAGCATGGTGTTTCTCACGGACAAGGTGGCTCACCAGATCGCCCACAAGGTTTCTGCTGTTCTGGATCACGATCCAGTTCCAGACAAGAAACTGTCCTTTCTAGTGGGGAAATTCATCTCCACCATAGAAGCGGTCCCATTTGCCATGGCTCACACCAGGAAACTCCAGAGGTTTGTGATCCAGGTGTGCAGGGGTTAGCCGGACCTTCTGAAGATGTCAGTATCCCTGCCTCTTCATGTGGAACTGAGTTTGTCGTGGTGGCTTGACCTCTCCAATCTGCTGAAGGGCAAATCCTTCCTGGTGTCCTTCTGGACCACGGTGATGACGGATGCCAGCCTCTCCAGCTGCGGAGCGGTCCTGGGTCGCCTGAGTGCTCAGGGTTGGTGGTCTCTGGAGGAATCTGTCCTTCCTGCCAACGTGTTGGAGCTTCGAGCAATATTTCATGCCCTCCGCCATTGGACACCCCAGCCAGAAGAATTCCCAGTCCAGGTCCAGACCGACGATGCCACATCTGTGGCTTGCATCAACAAGCAGGGCGGAACATGAAGTCTCGCCGCTTGGTTAGAGGTCAAGCCTATTTTGTCCTGGGCAAAAAAAAACATGTTTCTGCCAAATCCGCAGTGCACATTCCTGGCGTAGACAGCGTCATAGCAGGCTTCCTCAGTCGACACATGGTGGACAGCGGAAAGTGGGAACTGCATCCAGAGGTGTTCACCCTCACTGTTCAGAAGTGGGGTCTTCCTTGCATCGACCTGATGGCGACAAGACACAACCGGAAGGTTACGATGTTCTTCTGTCGCTGGAGGGATCCTCTAGCTCTAACGGTGGATGCCATGTCCATTCTTTGGTTATTTCCTTTGGCTTACATCTTTCCTCCCCTCCCATATTGCACAGGGTGTTATGGAAATTGAGACTGGAGTGATGTCCAGTCATTTTGATTGCTCCGTACTGGCCTTGACAGGCTTGGTTTCCGGAGCTTCTGGATCTGTCAGTGGAGGAGCCATTCTGGCTCCCTTGCCGTCTGGATCTTCTTCTACAGGGTTACCTGTGGAAGGAGGATGTTCATTGTCTAGCTTTGATGGCTTGGAAATTGAATCCTCCGTACTGAAGACGAAATGGGTTTTCTTCTGGTGTGGTGACTACTATTCTTAGTGCCCACAAACATGTTTCTTCTAAGGCCTACCATCATGTCTGGTCGACCTTTCTCTCTTGGTGTGCTTATAGGGACCTTTCTCAGGATTTTGATCTGCCTATGGTACTGGCTTTCTTGCAGGATGATTGTTTATAAGGGCTTCAGTTTGAATTCAGACTTCTGCTCTCTCTGTTTTCTTTCAGAGGTGCATTGCTATTCTTCTTGATGTCAAGGTTTTCTTCCAGGGGGTTGCTTATACTCGTCTGGTTTTGAAGACTCCCGCTCCTCAGTGGGATCTTAACTTGGTTTTGGGCGTCCTTCAGCGCCCTCCCTTTGAGTCTTTGGCTACTATCCCTCTACGCCTGCTGACGTGGAAAATTGCCTTTCTCTTGGTGATCGTGTCTGTTTGCTGTGTCACAGAGTTACATGTCTGTCTTGTAGAACACCCTTTTTGGTGTTTCACAAAGACAAGGCGGTGCTTCGCACTTTGCTGGAGTTTCTCCTGAAGGTGGTCTCTGAGTTCCACATTAATCAGGGGATTGTGGTGCCTTCTTTCTGCCTTGATCCTACCACTGACAAGGAGAGGGATCTCCACTTGTTAGATGTAGTGTGTTGTCTCAAGTTTTATGTACATCGCACTGAGTCTGTTAGACAGTCTGACGCGCTGTTCGTCATTCCTGAGGGCCCCAGGGCAGGGAGACCTGCATCCAAGTGACTATTGGATCTTGGATCAAGTCCACTATTCGTAAGGCTTATGAGCTAAGGAAGAAGCCTGTTCCCTTTCGGGTCACAGCTAATTCTACTAGATTCATTGGGGCTTCTTGGGCTTACAAGAATCAGGCCTCCGCTGAACAGTTGTGCAAGGCTGCCACTTGGTCATCTGTGCACAACTTTTCAAAGCACTACCGTGTTGATGTGCTGGCATCTGCTGATGCCAGTTTTGGGAGGAAGATCCTGGAGACAGTCTGACCTGTCTAGGAACTTCTTCGGTTCTTTGGTGCATCCTTCACTTTTGAGCCCTGTTGGCTCTAGTTCAGTGTGCTGTGGAACAGTTCCTGGGGTGTTGTTACCCCTGTTCAGTGTCCATTGACACTTCATTTGTTTTGTTGGGCTATCTCTGATCTGATGGTTCATATCTGCTCTGGTGACTCTGGGGACCTTGCGCCTGGTTCTTGCCTTACTTCCCGCCTCTGGGAAACTCAATGGTTGGACAACCCAAAGTTACCAGTAACCTGTATTGGATGACAGAGAAAAGAGGATTTTAGTCTTACCTGTTAAATCCTTTTCTCTTAGTCCATACAGGTTACTGGTCTTCCCACCCTGTCATGGGACCATGCTTGGCTCTCCTGTGGCAGACCGTGGGGTTCCTTCAGTGTCATGCTCACAGGAATCTTCTAGTCAATAGCTAGTGTCTCAAATCTTACTGGAGCTGATTGGCTAGCTGCAGCCAAGGAGGGAAGGTAGGCTCCACCCCCTGCATTCACTTCTAGAATTGTTCCTGCCTACTTAAAGGGGCGGATCGCCTACCCAAAGTTATCAATAACCTGTATGGACTAAGAGAAAAGGTTTAACAGGTAAGACTAAAATCCTCTTATTTTGTTTAGAAAAAGATTACTGCTCTTTTTAAGTTAGAATTTGTTATTCCACATACATATTCTGATTCAACCAAAAAAGTCAGCAGACACTACACATTAGTCTGAGGGAATGTAACAGTTACAGAAATGTAAAAAGTTACAGAAATTACCACCACTGTGCCTTATTCACTAATTTGGCAGTCAGGAAGATCCACAGTAGCCATTTTTCTAGCCCCTTTGGTAATGGCAAATTTTACTGGTCCTTCTCAATTGTCTACTGAGTATTAAAAAATATCCGTGAACAAACAGGTGGACAAATCATAAATATTCTATTGAAACATATTATTTCTTCTGTAGATTATGGGCAGCGCACTGCAGAAAGATTCAATTAAAGAAAGGTGAGACAACCTTCTGCAAAAAAAAAAAAAAAAATGAAGGGCTAATTGAACATTGTGCAAAAGATCTTGAATTTCTTTTCTCATCCTTGATTGTACATCACTAAATTTGCCATATCTTGTGCTCCTCATCAGATAACTCCGCTAATCAGGTGTACAACTACCAACCCTGTGACCACCCAGATCATCCATGTGACAGTACATGTCCCTGCATCATGACACAGAATTTCTGTGAAAAGTTCTGCCAGTGTAACCCAGACTGTAAGTAATGATATGCAAGCAGCTATCAGAACCCGGTAGTCAAATTTTTTAAATTCCTATTTATCCATTAAATCTGGTCTTTTCATCAAGCTTGCACATACATAGCTTGGATTAGATAAGGAAGCATTAACACCTTCACATTTTTATAAGATTCAAAAAGAGGAGAAGGTGGCATAATTAAGATTTCTCTTACATCCAATGTGGAATACAGGAACCATGGGTAAGGTATCATTTCCTGCTTCGCTTTACCACCACCAGTCTAACACAGTTTTAAGTGACCTCATGGAGTGTGCATGGACAAAGAGTCTCTCTTTTAGCCTTTTTTGCTTGTTTAAAGGTTGAGGCTGTCCCCCATTAGAAAAGGAATGTCACGCACTTCCTACAGTAAACGCAATCAGTCCAGTAGTAAAAACGAAAATCGTTATTAGAAAAAGGTAAACATACCTGTTTAAATTATTCTTACAATCATGGCAGTGAAAGGAAAGATATTAAAGCTATGGGTACAAACAGACAGACGTACAACAGAGCATTCCAGGTCGATCCACGCATTTCGCGTTTACTAATGCTTACTCATGATCCCAGGGATCATGAGTAAAGATCATGAGTAAGCATTAGTAAACGCATGGTTCGACCAGGGATTGCCCTGGCCCTGTAGTATATCTCTGTCTATTTGTCTGGCAGTCAGACTGGCATTCTGTATCGATTTACAGAATAATTGTGATATTATTATTATTAAGCAGGCAGACAAAGGAGGAGCTGTAGTGGTACAGGACCTTGAAAGGGATTGAAATTTTGAAAAAAAAACTATATCGCGGAGTCTTCTTTATAATATAAGAAACACATTGTGCTATTTCAAAACACTTACTTTTGTGTAGTTCATAAAGATATGAAATGTGTAAGGATCCCCCGCTTGCCCCTTCTGGCCACCTCCCACTGAATGTCTAATCGTGTCTTACGACCAGACTGACACAGCGAGGGACAAGAGTCAGTAAGTAAGTATAAGGAAAACCTTTCCCCCCTTGACGAATGAAAGCAGGATTTTCCTTTGCTTAGTGAAGTTTGTCCTTCGCCGTATCCATCCGGACCAGAGAGAGCTGCTGAGTGACGCAGCCAGAAGGGGCGGGCGGCAGTGCTTATACATTACATATCTTGAGAACTACACAAAAGTATGTGTTTTGAAATAGCACAGTGTGTTTCTTTTATTATATAGAAGACTTGGAGATATTGTTTTTTTCAACACTACAGTCCCTTTAAGCTTATATGGGGGAAGCTGAACGTATATTGTCAGATGGGGCCTATTACAAGAGACTGAAAAAGGACCCTACTAATTAAAATATGGTGGAAATCATGTCCCTGATAGATGGGGCTTATCAGAAGGGTATCCTGAGTCAGTCCAAGAGAGATTTTATTTATTTGTCTAAGCCATGTATGGAACTATATTACCATCTCTTAAGATTCATAAATCGCTCTCAGACCTACCTGAGAGGTCCAGTATATTAGGGGTTCATTCACTCACTTGTAATTTATTTGCATATATTGATTTTCATTTGCAAAGGCAAGTAATGGGCCTCAAGTCTTACTTGAGAGACTCCTCCCATCTTCTTGAAATTTTACAGGATATTGTTTGGTTAGAAGATTATTATTGATTAACCTTGGATATTGTATCGTTATAGTCTAATATTCAACATTATAGTGTCCTGGAAGCATCTAGGCATTTTTTGTTAGGAGAAGCTTTGATGCCATTGGACCAAATAATCTGGAAGGGGCATCCAGGGTCCATTAATTGTTTTGTTGACTTTATGGATCAGAATGTTTGGGGATTACATTTTACTAGTACGGTGAAAACATTTGGTATGGACATTTTAGGTTTGGAATTAATTGAGAACTTAGGACAGAAAATTGGGTCATGAACCCACTTCAAATCAGCTGACGTTAATAGTTGTCCTGATTTCAGGAGTTGCTATATATTTAAATATCTCTTGACAACAATCTTTGTTCATCCTAGTCTGAAACCAAAACCGAAACATACAATTTGATGACAGAAATGGTTCTTATCTGCCATCAAATTCTGTTTCTATGTTTTTGTTTAAGACTAGGATGAATGTTCAATGATTTTTGTCAAGAGATATTTAGATAAATCTTGTACTAGGGATTTAGTGCTAGACTGGTATAATTCTTATATAAAGAAGTGGCAGTAAATAATTAATGTGCAGCAGGTCTCAAATGGATATTTTGAACAAAATAAAACACCACAATAAATCGTAATGTCCCAGAAAATATATTGAGGAGCCCACATTACTGCACCAAAGAAAACCGTTTTGCACTGGAGAGCCTTAGATAACTAGTGATGAGGGTAACTCCTAGTGTGCTGGATAAAAATTATCTTTTATTCTAGTCATTAAAAATGGAATACTAGTACCATCCCAGAGTGCACACATGGGTGTAGAAAAGAAAAGGGACAATAAAAAGTGAGCAAAAGCTCACAAATAAAATCAAGAAATAGTAATGAAGTGATTTTGGGAAACGGTTATATCATGAGAATGCTCCAAAAGTCCCACAGTGAACTAGTAATATAGTAGGGCTGATACATATCAACACAGACTGGCCCGTGACTTATCAAATAGTTGTATAAATGTAAGAGTAACTTAAAACAAAAGTATTGTAAGATGTAGAAAACTAAGCATAACTCATAGTCACAAACTGAATAATTGTGAGTGACCTACTCTTCCAGGGAACCAGCCCGCAAAATCCTGTTCTTGCTGCAGCAAGATAGCAGTGTCTTGAGGTGCATGTGTCTGACAAACTAACAGGATCTTCTTAGGGCAGACTGTCTAAGCTGTATGAATCCCATCCTATATAATAATTTGCTACAATGCGTGTAACGACGCAGTCATGCGCAGTAGAGACTGCTGCGCGTGCTGCAGTCATGCGCAGTAGAGACTGCCAGTGAAGAGGCTGATACAGAGCGGGGCGCTCTGAAGGAGCGTCCCGCTCTGTATCAGCCGCGGCGCAGGCAGTCTCTACTGAGCATGACTGCACTGCGACCGGCTGGCACTGTATCAGCCGCGGCGTGGGCAGTCTCTACTGTGCATGACTGCCCCGCAACCGGCTGATAGTGGCACTGTGGACCGTGTAACGGGCTCTTCAACTAGTACACAATAAAGGATAACAATAGTAAATCCCAAATCTATCACATAAATTTTAGGTGAACAAATTGTTGCAGCATGTGTCTAATACTGGTGGCCGGTCTGAGTCTCAAGCAACCAATATCATCGTTACTTGTATTGTACCAATTTACCTCTGATAAAATTGCTCTGTGTTTTGAGGGGGTGTTTCTCCATTCCTCGCTGGAATCTTGGTGGATGCTTTGGAATATCCCCATGCTTCCTGTGTTCCACAATGGACATAACAGAAAAGGGGATTTTTGTGTTCTTACCTATTTAAATCCTTTTCTCTTAGTTCATGTAGAACACAGGGCTACCATCCTGGAGAAAAATATCTATTTGAGTCCCAGGCAGTGGCATCTTCTTGGGTTCTCTTGTTCAAAGGATTTCCTTTTTTCTTTTCTGTTTTTTTCTTACATCTTTGCTACGTGGTAAAACTGTCTAAGAGTGGAGTATTTGCTTCTGGATACTTTACTTAGTCCTGTGTTCTACATGAACTAAGAGAAAAGGATTTATTGGTAAGTACACAAAATCCCCTTTTCAGAACAGAGGAGAACTTGAACATTAGGTCTTAAAGCTATAGAATGGCTGGGAATCTGGTAATGTGTAGCTATACATGCATAAATACATGGCACTGATATAAGGCTATGATGCATTATAAAGAAGTCTAAGGGCCCAGTATGATTTTTTTAAATCTCTTAAAAATGCTAATTTGCTGGTCCAAGCCATACACTGCTGTGACTCCACAAATGTTATGATCTATTCAGAGCAAATGTTTACCTCTATTCCAGGGATTTGCAAATTGTAATTTCCTGCTGGTTTGGAACTACAATTCCCATCATCCTCAGCCAGCTATCGACCAGCTAAGGATTATGGAGAATTCAGCTGGGACTGGAGTCTTTCAAGTGGCCTGTCCTATGCTCTGTAGGATATTTTATAGTTTGATTGTTTTGCACCCTGTCCCCAAACAAAAGTTCTTTGTGGCCAAATGTGTTTGTCTCCTTGTTTTCATAATGATACCCCTATACCCTTCATTCTCTGAAAGGTCAGAACCGTTTTCCTGGATGCCGGTGCAAGACGCAGTGTAACACTAAGCAGTGTCCATGTTATCTGGCTGTGCGTGAGTGTGATCCAGACCTGTGCCTCACCTGTGGAGCATCTGAGCATTGGGACTCCAAGGTTGTGTCCTGCAAGAACTGCAGCATCCAGCGTGGTCTAAAAAAGGTGGGTGATGATGACTAGCCAATGATTTTTTTTCTGTCATCCAATATGACATACACGTACCATGGGGAGACATTTTGGGCAGTTTTTTGGTAGTTAACCCCTTCCCTGCCAGTCTTGGTCAGTTGAAATAATTGTTTTCTACTTTTTCCTTGGATTCCTGGGTTTTCTCAGGGTTATTTGGTGTTTTGTATGTGTCTTTACACTTTTTACACATTTTTTATTTTAGACGTTATATTTGAATTGCGCACCTTTCAGGGCACGCGTTACCGCATAGCCGCAATGCTCCATTGACTTCTATGGGACAGACTGCTTTGGGACATATCTCTGCAACTGCTCCATGTACCGAGTTGAGAGAGGGCTCATTCTTCTTGTCTCCCCTTGTCCAACTATCTGGTTTGCATATACAGTGTCTTGGGGGTCCCTGTGGGGCTTGAGTTTTTTTGTCGGGTGAGAAACTACATTTCCCATAACACCCGTTTCTCTGTATTTTCTCTCGTTGGCTCTGAATTCAGTCACCATTTTATTTCCTCCTGAACAAGTATCCTACGCAGGGCTTGGATTCCTCTACTCTCCTCCTCAGGTTAACTCTTCACTTGCCAGATAAGTACTGTTTAAGCTTTCTGGGGTGATCTTATTAATCTGGGTGACAGTATCTGGGGATTCAGGTGACTCCGTACATGGACAACCTTCTGCTGAAGGCCCCTTCCAGAGATCTCCTGGACCGCCATGTGTAGGAATGTGCCTAGATCCTCCTCCAGAATGGGTGGATTCTGAACATGAACAGGTCTGCTCTGGTTCTCACAGGATCTGGTTTTCCTGGTCCTCCGGTTCGACGTCCGTCAGGGTACTGTCTTTCTGACAGAGGATTCTGTTCAGAAGATCATGAGCAAGGTGTCCCAGGCTCTGGAGTGGACCTCTGCTCCAGTTCGCAAGTTCTCATCCCTTGTGGGTAAGATGGTATCTACCATGGAGACGGTTCTGTACTCCATGGCACACACCAGGGAGCTTCAGAGGTTCACCATCAGAGCTTACCGGGGGAACCCGGGACTCATGGATTGCCTAGTCTCTCTTCCCCAGGAAGTGAGGCAGGACCTTCTCTGGTGGTTGGACAACTCCAGCCTGAGGAAGGGGAAACCCTTTATAGTCCAGTATTGGGCTCTGGTGATGACAGACGCCAGTCTTTATGGCTGGGATGCCCTCCTGGGTCTCCTGGGGGTTCAGGGACGTTGGAATGTGAAGGAAACCCTCCTGCCCATCAACATCCTGGAGCTCAGAGCGATTCGTCATGGTCTGGTCTGCTAGTCCTCTCCTCTGAAGCTTTGTTCAGTCCACTTCCAGTCAGATAAAGCCACAGCCATGGCTTACATCAGCAAGCAAGAAGGCAGAATAAGCACTTCCGCTTGGTTAGAGTTCAAGGCTATTTTAGCCTGGGCAGAAGAACACGTTCCTTCCATCTCCGCCGTGCATATTCCAGGTGTAGAAAACATTCTGGTGGACTTCCTCAGTCCAGACAGTGGACCTTGTGGAGTGGGAGCTCCATCCGGAGGTATTCAATCTGTTAGTACAGAAATGGGGTCATCCCTGCATAGACTTGATGGCTACCAGGGACAGCAAGAAGGTTCCACTGATTTGCTTTCGCCAAGGGATCCTCTGGCATTTGCAGTGGACACCTTGTCCATTCCTTGGCTTCTTCATCTAGCCTACATTTTTCTTCCTCTTCTTCTCATCCCCAGGGTACTGGGGAAGATTCAGATGGACGGTGCATCAGTCATACTGTTTGGACCAGGCAACCTTGGTTTCCAGAGCTGTTGGCCCTGTCTGCTTAGGATCAGTTTCTTCTGCCACTCAGACTGGATATCTTCCTCCAGGGTTACCTCTGGAGAGAGGATGTGTTCAGTCTGGCTTTGACGGCATGGCTGTTGAAATCTCCCATCTTAAGACGGAAGGGCTTTTCTCCTGAAGTGGTATCCATGATCCACGCTAGTAAACCTATGTCCTCCAAGGCCTACCTGCCACAGCTTTCCTTGGTTTCAGCAGCCATTCATGCCACACGGATGCCGCAGGAAGATGGCAGCGGTTTTACACATCAGAGCAAGATGCGTCATCTGCAGGAGCGAGGCTTCAGAGTGTAGCAGGCCTCTGTTTTATACCATGCTTCTTGTAGTCTCCTTCTGTCTACTTCCTTCCCCTGTGCCTGCTCCTCCTACCTACTTCCTGGGGAGAGTTGTAAAGGGCACTCTATGTCCTGACTCAGTTGCCCTTGCATTTTTGTACAAAGCAGTTCTGTGTGCTTGGGCTCTGTGTATGACCTGGGTTGTCTGACCATCCAATCTGATGCTGACCTGTGGCTCTGTCTGACTATTCTCCTTCCTTATCATTATAGTGGACACCCAGTCTGGTGCAGACCTGTGACTCTGGCTAACTAACCTGAACTGTGTATGACCTGGCTTGTCTGACTACCCTCTCTGGTTCTGACCTGTGGCTCTGTCTGACTATTCTCTTGTTATTCCCCTGTATATAGCGACCACCAATTGCAGACCTGGGGCTCTAGTAAACCAGCCATTTACTGACTGCAAGCGTGGGTCAAGCTTCCGCTTTCTCCATACTGACTGCAGGCGAAAGTCAGGTATCCTCTGCTACAGCTGACTGCAGGCGTGAGTCTGGTAGCTCCTCACTACGTCTGATCAAGATCCTGTGTTCCTGTTCCAACAGAGTCTGAGGCCTAGTTTCCAGCAGTGTGGCCAATCTGGGCAGCCTACTATTTCTGATAGCAGTGCTTGCTGGCTTAGGACCCTCTGCTTCTCTTGCTATATTTCTATCGTGTTCTACCTTACTTATATTTTAATAAATTGCATTTTACTATACCGTATTGACTTCTGAATATCTCTGGGGAACAGTGACACTACCATAGAGTTTGGTCTACTGTCCACCCTTGGTGTGTGGACAGGGATCTGTCCTCTCAGGAGTTTGATCTTTCATCCATCTTGTGCTTCTTGCAAGATGGAGTGATCAAGGGCCTTAGCCTTACTTCCTTGGAGGTTCTGACCTCAGCTCTCTCGGTCTTTTTCCAGAGATGCTGCCAGGTTGCCAGATGTCAGTTTTCTTTCAAGGTGTTGCTCATGCCTTTCCAGCCTATAAGGCTCCCACTCCCCAGTGGGACCTTAATTTGGTTCTGGGAGTCTTGCAGCGGCCTCCATATGAGTCTTTGGCTACCATTGCTCTTTGTCTTCTGATGTGGAAGATGGCTTTCTCTTAGCGGTGGTTTCTGTCCGCTGAGTTGCAGGCCTTGTCTTTCAAACTGCCTTTCCTGGTATTTCACAAGGATAAGGCTGTTCTCTGTACCTCCCAGGAATTTCTTCCTAAAGTGGTCTATGAGTTCCACATCAATCAGATTGCTGTGCCTTAATTTTGTCCTGACCCTAAATCTGACAAGGAGAGGAATCTCCACTTGATAGATGTAGTGCGTTGCCTCAAGTTGTGTGTGGACCGCAACTGAGTCCATCCGTAAAATGATGCCTTTTTTGTCATCCCTGAGGGTCCCAGGGCTGATTTGGCTGCGTCCAAGGTGACTGTTGCATCCTGGATTAAGTCTTCCTCCACAAGGATTATGAGCTCAGAGGGAAACCTGTCCCCTTCCGCATTACATCACACTCCACCAGGTCTGATGGGGCCTCCTGGGGCTATAAGGATCAGGCCTCTGCTGAACAGCTGCGCAAGGCGGCCACTTGGTCTTCTGTGCACACCTACTGTGCACACCTACACCTAATATGTAGATGTTCTGGCTTTGGCAGAAGCCAGTTTTGGCAGGAAAGTCCTGCAGGCAGTTTTGCCTATCTAGAACTTCTATTTCCTGTGCCTTATTCCTCTTTAACTGTTTGAGCCCTGTTTGCTCTTGTTCTTGTGTGCTGTGTATTGTTGTTCAGTGTCAGTTGACACTTCGTTAGTTTGGGCTGTTCTGTGTCCTGGATAGTCCATGGGGACTCTGGTATCATGGGGACTGGCGCATGGCCCTTTCCTTTTCTTCCCACCCCTTGGAGCTCAATATTGGTACATCCCCATGGTACTTGTATGTCATATTGGACGACAGAGAAAAGAGGATTCTAGTCTTACCTGTTAAATCATTTTTTTCTTAGTCCATATGACATACAGGTCTCCCACCCAGTGAAAGGGACCATGCTGGGTCTCCTGTGGCTGGATGTAGGAGTCCTTTTGGGTCCATTGCTCACAGGAGTTTTCCCTTGTCGGGCAAGGGCTAAGGTAGCCTGATGTGGAGGAGGGGGAGACTCCACCCCTACACTTCTTTCAGAATTGTTCCAGCCTACTGGGAGGAGCAGTCGCCTCCCCATGGTACCTGTATGTCATATGGACTAAGAGAAATTGATTTAACAGGTTAGACTAAAATTCTCTTTTGTGCCTGAAAGCAGTGTTTGTAAATCCTGTAATAGCTATGTTTTTTGTTTTCAGTCCCCGGTATTACTGAAAGAAATGTATCTCTCAAACCACTATGGTTTGAGAGATACATGCATTCAAAGTTCAATGTTTCCTGCTGTCAGCTGTAAAGCTGTCAGCAGGAGATCCATGTCAGCAGACATGGAGGCCCTGCAGCAGAGCCGCAATCGCGTTATTGACAACAAATTACTTCATTGGAATGGTCTAAAACATGTGCTTGCATACCAACTTTTTAAACTCTTCAAAATGAAAAGTAGTTTTTTTTTTTTTTCAGACATTACTAACCCTTTAACCACTTTGTAGATAAGTGTTGCAATGCTTTGTATACCTCTTGGTCCTTAGTGGGTTAACAACCTTAAAGCAACACATTCTTGACCAGTAAAATTCAAGAAGTTAATAAACACATTTTAATGAATTTTAATTTGGAGAACTTTTATTTGCTCACTATGCTGAAGTTAGTTTCCACCACAATTATTCCATTCCTGTTCATTACATCGTCCTAATGTGTTAGCACCAAAAATAGTCATTTCAGGAGAACACCTTTTTCAAAATACTTGTTTTTGTGATAATATTCCATTATAGCCATTAGGCAACATATTTCAACATTTTTAAATCATAAATGGGATTTTGAGACAACAGGATGTTTCCAAACAGTAATAATATTAATTATAATTAATAATAAACCCTAAGCAAGAATATTCTGTGTACCCTAATTTTTCCTATTATTGAGACTATGATTCATTTTTCACTGTCATCCAACACAGGTTACTGGTAACTATGGGAGGCAATCCGTCCCTTTAAGTAGGCAGGAACATTTCTCCAAATGTATGCAGGGAGAGGAGCCTCCCCTCCCTCCTCAGCTGCTTCCCAGTCAGCTAACACCAGAATGATTTGTTCCTGGGTGTGTACACACCAGGTGGAGAACATCTCTCTTCAGTTTTAGTATTTTTATTGTTTTCTGTCAAATATGGAATACCACCATTAGGCGGGTTACCATGATTGACAAATGCCCTCTCCAAAGTGGCTAGCTCAGTGTCCAGGGATTTTTGGTGGACCTTATGCCCTGATGGGGGAACAACTTGGTTTCAAGTACTTCCCTGGGGGATTATCCACTGAGGTAATCCTTTCTTTGCATGGTGACCTGAAGACAGAAGTCCTGCAGAAAGGTGAGCCACCCTTTGAGTGCTGAAGGTCCACTTGTCCCACAGTGTCCCTTTACTGGGCTTGTATTTGGGAGTTCTCATTGCGCACTCCGGCACTCATTGGGTGTTTTTGTATGTATGTCATTGAATATATGTGTATGTCTGAGTTTTGGAGCAGTTTTGTGGCACCGTTTATCTGCTGGGTTGACTGTGTTTTGGGGGGTTTGGTTACACTTTCTTTATGGGTCAGTGTTTTCTCCTCATGTATACCTGATTACTAGTGTTTTTAACCTTTTCTTTATTGGGGTTAATGTTCTGTAATTTTATGTTCCGCGCCTTTAAGGCGTGCTTTTACCGCATAGCTGCCATTGCTCCTTTACTCTCTATGGGCTTACACTGTGTGGGACCTATCTCTGGAACCGCTTCACATAGCGACTTCAGAGTGGGCTCATTTTGATTGTCTTCCCTTGCTCTATCATCCGGTTTCATGTTCCAGTGTGTTGGGGGGCTTCGGGCACTGCTTTGGGGTAGTTTTTAAGAAAAACTATGTTTCCCATGAATGCTCGTTTCGCGCCTCTTTTCCTATTGGCTCCCGTCGCGGCAGCCATTTTGTGAGTTATTCTCATCGAGTATACTACGCAGGGACCAGACTCTCTCCCTCTCCTCCGTTAACCCTTCGCTTGCCAGATAAGTTTAGTTTTTAACGTTTCTGGGGTGAATCTTTAATCTTTCACACTTAAATTGGGTGATTTCTTGACAGCGGGTTATTTTGGACTCTGTGAGTATGTCTACACCGCTGGAGCTTGGGACTAGACCTAAGACTAAGGAGGCTGGGGTATCAGTATCCCCCATTGCGTATTGCTCCTCCTGTCATTCAGGGCTGCCTAGGGAATTATCTGGTCATTTATGCCCAGCATGCTCAGAAGGTCCTGACAGCAACCCAGGGCCTTCCAGCCATGCTATAAAGCCAGCTTGGGTTAAAGAGTTTAAGGCTGCAACTAGGGACCTCAGGTCCACTCTTCAACTCTTTCCCTCTCAGGTACAGGGAGCACTGCAGTTCTGGCAGGCTCCCTCTACTATCAGTACCTCCCTGCCTAAACCACAGGGGGCACCTGATGTGTCTGATTCTTCTGAGGAAGAATTGTTGCAAGATTCTGATGAGGATGGTACAGTTATTGAGTCTTCCAGATCTGTTGGAGACCCCTTTGAATGTGACCCTGAACTCTCAGCTGAGGGCTTAATTAGAGCCGTTCTGACCACCCTCAACCTTCCTTTGAGTCAAGAGGTTCCCTGTGACCCAACTGATGTTTTTCAGAAACCGGCCAAAGCTGTTACTTGTTTTCCTCCTAACCCTACCCTTGACCGTTTGATTTCTGATGCTTGGAAAAATCCTGACAAGTTCTCTTCGGTCTCAAAAAAGTTTGCCAAACTTTATCCCTTTTCTGAGGCTGAACTGGCTAAATGGGTTCATCCTCCCAAGGTGGATGCTCCTGTTTCTAGACTGTCTAAATCGACTGCTTTACCTGTATCTGATGCTTCTGCTTTACAGCTTTTGCTGTGGCGTGGATTAACCGGGCCATTGCGTTCTGGACTGAGCAACTCACCACGGCGGTCTGTCAGGACGCGCCAGTTTTAGAGCAGTTGCGTTTGCTTGCTAATATCTCTGAGTCTCAGAACTATGTTTCTGATGCTGCCTTTGATGCTGTCCGCATGATGGAGAGGGCCTCCACCTCTTCTGTGGTGGCCAGGCGTGCGCTTTGGCTTAAGATTTGGTCTGCTAACACTGCGTCTAAGAAGATTTTGCTTTATTTGCCTTACCAGGGTACTTTCTTGTTTGGTTCTCAGCTCAAGGAACTAATTAGCAAGGCTACTGGGGGTAAGAGTACCCTTCTGCCCTTGGTCTTTAAAAAGAAGTTGCCGGCTAAGCGTTACCGGTCCTTTCGTTCATTTCAGACGGAGACGCGTTCGACGACCAAGACGGTTCCGTCCGATCCGCTTCCCTCCTCCAAGCCCAAACAGTCCTGGAAGCCCAGGGTTGCCTCCAAGACTGCTTCGGCATGACTCGCCGAACCCGGGTCCGCACCCTGCCGTGGGGGACGCCTCCACCTCTTTCGCAGGGTTTGGGAGGATTCCGTAATGGACCCATGAGTTTTACAGGTGGTCTCAGAGGGATACAAGATCCCTTTCTTTTCCCTTCCTCCCTTTCGTTTTCATCTCACTCGTTCTCCGCAAGATGCAGAGAAATTGCGTCTGTTCAACGACGCCATACAGGATCTCTTGGACAAAGAGGTTCTGGAGCCAGTGCCTCCTGTGGACATGGGTTCGGGGTTTTACTCCAACCTTTTGGTTGTGACCAAGAAGCACGGCGGCGGTCGTCCTATTTTGGATCTCAAGGACCTCAATTCCTTTGTGGTGAAGACTCACTCTGCGCACTGTGATTGCTGCCATGTCTCCAGGGGAGTTTCTTGCTTCTCTGGATCTTCAGGACGCGTACCTGCACATTCCTATTCATCTAGAGAGCAGGCAGTATCTGAGGTTTGCCTGCGCCAGGGGTCATTTTCAGTTTTCAGCTCTTCCATTTGGGCTGACAACTGCTCCCCAGGTTTTCCAACGGGTTCTGGGAGCATTGATATCTGTCCTCCATCGGGATAGCATCAGAGTGACTCCGTATATGGACTACTTGCTGTTGAAGGCGGAGTCTGCGGAATTTCTTCATCAGCAGGTCCAGACCTACATTCAAGCCCTCACTCATCACGGTTGGATTGTGAACTTGGACAAGTCTGACTTGGCTCCATCCCAGCGTCTCATTTTCCTGGGTCTGCTGTTCGACACTCAGAAGGGTATGGTGTTTCTGCTAGAGGAGGTGGCTCATCAAATTGCTCAACGAGTTTCCAAGATTCTGGCACTCGATCGGATTTCAGTGCCGAAGTTGTCTTCGCTGGTGGGGAAGTTCATCTCCACGATAGAGGCGGTGCCGTTTGCAATGGCACACACCAGGGAACTTCAAAGGTTTGTGATCCAGACGTGCAGGGATCGACAGGATCATCTGAAGCTGTCAGTATCTCTGCCTCCTCATGTCGAGTTGAGCTTGGAGTGGTGGTTGGACCTTTCCCATCTCCTGAAGGGGAGATCCTTCCGGATCCCTTACTGGACCAAGGTCACGACGGACGCCAGTCTCTCGGGCTGGAGTGCTGTCTTGGTTCGCATCAGCGCTCAAGGGAAGTGGTCCTTGGAGGAGTCTCTTCTCCCCATCAACATTCTGGAACTTCGGGCAATTTTTCATGCTCTGCGCCATTGGGAATCTCAGCTGGAGGACTGTCCGGTCAAAGTGGAATCCGACAACGCCACCACCGTGGCTTGCATCAACAGACAGAGCGGGACAAGAAGTCTCACCACTTGGCTAGAGGTCAAGGCCATTCTGTCCTGGGCGGAGGTTCATGTTCCCACCATTTCATCGGTGCACATTCCAGGCATAGTCAACGTCATGGCAGATTTTCTCAGTCGTCACACAATCGACAGCGGAGAGTGAGAACTCCATCCAGAGGTGTTTCAGCTCCTATCTCAGATGTGGGGCGTACCCCTAGTGGATCTGATGGCAACCAGGCACAACAGGAAGGTTCCGACGTTCTGCTCCCGGTGGAGAGACTAGCTGGCTCTGGCGGTCGACGCCATGTCGATTCCTTGGGCGTTTTCCCTAGCCTACATCTTTCCTCCCCTTCCAATGTTGATCAGGGTAATCCAGAAGTTGGATCCTTGTCCGGTTATCCTGATCGCTCCGAATTGGCCTCGTCAGTCCTGGTATCCGGACCTTCTGACCCTGTCTGTGGTGGAGCCCTTTCCGCTTCCCTCTCGTCCAGATCTTCTGCTACAAGGTTATCTGTGGAAGGAGGATGTTCATCGTCTCCATTTGACGGCCTGGAGGTTGAATCCTCGATTTTGAGGAAGAAGGGATTTTCTTCTGCTGTGGTGTCTACCATGCTACGTGCTTGTAAGCCTGTTTCTTCCAAGATCTATCACCGGGTCTAGTCGACCTTTGTGTCTTGGTGTGCTGACAGGGACCTGTCTCGTGATTTTCATCTTCCTACTGTCCTGGCCTTTTTACAGGACGGTGTGGATAAGGGACTCGGCCTGAGTTCTCTTAAGGTTCAGACTTCGGCGCTTTCTGTCTTTTTCCAGGAGCGCATTGCTATTCTTCCTGATGTCAAGATCTTCTTCCAGGGCGTTGCTCATGTGCGTCCTGCTTTTCGGAGTCCGGCTCCTCAGTGGGACCTTAATCTGATTTTGGGGGTTCTCCAGCGTCCTCCCTTTGAGTCCTTGGCTACTATTCCTTTACGCCTTTTGTCGTGGAAGATGGCTTTTCTTCTGGTTATTGTGTCAGTCCGCTGGGTGACGGAGTTACAAGCTCTCTCCTGTAAACCACCCTATTTGATGTTTCGGGTCACGGCCCATTCCACTAGGTCCATTGGGGCCTCTTGGGCCTACAAAAGTGAAGTTTCTGCTGATCAGCTATGCCGGACGGCCACTTGGTCCTCTGTGCACACCTTCTCGAAGCACTACCGTGTGGATGTGCTGGCCTCGCCTGAGGCCAGCTTTGGGAGGAAGGTCCTGGAGGCAGTTCTGTCTGTTTAAGATCTTCTTCTGAAGTTCTTAGTGCATCCTTACTGTTGAGCCCTGTTGGTTCTAGTTCAGTGTGCTGTGTAACAGTTCCTGGGGTCTGTTTTTACCCCTAGTTGGTGTCCGTTGACACTTCTGTTTTGTTGGGATCTCTGTCCGGTAGGTTCGTGGAGGTCCTGGTGACTTTGGGGGCCTTGCGCCTGGTCCTTGCCTCCTTCCCACCTCAGGGAAACTCAATGGTTGGACATCCCAGAGTTACCAGTAACCTGTATTGGATGACAGTGAAAATAGGATTTTAGTCTTACCTGTTAAATCCTTTTCACTTAGTCCATATAGGTTACTGGTCTCCCACCCTGTCAGGAGACCATGCTTGGCTCTCCTGTGGCAATTTGTGGGAGTCCTTCGAGGCATGCTCACAGGAGTCTTCTTCTCTCCTATTTCTGGTCAGTTAGTAGGGTCTCAAATCATTCTGGTGTTAGCTGACTGGGAAGCAGCTGAGGAGGGAGGGGAGGCTCCACCCCCTGCATACATTTGGAGAAATGTTCCTGCCTACTTAAAGGGGCGGATCGCCTCCCAGAGTTACCAGTAAGCTGTATGGACTAAGTGAAAAGGATTTAACAGGTAAGACTAAAATACTATTTTTCACCTCTTTTAGCATCTGTTGTTGGCCCCGTCAGATGTCGCAGGTTGGGGAACTTTCATCAAAGAGTCTGTCCAGAAGAATGAATTCATCTCAGAGTATTGTGGAGAGGTCAGTGCCTGCTCTCACTTATGCCAAACCCACCACTCATTCACAGAGTCACAGTCTTACTTGATGTATAATGTCTTCATATCCTATTAGTCGTATTATCCCCAATTTCAAATGGACTATTACGTTTTCATCAGAGGTGACTGAACTAAGGTCCTTCAGCTACTGTTGGACTACAGTTCCTGAGAATGATGCGAGTTTTAATGCAAGAACAGCTGAAGGCCCTCATCTTGTCCATCACACCAAGTTAGATGCTTCAGAATGTATTAATTACATTGTGAGACTTCTATACCTTTAAAATAAAATTGAAGTATACATTTGTGTGTGTGTGTGTATATATATATATATATATATATATATATATATATATATATAATTACATTAAGAACAAGATAAATATTAAAGGAGAACTAACACCTTCTAATAACCCCCGACTAGGCCTACCTTGGTCAGAAAATCCCAGTGACCTCCATGACTATTACCCTTGTGGTTTTGTGCAGGAGATACCATCCAGGATGTATTGATGATGTTATTTCCATGGAAGCAGACATGGCAGTAACCATCAGGATGACACAACCTCAAACTCTTCTCAGTGTACACAGAAATCTTAACTCTTAAAGAGGAAGTACACCCTAAGAATACTTTGTTAAATACATTGACACTTCTAGGCAAGTGTTCTCCATGAACACAGTTTCCTGCATATATTTATCTCTGTTGAGGTCTACCTCTAGATCACTTCTTCATGGTCCAGTATGACTTGTGAGTGTCCCTAGCTGCTATTAGATTGAAACAAATGTATACTGAACAACTTGCAGGAGAATAAAATAGATCAAATGCAACCAAAAACTATAACATGATATAACTAAGTCCATGTGATAAACAAATGAAGAGCCACCTAATCTTATGGTATAATTCCCCATTAACGACCAGGAACGTGTGAAGCATGTTGTTTGCAATGTGTTGAATACCCTGTTTGTTCACAAAGGGAGAAAAGCACAAGGACAAAAATCATAGGAACCATTATGATTTTGTGGCCACAGTAAGGCAAGTGGGGGGGTTATAAATAGGACTTTCGAGCACTCCTTTAATTAATATCCAGTGACCACAGAATGCTGTCAGGTAGAATGGATCTAACTAATGGTTAAATGGATACTCTTATGTGCAAGGTCTACAGTAAATAATTCAAATACGGACTCACTAACATGGGGCTGCATTCTTTGTCTACAAGTCTTAAGCAACTGCCATTGAATCCATCCCTTAACTGGTTTGGTACTATGCTTTAACCTCTTTTGAGTGCCAGTTGGATATGTAATATATTGTTCTGCAATGTGTTGCTAACCCCTGTTGGCACTCAAAGGGTAGCTGACTTTACAAATAGGTCATCCTATATAATAATTTGCTAAGATGTTTGTCAGAAGCCGTCATGCACAGTAGAGACTGCCCGAATGCACAGAATGCTGGGAGTTCTGTGCTGGGAGCATTCTGTGCTTTCGGGCAGTCTCTACAGTGCATGACTGTGTCAGCGGCAGGTTGCAGAGCAGGACCGGCCACTTAACATCACCCAGACCCTGGTCCATGTACATGTGCTTTTACACTAGTATTTAATAAACTGTTTAATTAGTTTCGTAAATATTTTTTAGTTTTCCTTCTCAGTGTTTTTTTTAGGATGAATTTTCCTTTTTTGTTTAGCTGATTTCCCAGGATGAAGCAGATCGAAGGGGGAAGGTTTATGACAAATATATGTCCAGTTTCCTGTTCAACCTCAATAACGGTAAATAAGGTTATCACCTGTTAAGCCATTTTTTCTTGTCTTCCATAGTTGTTTTTGCTCTTGTAGATGCATGCCAAAGAAGATAACAAAATACTGGGAAGTAAAATAAAAAGATGCGCAGATTATGTGTTAAGTTACAACAAAAATAAATGGATTACATGATACTGACACGCTATCAGCCTCAAATAAACCAAAAAAACAGTGCTCGCTACAATAAACAGTTCTGTGCTTATGGGCAAAATTGTTACTTGACTGAGTCCCCAAAAAAAGTACCAGTAATTTCGGAATCTTATTTGTGGGTCCCCCGTTCTTATGGTTCCATGCAGCCGAGTCTTGGTCAACTGGTCATGTGACCATTGAAAGCCCATTTGCTGTAGAAATAAAAAATTAAAAACAGACAGCTCAACAGCGCCTCTAAGAGCAATCTCTTTTGGCAGTATATCCATTCGGTACTTAAATAAACGTCCCCCATTACAGATGCTCACAGGAGATGGAGGCTTAGCCAGCCACCGAGTCTGAAAGCACATAAACTCCAGTGCTGCTTCAGTCACACCCGGTTCCTCCAATCCTCAGCTTGTTGATATCTTTATCGTAACTGATCATTAAAAAAATACCATCTGGGCTATTAATAAAACCACTATTTATTGGCAGTAAAAAGCAGGATATATTCAGTAGAAACACACACAACGGTAAAACACCCTACGTGTTTCATCACCGTTGTGACTTCCTCAGGGAAATGTAGTGAATGAAAGTGATCCTATATTCAGTGATAACACAAGTGATATCAACACCTGAGACACTGATATTCCCCTTGGTTATTGCACGTGATCCCCTTCCCCCCCGCTCCCAACAAAACTCTGGTGACAACAACCACCTTAAATATAGTACTATAAAACTGATGGTCCTAGAGAGATTTATCAGATGAAAATATTATGAGATATCCATTTGTGAAGAGAGAAAAGCAGATGATAGATGGTAAACCTCTGTAGAACTTGAAACCCATTTTTAGCTTGTGAAACCTCTCCAATTTGCAAATCAAATAGGCTACTAAATCATTTGCCATTAGGAAGCTGCAAAGAGTGGAATGACAGCCTCCCGTTTGACTGCATGGTGGTGACATTTCTGAACTGTGCAATGGAGCAGCAGTTTAACCCTTTGAGCATTACTAATGTAACCCCATTTCAATTTTAAGCTACATCAAAACATAAATGTCAATTTTAAGATTAACAAAAAGGGGTGAGCTTTGATAGTGGGCTTGAACAAAAGTAGAAATGGGCCACTTGATTGTATATGACCCCCTCCCCCCCCGGGCCACAAGTTTCCATCCCTCCCTGGTGAATGGAGTTGTATTCCAAAAACAGCAGGTCACAGGTTCCCCACTCTCAAGTAATATC